>CM060905.1:1095596709-1096221709 GCA_030737815.1 Allium fistulosum
CATATCTTATTTAATTAATATTACTTTACATAACAAATTGCTTAAAGTATTCAAGCAGCTTTATTAACAACTGGACCCGAGACAAAACATATTTTACTCGAGAAAAGCATGCAGTTTCCCCTTGATTTCCCCGAGTTTCTCCCACTTCTACCCGCGTCAAATTTTCTCCTGCTCACGATCTTCTTCTTCCATTCCTCTGTTTATATTTGGCTAAGTCAAATTTTAACTGGTGATAAGTATTCACGCGCTCGCCCATGAAATTCCCGAAGTAACTCCCTCTTCCCACTCGAGTTTCACTCGATACAATCCAACTATGTCCTCACTGACATGCTCACGCCTCCGTGCACGTGCACGGTGGCTCGTCGACCCTCCGGCAACCCACTCCACCTCCAGCAAACCACAATTCTCCCTCCAACTCAATATCGCAACCCAGATTTTCGAACAAAAAATCGAAATCGAAAATCACCTTCAGCTTGAACCAGTAACTCGAGCAACCTCGCGAAAATCGCTTCGCCCCACCAACACTGACCACCGGAGGCGAAGCCACCTCATCCACGTCACGTCCATACCTCCCTCGACCCTCACTCACAACCACAAGCCACTCGATCAAGTCAGGAAGACGAAATCAATTTCTACAGAGCAACGAAGAAAATATTGAACAAAACCCTACTTTTGATTCGTCCCTAACATTCTTGCATTGGAAAATTTTCGTAGTATTTTTCCCTTGTTAGAAACTCCCTAAACTTGCTTTACAATAAGTTTCAACCGTTAAAATTTGTTGAATCACAAGAAATTTACAAAAGAAGCATTTTTGTTCATTTATAAACTACACCTTGAATACTTATCTAAAAATCTCCATTGTTGTTTTAGAAATCTTACCTTTACATGTAGATTCAAGCTATATTGTTGAATTGGCAATTTAAAATACATGAATTCAACATAGAAATTTTGGTTGATCTGTAAATCAACTTCCCAGATGATATGCTTCACCCAGAATTTGAAAACAAGTTTAAAAACTTGATTTATATTGAAACAACTTACTTCGTTTAAATCACAAGCCTATAAATGATTGAGTGGGGATATTTTAAAATTGATCATCTACTTAACTCTGTAACTAAAGAAACTGCATATTCAAACTACAGAGTACTCATATAAGCACACAAAATGATAAAACAAATACATATGCCCAGATATGATTACCAATACATCATACATACAGATCAACTTAAAACTTAAAAGTTTCGTTTACTCACCTGAACTCAGATCAGACAGAGCAATAGAGTTTTTCAAATGATCACAGCTTTGATGTTTCCCAGCTTTCCAGATAAATGACAAGTTTTGATTCCAGTTTTGAAGTTTCCTTGTATTTTGATTTTAATGCTTAAGTTAGATTGTCTAGTTGTAGTTGCTTTTGTTTTCTTTATCTCAGTTTTAAGTGCTGAACGAAAAATGAAATATGAGATGATATGTATAAGAGTAGGAAGGCTGGAATGTGAAACCAGATTTTCTTGCGTACTTAAAAAATATATGATTAGAGATTTTTTTTCAAATTGTAGGCTGATAAGAAAAAGATGGTGGCTCATTTATTAACTTTGTCATTTGTAATTTATGATATTGTACTTGTGTATATCTTCTTATGCAAGTTTGTACAAATCTACCGTGCGTATGCACTTCTCTTCTTTCTTTTTGGTGAAGCCTGACCTTGTTTTCGGAGAATATAGGTATGTGATTTGTTTTATTTACTTACTTTATACTTAGCATACTATCTTATTCCATTTGTATACACTAAGATATTTTCCTGCCTGTAACATATACATTTTGCTATAGTGTGAAATATTTACTTGCTTTATCCTATTATCTTGTACTAGTGTAAATTTCAAGCCTGCAACATATATACTTTGCGTGTTTTGTTGTAGAGTATATGATATTTTACTTAAGTTCTAGTTTAAAAGGTGATTATGGTTATTGTTATTGCTAGCTTGTATATTTATCTCTAACATAAATGTGTTTATTTTTTTTTATCTAAGCTAAAATCATTAAACAATTTTAACTTAAATCTAAAGTATATCAAAGCTATATGATTATTTATTAAATATTGAATTA
Source organism: Allium fistulosum (assembly GCA_030737815.1). Classification (NCBI taxonomy): domain Eukaryota; kingdom Viridiplantae; phylum Streptophyta; class Magnoliopsida; order Asparagales; family Amaryllidaceae; genus Allium; species Allium fistulosum. The sequence continues at coordinate 1,095,598,813 of CM060905.1, forward strand.
AAACAAATTTCCAAATTACCAAAAAGATTAGAGTTTTAAAAACATATACTTATTTATTAAATTTAAAACAGACTTTAACTATTTACAATATATACAGATATATAAATACATAGAAAACAGTTTATTATCCTTTTAAAAGACAAATTTATCAGTTAAATATATATTTAAAAGAAAATTATCAAGTCAATTCTTATCTTATTAACAAATATCATCATATCAATTTAATATTTTATATAGATTATTAAATTGATATTGTTCAAAATTTCCGGGATATCACAATGTATATACATGCATATATACACACATGTGTGTATATATACATATATACATGTGTGTGTGTATACATATAATGTGTGTGTATTGCATTGATATAAATTGATAGGGTATATCATATATGGAAAAGGTGATATATAACTGATATGACATACAATGATCACTATATATATATTGAATAAGTAAATTTAATTATACCTTAGAGATGATGCCATACAAATGCATGTTGATCCATATAGACTCCTTAGATCTCTTAGATCTACACCTTACTTTGCAGGAGACAAGCGTGCAAACAACAATTTTGATTAATAAATATTGATTAGAGTTTAATGAAGTAGAAATGAAGGTGGGTTGGTATCTATTATTTTAGGTCAAAGGTGGAAGAGGAGCAAGAAAAAATTGAATGAAAAGAGGAGCCTTTGGTTTGAATTTATATTGGAAGTTAAAGACAAAATATCAACTTATTATTTTCTTACCAATTAAAATGCCCAAGACTCCTTCTTATCCTACTTTAGGCCGGTCAAATGAAGGATCCATAATGGACCAAAAATCCCACCAAACCGATTAGTAATTCATTTAATTTAAATCCTTATTGACATTGTATACTAATATGTGCATATTTGACTTTTATATATGCACACAATAAATTACTAATAGCACCTCAAACAATTCTAGAGGTTGCTTCATTTTACTAAATACGCCCCATACAATAAATAAAATATAATTAATATTTCATACATACTAATTTATTTAATCAATTTATAACTATTATAAATCAATTAAATTAAGCGATGTTTCGAAAACTGAATAAATTTGGTTATGCGACTCATGGGTGTGAATTAAGCTGGCGATTAATATTCGACCATTTCAAAAACTAATGTTCACATGTCACCTTAACTAGTGGAGTGATAGTTTGACTTAATTCTTCGCTTACAAATCTCATTGGTACAATCTAATTTTACAAATTCAAGTATTATCATTTAGTGATGATTATTTATACCAATTCTCTTCATCGACACTATATCACTTTGGGACTTTTGGAATTTGGCTTTGGTCAAAACTCTAATTTCTTCCATATTCAACTCAATTAGTCCATTAAAAAGTCTTCGGTTAAATAATAAAAAATATTATTAGCCATACTACTCTGCCCAAAGATTTTGACTTTAAGTTGACCACAATTGACTGTGATACTAACCTCATACAACTGAGAAGATAAATTTTATATTGAATAGTGTTTCACCTCCAGTGCTTCAACTTAAATCCAATTATAGTCATTCGATGGACACCATATCATGATTGAACTATAATCAGAGTGGAATTTCCATATGAATTTTAGCAATATTCTCAAATCGAGAGAACTGTGTGATATTATCACTAGAGATTTCTTGTTTAACCTAGTTGTTATTAACCAATAGGAAACTCTCGGACGAGCCTTGCCATAACTACCTAATACTATCAGTACGTAACCTATTGATGCCGCCAATAGTCATAGGTAATACACTACATAATATTTGGAGAGCGTTGTGTACTCTAGTCTAGAAGGACATATCGGTATCCTTTTTCGAAATATCTTGACTAACAATATTTAAAATAATATATTATTTAATATTGTTATAATTTTCTCATGATTACAAATCCTTCTAATTAATATCACATAATACATTATTTAACAATTTTCTATTAAATATATTTAAACTGATAATTTAATTAATATATTATAATATAACAAATATATAATAGAAAACAAACACTTTTATTTCCAATGATATTTTATTATTAATGTAATATTTACAATATATTATAAAATTGCTCCTAGGGCATATATCTAACTCTATATTAATATATATTTCCATGACAGGTTGGACAACTTCTTCACTTCTATCAAAGGCACCTCCCTCTCATTTCCTTCGTCGGTTTTTGAATTATTAATTAAATATGATATAATTAATAACATACAGAAGAATATTATATAAGTTAACTAAATATAAAATATTATAAATAAATTAAACTTATATAAAATGAATGTATAAAATTTAAGTGGAATTGTTACGAACCTAACTTAGGTTTAAGGAACAAATGCATATGTATTGTATGTACATCATGATTTAGATGTGTTTAGCCCTTGATTTATAGGGGTATTGCATAAGAAATACATTGTTCCCTAAATTGTTACCACTCAAATATATATATATATATATAAGATTATGAATCTTTAATTTAAGTTTTTCTCTACTATTTACATATTAGTTGATTACATGCGTACTCTTTAGTTGTTGATATTTCTCAAGCTAGAAATGTTATGTGTAGTACCATTAATATACTGACTATACAAGGTAAGATACATACACATATTTGTTGAAATTCCTCGAGGTACATGCATTTATACTTAGGTCATCACAAAATGGTAAGTATTGGTGAATAATCTCTTTTGATTTATTTATATTCCTCAAGGTTGTGATGAGATTAGGACAAAGAGCATGGGCTAAGAGTTGTATTGTATAACCGATAAGATGTCATCCATCGCATGTGAGCCTCATATACAAACCTTTATGGTTGCCGATAATTGAACCTTTAAGAGAGATATACATTAAGGGCACTGACCTCAAGACAGTTAAGTCTTATAACACTTTTGTAGCCAATTGCAAATTTGCTCAAGTGATTATGTTGTTTACTTTGGACAAGTTATTGCAATGAACACGTGAACATATGTCTCTCCACAAAATCTTTGAAAGCCTCAAAACTTTGATTGGGTGCAATCTCATTTCACAAGGTATGAGATTACTAAGAAGCTGTTCAATATAAATATGACTAAGGGAAAACGTTTAGACAATTTCATATAATAAATGAAAGGATATATTGATAGACTTTCAGAGCCAGATGTGAAAATAAGCAAAGAACTACAAGTGTATTTGATCCTTGATTCACTGACTTCACGGTTTGAGCCATTCATATTGAACTACAATATAAATAAGTTAAACAAAATCTTATCTAACTACTCAATCTGTTGAGGTCAACAAAGGAATAGTTTAAGGATCAAAACTTAGTGTTGGCTGTAAACAGTAAGGTCACGTCTATGGAAGGTTCGAAGAAATGAAAGTCGGTTCTAAGAAGGGTTAGAAGGATGCTTCTACTAACAAAGGTGAATATCACTTTTGTCACAAGAAGGGACATTGGAAACACACTTGTCCAGACTATTTGGAGGTGGCCAAAGAAAAGAAGGAAAGTGTTTCTTTCGCTCCTAGATGTATGTTTATGATTAAAAACTATTTTTGCAATTAATAATTAATATTGAATTTTAGATACTAGATCTAGAACTGACATCTGTAATTCATTACTAGGACTTAGGAACAAACGACATATGGAAAAGGATGAAATAAGGCTTGAAGCTGATGATTTCTAGTAGATGCAACTGCGGTTGGAGACTATCATTTGACATTTCCAATTGGGTTTGATTAATTTTAATTAATTGTTGTTAAGTTAAAAACTTTGTAAGTGGAATAATCTCTATGTCTAGATTGTCTTAGGCTAGATATATTTTCCATTGTGGTACGGTGTTATGAACATTTTGTTTGATGGGAATAAAATCTACAGTAGTATTTTAGGTAATGGAATTTATGTACTTAAATTTAATCATATTTATGCTATGAATAAATCTTTTACTAACATTAATAATAGTTACTTATGACACTGTATGGTAGGTCACATAGTGACAAAAGACTGCACAAATTAAAAATCAAAGGTATTCTGCAGTCATTTGATTACAAATCATTTGATACATGTGAGTCATGTCTAAAAGGAAAAATGACCAAGCACCCCTTTAGTGGGAGCAATGCAAGAGTTGATGAACTCTTGGGTTTTATACATACTATTATATGTGGCCCAATGCCCATAGTAACAAAGGATAATTTGACTTCTGACGACATCTCTAAACTAAAATATATATCTTATGAAGAATAAATTTGATGTCTTTAAGAAATTTAAAGCATATAAAAATGAATTAGCAAATCAAACAAACCATAAAACTAGAATATTTCAATCAGATCGAGGAGGTGAGTATGTTGGACAAGAACTCCAATAGTACATAAAAGCTAATGGGTTTATCTCTCAGATTACTCCGCCCTATACTAAAAAACAATGGTGCTTTGGAAAGAAGGAAATTGAACCCTGTTAGATATTGTTCATTCCATGATGAGTAAGGTTGAGTTACATCTTTTCAGTTGGGGATATGCGCTGGAAACTGCGGTGCATAAACTGAATTTAATACCTACAAAATATGTGCCTAAGACAGCACATGAGATATTGCATGAGAAGAAACCCCACCTCAAGCATTTGAAGGAGTGGATTGTCTAGCCTACGTTAAGAATGTTGGACCCAGTAAACTTGAGACAATCGATTCTATGTAAATTTATAGGATAACTTGAGAATTCTATGAGATATATTTTCTATAACACTAAGGAACAAAAGGTTATTGCTTCTCAATACATTGTCTATCTAAAAAAGGAATTTATATTATAAGAAATTAACAACGGATTATAGAAGTGGATAAAATCCAAGAAACTAACACAAAGGTCGACCTAGTGAGAGAATCAAATCCACTACTATACAAAAATATACAACTTATTAGAATGTCTAATAGGAAATCTCACTCACCAAAGAGATACTATGGCTTTCTTGTAGATAGCGAGAATAACGACTGCGTCTTAGAAGATGACACTTTCTCATTCCGACAAGCACTGCAGAGTAAGGACTCTACACTTTGGCTTGAAGCTATGAAATCCAAGATGAATTCCAGGTATGAAAACAAAGTACGGAATTTAGTTGACATACCCAAAGGGATAAAACCAATCGGCTACAAATGGATTTTTAAGAAAAAGATAAATAAAGATGGGTAGGTAGAGACCTATAAGACAAGGCTAGTTGCAAAAGGGTTTCATCAAATTCAAGGTGTTGATTATAATGAACATTTTTTCCTATAGTCATGCTTAAATCCATTTGAATAATGCTTGCTATCAATAATGTTTAATGGATACGAAATATAGAAGACTGATGTGAAAATGGCATTTCTAAATGGCGATTTAGAAAAGAATGTTTACATGTCGTAGCTCAAGGGTTTCAGGGTCAGTGGGAGTGAGGAAAAGTGTGACAACCCATCCCAAAACAGACCTAAATTCTAACCCAGAAAAGTCCAATTGAAAGGTAGACCCATTACAAAGCTGGTTATTGGTTGGTAAGAGGAATAAAAATATAGAGCCATAACTATTCTTTCAAAACTCACAGCGGAAGGAATAAAGTATAATAGTAAATTGTACCTATTTATTTCAAGATAAATTCAAATGTCATAATGCAGAACATAGTCTCAAATAGTAAACGTTACATCATTTGTTCCAAAGTCTTTCATGGGTACAATAAAAGCATTATAAATAAATAATAATAAGCGCCACAAGCTTTGCTCATGCCATCTTCAAGCATCATCGTCGTCATCACTCCTTCCTTAACATGTGTTGTAATGAGGAGGGAGTTAGAACAACATGTGTCTGGTGAATAAAACCTCAAGCCTTATTATTTCAGTACTTAGGCAGTATATGTGAAAATAGGAATATGTCTTATGTGCTTTGAAACTAATTAATACTTCACATAAGGAAAGGAGGCGGGCCCTCAATCAACCACTTAATACCTTCCATTCTCGAAGCAGGTTTCCCAATCCTATAACCCATACTAATCATCGTAAATGTCTAACAATGCGAGAGATAGTACCTAAGTCACTTAATTCCCTTTGTTGGAAATAGACAGATTCTGATCATTTAAGACCTCAATTGAGGTAGGCCTCCATCATTTAATATCTATCCCCAAGGCGGACTCCTTACAGGTGCCCATTTAACTGACATCGCATGGAATCTCTTTGAGCCACTTAATACTTCTTTATGGAAGGCGGACCCTCAAACAGTCACTTAATACCTTACCCCGAAGCGGACCCTTTACGAGGTATTATCTACCGTGCCAAAATAACTAACCCTTGACCATTCAGTAATTTATTTAGGAAAAGAGACAGGCCCTCGAACAACACTTAGTGCCTCCAAAATCCTGAAACAGGTCCTTTGCCTTATGACCCGTACCCCACGGTGACGTCTTACATTAGTTTGACTATTCGTAGGTACTGGTAGCCAGATTAGCTGGGCAGATTTACTGTGACAACCCGGAATTTTTAGATATTTGAAATTGGAATATTTAATCGATTTTAAATATTTAAAAGGTAAATTTAACTTGAATTTCAAATATCATCATTTATTGGGTAATTTAATTATTAAATGATTTGGAGTTGGGAAAAATGTTGAATCTGGAGTTTTAAGCCTGTTAAAATAGTTTGAAGGCTTGGAAAATTCATATTAATAATACTGAATGTGATAGAACTTTTAAAATTGAATTTCAAAGTGTTTTGTTCAGTTTTAAAAATATATAGTTTAAATTGAATTTAAAAATAGCCTTTCGGGGCACAGTCTCGGAATTCGACGAAACCAGTTCCATTGGATCCGTAATAGTGTTTTATTATCGGATTTCAAGTTTCGTAGTGTTTGGAGTTGGTCGTACGGTAGATGAACGCGCTGAAATTTATATCGAAAATTTAATATAATAATTGGGTCCAAAAAGCTATCTTCTCCATACGATCCAATTAGGACTCGAAACCTTTCCCATTGCGTTCAGAATAGGGGTATAACATTATAAACGCCTAGCGGCATGCCTCGATAGGGGTTCGTGATTTTTGGCTGCATAAATCAGAACGATTTAAATTTAAATTCAAATATAATATAATTTGACCAGTCAATTTCCTTCAGTTGAAATTCTTTCACCATCAGCACTTTTTCAAAACACTGTGGCTAGACAATTTCTACACGCCAACATCAGATATTTTTCCCCATTCCCACCTTAAACACGCTACCTCCTATTATAGAATTTACGTCTTCTTTTACCCTTTTAAAAAAATTAACCGAGCCGTTCATTTTGATTTCAAAATTTCAACAGAAAGAAAGAAAAATCTCGAACCCTTTCGTCAATTGAAATAATGGCCGCGTATTCCTCATCTTCTATTATCGAATTCAAAATCAAATTCGTAAATAATAAAAAAATAGTATCGCGATCGAAACCGATCGCGATTTCTCGTAGGCACGGCAACATCGAGAAAGGTGAGGCGTTCACGACTTCATCAAAGGGCTTCGACCCTCACGAGCTCGCGTTCGTACGCGATGAAGGATGGCATGTAGGCGTTTTTGTCAATAATGGAGGCGTTCGCTGGGTCAAAGGTAGCAGGCTACTCGCGAAGATTTGGGTCAGCAGCAGGAGCGACGACTTTGTGCTCGGTTGTTCCGCGTTCAGGGGTAATTGATTTCTTTTGTTTACATAAATTATCTGATAATGCTTTTAAAATTCATCTTTTGATAATTTTATTTATTAGAATCAGAGGTTACAATATTGTATAACTTGCATGAGTGAGGTCATAAAAATCTTGAGTGCACAGACAAAACAGATTTGGATAGAGAGGTGTTTAATTTGTATTTTAAATTTGGAATGTGGTGAACTTGTGAAAATAATATTTTACTTATAAACTGTTTTGGAATTATTGATATTCAGTAAGAAAAAAATATATTTTAAAAGTAGTTCTGTTTTAATTTTAAATGTTGTGGAGTTTATTTAAAAATTAAATTTTTAAATCTCTATAGACTATTTTATAAATATATGTGTTGTTTTAAAAAAATAAATAAATATACATATCCAAATTTTAAATCCACTAATTTATTTTAAAACAATGTATTAGGGTGATTAATTTGTTTAACTGTTTATTTAATTATTTTTGTAACTTAAAACTTATTTATTATAGGAAAAATTAGTTTAATTGAAATGATGGGTTAATTAAATTTATTAAATGGAAATTGATTGTTCGATTAGTTTAAATGTTAATAAACTGTAAATATTTATACAAGGTCCAAAATCATGAAGAAACAAGTCGGGTTTGAATCAAGTTGCAAATCAAAGATCAAAGGTAAGTTAATCTCACTCATCTGGGTTTAATTTAAATTTAAATGGTCAAATTTAAATGTTTTGTTGAATGGTTGAGTTGATTGGATGTGGTATATTATATAGTAGTATATAGTATATATTGGAGTGATTGATTTCCCGCATTATATAGCGGATGAGACCCTATGCGCCGCATAATAGCGGATGATATTTTATAAACCCATATACCGCGATATTCCACCTCGAAGTGGAATTGGTATTGTGCTAACATCTGTGGATGTAGGGAAATAGGTTGGAGGGATCCAACTGGATTCCTCAAAACATTTAGATTTGTTCTAATATTCTGTGATTGGATTTATTTGATAATCTGAGATAGATTATATTGGTGATTGAAAATAATGAATGCTATGTTCGATTTAATATGATTGGGAATGCTGGATTATTAAGAAAAAATCTATGGGGTTAGATTTTGAAAAGAAAATAATAGAGTGAATTTTTAAGTAAAATAATTATAGAGAATTTGAATAAATTTAAGAATGAATTGGAAAAGAATAAAGGTGATTTTAAAATTCTAATAAGTAAATTCCGAGTATGGGAAAGGGGATTTTGAATAAACAGTGAAATAATGAATTTTAGAACTTAAGTGATATTATTTAAAGGAATAAAGAATTTATTTTAAAATTCAAGATTTAAATTTATTTAGAAGGGTAAAGAAGGAATTTGGGAAGTATGAAATTGGAATTATCGATTAAAGGATTTTAAATCATAAGTAAGAAATAAAATATGAAGTTAATGGGTTTTGAATAAATTGAGTAAGTAAAGGGATTTATTTCAAAATGGAGAAATTTGGAAATCAATTTGAAATCGATTTAAGTGTATAAAAGTGGAGTTTAAAAGAGAAGTGAGATTTTGGAATTTATAAACTGGGTTTATAAAGTAAAGTAAATATCAGTGGATATTTGAAAGAATAAATTCACGGTGGGAAATTATTAAAGTAATGGGTAAAGTTGTTTAAAAATAAATAGTGATTTATTTTTAAAGATGTGGAAGAGAAGCGTATTTCCCTGAATAGCCAAGTATGTTTCCAAAGCAAACCTTTAAGTATGAGTTAAAGGTTTTAAAGTTGTTTTAAAGTATGTTTTAGAAAATTTATTATTTTTAAATGTTTAAAGTTTAAAAGTAAGTATTTCTCAAATTTAATTTAGTAGTAATTATTTAAAGGTAATTTGGTATTGTGTTTTAAAAGGATAAAAAAATGTAGTTTTACATTTTATAAAGTAGTTTATTTTAAATATTCTTAAACTATATAAATTTTTAAATAAAGTATTAAAGCGGTTTTAATTTAAATGTTTAAAGTGTATTTTATAATAAAGTGGTTTTAAATTTTTTTTTTAAAATCTAAAGTGTTTGTACTTGGTGATTTCAGTGGGAATAGAAAATATTTGGAAAATTTATTTCCATGAGAGAAGAACGGTTTGAAACTGTTTTCAAAGGGTTTAAAAGTGGGAATATATCTTGCAAAGATATTTTTGAGATTAATAAATAATTTGGAAAATTATTTATTGTTGATGGATGTTTGTGAATGTTAATTGATAGTTAAATAACCGACTATCAATATTGGCCAATGCGCTGATCGTTTCGAAGAGACCGGGATCGGGATTTATTTCCCGAAAACCACTTCGATCCGGTTTGTACGTTTTCGTGGGGAAAACGAGTTTGGAAATGAAGATGGAGCAGTGAAGTGCAAGGGCTAATTGCTACTAATCCTGAGGGTGATTCCAAAATGGATGTAGTAGGAATAGTGCCTTCGGTTCCGTTCGAACCCGGGACGGACTTGTATGGACGAATGCTTTAGGAACATCGTCAGGTGGGCGATGGGCATTCTAAGAGATGTGTTCTATAAAGGTAACACTTAGCCTCAAGCCTCATCAACCGGGAATGACTAAAAATCAGGGGTTATGCAGCAAGGCTATGTGGGTAGCGCCCATTAGGGTGAGATCATTCCTGTCTAGATGTCCCTTTTTATTTTGGCTATGCGGCGGTTGGTCGCGCCAACTGTGGGGTGATCTTACTCGGAATTACCCTTACGCAGTTCCGGTCTTGTGTTGCAGGGGATCGGGCGTGGTCCTCGGTACACTGATCTAGACCAGGTACTGTGATAGGTGGTACCCCAGTGCCTAGTCATTGTATGGAATCCAGTCTCCAATAAGCGCATGTACGGTTTTAATTGTGCCCAACTATTGCTGAAACGTGATATGCAAGCATTTCAGCTAGATTCTATTTTACTTTCAATGGACACTATTATAATATCAGACGAATTTGATAAAATGTGTTTTGGCTATCGTAAGGTAAAAACCCGACATGTTTATTTGTAGCGTGGTCTTACGAGATGCTTTTGATTTCAAAGGGTTTTGAAACTTTAATAATTAAATTGAGTGTGATTTTCTCACGTTGGTATTCCAGACTGACTCGGGTGTTATTTTATTATAATGCTCGGGTCAGACCGAGTATTATAGATACAGGATAAGATGCTGTGGAGATCAGGAGACGAGCTGGATGGCGAGACGTATCACTCGTACTTGATGTATATTCTGCTGTGTTGTGTGTACTGTGTATTCAGTTTTGTGAGGACATGCAGTGATTACTGTACAGTTGTGTGTTAGATGTTGTTGAACTCTAATGTTGTATTCTAAAGATGTAAAGTATAAAATAGATATAGTTTTCTTTTGTGTAAAGATCAGTTATTATCTATTATATTTTATTCCGCTGCGTATGTGAGATTATGATGTTGTGTTGATTTTCTATTTTCTTCTTCTACCTCTTTCTTCTTTAACCCAAATGGTTCGTATTTCCTTTCTTCTTGAGTTGATTTGATGGAGATTAATGTCAATTTCAAGGGGTAAGGGTTAGCGGGCTGTTACAGTGGTATCAAAGCTTAGGCTGGCGATAACCCTGGCTCTGGTGGGATTACTCATTGAAAATAGAGTCTGTAGTACTCTAGAAATGAGTTGAGTGTATTAATAGATATGAGCGCGTATTTGTTAGTGAATATAAAATGGTTTTATATTGTGTTGGTTGATTTATTGAGTGACATATGAACCTTCGTCGGCACAGTCTGGACAACTGTATCGAAGGGGTTTCTAAACACTTGAATAGAACAATTCGACACAATATTGTTTTAAAGGCGGGTAAATGAAATAATTTTACCCAAAAATGTATTTTGATATAAAAGAAATATTTCCTTAAATTGTTATATAACTTTGATGTTTGGATGATAGTATTTTAAACAAATAAGATTATGAAAATTGGAATGACTTATATAATCAAATGGAAATTTGTATGAGCAGAAATTATATCAATGTATTATAGTTAAAATTTGATTTGAATCAAAATTTATAAATTTAAAATCTCGGAGAGTTTGGAAGTGTTTTTCGAAGTATTTTGAAGGCAAATAATAGAATTATCATTTTGGAAGTACTTTTGAAAGGAAATTGTTTCAAATAAATTTTAGGAAGAGATATAGCATTGAGCTCACTCAGTCGCTGTAAAATAATTCTGATGATGACGGCCGCATCATCAGTATTCATTTTCGAGTTTCTAAGTGACGGATTGCTGCCAAATTGATTTGTTCAGAGAAATTAGTTTTGTTTTTGAAATTTCGAAGGAAATTTGTCGGGAATAAAACCAAGATTGGTTTAAAAATTTGAGTAGTGTGATTTTGAGATATTAGTGATTTCGTAATGATTTGAAACAATAGCCGGGTGTTTAAAAATCCCGAAATCCTTATTTAAATAATTTAGAGAGATCATCAGGAGATAAGTTATAAACTTATAATGGGTGAATGATTTCGATTGAATGGGAAAGTAAGAATTAAGTTGAAATCGAATTGAAATGAAATGAATTGAGATGTAGATGATATTAATAGAAAATAAGTCCTTACTTAATTTAAATTCAAATGAATTGGGTGGATTAAAGAGAATAGTAAGATGCTAGATTTAACTGGAGTTAAGTTAAATAAAACTGAATTGAAATAAAAATTCAGTGAGTTATAAATAATGTGGAACGGAAAAAAATTCTTACTGAAATAAATAAAAGTAAGATAAGAATTGAATTGGGATAGATAAATTGAAATAGCTCACAAAAGTTAAAATGCACGAATAAAAAGATGCTTGGGCTATAAATAAAGATCTCAAGTTAAAAATAAAATATGATTGTGATTGATTGTAAATGGGTGGAAGTATGGATATAAATAAGTGTGTGACTTATAAAATTTAAAGGTGGAATAAATAAGTCCGGAATAAAATAAATTTGTATTTTTGGAAATGAAATAGAAATCCAAACTTGAATTGCATAAATAGAATTGGATTCAAGTAAGATAATGAAGTGATATTTTTTTGAAGATAAAAATCAAATATTGAATTGAAAGTGGGAGTGAACTAATTTGGAATAAATTAGTTGATTGAACATGTTAATGAGATTTAAATTGGTTAAATAAAAGTTAAATTGTGAGTTAAATAAAATGGTTTGTATGAAACCAATGTGAATATGAAATAAAATGCAAATATATGGTTTGTAAATAAATTAGAATGGAATGGAATTAAATGTAAATTGAGTGGAATAAATTCTAAAATAGTTACAAACTAAAGAAATTGTTTGTTTGAATGAATATCGACGAAATTGCATAGAAATTGATTTTCGGTTGTCGTAAACGAGATTCAATAAAATTCTATGAATTGATAGAAGTAAATAAAATTGATTTTTGAATCAATTACAATGAATACAAGTTTGTTTGGATTACAAATGAATTGAATGTAAGAAAATGAGTTGAAATCATTCCGAATTGGATAGGATGATAAAAAAATCGAGTAAAAGCAATTGAATTAATATTGGGACCTTATAAATTGCTTATGAAAATTGTTTTGTGAATATTGCTTATGAAATGCATGTGTTTAGCTATTGAAAGTAAGTGAAATGTTAACAAATTGCATATATATAGTGCTTACGTATTTAAACTGAGTAAGTACAGGTGCAGGAAAGCCGTTTGGCTGGTTTTGATCGCGCAAAATGCTAAATAAATAAGCCGCTTTGCTTAAAAATGCTAAATAAGGTACGCCTACGCAATAAAAATAGGAAATATGAACTGTTTTTGTTTTTCCGACCGAGTAGGTCGATGTATATATATTTATATCTCCTGTCAAATTGCAAAAGCTCCTCCGTACAAAAGAAATTCTGCCAAAATTTTCCGAAAATTTTGGGAGTTAGAAATTTTTTGAAATTTATATGGAATTGGAATTCAATTTGAATATAAAATTCAGTAGAGAAGTAAAAATAAATATAAGAAGTATATAAAATATTTATACTGAACTTAAGAAATGAAAGGATGAAATTCTTAAGTAAATTGGTATTGGAAATACACTAAGTAATTTTGGGATGGAAAAATATACTAAGTGAATAATTGAATGAAGATTAAAACTAGAAGTTGTGACAAGGGAAAAGTGTGAATAAGTGAATAACAATCAAAATGAATGAGAATAAAAAGGGAAATTGATATAGTTGATAATCAATTGGGATTGATTCGTAGGATGTACGTATATTATTTTATTCGCATAGCGATTTGATCCAGAATTCGAGCACAGAATTTCGAGGTAATTATATCGATCCGAGTTGGGATTTTTCACTCGATTTTCGACGGCGAACCCTGGATGTGGATTTTGATTGATTCTGGATATTCTCTATCATAGTTTGTGGCTATGCAAGGAGAATGACGGTTTCTGATCAGGAGACCAGATCAGAGTCTGAACTAGGATGTCGGGTGGACGATACTAGTTCGAAAATGAAATTGTGTGATCGAGTGAGCGATCAGAATTGATATTGCGTACGGATGATATAGGTACATCGTACGGCTAAAGTAAAATGGATATTGAAAAATTTGTAAGAAAATGAATAAAATGATTTGAAATCTGTAATTGGATATTATTGCTAAGTAGGATACACAGGTATCTAAAGACAAAGGATAAATGGATGTTATGATTTTCGAAGATAAATTTGAATTTGCTCGACAATAAGGTATGTATTTAAAATTTCAGTATGAAATTTGATGGGTTTCTGATTTTGCCATTTGGCATTTTGTTCTCTTTTTGAAATTTGGGGGCCCGTAGAGGCATTTTGTAGTTGTACCGAGCTAGCCGCGCAAAGGAGACGCTGGTAAAAAATTTCGAAAATTTAAGAAGTTAGAAAATTTTGATAATTCAAAATTGGCTTTGAATTTAAAATTTGAATTGTTAAGTAAGTAATGTTGTTTGAACCTATGGATAAGTTGAAAAGTTAGAAAGAGGGTTAGTGTGTCTTTGATAAAAAGATTTGTTTTGGGTATTGTTAAAGCTGTTGGTTTTGGGATGTGGTTAAAACTATTTGGATTGGAAAATAGTAACGGGTATTGAACCATTCTTCTTAACTAGTAATTTCGGAGACGAAATTCTTTTAAGGGGGGAGGAATGTGACGACCCGGAATTTTTAGATATTTGAAATTGGAATATTTAATCGATTTTAAATATTTAAAAGGTTAATTTTAACTTGAATTTCAAATATCATCATTTATTGGGTAATTTAATTATTAAATTAAATGATTTGGAGTTGGGAAAAATGTTGAATCTGGAGTTTTAAGCCTGTTAAAAATAGTTTAAAGGCTTGGAAAATTCATATTAATAATACTGAAAGTGATAGAACTTTTAAAATTGAATTTCAAAGTGTTTTGTTCAGTTTTAAAAATATATAGTTTAAATTGAATTTAAAAATAGCCTTTTGGGGCACAGTCTCGGAATTCGACGAAACCAGTTCTAATGGATCCATAATAGTGTTTTATTATCGGATTTCAAGTTTCGTAGTGTTTGGAGTTGTCGTGTGGTCGTACGGTAGATGAACGCGCTGAAATTTATATCGAAAATTTAATATAATAACTGGATCCAAAAAGCTATCTTCTCCATACGATCGAATTAGGACTCGAAACCTTTTCCATTGCGTTCGGAATAGAGGTATAACATTATAAACGCCTAGCGGCACGCTTCGATAGGGGTTCGTGATTTTTGGCTGCATAAATCGAAACGATTTAAATTTAAATTCAAATATAATATAATTTGACCAGTCAATTTCCTTCAGTTGAAATTCTTTCACCATCAGCACTTTTTCAAAACACTATAGCTAGACAATTTCTACACGCCAACATCAGATATTTTTCCCCATTCCCACCTTAAACACGCTACCTCCTATTATAGAATTTACGTCTTCTTTTCCCCTTTTAAAAAAATTAACCGAGCCGTTCATTTTAATTTCAAAATTTCAACAGAAAGAAAGAAAAATCTCAAACCCTTTTGTCAATTGAAATAATGTCCGCGTATTCCTTATCTTCTATTATCGAATTCGAAATCGAATTCGTAAATAAATAAAAAAATATAGTATCGCGATCGAAACCGATCGCGATTTCTCGTAGGCATGGCAACATCGAGAAAGGCGAGGCGTTCGTGACTTCATCAGAGGGCTTCGACCCTCACGAGCTCGCATTCGTACGTGATGAAGGATGGCATGTAGGCGTTTTTTTTCAATAATGGAGGCATTCGCTGGGTCAAAGGTAGCAGGCGACTCGCGAAGATTTGGGTCAGGAGCAGGAGCGACGACTTTGTGCTCGGTTGTTCCGCGTTCAGGGGTAATTGATTTCTTTTGTTTAGATAAATTATCTGATAATGCTTTTAAAATTCATCTTTTGATAATTTTATTTATTAGAATCAGAGGTTACTTGTATAACTTGCATGAGTGAGGTCATAAAAATCTTGAGTGCACAGACAAAACAGATTTGGATAGAGAGGTGTTTAATTTGTATTTTAAATTTGGAAAGTGGTGAACTTATGAAAATAATATTTTACTTATAAACTGTTTTGGAATTATTGATATTCAGTAAGAAAAAAATATATTTTAAAAGCAGTTCTGTTTTAATTTTAAATGTTGTGGAGTTTATTTAAAAATTAAATTTTTAAATCTCTATAGACTATTTTATAAATATATGTGTTGTTTTAAAAAAATAAATAAATATACATATTCAAATTTTAAATCCACTAATTTATTTTAAAACAATGTATTAGGGTGATTAATTTGTTTAACTATTTATTTAATTATTTTTGTAACTTAAAACTTATTTATTATAGGAAAAATTAGTTTAATTGAAATGATGGATTAATTAAATTTATTAAATGGAAATTGATTGTTCGATTAGTTTAAATGTTAATAAAATGTAAATATTTATACAAGGTCCAAAATCATGAAGAAACAAGTCGGGTTTGAATCAAGTTGCAAATCAAAGATCAAAGGTGAGTTAATCTCACTCATCTGGGTTTAATTTAAATTTAAATGGTCAAATTTAAATGTTTTGTTGAATGGTTGAGTTGATAGGATGTGGTATATTATATAGTAGTATATAGTATATATTGGAGTGATTGATTTCCCGCATTATATAGCGGATGAGACCCTATGCGCCGCATAATAGCGGATGATATTTTATAAACCCATATACCGCGATATTCCACCTCGAAGTGGAATTGGTATTGTGCTAATATCTGTGGATGCAGGGAAACAGGTTGGAGGGATCCAACTGGATTCCTCAAAACATTTAGATTTGTTCTAATATTCTGTGATTGGATTTATTTGATAATCTGAGATAGATTATATTGGTGATTGAAAATAATGAATGCTATGTTCGATTTAATATGATTGGGAATGCTGGATTATTAAGAAAAAATCTATGGGGTTAGATTTTGAAAAAAAATAAAAGAGTGAATTTTTAAGTAAAATAATTATAGAGAATTTGAATAAATTTAAGAATGAATTGGAAAAGAATAAAGGTGATTTTAAAATTCTAATAAGTAAATTCCGAGTATGGGAAAGGGGATTTTGAATAAACAGTGAAATAATGAATTTTAGAACTTAAGTGATATTATTTAAAGGAATAAAGAATTTATTTTAAAATTCAAGATTTAAATTTATTTAGAAGGGTAAAGAAGGAATTTGGGAAGTATGAAATTGGTATTATCGATTAAAGGATTTTAAATCATAAGTAAGAAATAAAATATGAAGTTAATGGGTTTTGAATAAATTGAGTAAGTAAAGGGATTTATTTCAAAATGGAGAAATTTGGAAATCAATTTGAAATTGATTTAAGTGTATAAAAGTGGAGTTTAAAAGAGAAGTGAGATTTTGGAATTTATAAACTGGGTTTATAAAGTAAAGTAAATATCAGTGGATATTTGAAAGAATAAATTCACGGTGGGAAATTATTAAAGGAATGGGTAAAGTTGTTTAAAAATAAATAGTGATTTATTTTTAAAGATGTGGAAGAGAAGCGTATTTCCCTAAATAGCCAAGTACGTTTCCAAAGCAAACCTTTAAGTATGAGTTAAAGGTTTTAAAGTTGTTTTAAAGTATGTTTTAGAAAATTTATTATTTTTAAATGTTTAAAGTTTAAAAGTAAGTATTCTCAAATTTAATTTAGTAGTAATTATTTAAAGGTAATTTGGTATTGTGTTTTAAAAGGATAAAAAAATGTAGTTTTACATTTTTTAAAGTAGTTTATTTTAAATATTCTTAAAGTATATAAATTTTTAAATAAAGTATTAAAGTAGTTTTAATTTAAATGTTTAAAGTGTATTATATAATAAAGTGGTTTTAAATATATTTTTTAAATCTAAAGTGTTTGTACTTGGTGATTTCAGTGGGAATAGAAAATATTTGGAAAAAAAATTTCCATGAGAGAAGAACGGTTTGAAACTGTTTTCAAAGGGTTTAAAAGTGGGAATATATCTTGCAAAGATATTTTTGAGATTAATAAATAATTTGGAAAATTATTTATTGTTGATGGATGTTTGTGAATGTTAATTGATAGTTAAATAACCGACTATCAATATTGGCCAATGCGCTGATCGTTTCGAAGAGTCCGGGATCAGGATTTATTTCCCGAAAACCACTTCGATCCGGTTTGTACGTTTACATGGGGAAAACGAGTTTGGAAACAAAGATGGAGCAGTGAAGTGCAAGGGCTAATCGCTACTAATCCTGAGGGTGATTCCAAAATGGATGTAGTAGGAATAGTGCCTTCGGTTCCGTTCGAACCCGGGACGGACTTGTATGGACGAATGCTTTCGGAACATTGTCAGGTGGTCGATGGGCTTTCTAAGAGATGTGTTCTATAAAGGTAACGCTTAGCCTCAAGCCTCATCAACCGGGAATGACTGAAAATCAGGGGTTATGCAGCAAGGCTATGTGGGTAGCGCCCATTAGGGTGATATCATTCCTGTCTAGATGTCCCTTTTTATTTCGACTGTGTGGCGGTTGGTCGCGCCATTCGTGGGGTGATCTTACTCGGAATTACCCTTAGGTATTTCCGGTCTTGTGTTGCAGGGGATCGGGCGTGGTCCTCGGTACACTGATCTAGACCAGGTACTGTGACAGGTGGTACCCAAGTGCCTAGTCATTGTATGGAATCCAGTCTCCAATAAGCGCATGTACGGTTTTGATTGTGCCCAACTATTGCTGAAACGTGAGTTGCAAGCATTTCAGCTAGATTCTATTTTACTTTCAATAGACCCTATTATAATATCAGACGAATTTGATAAAAAGTATTTTGGCTATCGTAAGGTAAAAACCCGACATGTTTATTTGTGGCGTGGTCTTACGAGATGCTTTTGATTTTAAAGGATTTTGAAACTTTAATAATCAAATTGAGTGTGATTTTCTCACGCTGGTATTCCAGACTGACTCGGGTGTTATTTTATTATAATGCTCGGGTCAGACCAAGTATTATAGATACAAGATAGGATGCTGTGGAGCTCAGGAGACGAGCTGGATGGCGAGACGTATCACTCGTACTTGATGTATATTCTGCTGTGTTGTGTGTACCATGTATTCAGTTTTGTGAGGACATGTAGTGATTACTGTACAGTTGTGTGTTAGATGTTGTTGAACTCTGATGTTGTATTCTAAAGATGTAAAGTATAAAACAGATATAGTTTTCTTTTGTGTAAAAATCAGTTATTATCTATTATATTTTATTCCGCTGCGTATGTGAGATTATGATGTTGTGTTGATTTTCTATTTTCTTCTTCTACCTCTTTCTTCTTTAATCCAAATGGTTCGTATTTCCGTTCTTCTTGAGTTGATTTGATGGAGATTAATGTCAATTTCAAGGGGTACGGGTTAGCGGGCTGTTACATTTACCCTACAGAGTTGGGACTAATCTCGTGTCATCGTAGTTACTTATCATAGGTGATGTCTCGTACCAGCCCCAAGGTCACACTACTAGTAGTCAGATTAGCTGGACAAACTTCCATGTGTCTCTTGAATGACCTTGCATCTCTATGACTTAGTTATATTTTTAACACTCTTAATATATTATCACATACCTCATTGTGTCGGTTAATTATGATGTATAAGACTTCCTTCTTATTTTGTCTTAACAATAAATTACTTTGCTAAGGGGGATTTAATGGCAATTATTACCTAATTAACTACACAAGTATATGTTATAATTGTACGCTATTTACGATAATTAATATATAAATAAATATGCACTTATCATTTTCTATGCGTGTGGAGATTATGCCATAACTAACGTTAAATGTCAATTCCTTTTTAATAACAATAATACAAGCCATTTCCCATATTACCAATGGTGTCAAATTTCCAATATCCGTAACAAGGGATTTCTCCTTAACAAAGGATTCAACATTTATATTCAAAAATTGCAATAAATATACTTGTACATAATAAAAATTTCAACTCAATCTATCACATCAAATCAATGGAATATTCTCAAAAATATAAATTGCAATTCTAGTTTCAACTTCTATTCGACCCCTCTTTTACAAAGAATTAAATAGTGGAATTTCTCCTTTATTTTCATATGGAATAAATGGTGTAAACTATAAATAAATTCATACTTTACATTGTATCCTTAATATAGATTGCATAATCGAATTAGGAATAAAGAGGAGTGGAATAGAATTTGAAATCATCAAAAACTACAAAAACAACGTAATTGCAACAATTCAATGTAAACAACCGAGAATTTCAGCAAGGATTGACATTTCGAATCAAAGGAGTTTTGGGGATTTTATTTTGTTTTATTTTTGCAAACCCAAAACCCCTAGGGCATATTCAAATCCATAATATACTAATCAATTACTGAAATAAAAACGCTAAGATTTCCACCCATAGAATATCCTTAGCTTTGCTTTGTCTTCTTTGGATTTGTAATACCTTATAACCCCTTCCAGATCTCTCTTTTGATATATAACACACATATACACACAGAGCAAGGTATAGGTATATATATTCGTTAGATTTAGAAAAGTTGGAGAAGAATAGGTTGGAAGAATCAACAGAAAACTAAATAGAATTCTTACCTAAATTTCTAATGGATTTTTTGAATCTATTGGAGAGACAAGAATCGTAGAGGTTCGCTAAATTCCTAAATATTTTTATGAATAAAAATGGAAAGGGTAGGGTTCTATTTATAGGAGTTGAAACACACCAGAACCGAAAGATGAAAATAGGTCAAAAACGAAGAATCTAGGTCGTTTAATCCTCAAATAAACCCTAGCTGCCACTCTAGGTAGCGGTCGACCACCCTATGTGTACCAGTCAACCGCTAGGGATCGGCCGGTCGAATCTAGGTGTTGATCGCCCTATTCATTTTGAGAAGGTTGTTTTGTTTCCGTTGTCGTATTTATTTTATACCTTAATTAGTTTAAACATTAATTATTAACTTTAACGTTTACTTAACCCCCAACTCTAGTCACAACTAATTTTCAAATTTTAAATTTAGTTACTTATTTGAATTTGAATTTGATTTAAATTCGAAAACTTCAAAAGCTTATAACTTCTTCGTTTGAGCTCCGTTTTCAGCATATTATATAAGTTGATTGATCAAAATTTTGCCACGAACGCAATGGTAAAACTTTCATGGCCCAGTACTAACTTTAACAAAATTTCCATATTTTACCCTTACTTTATTTAATTAATTTATTTATTTATGATTGATGGGGTATTACATTCTTCCCCCTTAAAAAGGATTTCTTCCCTGAAATCTTTCTAAGGGGTAAATAGCGTAACGCGTAATAACTAAAAGAGAGTGTGGATCATGTAATATGGATATACGATAATACATAGTATAGTGATGATAGCTATACAGTAAATAGTGCAGAATATAAAAGCAGTATAATAAAAATAACACCACAGATTTTTATACTGGTTCGGAGCTCCGTCCTACGTCCAGTCCCAGACTCCTTCTGGAATTTCACTAAAACAACAATCCTCACTTAACCCGGTGGAATAGGTCTATACAACCCTTGAGCAACCGAACAGGGACCTGAGCAGCAGAACAGGATTTCGCCTCAGCAGCCGAAGAGGACTTCACAATGCTTGAGCGGCAGAACATGACTTCTACTGGTATATAAAATTGTCTGACTAATGTGTTCTTGATAACACAGATATGTCAATGTGTGTACACCCTTCCTATAATCAAATCCTCATGTATATGAGTGTGTGTGAAGATATGAAAGGAAGATTATCGCTATGAATCAAAGAGTATGAATATGAATTCAAGGATTCAAGCAATGAAGATGGTTTGATTGCTTTTGAATGCAGAGAATATAGAGAGTAAGTAAGATCATTAAATTATTCAAGAATCCGTGATTTGGAAAATGATTTTAATGTGTTTATATAGTGCATAGATAGATACAACCTTTTGCTAAGAGATTCAATCAATAGATGCAGCCATTACTCTTCGAATTGGATTGAAACTCTTCGCGAGAGGAAGCATCCGTTCATAAAATATAGCCATTATACGCAGGTCAGTCGACTGAGTTCAGAAGCTCAGTTGACTGAAATTCAAATTTGTATATATATTTTCTGTTCACTGTGCATTTTGCACCAGGTCGGTCGACTGACCTGTGCAATTTTGCACAGTGAATTTCAATGTATATACAAACGAAAATAATTTGTTTTGTGTGCAAGTGTAACTACTTGAGGAATGATTTTAATAGTATCTAAACATATCTAAGACTCAAAAAACATAATAAATAATCATACGAAAATAAGTTTTGAATTCTCTTCTCTTTGTAGTTTATACCATGTATATGTTACTCTCTTTTTGTTGCTATCGCCATATAGTCTTTGTTAATGATCCTTGTCATGAATCAAAACTCATGATTCAACATTCTCCCCCTTTTTGATTGATGACAACCTATAACTGACGAATTGATATACAGTAGAAATTATATAACAAAAGTTATATATATTTCTCCCCCTGAATGTGTGGCGATAATGTAATCTGCATAAAACTTGTTAATAGACATTTTTCTCCCCCTTTGTCATCGACAAAAAGGAGTAGACATAACCAGTAAAGCATAGAACAAGCATAACTAACATAACAAACCAAGATGTAGCTACATAATGTATCATAGGAAAAAGCAAATAAAGTTCCATAAACCAAAATAACACAAGGCTATTTAAGTACAAGCCTTGATAGAAAAGAAAGTTGATTAAAAGAGCAAAGAAAATACCATATCCAAATACGATAGCACCCAACTATTCATCGGCATCCCAGTCATATTCTTGTTCTGAAATGGCGAGAGACTTGCCTCGAGATGATGCTTCACCACCATATCCACCTCCGCTAGTTCCGCTAGTGTCCGTGCCGGTGTGATCCTAGGATGTGCTCCAGGTAAATTGTGGCGCAGGGCGTTTTCCTGTAGATGGCATGGTCGAAGTAGAGGCAGAACAAGAAATAGCATCCCATAAGATGGAGAAAAAACCTTTGATTTTGTCAAGCTTTTTATCAACCCTTTTCAAACGTGCGTCAAGAACAAGTTGGTTCCGGGATAAAATCTCAATAGATTGTTGGGTTGAATGACTGGAGGTTGCAAGTTGAATCTCGTCATCTCTGGAATATGATTCCTTTGGATTGGCTTGAAATCGTAATTGCTTACATCGCCTTTGCCGATGATATAACCTTTGGAATTGTCTCCAAATGTGACAGAGCCTCCATCTGAATATGTGATATTTGTTAGCATATTTTTGTCTCCTGCCATGTGTTTTGAGCAGCCACTATCAAGTATCCATTTTCCTCTTTTCTTAAGTGGGACCTGCAAAAAATAAAATAATAACATTGGTACCCACTTTTTAATAGGGTCCTAAGAGTTAGGTCTTAGGAAACCAAACCCAAGAGGGTTCAGTATTCCCTTTATATAAATAAATTTTATTTTTATGAACATTTTTCAAAAAGGACTCAATATGTTTATTCCTAATTAAACCGTTGTTTGTTTTAGGAACCCATATTTTTATGGTTTTTGAGTTTTGATCCCTTTTTGGTTGAACTATGGTAGACTTAGGTTTAAAAATATTTCTCTTATTCTGCTTAATTTTTGGTGGAGCTACTGATTTCTTAGTATAACCTAGTCCTTTCTTATTTGAGACAGACTGAGAAGTTTCAATAATTTTAGATAAGTTTTCTCTGCCTTTATTAAAGTTAGACACATTTCTAGTAATATCGTCTAACTTAGTTTTGAGACCAGTGTTATCTAATTCGATCATTTTAACTTTTGATTTTAGCTCATGATTTTCAGAAACTAGAGCATCGTTCTTTTCTTTTTGAGTCTCAATTTCTTGACTCAATAAGGTAAGTTGAGAATTAACATTAGAAAATGAATCTTGAATTTTCTCAAGTTCTTCTTCCAATATTTTCTTCTCATCTTTAAGAATATCTCTTTAGAATTCTGCTCTGTTTTGATTTTCGAGAGCTTCTTTATATTTTCTTTTGAGGTTTTTCAAAGTATCTAATAATTCAGAATTTAATTCAATCATGTCATCAAAAGTAAGATCATTTACCTCATTATCAGTAGCCATGAAGTAGACATTTGCTTGTTCATTTTCACTATCACTGCTACTTTCAGAAGATGAAGAATCTGAGTCATCCCATGTCACCGAAGGTGACTTCTTTTTTAATTTGTCCTTTCTATATTTATTTTGTTTTCCCTTCCTTTGTTCTGGACAATCTTTTTGTATATGACCCTTCTTATGGCAATTGAAGCATTCTAGTACTGAGGATGATGGCTTATTGTTGAAGTTTCTTTTGCCATTATTTCGATTTCCTTTTCTGTACTTCAAAAATTTCTTAAAATTTTTAGCTATGAAAGCTAAATCTTCATCCTCTAAATCTGATTCCTCTTGTTCTGCATGAAATGCCATATTTTTCTTGTCTTGTACTTGAACTCTTTTTGCCTGTAAATTACTTCATAGGACATTAAATTTCCTATTAACTCTTCCGGTTTCATGGTAGAAAGGTCGTTTGCTTCTTCAATAGCTAAGACTTTTCTTTCCCATTCATCGGTTAAAGAGTTTAGGATTTTGGACACGATATCAAAGTCAGAATACTTTTCTCCTAGTCCTATTAGAGAATGATAAATATCTTGAAATCGGGAGTACATATCATTATGGACTCATCTTGCTTCATTCTGAAGTTTTGAAATTTACTCTTGAGCATAGATATTTTGCTTTGTTTAACTTTGCTAGTTCCTTCATGAGTAACTTTAATTGTTTGCCATATTTGATATGCAGTGTTACATATGCTAACTCGGTTAAATTCATTTTTATCTAATGCACAAAACAACATATTCATTGCTTTAGCATTAGTAGCAGCATCTTGTTTTTGAGCAGCTGTCCATGTAGAATATTCAATAGTAGGTGCAGTATATTATGCTTGTGTAACATTCCATGCATCAAAACCATTGGCTTGCATATAAATACGCATTCGTGTTGCCCAATAGTTGTAATTCATGTCATTGAATAGTGGAGGTCGTGCAGTAGATTGACCTTCAATAAAACTAGTGTTAGTGACAGTGCTTGTGCTGGTGTTGTTTTCCATATTAGCAAAATATCAAATAACTGTGTAACGATTATAAGATGCCTTGCTTTGATACCAAATGAAAGAGAGTGTGGATCGTGTAATATGGATATACGATAATACAGAGTATAGTGATGATAGTTATACAGTAAATAGTGCGGAATATAAAAGCAGTATAATAAAAATAACACCAGAGGTTTTTATACTGGTTCGGAGCTTCGTCCAGTCCCAGACTCCTTTTGGAATTTCAATAAAACAACAATCCTCATTTAACCCGGAGGAACAGGTTTATACAACCCCTGAGCAACCGAACATGCACCTGAGCAGCAGAACAGGATTTCGCCTCAACAACCGAAGAGGACTTCACAATGCCTGAGTGGCAGAACATGACTTCTACTAGTATATAAAATTGTCTGACTAATGTGTTCTTGATAACACAGATATCTCAATGTGTGTACACCCTTCCTATAATCAAATCCTCGTGTATATGAGTGTGTGTGAAGATATGAAAGGAAGATTATCGCTATGAATCAAAGAATATGAATTCAAGGATTCAAGCAATGAAGATGGTTTGATTGCTTTTGAATGCAGAGAATATAGAGAGTACGTAAGATCAGTAAATTATTCAAGAATCCGTGATTTGGAAAATGATTTTAATGTGTTTATATACTGCATGGATAGATACAACCTTTTGCTAAGAGATTCAATCAATAGATGCAGCCATTACTCTTCGAATTGGATTGAAACTCTTCGCGAGAGGAAGCATCCATTCAAAAAATATAGCCATTATATGCAGGTCAGTCGACTGAGTTCAGAAGCTCAGTTGACTTAAATTCAAATTTGTATATATATTCTCTGTTCACTGTGCATTTTGCACCAGGTCAGTCGTCTGGTCGACTGTAATCAGTCGACTGACCTATGCAATTTTGCACAATGAATTTCAATGTATATACAAACGAAAATAATTTGTTTTGTGTGCAAGTGTAACTACTTGAGGAATGATTTTAACAGTATCTAAACATATCTAAGACTCAAAAAACATAATAAATAATCGTACAAAAATAAGTTTTGAAGTCTCTTCTCTTTGTAGTTTATACCATGTATATGTTACTCTCTTTTTGTTGCTATCGCCATATAGTCTTTGTTAATGCTCCTTGTCATGAATCAAAACTCATGATTCAACAATAACATCCATGTTGTACAACCAAGTTATCTACACATCCATCTACTTAACCAAAGTGCAATGTGATTATGTACTGTAGACATACTAAAATGATCTCAATCCTACGTGAGTGTGTAATCGTGTCATGCAAGTATTTATACAAATACCCTAAACATGCATAAAAATTTCTAAACGAGTGTAAAGTGATAGTGAAAAAATGTGGCAACCATCTCCTACCATTCAATCTAGCAACCGCGATGCAGCCAAAATCTTAACTTCGAAGAGAAAAATTTACTAGTGAAAAGCTCTGGATGAGAAATCTTCATCTTCTGTTCAATTTCCATTTGCTTTCCATGAGGTTATCTCCCCATTGCACTCGGACCAATCTAATCCCTTTGTTGCACAGCCTCCTAGTTATATGTTCCACAATGTATGCGGTGGCACGAGATGCTATTGGTTCCATCTCTACATCCCCCAACTGATCAGGCTCTACTACAAGGCGGTGTCATGAAGGCATTTCCTTAGGTGAGAAACATGAAAAACATAGTGGACTCCTACCAATTGGTCCGGAAGCTCCATGTGGAAAGCAAGTCTTCCTATCCTTCCAAAACGCGAAATGGCCCAACAAAGTTAGGCGCCAATTTTCCCAACTTGCCAAACCTAACAACTTTTTTAAGATGGGAGACTTTGACAAATACCATATCTCTTACCTCAAATTAAAGCTCTTTCCTTCTCTTATCTACATAAGATTTTTGGCGATCTTATGCTGCCTTCATTTGTTGTCTGATCAATTCTAATTTTTTCGTGGTATCGCGGACCACATAGGGTCCGAGAAAAAAAAATTCGATGGTTTTCCACCAACAACTTGGCGATTTGTATGGACATCCATAAAGTGCATCAAAAGGGTCCATACCAATTGTCGTTAGATAGCTAACAATGCTCGCTAGAATGCCATGTAATCAAACTATTTCCTTGATGTATTTGTGCAAGGCACGTGGCAGTCCTATTGTTCCTAACATCAATAAAATGGGCACTCATAGTGAGTCTATCTACAACAATCCAAATGGATTCATTACCCTTCTCACTCTCAGGCAATCCTACGAAGTCCATCGAAATGTATTCCCATTTCCAAGTTGGAATCTCCAAAGGTAACAGTAACCCTTCGGGCGTCCCTCGCTCGGCCTTTGTCTTCTGACATGTCAAGCATTTAGCAACGAACCAACCACTCTTCTCTTCATTCCAAGCCAAAATAAAATCCTCTTCATATCCTTATACATTTTTTCTCCACCGGGGTGAATAGTCATCTTAGAGTGGTGACATTCGATAAGCACTTCCTCTAATACACCACCAATCATTGGCATCCCTTCCTTCTCAACAATCCCTTCTCATCAATTAAATATCTATTGGCATGTGAAAAATACTCTCCTCTCCTCAACTTCTCTAAAATCTCCACTATCTTTTCAAATTTCATCTGCTTAAGCCCAATATGGGTCATCAAAGCTGGTCTAACCTCCATTACTGCTAAAAAGCCTTGGATGGGTTCTATTTGCGGTTGGAAGTTAAAATTTGAGAGGTACTCCAATCGCCACTATTCATATATAACATTTAGCTTCGACTAAGGGTGTTGGCGACTACGTTCCTTTTTTCAGGAGTATATTGTATACCAAAATCAAATGATGCTATATATTCCATCCATCTCTGCTGCCTAAGATTTAAATCTTTTTGGGGAAATAAGTATTTGAGTGATTTATGGTCAGCGAATAACTTAATTTTTTCTCCCAAAAGATAATGCCTCCACATCTTCAAGACAAAGATAATAGCCGGCAACTTGAAGCCATGAACTAGATATCTTTTCTCATGATCCTTAAGTTTCCTATTAGCATAAGCAACTACCTTTCCCTATTGCATTAGAACTACTCCTAATCCTATGCCACAAGTATCTGTGAAACTATGAATGGTTTGGTCCCATCGAGAAAGGTCAACATAGGTGCACTAGTCAATAACTCCTTAAGCTTCTCGAATGCCTCAGTTCATTTATCATCCCATGTAACGACCCGAAATTTTCGAAGCCGAAAATTCCAGATAGTTATGAAAAAGAAGAAAGAGGTAGAAGAAGAAGAACAGAAACATCAGCATCTCACATTCGCAGCGGATAAAATATAATAATAAATAAATACAGTTTACAAGAATATTATATCTGTCGATTACATTTTTATACATCAGAGTTTTACATATACTCAGTCACTGAATATATACAGTAATCATGTCTCAATAATACAATAATATACTGCAGCAGAAATACTCTGCACGTACTTGCCATCTAGCTCGTCTCCTGAGCTCCAGAACGTCCTTACCTGAAAATCTGTAACACTCGGTCTGACCCGAGCATTACATCAAAGTAACACCCGGGTCAGGCTGGAAACCAGCGTGAGTAAACCCGACTAACATGGAATACAACCATACAACTATATAAACCCGGGGTAACATATCAATTTATCCAATTTACAATTTGCAATAGACAATACTTATTTCACATATCAATTTCTAAGTACCCACTTAGATAAAACAATCCCATTCATTTACATCGGTTTATTCCAACCTATTGATTTCACATATCAATTTATTTTTAATTCGAAGTGGTTCCGGGTATTTCCTAATACCCGACCCCAGTCTCTTCGAGTCTCATGCCATCCTATTCCAAAATATCCAAATAAACACAACATTTCATACCAGAGATATCAATTCATTCAAAGCATCCAATACCATTCCATCATCCATCAACCAAGCGTATTCACATACAAATCAATTCAATTGATTCAAATTGGATTTCAAACCTCCATCACTTAGATTTCTTCATTTAACGTTATTTATTCCAAATCAACTTATTTGTCCTCCCATTATTATTCATCTTAATTTATCACCTTGGCATAATTATCTTTCAATTGCATTCAAATAATTATCTTTAATTCATTTCACGATATTAATTTTTTTATCTAAATCACTAAGAAATCTTTAATTGCCTCATAATTTAATTAACTATATTAATTTCATTTATGCTTAGTTTCTTATATCAATACATTTCACCTAAGTCACTTATTATGGGTAATCAACCTTAATTAAACAATCTTTGATTTCATTCTTCAATTATATAAATAGAGGATTCCCAAATATATTTTAGCTTATCCAAAACAATTTAATTTCATTAATTCAACCACAGTATTAAACATCTCGGTTAATCCCAAGTTATAAATAACTATCTTTTATTTATTCCATTAAATAAATCAATTTCTTCTTTATTAATCATCTTAATTTATTTCGCAAAGTAATTATATTTTATTGCATTAAGTAATCACTTAACAAACCATCCAATAAATATTTTAAATTACTTACTTAATTGATTAAGTTAAACTTAATAAATTAATTTATTCAAACCTTTAATTACTAATTTAAATGATTTGAGTTGAAATCTATCTAAAACCCGATTTCTTCGAGTCAAGCAACAATCAATTCAAGAATCAACCAAACCCGAAGTCACATCATCATCGATACATACCCAAACAATTTAATCATTCAACCAATCGTTCAAATTTAATCATTTGAATTTAAATGGAAACCCAGAAACGTGAGATTACTCACCTTTAATTTTTGATTTGCCATCCATTTCCATATCGATTGGTTTCTTCATGGTTTCAGATCTCTCTAAAGAAGATACTTCACTGGCAGTTCACCAACTCGATCAACTCCACCTCCAACCCTATGCGTACACAGCCTCGAAGTTCACGAGCTCACACCCTAACCGAGCCCAGTCCCATTGATAAACCCCGCACTGCGACCGCCTCCTTCAGTAACTCCTACGCGTGCGTCGCTCGAGCTACCCCTTTGAAATCGCGGCCCCCATAACCAAGATCGCGACTACGGTCGTCAACTCCATAAGCTCGAGAGTCTCCCAGTGTGGCTATCCCCCTATTGATCGCTGTCGAAGATGCTGTCCCGATGATCGACTGAAGAGAACTCGCGACTTTTCTTCGATCTGCTCTCGAAAGAAAATCGCCTCCCCCTTATAGCTCGAATGGTTGAATTGATTTTCGATTTCCTATGTTCGATTTTCAAATCGGTTCCTTGAAATAGGTCGAGCAAAAGACTGGGACGCGATTGTGTTATGGACATGAATAGAGGAGGAAGAACGAGAATTACATTTTTCTCTGGTTCGATTTTTTTTTAGAGGACGAACGATTTCAATTTGGAAAATGAAGGAGGAAGAAAGCTCGGTTTCGTTCTGTGGAAATAAGAGAGAGAGTGTGGAAATAAAATATCGATTCAGGGATTAGCTTCTTGAGTACGCTGGGTTATATAATTTAATATTGAAAATATCTCGTTGCCCTACGCGCAATTCCGGACCCCGAATCAGACATGCCGACAGACGTTTATAAGGTTTTACCCGTATTCCAATCACACGGAACATGTTCCGGAGGTTAATTCAATCGCATACGCGAGTTACCGAAGAAAACGATCAAATTCAAATTAAATTGATTAAAATAATTCGAAGCGTTTTGAGCCGCTGGGGTCAAACGACAACTCCGATTGCTACGAAAATTGAAATCCGATAATAACTAACTATTACGGATCCAACGGAACTGGTTTCGTTGAAATCCGAGACTGGGTCTCGGAAGGCTATTTTTAAATTCAATTTAAACAATATATTTTCAAAATGGAACAAAACACTTCCAAATCTGATTTTATCACTTTTACTATCTTCAGTATTATCATTATAAATTTTATAAGCCTTCAAATTATTTTTAACTGGCTTAAAACTCCAGATTCAATAATTTACCAAATTTTCGATTGCTAAATTCAACCATTAATTATCCAATAAATGGTGATATTTGAATTCAAGCTAAAAATCCACTTTTGAATAATTAAAATCAATTAATTATTCCCATTTCAAATATCCAAAAATTACGGATCGTCACATTCTTCTCCCCTTAAAAGAATTTCGTCCCCGAAATTACTAGTTAGGAAGAATGGTGTCATACCTGTTTACCTTTCCCCCAAAACCAACAGATCAATATCTTATCATCTATCTTTTATACTAAACCCTTAATCATCTTACTAACTTCCCAAACTCTCGCCTACAGTTTCCCAACAATACCACTTTCCTCAACATCCAAATTTCAATTCCAAACCAAATTTTTATATTATCAAAAAAAATTTCTCAAAAATTTTCTAACTCTCTAAATTTTCGAAAATTTTTGCCAACGTCTCCTTTGCGCGGCTAGCTCGGTACTACTACAAAAGGCCTCTACAGGCTCCCAAATTCTCAAAAAGAAACAAAAGCCAAGTGGCTATATCAAAAACCCAATCCAATTTCATACAGGTATTTAAATACATACCTTTTTGTCGGGCAATTCAAATTTATCCTTTGGAATCAAATCCAATTTCCTTTTCTCTTTTATACCTGCATATCTTATTTAGCAACAATCTCCAATCATAACCTTTTAAATCATTTTATCTTTCTTATACAGGTTTTCATATTTACTTCTATTCAATTTATTTCTAATTTTGAATATTAATTTATCTTTCGTTTATAACTGGTTCGTAGCGTTATTTAAATTTGTTTCATTTACTAATTTACTTCAATTCCCAATTTGAAATCGTTCTGTCATTAATAAAAAATTTCAAAAATTTTCTAACTCCAAAATTTACGGAAAATTTTGGCAGAGTCTCCTCTGTACGGAGGGACTTCTGCGATATCGCAGGATGCACAAATATATATATACATCGGCCTCAGGCCGGAAATCACAATATATATCAACATGTGCAGTTCATATCTCCTATTTTGAATTCTTTTGCGTAGGCGTACCTTTATTTAGCATTTTTAAAGCAAGCAGCTTATTTATTTTAGCATTTATTGCATCCAAATCCAGCCAAACGGCCTTCAGGTACCTGTACCATCTCAATTTACAAATGTAAGTACTATATATAGGAAGTTCATAACATTTCCCTTACTTTCAATAGCTAAACACATGTATTTTATAAGCAACAAGCATCAACGCTTTTCATAAATGATCTATATAACATTAAAGCCCATTCAATTTCTTTCAACCAATTTTATATGCCATTTCATCCCAGTTCAATGGTTTATCACTCTAGTGCTTACATTCAATTTATTTTTAAGCAAAACAACTCATAATCATATCAATTGGTTCCAAATCAATTATATTCGCATCCACTAATTTATAGAATTTAATTAAATCTCATTTACGTCAAACGACAATCATTTCTACGCAATTCGATGATATCCATGTGAATAAACAATTACTTAAGTTTTATAACCAATTCAAATTGATTCCGACTCAATTTTATTTTATTCCATTCCATTTTAATTTATTCACAACCATTTTATTTAGCTTGACACATTTAATTTTCGTATACTACTAGCCATTTCCAAACTAATTTAATCCGAGCTTTTATTTAATGGCTTTTACCCTTATTCGAAGCTAAGCTGCCATAAATTATAAACTTAAGTTAATTACTTTAATTTATTCCAACATCAAACTTAAGTTTACTTCTATTTGATTCTCATTTAATCAAATCCCATTAAATTTAATTAGCCCATCCACTTAAATTTTATTTTAATTCACTTTCTCAATTCATTCGCGAATCTATTTTATTTATACCAAGCCATTCTCAATTTCTAGTGTAATTCACTTTCATTTCATTCGACAACACTCCCATTATATCTAGTTTGCTTGCAAATTTCGTTAATTATCCAAATCACACTTGAATTTTATTTGAAATTCAATCCTTCACTATTTCAATCCAACTCTATTTTATTTTTATTTTTACAACATCTCTTCTTATTTAATTCATTATCAAATCCCAGTCGAATTCTATTTACAACTCAAATCCATTCCCAAACTCCCTTATTAACTTACAATCCATTTATTTAACCGAGTTAAATTTTATTAATATACTCTATAAAATAATTTTTTAGCTAATTAGCTTACTTCCAACCTTTAAATCAATATTCGATTTTATTACACAAATCACTTTATTAAATTTTCCTGAGTTCAAAGTTTATAAATTCAGTTTGGATTTCCTTTCATTTTCCAAAATTCCAACACTTTTATTTTAAAATTTAGAAATGCTTTTAAATTCAAATAATATTATTAAAATAGCTTTTTATAAAAATACTTTTTATAACTCGATGTCTCAACCAGTCCATCCTTGTTCTCACATAAATTCAGTCATACGTTGATCAGGCGTAGGACTGAAAATCTATAAGTACTTAGCAGACTCATTTTCGACATCCAGTGAAAATACTTCGAAAGTAATTTTACTTGAAAATATCGAAAATAGTTTTTGAAAACAGTTTACTGAAAATATCTTTGGTGAGAATGCTCTGGAAATCATCACACCCATCTATGGGCACAGTTACATCCAGGGTTACGTTGCCGTCGCAGCAAAAGTCCATGTAACTGATTACACCATAGAACCCACGACAGATCGCAGTTACATCCAGGGTTACGTTGCCGTCGCAGCAAAAGTCCATGTAACTGCAGGCTCTCAGCGGCCTCACGATTACGCTGTCGAAATGAAACTTCTCCACTCCTACATAGGTCGCAGTCTACCGATGTAAAATCAAACATAGACTGTTGGCTCTCAGCGGCACACACGACTTTCGCTATGTTACCATAGTGTCACAGTCTACCGATATAAAATCAAACGCAGACTGCTGGCTCTCAGCGGCACACACGACTTTCGCTATGGTACACTACTCATAATCCTCAGGAACTAGTTTTGTCCGGACTCCTCACAGGATCAACTTTAGAACCTCCCCCTTAGAGGCTCAAGGCAGTACCACCCAATGGCACTCTTGAGAAGCTCATTTCAAGGGAGCGCCTTTCTCCCCAGAGCAAATCTCAAAACACTTTATACTATACACATATAGTATTTTCAAATCATACACCTAGTATGAATTTCACATAGGTACCTTTACACAAAATCGATTCCCAAAAATCGATAATTCACAAATCAGGCTTTTCCAAATTCCAATATTGATTTTACCCAAAAATCAAAAGCCTTTCAAATTCACAGGTTCCCAAAACCTTTTCCAAAATTCTCATAAGATCCTTTATATATATATACAGATATATATAATTTTTAAAACTTTGGATCATTTTCAAGCTTGTATAAAACTCCTTTTATACTTCAAACACTTTCAAAAATCCTTTTCTATTTACATTCACTTGAATTTCCATTCACATACTCACAATTGCTTTAATTTCATGGGATTGTCACTTCAATCCTTATCTCAATTGAGTATTTAACCAATAACAGTTTGAACTCCGACCGGTTTATATTTAGAAAATAGCTTGAAATTTTTAAAACAGATAAGTAGTTGAAAATAATTATTAGTTTGTAAAATAGCCATAAAATAATTAACTAGTTGCAAAATAATTAGAAAATAGTTAAATAGTTATAGAAATTTTAGATAATTGCAAAATAGTCGTAAAATAGTAATTAATTTATAAACCAGTTGAAAAATAGTAATTAGTTTAGAAACAGTTGAAAATGGTTAAATAGCTCCAAAAATAATTGTAAAACAAGTATAAAATAATTTGTCTTAAGGAAGGAAGGTTGTATATATTTAATAGCTTGGAAAAATGAATTTATATTAAACAATTTATACTGAAGATAGTCCAGAGTCAAAACTGTCCACTTTCCCATCAATTCCATTTAAATTTCCACTTCCATTTAAATTGACCCAATTCCAATTTAAATACTCCAATTTCCATTGGACTTGATTCATTCCCAATTCAAGTTGAATTAGTTCTCAATTTCTTTCCAATTTCAAATCAAATTCCATTTGATTCTTACTTATTCAACTATATTTATAACTTCAATTTTACAACTTCTATTTATAATCAATTACATTCACATTTTGCTATTAACTCGGAATTATGCATTTTATCTAGCCAATATATTTTTATTATTCCATAAACATTTTAATCAAGATTCTAGAGTTTCACGAATTTCCAAAATTTCAGTATCACCTTAGAATTCAACTATATCCGAAATGCTTTGGCAAATTCAATTATTCCCTATGAATTTCAAAACCAAACCCAGTTCACAAACAATTCCAATTTAAACAATTTGGTAGCAATTTCTCCTTTAGAAACTCGAAAATGAACATCAATGATGCTGCAGTCATCACCGACGTTATTTTCCAGTGACCGAAAGAGTTCAATGCTTTAATCTCATTAAAAACATTTCCAAATATTTTTATTTTCAAACCTCCCAGATTTCAAATTCAACACAAAAATATTTTTGAAATAATACTATTATTTCTCCAAAACCTTGGGAAACCACTTACAATCCAAAGGAATTTTAAATTTTCCCAAAAATTCCAAATTCTCAACCATTCCATTTCATATTTAAACATTACTCTGGAATTTTCATCTTACTTTGTTTTCAAATATTCCCTGGAATTCTATTTCAATTTATAATCCCATTTATTTCAATTTATAAATTACATTTACTATCTATATTTCAAATTCCAATCAATTTGGACTGATACCACCCACTTCAGTTCCAATCACTTCAATTTAATCCAATTCAAATTGTCCATTTGAATTTTTAAACTTATCCATCTTCAATCACAAATCCAATTAATTCCAACCGGATTCAATTTAAATGAATTCAATTCCAACTTCAAATTTTACCCATCTCGAATTATCTAAATTTGAGTTATATCCTCAAAGGTTGGTTTAACTCTTTTAAACCAAATTAACCTTTATTTAAAGTTTTTATACAATTTAATTTCTGAGTTCAAATTCTAGAATTTCATTTTCAATCAATCTAAATTTTTAATTGATTCAAACCAATTTTAACTTGTACTAATTTAATTCAAAATTTCAAATTCAAATCGTCTCGAATTATATAAATTCGAGTTAAAATTTTAAATGTTGACCTAATTCTTTTTAGATCAAATTAACTTAGCTCTTTATACCATTTAATTTTGAATTCATTTCAACCTTATCTTCATTGAATTTTAATTTAGTTGTACTTCTAGTTTCACTTAATTTAATTCCAATACAAGATCTCAGTTTGGTTGTATTTTTGTTACCATTTAATTCGTTTCCAATTTGGTTGTATCATATTACTTCTTAACATTTGATTTCCATAATTTAACAACCAATCACCTTAACATTTATTAACAGGAAATATTGCTTTATATATCAAAACATACTTTTATATAAAATCATTTAAAATCCTTATATAAGAAAATAACAAGTACGCTCTCATATATATATATATACTCGACTCATTCTAGAGTACTTCGGATTCTATTAAATGAGTAATCCCCACCAGAGCCAAGGTTCTCGCTTAACCTTTCAGCTCTGATACCAACTGTAACGACCCGAAATTTTCGAAGCCGAAAATTCCAGATAGTTATGAAAAAGAAGAAAGAGGTAGAAGAAGAAGAACAGAAACATCAGCATCTCACATTCGCAGCGGATAAAATATAATAATAAATAAATACAGTTTACAAGAATATTATATCTGTCGATTACATTTTTATACATCAGAGTTTTACATATACTCAGTCACTGAATATATACAGTAATCATGTCTCAATAATACAATAATATACTGCAGCAGAAATACTCTGCACGTACTTGCCATCTAGCTCGTCTCCTGAGCTCCAGAACGTCCTTACCTGAAAATCTGTAACACTCGGTCTGACCCGAGCATTACATCAAAGTAACACCCGGGTCAGGCTGGAAACCAGCGTGAGTAAACCCGACTAACATGGAATACAACCATACAACTATATAAACCCGGGGTAACATATCAATTTATCCAATTTACAATTTGCAATAGACAATACTTATTTCACATATCAATTTCTAAGTACCCACTTAGATAAAACAATCCCATTCATTTACATCGGTTTATTCCAACCTATTGATTTCACATATCAATTTATTTTTAATTCGAAGTGGTTCCGGGTATTTCCTAATACCCGACCCCAGTCTCTTCGAGTCTCATGCCATCCTATTCCAAAATATCCAAATAAACACAACATTTCATACCAGAGATATCAATTCATTCAAAGCATCCAATACCATTCCATCATCCATCAACCAAGCGTATTCACATACAAATCAATTCAATTGATTCAAATTGGATTTCAAACCTCCATCACTTAGATTTCTTCATTTAACGTTATTTATTCCAAATCAACTTATTTGTCCTCCCATTATTATTCATCTTAATTTATCACCTTGGCATAATTATCTTTCAATTGCATTCAAATAATTATATTTAATTCATTTCACGATATTAATTTTTTTATCTAAATCACTAAGAAATCTTTAATTGCCTCATAATTTAATTAACTATATTAATTTCATTTATGCTTAGTTTCTTATATCAATACATTTCACCTAAGTCACTTATTATGGGTAATCAACCTTAATTAAACAATCTTTGATTTCATTCTTCAATTATATAAATAGAGGATTCCCAAATATATTTTAGCTTATCCAAAACAATTTAATTTCATTAATTCAACCACAGTATTAAACATCTCGGTTAATCCCAAGTTATAAATAACTATCTTTTATTTATTCCATTAAATAAATCAATTTCTTCTTTATTAATCATCTTAATTTATTTCGCAAAGTAATTATATTTTATTGCATTAAGTAATCACTTAACAAACCATCCAATAAATATTTTAAATTACTTACTTAATTGATTAAGTTAAACTTAATAAATTAATTTATTCAAACCTTTAATTACTAATTTAAATGATTTGAGTTGAAATCTATCTAAAACCCGATTTCTTCGAGTCAAGCAACAATCAATTCAAGAATCAACCAAACCCGAAGTCACATCATCATCGATACATACCCAAACAATTTAATCATTCAACCAATCGTTCAAATTTAATCATTTGAATTTAAATGGAAACCCAGAAACGTGAGATTACTCACCTTTAATTTTTGATTTGCCATCCATTTCCATATCGATTGGTTTCTTCATGGTTTCAGATCTCTCTAAAGAAGATACTTCACTGGCAGTTCACCAACTCGATCAACTCCACCTCCAACCCTATGCGTACACAGCCTCGAAGTTCACGAGCTCACACCCTAACCGAGCCCAGTCCCATTGATAAACCCCGCACTGCGACCGCCTCCTTCAGTAACTCCTACGCGTGCGTCGCTCGAGCTACCCCTTTGAAATCGCGGCCCCCATAACCAAGATCGCGACTACGGTCGTCAACTCCATAAGCTCAAGAGTCTCCCAGTGTGGCTATCCCCCTATTGATCGCTGTCGAAGATGCTGTCCCGATGATCGACTGAAGAGAACTCGCGACTTTTCTTCGATCTGCTCTCGAAAGAAAATCGCCTCCCCCTTATAGCTCGAATGGTTGAATTGATTTTCGATTTCCTATGTTCGATTTTCAAATCGGTTCCTTGAAATAGGTCGAGCAAAAGACTGGGACGCGATTGTGTTATGGACATGAATAGAGGAGGAAGAACGAGAATTACATTTTTCTCTGGTTCGATTTTTTTTTAGAGGACGAACGATTTCAATTTGGAAAATGAAGGAGGAAGAAAGCTCGGTTTCGTTCTGTGGAAATAAGAGAGAGAGTGTGGAAATAAAATATCGATTTAGGGATTAGCTTCTTGAGTACGCTGGGTTATATAATTTAATATTGAAAATATCTCGTTGCCCTACGCGCAATTCCGGACCCCGAATCAGACATGCCGACAGACGTTTATAAGGTTTTACCCGTATTCCAATCACACGGAACATGTTCCGGAGGTTAATTCAATCGCATACGCGAGTTACCGAAGAAAACGATCAAATTCAAATTAAATTGATTAAAATAATTCGAAGCGTTTTGAGCCGCTGGGGTCAAACGACAACTCCGATTGCTACGAAAATTGAAATCCGATAATAACTAACTATTACGGATCCAACGGAACTGGTTTCGTTGAAATCCGAGACTGGGTCTCGGAAGGCTATTTTTAAATTCAATTTAAACAATATATTTTCAAAATGGAACAAAACACTTCCAAATCTGATTTTATCACTTTTACTATCTTCAGTATTATCATTATAAATTTTATAAGCCTTCAAATTATTTTTAACTGGCTTAAAACTCCAGATTCAATAATTTACCAAATTTTCGATTGCTAAATTCAACCATTAATTATCCAATAAATGGTGATATTTGAATTCAAGCTAAAAATCCACTTTTGAATAATTAAAATCAATTAATTATTCCCATTTCAAATATCCAAAAATTACGGATCGTCACATCCCAAGGAAAGACAAAGTTCTTCTTAGTCAAGTGGATTAAGGGGGCTACTATTCTTGCAAAGTATTTTATGAACTTCCTATAGTAGCCTGCCAACCTTGGAAAACTTATAACTTTTGATGCATTATTAGGAACTCTCCACCATGAACAACCTCTACTTTGGCGGGGTCCATTGATAATCCTTGCTTGGAAACAATATGCCCAAGGAATCTAACCTCCTTCTTCCAAAATTGACATTTTGCAAATTTAGCCTTAAGATGGTGCCTTCTCAAAGTTCTTAGTACCTCTCTTAGGTGGTCATCATGCTCCTTTTCGCTCTTAGAGAATATCAAGATATCATCCATGAATACAACGACAAATTTATTGAGTTGCCTACTAAATATCCTACTCATCAAATCAACAAAGTATGCAGGGCATTCGACAATCCAAAAAGGAATTATTTCCCACTCCTAGAGTCCATCTAGTGTGTGGAATGTGGTCTTCGACTTGCAGTTCATCTTGTTCGAGTAGAAAGCGCGATCTAGGGTTTCGAACGATAAAGCGAGGTGATGTGGCAAAATGGTATTCGTTTGTTTATTTTAATGTTTATTTAAATTCGAACCGTTCTATTATGCGTAACTTTTTCATACGAGCTCGGATTAACGCGCGGTTTGCTCCACTGCGATCTTATCAGAATTCCAGACATTTTGACGCTAGTTTGGATGAACTCTGAGACTGTTGAATTTTGAGCCCTATTTTGGATTTCAATTCGATTTGAATTCAAAGGTGAGTGTTTTAACCCACTCACAACTACTAGATTACCTTATGTTAGTTAAATTAAATTTATGACGCCATTAGAAATTAATCGACTGATGTTTAGTATGTTTAAATTGTTATTCTAGTTCAATTTGACTTTTATTGCATTTAATCTTCTTTTAATTAAATATTGAATTTAATTGTCAGTTTAATACCTGTTAATGATAATCATTTATCTATTGATGTTTATTGGTTGATTTGGATGATGATTGTGATGGATATTTGATTTTTGATATTTGATGACTGGATGTTGTATTTTTATATTATTATAACACTGCAAGTTCCTTATGGGTTGAAATGATACATACCTGAACGATATGTAGATTAGGGAAAAATCATTATGGGTTGAAATGATAGACTCGAGCGATTTTATGGATTTTATTTAATTCGGGATTGCGGTTTGAAATGATA
This sequence comes from Allium fistulosum, assembly GCA_030737815.1. Taxonomy (NCBI): domain Eukaryota; kingdom Viridiplantae; phylum Streptophyta; class Magnoliopsida; order Asparagales; family Amaryllidaceae; genus Allium; species Allium fistulosum. Next base: position 1,095,639,742 of record CM060905.1, read on the forward strand.
TATAACCGTAAAATTTTAAATTGTGGCTAGAAATGATAAATATCCATATCACTTGACCCTAGGGTAGAAAATTATATACGGACACTGGATTGGTTAAATTAAATGATTTCTAAATTCCTTAAATTTTGAATTCAGTTAACTGGCATTTTGAAATAGAAATTGATTTATATAAACTAAATTATTTTCGATAATCCAAGCATTAATGCTGAAATTGGAATTGATTTAATGAATTGTTCAAAGGATTTAAATTGGAATTTCAAAGTTGAAGTGGCAAAAATAAATGAATTTATCGGAATTGAGTTATTGAAATGTTGGATATAACTTTGAAATCTATTTTGAACTAATTTAAACTATTTTAATTAAATTAACTATTTTAATCAATTTAAACTATTTTAATTTATTTTAATCTATTATAACTTACTTAATCTATTTTATCTATTTTAAATTCATTTAATCTATTTTAAATCTATTTAATCTATTTTAAATCTATTTAATCTATCTTAAATCTATGTAAATCATTTAAATCTAATTAAATCAGATTAAATCTATTTTAAATCTACTTAAATCATTTTTAAATCTAATTAAATCAAATTTAAATCTATTTAAACTATATTTTACTATTTAAACTATTTTAATCTATTTTAAACTATTTTTAAACTATTAAAAACTATTTATGACTATCTAAACTAAATTATTTTCTAAAATTTCAAACTGTGTAAAGTTGAAGTATTTATATTTAAATCCATGATGATGATACAACCTAAGTTGGAATTTGGAATTGATATCCCTTTTGTGAAATAACATATTTGAGGAAATATGATTTTGAAGTTGAATATGATTTTGGAAGTGAATGTGAATATGATTTGAAATGATATGGTTTTGAGAATATGATATTTTGATATCAATTATGAATTGACTTTTTGAAATGTAAAAGAACCATCCAGTGTGAAATAAGCGTTTGGTTGTTAAAGAGACCTGGATCAGATATTGTCATACTCTCTGCCAATACTGAAATCCACTTTAACAACTGTGTATGTGGTGGAGATTCGAGAAATGAAGTAGAATGGTTTGGTGAACGATTCGGTATGAGGTATTTACGTGACCCTGACTCCCGTGAGTCAGCTTGATGTGGCTAAAACAGGAGCTATACCGGGCCAAGTGAGGTCATTCCTCCTATCAAGCACGTTTCTTCGATACTATATTCTGACTTTGTGATTGATTTGGTGGCCAACCCTTGATTTTGATTATGGGAGTGTGTTCCGAGGTGGGCGGTAGTAGCTGTTATGCGTTACCACCAGTCCGTGAGTGCAATTGGTATATCTACCCTGGTATTGCCTCGAGTGCCTTGTCGCATGCCTTATCGTACCTTCTACGAGTTTGTTTTGTACCATACCTATGGAGTGCCCTCTGGGTAAACCTCTAGTTTACGGAGGAGCATACGGTATTGTATAAACTATGGGAATATATAAAATGTGTTAAGGGGGATATGGGTAATGCCTTAACGCTATTTTAATACTTTACTTTATTGTAGACACTATTATAATAGCGTATTGTACTACATAGTAGATAGTTTAACGGATCCTTAGGAGATGGAAATCCCGAACATCTCTTAAGTTATTGCACACACGTTATACACTGGATAGGAGATGTCAAACCCCGTAAACATCTCTGACGCCGTTACATCCATATTTATTTACTGTCGATTTAACTTACATAAGATCTTTTAGTTCCGACTTGAGTGTTTTGTCTTTTCAATTTGCTCGGGTCAGTCTGAGCTTTTCAGTTTATCGAAGACTACTTTCTGGAGGATGAAGACGAAGATTTTGTACGATTATTATGTATTATATTTACTCCACTGCATCATGTTGTCCCGCTGCATTTATTTATTATTTCTCCTTGTTTTATTTATCTCTAATCTGTATTATAAAGGTTTAATCAATGTTATTTGTAAATAGCTTCATGAACTGTTTATTTGATTATTATATTTTGTCATTCCACTGCGAGATTCAGTATTTGATTTCTTATTTACCCCATAACAATCTTCCCTTTTGAATGGTTTGAGTCTGACATGTGTGGTTCATGTGTCTGCTTAAAACGTCCAAAAAGGCATGTCGTTACAGTTGGTATCAGAACTTTGGTTTAGCGATAACCTTAGCTTTGTGAGGTCTGACTCATATTAAATAGGGTAGTAATACCCTAGAATGAGTCGTTGAGTGTATATATATGAGAGAGTGCATTTGTTAGTGTTATAAAAAGTTTTTTATTGTGTTAATTTGTTATGTTTAGTATTTATAAATTTCGGTCAGTACATAGGACGCTATGACACCGATAGGGATTTCTAAACACTTAATAGGACAGACTGACACAATATTGTTTTGAAATATAGGTAAATGAAATAATTTTGCCTATTATAAATTATATATATATATAATATTAAATTTTATAAATGATAGAGTTGGATGTAATATGTTGTTTGTTAGGTTGAGAAATTTTATAAATATTGATTATAAAATAGGATATACAAGTGAAGCAAAATAAAATTGGAATTTGAGAACTTAAGTTCCGGGATTTTGAAAATTTATTTCAAAAGATTTTGGAATATAATATTAGTACTATTTGGAAGTATTTTCATATATAAATATTTCAATATGATTTTTTTAAAATGTTTAAAAGAATTTTGGAAGGAAATAAGTTATGTACTCCTCTCTCTGTCGTTGGAAAATAATTTCGATAATGAGTGCACGCATCATTGACGTTCATTTTCGAGTTTCGAAGTGGGAAGACTGATATAGTAGTTATACTGCACATCTGTTTTGATAAACCAATCTTAATTTTAATTTCTGAAGTTTGATTGGATATATATATATATATATAAGTTCTGAGTATATATATTATTTTAAAAACGATTGGAATGGAACCCGGTTGTTTAGCTCTTAAGTTTCTGTAAATTAGAAATTGAAATTATTGTAATGAATGGAATCTTGACTATATTAATAATTGGAAACTTCTAAAATGAAAATAAGAAATGATAACTATTGAACATTTTGTTAACTAAATAAATAAGAGAAACTTGGGTAATATTCAGTTTCATTCTTAAGACATATATATAACTTACCAAATTATTAAAAGTTGAAATGTTAATAAGGATATGTAATAGAATATCATACAAGTAAAACTTGGGAAAATTTGGAAGTGTTCAATGGAATTACTTCTATAAATAAGAATTCTAATGTTATAAATTGTTATAAACTAAACTTAATAGTTTGGAATGTTACTAATTAAATGTAATAAAAGTGAATAATGTAAGAAAAACGATTATAAACTTAAGTAACATTCTAAGCTATTTATAATCAGATTGAATAGTAAAGGTGAATACTGTAAGTAAATAATTATAAACTTAAATTAGTATTGAAGCCATTTATAATTAAAATGAGTACTATATAAATTGAATGGTTATAACTTCAGAAAACATTGAAATGATTTAGGAATGGATTTAATGTTCAATAGTACTATATATGAAAGAATGAATGTGAAAAGGAAATAATCTATTAATGGTAAATTAAATTGTAAAGAGATTTACATAATAATGGATAATCTAATAATGGTAATGGAAATAACTTATGTAAGCAATGAATGTAAAGTAATGAAAAGAAATTGGCGTTGTATGAATAAATGGAAAGTGAATTTTTGTAAGTAATGAATGTAAATTAATATAAATAAGCATTATATAAATAAATGAAAAAAAATTGAATGAACAGTAAATAATGTGAAAGAAGGGTAATAAGAATAAACGTAAATAACATTGGAAGTTGTTGTTTGTCTTGGCTTATGGATGTTTGGGAAGTGATACTTTAAATTGTTTAGGATGTATAAATAATCTATTAAGTTTTATCTAAGACTGTTGAGTGTATGGTATACTTAGTAGTTTATTTATCATTTTATACGATTAAAAGTTTTTGGGCCCGAACAAACCATTTGTTTTGGTTGAAATGGATGGATGATTATTTTCTTTGTTGAAATGATGTTTGTACTGCTTGTTTGCAAGTGATTGTTGTTATGTTGTATTGATTTGTTTTGTTATTAGTTGAAAACAACTTAAAATATTTCTCTTTTACATAATTATTAACTCTTTTGGATTACATTATTAAAATACAGGTTTATGGAAGCAATAGCTACTACTTTTGGTTTCATAAAATAAGCGTTGAGGTACGTTCTCGGATTACGGTTTTCTAGCGATATTATATTGTTTTTCTCGTTGTTTGGGATATATTATTTTGAAATATGTGATATATATTGTTATTATTGATACTATTATTTCTCTTAGACCTCTCCGTACAAAGGAGACTCTACCGAAATTTTCTGTGAATTTTGGACTTAGAAAATTTTGTGAAATGTTTTCCAAACTTTTGTTAACTTGAATATAAAGGATTTAATTGTTCTAAATTGATATATTTTATTTAAATTATTTAATTATGTAAATTAATTGTTTATAAATTTAATATTTTGAATAAGATATATTGATTACTTAATTTCTTCTTTTCCCTTTTCGAGGACGAAAAGTTTTGAGTGGGGGAGAGTGTAACGACCCGTAATTTTTCGATAATTAAAAACAGTTAACTTAATAAGATTTGTGATTTAATGTTGGAAGAAATAAAAAAATTGTGATTTAATAATAAGAATATAACTGAAATGAAAGGTAATAATATTAACTTAAGGTAATTGATAACTGTTTTGAATGAAATTCCAATTAACTGAAACGATTAAAAAGTTATAATTGGTTATAGATTGTAAATTAATTATAATAATGTGTATATTAATTTATAATTGGATTAAAGGAGTAATTGGCAATTTAAATGTTGATTAATTTATGAAATAATGTGTAACGAATCGTAATTGGATAGAATTAGTATAGTGTAAATTGTTATAACATTTGTTTGTAAAAAATTAACGTACAAATGTTTTTAAATGTAGAAATGGTGACAATTGTTATTTGTTATCGGTTTAATTAATCAATAACAAATAAATGTAATAAATGCTACACTAATATGAGTGAAGACGATAACTGTAAAAGGTGAATGTAATAAAAGGTATAGAAATGATAATTACATTCATAAGGCAATAAATTGATTTAATAAAAAGAGTGAAACCAAGATAATCTAATTTACTGGGATTTTAAAATTTTATTTAATATGGAATTTGACAAAAATTCAAATGTAATTGAAATGCTGCAACTAGTATGGTAAAAGATGATAACTGTAGCATATTAATGTTATAGAATATAAAACAATGTTAACTATGTCTATAGAATAATGATTGACTAAATAAAAAGATTGAAATCAAATTAAATCAATTTATTGGAATTAAATTTTATTAATTGGGTTTAATTACAGTTGAAATTGAACACTGTAGTTAGTGTAATATTTAACATTGGATTGATGTAAATTTGTTTTAAATTATTGTAAATGTCTAAGTAATCAAAAATGATAAAATTTGTTAATTATAAAATTTGAATCAAAAAGTGATTTAATTAATTTAATATTAATTTATTTAATTAATGTGAAAATAGCCATTTTGGCCACTATCTCGTATTTCGAAGAAACCAGTTTCATCGAATCCGTAACGGTGAATTATTGTATGATTTCAAGTTTCGTAGCGATCAGACTTATTGTTTGATCGTACGAGTTCGAAACACGTAGAAATCAATTTAATTAAATTCAATTGAAATCAATTCGAAAAAAGCTGATTTTAAAGCTAACTTCTTCATACGATGGAATTAGGACTTGAAACCTGTTCCATTGAGTTTAAAACTATCGAAAACATCTATTTTGATATATGGGCTGTCCCATTTTCATTTCGGGAACGAAACGGGCTTTTGGGTCGAAGTTATCGTTTCAATCCGAATCAATACAGTCCATTCATTTCTATTTCTGATCTGCCTATATATAACCTGTTATAAACCCTAGCAAATTCTTATTCCATTATTTAGTACGTGCATTTCCTGTCTATCTCCTTCTTTTCAATGGCAGAACATATTCAAATTCCCAAACCCTAATTGCAAATCAAAATCAAATCGAAAATTCAAATCCCTCCAAACCCTACCATACTATATATCGATTCAAAGCTCTTAACAAGCGTAATTCACTGGTGTGATTCATTTCTCGAATCGGATCACCATTTTTCCAAAAATCTATGATTTGTTCTCGGCTGTCCATAGGTCATCGCCTCGTTTAATGGTGGATTTGCGTCGAGGAGGCGATCAGGTGGCGTTGACGTGTAGAGGAGGTCGAGACAAGCTCATCCATACGATTTCTTCATGTCGAAGGCGTTGGAAATCGCTGTTATCTAGCCGTAACCACTATCGGCGACGGAGTTGCTTCGCTCATCGCGGCCAATATGGATGGGTGGAGGAGGTGCAGCTTAGGCAGCCGATCGCAGTGGCGACGCCAGATGATGCCCTCGGGTTGTCAAGCGGAGGTGAAAATAACGGAGACGGTAGCGGCTGCAGTTCATCTTGTTCGAGTAGAAAGCACGACCTAGGGTTTCGAACGATAAAGTGAGGTGACGTGGCAAAATGGTATTCGTTTGTTTATTTTAATGTTTATTTAAATTCGAACCATTCTAATATGCGTAACTTTTTCATACGAGCTCGGATTCACGCGCGGTTTGCTCCACTGCGATCTTATCAGAATTCCAGACATTTTGGCGCTGGTTTGGATGAATTCTGAGACTGTTGAATTTTGAGCCCTATTTTGGATTTCAATTTCGATTTGAATTCAAAGGTGAGTGTTTTAACCCACTCACAACTACTAGATTACCTTATGTTAGTTAAATTAAATTTATGACGCCATTAGAAATTAATCGACTGATGTTTAGTATGTTTAAATTGTCATTCTAGTTCAATTTGACTTTTATTGCATTTAATCTTCTTTTAATTAAATATTGAATTTAATTGTCAGTTTAATACGTGTTAATGATAATCATTTATCTATTGGTGTTTATTGGTTGATTTGGATGATGATTATGATGGATATTTGATTTTTGATATTTGATGACTGGATGTTGTATTTTTATATTGTTATAACACTGCAAGTTTCCTATGGGTTGAAATGATACATACCCGAACGATCTGTAGATTAGGGAAAAATCATTATGGGTTGAAATGATAGACTCGAGCGATTTTATGGATTTTATTTAATTTGGGATTGCGGTTTGAAATGATATATAACCGTAAAAGTTTAAATTTCAAATTGAAATGATAAATATCTGTATCACTTGACCCCTAAGGTAGACAATTATATACGGACACTGGATTGGTTAAATTATATGATTTCTAAATTCCTTAAATATTGAATTAAGTTAACTGGCATTTTGAAATAGAAATTGATTTATATAAACTGAATTATTTTCGATAATCCAAGCGTTAATGCTGAAATTGGAATTGATTTAATGAATTGTTTAAAGGATTTAAATTGGAATTTCAAATTAGAAGTGGCAAAAATAAATGAATTTATCGGAATTGAGTTACTGAAATGTTGGATATAACTTTGAAATCTATTTTAAACTAATTTAAACTATTTTAATTAAGTTAACTATTTTAATCAATTTAAACTATTTTAATTTATTTTAATCTATTATAACTTACTTAATCCAATTTAATCTATTCTATCTATTTAATCTTTTTTAAATTCATTTAATCTATTTTAAATCTATTTAATATAATTTAAATCTATTTAATCTATCTTAAATCTATGTAAATCATTTAAATCTAATTAAATCAAATTAAATCTATTTTAAATCTATTTAAATCATTTTTAAATCTAAATTAAATCAAATTTAAATCTATTTAAACTATATTTTACTATTTAAACTATTTTAATATATTTTAAACTATTTTTAAACTATTAAAAACTATTTATGACTATCTAAATTATTTTCTAAAATTTCAAACTGTGTAAAGTTGAAGTATTTATATTTAAATCCATGATGATGATACAACCTAAGTTGGAATTTGGAATTGATATCCCTTTTTTGAAATGACATATTTGAGGAAATATGATTTTGAAGTTGAATATGATTTTGGAAGTGAATGTGAATATGATTTGAAATGATATGGTTTTGAGAATATGATATTTTGATATCAATTGTGAATTGACTTTTTGAAATGTAAAAGAACCATCCGGTGTGAAATAAGCGTTTGGTTGTTAAAGAGACCGGGATCATATATTTTCACACTCTCTGCCAATACCGAAAACCACATTAACAACTGTGTATGTGGTGGAGATTCGAGAAATGAAGTAGAATGGTTTGGTGAACGATTCTGTATGAGGTATTTACGTGACTCTGACTCCCATGAGTCAGCCTGATGTGGCTAAAACAGGAGCTATACCGGGCCAAGTGAGGTCATTCCTCCTATCGGGCACATTTCTTCGATACTATATTCTGACTTTGTGATTGATTTGGTGGCCACCCCTTGACTTTGATTGTGGGAGTGTGTTCCGAGGTAGGCAGTAGTAGCTGTTATGCGTTACCACCGGTCCGGGAGTGCAATTGGTATATCTACCCTGGGATTGCCTCGAGTTCCTTGTCGCATGCCTTATCACGCCTTCTACGAGTTTGTTTTGTACCATACCTATGGAGTGCCCTTTGGGTAAACCTCCAGTTTACGGAGGAGCATACGGTATTGTATAGACTATGGGAATATATAATATGTGTTAAGGAGGATATGGGTAACGCCTTAACGCTATTTTAATACTTTACTTTACTGTAGACACTATTATAATAGCATATTTTACTACATTGTAGATAGTTTATCGGATCCTTAGGAGAAGGAAATCCCGAACATCTCTTAAGTTATTGCACTCACGTTATACACTGGATAGGAGATGTCAAACCCCGTAAACATCTCTGACGCCGTTACACCCATATTTATTTACTGTTGATTTAACTTACATAAGATCTTTTAGTTCTGACTCGAGTGTTTTGTCTTTTCAATTCGCTTGGGTCAGCCTGAGCTTTTTAATTTATCGAAGACTACTTTCTAGAGGATGAAGATGAAGATTTTGTATGATTATTATGTATTATCACTACGCCATAAATGACCTTCTGCAACATTTTTGCAAGGTGTTGCCAGCTAAAATGTTGCGATAGCTATAAAATTTTGGTCCTACTGCAACGTTGTATTTTTAGTGTTACCTTAGCCATAAAAATGTGTTGCTCTAGCTAAACAAGTGTAACACGATGCAACATTTTTATATAGTGTTGCTATAGATGTTTTCAAATTAAAAAATTAATAAAATTAGCAATCCGCGTGAATACGATCCAACGGTCTACATTTAATCTGATTGTTAACATGGATCACCGCTACATTTTGCCCTAAATTTTCGTTTTCCCGCTTTACTGTTCATACCATTTCGTTCTCACCCCCAATTTCCAAATCCAAATCCCCAATTTCCAAATCCCTAATTTCCAAATCATATTTTCGTTCCCATTTCGTTCTCACCCCCAATTTCGCTGCTGTTGCCTACATGTCGATACGCAACCTCTCCCAAATCCTACCAACCGCAGCCCCCAACAAAACTCCACTACCCCACCGCCGTTTCTACAGCCTGATTCCGATGGTCATCGAGCACACATCCCGTGGCCAGCGTGCCTGCGATATCTTTTCCCGGCTTCTCAAAGAGCGCGTCATCTGCCTTAACGGACCCATCGAGGAGGATACGTCGGCGATAGTTGTGGCTCAGCCGCTGTTCCTCGAATCTGGTGGTTTCATGACGGCAGGGTTGGCAATTTATGATACTTCGACCAGATCTGATGCTTGAATCTTTCTCGCCAATGTTCAGAAGAAGTTCGATTCTGATAAAGCTTTGCTCGATTGCTTCAAAAAGTACCATTTTTGGATTCAAGGAAGATGTCAAACGCAGATTTCTTGTTTGAGAGAATGCCGCTTAAATTTTCAAATTGGCCAGCAATCATAAAACCAGTTTCAATTCCTTGATTGATTGCTCGAATTGCTTTGACTTCGTCGTCGGGTGCGATGTGATATTATTTGGTATGTTTTATGCCTTCTGGTTTACTTGATTATTCTCGATTTTGGTTACACTCGCATGCTTTTGCCGATGATGAATTGGGATTTATTTATAGGCTTTATTTCCTATAATCTCGGGTTTAATCTTTCTGTTGGACTTTGATAAATCTGGTATGTTGGATTGCGATGATGTATTGGTATGTTGGATTGCGATGATGTATGGTCTGAGCTTGTTAGCTCCTTTCTGCTGCATTTGTTAAACCAGAACATGAACTGGTGCTCCAAGTCCTATGTATATCATATTACTGCCTATGTTTCTCTTGTACATGCCTGATGCATTCACTGTTTTTGCTTGATGGGCTGCCTATGTGTACTGCTGTGTTCTTGCACTGGCTTGTCTATATTTTACTGAACCTGGTTCTTGTTTGTTTTGTTGGTTGCTTGGCCCTGAGTTGAATCCAGTCGATGACTCGGGTTTGACCTTGTGCCGTGTCCTTGTATCCATGTGTTGCATTCATGTTTGGCTTATGCACTTATGAAAAGAAACAACCCAAATACCTGAGGCAAATATTATAACAAAAATATATTCATTTTCTGTTTGAGTTAAATATTATTTTCCAGATTACTGCTTTTGAATTATATGTGACAGGTATTGAAGACTGGACAGCTGGATACAAGCTTGAAGACAGAGTCAAATCAAATGTGCATGAGTGTATGAATGCATGAGCTGAAGACAGGTTTCAAAGAAGGCTCGATCTTCCGAAATCGGATGAATCGGGCGGTGCCCACTTGTTCGACCTAACCGCCGGGACTGCGGTGCCCCGGACCCCCGCCGGGACTGCGGTGCCCCGGACCCCCGCCGGGACTGCGCCCGGACCCGCTTCTCGGCTCGCCTTCGGCTCGGCACTCGGCTCGCCTTCGGCTCGGCATATATTTGTCAGTGTCGGTGTATGTATAAATTGAAACTGCATATGTAATGAGTGAACTGAGTGATGTAGTGAGGAATATCTGTATATGTGAATATCGGTGTTATATATCATTGAATTGTAAAATAGTGGAGTCAGGAATTTGTACTATTTCAAATGTTGAAATAAAATATTTATTTAAATAAATTACTGTTTATATATCAAATTCTGTGTAATAGCATTTTATTAAATAAATATTTATTTTTATTAAAAAATCAAATATGCTCTACATTGTGGGCCCCACAAATTCAAAAAGTTCATATCTATAGCAACATTTTGGAATGTTGCTACAGATACCTATGGGTGTTGCCATAGACCCAAATAGGGTTCTATTGCAACAATATTACTTATGTTGCCTTAGATAGTCAAAATGTTGCCTTTGAGGTCTAAGGCAACGGCAAAAATTGCATCACCCTAAAAGTGTTGCCATAGACCTATGGCAACATTTTTCGGGCCTGAGCCAACATTTTTTTTGTGTTGCAGTAGGCCATTTATGGCGTAGTGTATATTTACTCCACTGCATCATGTTGTCCCACTGCATTTATTTATTATTTGTCCTTGTTTTATGTAACTCTGATCTGTATTATAAAGGTTTAATCAATGTTATTTGCAAATAGCTTCATGAACTGTTTATTTGATTATTATATTTGGTCATTCTGCTGCGAGATTCTGTATTTGTCTTCTTTCTTTCTCTCCTTTTTCTTATTTACCCCATAACAATCTGCCCTTTTGAATGGTTTGAGTTTGACGTGTGTAGTTCATGTGTGTGCTTAAACCGTCCAAAAAGGCAGGTCGTTACACGGACTCTATAACTTTTTAATCGTGCAATCCCCTTATCGCAATCAAGAATTGCTCCATATTATGCTAACCAATCCACACCCAAGATAAGTCCGTACCCCTCAAAATTTAGAATGTGTGCATTACATATGAAATCAATGTCACATATGTCCACGATTGGGCCATTGCAAATTAAAGAGAGATGTGTCGACCCCCCCCCAATAGGATTAGAGACTACTATTAGGCTGGTGACAAATTGGATTTGTAGTTTTAAGAAGTTAACTATATTCCTATCTATGAAGGAATATGATGCTCCAAAATCAAATAGGGTATGAATAGCAACCCCAAAAATAAGAGTTATACCTTCTAATGTTGCCTTCCCTTGATCTCTAAGTAGCCTACTCGAAGTAGGGACAACCTCAATAGCATAGATTTTTCCACTTGACCCTTCCTTTCCCAACTTAGGACATTAGTTCTTGAGGTGTCCTTCTTTGTGGCAATTATAACACTTCCCTTTAAAAGCTTCTTTCATAGGACTCGCCTTATAACTTTTAGCCTCATGACCCTTTTCTGATATGTCTTGCATACTTTACCATCCTTCTTTAATTTCCCCTTAACTTCTTATTTGCCCAAAAGCTTCCTTTTTTGGACCCTTCTTGTTTTTGAGTAAGCCCAACTTTCTTATTCTTGCCTGCTGTTCGTCTGCACTCGTCGAATGCAACAAAGCCATCTCAACCAACGTTTCATATGCAGACCCGTAGGAACTTAGGTCAACAACATTCCTCTCAGTGGGGAGTTTAGGCCCTTCACGAACTTCATGGCCTTTTTCATTGGTGTATCTATCAAGATCATCCTGAACTTAGTTAACTCCATAAACTTACCAATGTACTCCTTTAATGTTGAGTCTTCATGTATACACTGTATGAATTCCTCCGGTTGTAAACTCACTTTCGCTCTTGACATAAACCTCAACTCAAATCTGCTTTTAAATTCATCCCATATGAAAATACTACCAGCATTTTCTGAAGTTACTAAGTTCCACCAGTCTAAAGCTTCCCCTTTAAGATGCAAAGCTGTTATCCCCCTCTTTAGATGATCTTCCCAATCGAGTTCTCGGAATATTCTCTCGTAGTGATTAATCCATGCTTTAGCTTCCACATACCCCTCAGTTTCAGATTATGTTTTTTCTCCCATATTAGCAAAGTCCTTACTTATCTTAGGGAAGTCAACAGGACGGGGTGTTGCATCGGCAGGCGGGGCAGCGAGTGCCACTGGTGTAGCTGGAGGAATAGGGACTTGCTCAACTTGCTCGAGTACTGTTTAAACCATTCAGACATCCTACGAATGGCGGGTCTTCCTCAGGCAGGGATCCCAGTTCCGAAAGAAGATTGATTATTAGCCAGATCAACTATCAGTAGGTTGAATCTTTAGTGATGATTTCCTAAGATAGTAATATATGCCGAAGGAAAATGGTTGCCTAATGTGTGCGCGTATGTTCAAAGAAATAGGGGTATATGTATATATGTATATATGTATATGTATATAGTAAAACCATTTCAAAAATAACAAATACATCACTCATACGTATAATTTCTCCATTGATTAGGTAACCTAAGCTCTGATAACCAAATGTAATAACCCACCTTGAAATAGGCCTAAATTCCAACCTAGAAAAGACTCATCAAAATGTAGACCCATCCAAAGCTGGCTGTTGGTTGGTAAGAGGAATAACAATACAGTGCCACAATTATTCTTTCACAACTCACAATAAAAGGAACAAAGTATAATAGCAAATTATACATATTTATTTCAAGATAAATTCAATGTCAAAATACAGTCTCAAACAATAACTGTTACATCATTTGTTCCAAAGTATTCTTTCATGGGTACAATAAAAGCATCATAAATAAATAATGATAATTTCCACAAGCTTTGTTCATGCCATCTTCAAGCATCATCATCGTCATCACTCCTTCCATAACCCGTGTTGTAATGTGGAGGGAGTTAGAATAACAGGTGTTTGATGAATAAAAATCTCGAGCCTTATTATTTCAGTCTTAGGAAGTATATGTCAAAATAGGAATATGTCTTACGTGCTTTGAAACAATTTAATACTTTATATAAGGAAAGGAGGTAGGCCCTCAATCAACCACTTAATACCTTCCATTCCTAAAGCAGGTTTCCTTATCCCGTAACCCATAACCAATCATCATTAGTGTCTAACAAAGCGAGAGATAGTACCCAAGTCTCTTAATACCCTTTGTTGGAAACAGGCAGACTCTGATCATTTAAGTCCTCAAATGAGGTAGGCCTCCATTATTTAATACCTATCTTAAGGTAGACTCCTCACAGGTGCCTATCTAGCTGACATCGCACAGAATCTCTTCGAGCAACTTAATACTTCTTTATAGGAAGGCGGACCCTTAAACAGCCACATAAACCTTATTCCAAAGCGTACCCTTTCCAACATACCATCTACCGTGCCTAAATAACTAACCCTTGACCATTTAGTGCTTCATGTGGGAAAAAGAGGCGGGCCCTTAAATGACCACTTAATACCTCCAAAACTCTGAAACATGTTCTTCACCTTATGACCCCTACGTCATGGTGACGTCTTAAAGTAGTCCGGCTACTCGTAGGTACTGGTAGCCAGATTAGCTGGGAAGATTTATCCCATAGAATTGAGACCGACCTTGCATCATCGTAGTTACTTATCATAAGTGAGGTCTCACATCATCCTCAAAGTCATACTACTGGTAGCCAGATTAGTTGGACAGACTTCTGTGTGTGTCTTGACTGACCTCGCATCCTTATGACTTAGTAATATTTATAACACTCTTAATATATTATCACATACCTTACTTTGTCCGTTAATTAGGTTATATAAGAATTCCTTCTCATTTTGCCTTAATAATCAATTTCTTTTCTAAGGAGGATTTAATGATAATTATTACCTAATTAACTACGCGATTATGCATTATAATTGTATACTATTTATGGTAATTAATATGTAAATAAATAAGCATTTATTATTTTCAATGTGTGCAGAGATTATGCTTTAACTAACGTTAAATGTCAATTCCTTTTTAATGGTAATAATATAAGTCATTTTCCATATTATCAATGGTGCCAAATTTCCAATATCCATAATAAGGGATTTCAATATCCTTAACAAAGGATTCAACATTTTATTCAAAAATTACAATAAATAGACTTGTAAATAATAAAATTTTCAACTCAATCTATGACATCAAATCAATGGAATATTCTCAAAAATAGAAATTGCCATTCTTGTTTCAATTTCTGTTCGATCCCTCATTTATAAAGAATTAAATAGTGGAATTTCTTTTTTATTTTCATATGGAATAAAAGATGTAAACTATGAATAAATTCATACTTTACACCTTATTTCTCAATAAAGATTTCATAATTAAATTAGAATTAAAGAGAAGTGGAATAGAATCTGAAATCACCAAAAACTGCAAATACTATATAATTCCAACAATTCAATGTAAACAATTGAGAATTTCAACAAGGATTGACATTTCGAATCAAAGGAGTTTTAGGGGGGTTTCATTTTGTTTTACTTTCGCAAACCAAAAACCCCTAAGGCATATTCAAATCCATAATATACTAATCAATTACTGAAATAAAAATACAAAGATTTCCACTCACAGAATGTCCTTAGCTTTTGTTTGTCTTCTTTGGATTTGTAATGCCTTTTAACTCCTTCCACTTCTCTCTTTTGATATATATACACACACAACAATGGATAAGTATATATATTTGTTAGATTCAAAAAAGCTTGAGAGGAATAGGTTGGAAGAATCAATATAAAACTAAGTAGAATTCTTACCTGAATTTCTAATGGAGTTTCTGAATCTATTGGAGAGACAAGAATACCAGAGATTCGCTAAATTCTCAAATATTTTTATGAACAAAAGTGGAGAGGGTAGGGTTCTGTTTATAGGGGTTGAAACGCACCGGAACCGTTGGATGAAAGTATGTTAAAAAAGAAAGAATCTGGGTCGTTTAATCCTCAAAAAGGCCCCAACCGCCCCTTTGGGTAGCGGTCAACTGCCTATGTGTACAGATCGACCGCTTGGGTCGACCGATTGAATCTAGGGGTCGACAGCCACATTCATTTTAGGGGTGTTGTTTTGTTTCCATTGTCGTATTTATTTTATAACTTAGTTAGTTTTAATGTTATATATTAACTTTAATATTTACTTAACCCCCAAGTCTAATCTTAGTTAATTTTAAAATTTTAAATTTTAAATTTAATTATTTATTTAAATTTGAATTCAACTTAAATTATTTAAATTAGAAAACTTCAAACTCTCTTAACTTCTTAGTTTGAGCTCCGTTTTCAACATATTATGTATGAAAATTGATTGGAATTCCGCCATGAATGCAACGGTAAAACTTTCGTGGCTCAATTCCAAATTTTACAAAAAAATATTTAATCCCACTTTATTTATTTAATTATGATTGATTTTACGAGGTGTTATAGAAAGGCATGCAAATTGTTAAGATCAATTTACGGTCTTAACCAAGCTTCAAGGAGTTGGGATAAGTGCTTTGATATAGTAATCAAACAGTTTGGTTTTTGTCAAAGTACAAAGGATGGGTGTGTATACCAAAAAAACATACTAATGCTATAGTATTCTTAGTCTTATATATTGATGATTTGCTCTTGATTGGAAGCAATATTGCGTTGTTGCAATTAATAAAAACATGTTGTCCAAGAACTTTTCATTGAAGAATTTGGAAGAAGCGACCTATATACTTAGTATAAGGATCTAAAGAGATAGATCCAATAGGTTTTTGGGATTGTCCCAATCTTTGTACATAAATATCATACTGAAAAGATTTGGTATGGAGAGTTCCAAGCATAGAAATGTTCTAATGCAATTTGTGATCGTCCTTTCTAAGAAAGACACTCATCATGGTGATGAGGAGAAGGTGCATATAAAGAGTATGCCTCAGCAACCAATTCCATCACAGATGTTATGTTATATACTAGACCAGATGTGGCATATGCATCAGGATGCATAAGCCAAATATTAGCCTAATCCCGAAGAAAAGAAACGGACATTGGTAAAATGTATTCTCAAGTATTTAAGATATGTTAAAGACTTATTCCTTATATATGAGAATGAAGACTTCCTTATGAAGAGATATATAGATTCAAGCTTACTGAGTGATATTAATGACAGTAAATTAGTGTCTTGTTATGTATTCACATTGAATGGTGGAACGGTCAGTTGGAAAAGTTTCAAGAAAGAAAAAATAGGTGATTCGGGCTAAATACATCACCCTGAACGAAGCATCAAAAGAAGCGATCTAGATGCGCAAGTTTATGGCGGAGCTAGGGGTGTTTTTGATCATTGAGAAACCCATAATATTGTTATGTGATAAATATGTAGTGATCTATATCAAAAAAGAGTCTAGATCTAAAAAAATCAAGACATTCTTCGGAAGTTCCACCTTATTAGGGAGTTTATCACTAACAAAGAAGTTGTGATTGAAAGAGTAGACACCAATGACAACATAGCAGATCCATTCACAAAGGGACTATCTTAACTAGTTCTAAGAAAACTAATCGAAAGGATGGGATTGAGATTCCATAATTTTCCCTAACTGCAAGTGGTATATTTTTAGAGCCGGGGATATGCCCTAGGGTAATTCTCTAATTTATTGTAAATTATAAACTTTGTAATAAAATCTTGATTGAAATAAAACGTGTTTGTTTTCTGCCTGTATTTGTTATATTGTGATATATTTATTAAATGATTGATTTAAAATGTAATTAATAGAAAATTCTTAAATAATATGTTATGATAGTAATTAAAAAAATGATGTAATCGTAAGAAATATATCACATTGTAAAAGGACATACTAATTTAAATATTTCTAGATAAGATGTTTCGAGAAAGGATATCAATTCATTTTTTGAGAATAGAGTATGTAACGCTTTCCAAATGTTGGGAAATGTATTACTCATGATCACTGGAGCACCAAGAGGTTACGTACTAATAGTTATTAGATAATTATGGAATGACTCACTTGAGAGTCTCTTGTTGATAAATATAACTAAGGTCAAACGGAGAATCTCGAAGTGACAATTTTACCCAATTCCCTCAACTTGAAAATATTTTAGAACTTCAATGTGAATAGTCCACTTTGATATAGTTAAATCATGATATAACGTCTATTGAATGACTATAATTGAGTCTAAGTTGAAGCATTGAAAGTGAAAACTATCCAATAGAGAATTCGTCTACTTAGTTATATGAGATTAGTATCACGATCAACTATAGTCAACTTATACTCAAAGTCTCTGGCCAGAGCGGTACGGTTAATAATAATTGTTAGTATTGAACCAAGGACTTTGTGTTTTAACAAATCAAGTGCAATATGGATGACATTGGAATTTTGACCAAAATCGAGTTTCATAAATTCTAAATTGATATAGTTTTGACGAAGAGAATTGGTGTAATAATCGTTACTATTGGATACTGCTTAAGATGGTAAAATTGGATTTAACTAAAAAGATGTGCAAGTGATAAATTCGACCAAACTGTCATACACTAGCTAAGGCGACATGTAAATGTTTATATTCGAATTGTTCAATATTAATCGTTGACTGAATTTACACATTTAAGTTGCACAACCATAATGATAAATACTATGAAATACCACATGATGTTACTAATTTATAATCATTGAAAACTAATTAAATTAATTAGTATTTATTAAATATTAATTATTAAATTTCATTTGATGTTGGCCATTAATATTTAATAAAGTGCATATATGAAAGTCAAATATGTATGCATCGATATATGATATTGATAAATATTTAAATTTGATTTGGATCGATTAATTAATAAATGGGTTTAGGAATTTTAAAGGTCCATCTAGGCTCAAACATGGTCGGCCAAAGGTGTATGGGAAAAGGGATTTTAAGTGTTCAAAATAGTTTGAAAAAGTAGAAAAAGAATGAGTTAAAGAAGGAGATATTTTCTCCTCCTTTGCCTCTTCTTAATGTCACATAAATCCACCACCCCACTTCACTTTTGCTTTATTCCTTTTCCCTAACCAGCCGTGAGCACCAATTCTTCATAGCCAAAAATTCCCAAAAGCAAAATCAATACAAAATCAAATTAACAAAAGGTGGTGTTCATCTCCAGATCATAGCAAAATCAAGAGGCTGATTCAATCATTCAAGGTATGAACCATAAGCCACTTCATTAGGTAATTATTTGATCCTATTTTCGATTATATATATATATATATTATATCATGATAATGTAGACTATATCCCATATATTTATAACAAATTTATACGTTCTTGTGTTGTCCGATTTAGTAAATATGTTTAGTTGTTTTAAAAAAAATTCAAACATCAATATAAAAAAATAAAAAAATATTTTTATCCATAATTTTTATTTAAATATGTAATGGGTTTCAAATTTTAAGACTATATTTAATTAAATAAAATAATTTTATAACATTATATATATATATATATTACATATATGTTAAATTGTTTTAAATTGTTTTTTAAGTATATATGATTTTGGCTATATCATTTTTTTATTATAACTAATTTCCATAAAAGATAATTAATAAATAATTTAAAAAAATTAAATATATGAATACATACATGTATATATTTAAAAAAATTATATATAAAAATCCATGCAGATTTGATAAAAGAAAAGTACGCAAAAATATATAATTAATATATTTTAATATATATGTTTTTTTAATAATAATACTATCTAATTTATATATGAGTCTAGTTTTATGAATTGTATATATACACACACAAATTTTTTTGAATATAAAATAAATGTCAAGCATATATATATATTATATTTATATTTAAGTCAAAATTTGTAGGTAGATATTTTGTTTAAAATTTCATATCTGGTTTTGAATTATGCTATGTTAAAACTAGATTTTTAGGATATTAATTTTGATTTCAATATATATATATAATTACTACTCATTAATTTCAATTAAAGTATACATAATTATCATTATATAATTACAAAATTATTTTATAATTATATATATGTATATATATATATATGTTTGTATGTATGTATGCATATGAATATTTTAAATAAAATTATAGACAACAATAGCATATATAAAGACGAATGTTTCCATTGCGGTGTGAATCTGGCACATATAAACGTACACACTAAGTATGCACAAAATTTACATATTGCATGTGCACTATGCACTTATGAGTGAATTTTATACCCTTATTGTAATAAAAATGCTTATCGTGAGGACATGTTTCTTCGACTCTCGAAAATCGACACTAATACATCCTCGGTATTCACGTGCCGTATATCCAAGTCCTGGAGAAGCGAATTCTCAAGGATAAGAAAGAAAAATAAAGACAGAACAGAATCTCACATATGTTATTTCAACAAATAATATTTACAGCAGAAATCAAAATACATTTATCGGAGTTAAACATGGACAGTTATAAATTTTTGTCCTTACAATTTGCGGAATACTATAGTACAAGAGTGTGGCGGAAATAGGTAAAAATCTTCTAACTCCATGCTTTGAGCTCCATCCAGATTTCTTCTAAACTAAACCTGACTACTAGGCTACTCGGGAAAATTAGGGCACCCAGAGTTTAAGAGAAAGGAAAATTAACTACGGGTCAGTCATGGGACTGGTGTGAGAACTCAAAAATACGTGTTTTGAAAACAAAAGGTATCTCATAAGACCAAGCCACACATAAACATGGAACGGGCTTTTACCTTATGATAACCAAATATTTATTATGAAAACAATAAGGGATATTATTTTTAATGACATTTCTTTAAAAACATTTGCAAGTAAACTTATTAATCTTAGCCGAAATTGTTACCATTATTAAATTCCAGCATACTAGGCCATACAAACAAAATGGCAAGCTCTTATTGGAGAATGTATTTCCATACAAATGACCAGGTGAAGGGACTACCTTCCGGCAGCACATCTCTAGAGGAATGTCTTGAGGCAGAGAACATCTGCTCTATACCAACACAAGACTGGCATACCTTTCTCATTAGATAGTACTGAATATGTCATCACCCCGGTCGTTACCGACCTATCTAAGAGCCCTCATAGCATACATCCGAAAAAATTTAAACCCGAACGTCATAGCGGGTAGAAATATATCTAGAAGGGGATGATCGTATCCTAATGTTGCGAACCACATAGCCTTGCTGCATCTATCCCGTTTCGGCCATTTTCAGGTGTAAGGCCTGAGGTAATGATTACCTTTTACTTTGCACATTTCACTTTGAATGCCACATCGCCATTCCATCGATCACTATTGACTTCCACAAACATACAATCTCCGAGCTCATACGTCTTAGAGAATGGTGTTAAGCTAAAAGAAGTTGCCTTCTCCGCCACCAAACAGATGTATGGTTATAAAAGTCAACATGAAATCTCAAGAATGCAGTGTCAGACATCCATCCATACAAGTTCGTTCTGGGATTGAACGAAACCGAAGGCACTCTCCTACCACATCCTGTCGGGAATTAACCCTAGGATTAGTAGCGAAAAGTCCTTGCAACCAAAAGAGTTTCAGAAATGAACTTGTATTGGTGAAGCCATAGGGGTGCACGGCCTAGGGTGGAGCAAGGAAGTGGCTCGGCCTATGATGAAGTGAGGTGGAGATTGTGAAGAACAAAGAGAAAAGGTGGAGTTTCGGTTTTGTTTTTAGGTGTTTAAGTATATATAACTATATATTATAATTTAAATTCTTTTTGAAATAAATTTTGACATTATTTCTCTTAGGATGGAAGCCATTAAAGTGGAAGACAAATCTTAGAAAATATGAAGAAGAAGATGAATGAAAATGAAGAGAAGATGGTAGGGTATTTATAGGGAAAGAAGAGTGTAAAAGTATCCATGCATACATCATCTTCATCACCATTTCATGGCTTCACCCACACACCTCCCCCTCCCTAGGCATGGAAAAAGCCTCCCCCCATGTGCCCATCACTTCCATCTTCTCATGTATGCACATGTTGACTTATGTATGCTTAAGCAGTAAGAAATCTTAAAATATATTATATATTTTATATTATACTTTTATACTTAATTATTTTTGTATATATATGTACATGTGCATGTTCTCATGTATGCACATGTACATGTGTATGTGTATGTTACATATTCCTACAACATTGCACTACTTCCACATGTTGTATCGTTACAAATCCCGATTTCGATTTTCAGTCATATTTTCTCTTATAATTTAATATGCACATTTTTTAAACAAATTTTGAAATAAATTTTATTATCATTCTTAACTATTAAAATGATCATATTTGAATTATAAAACCATATAAATTATTATTAGAAATTATTTACAATAATTGTCATTATACCGATAAAGCATTGTCGATTTTTCTTTATATTTTCAAATCAAATATATATCTTTATAAATGATTCATTATCACTTTATAACTATTAAAAATGAATTATCATAATTTAAAATAATTATTTGGATAATTTAGATAATTATTAAATATTAAATCTTAGTTTAAATTAAATAAATCAATTATTTAATACAATGTCATTTTATTGATATAAATTTCGAGGAAAATATTTATTCAAAATCAGATTAATATTACTTATTATTACTTGGAACAATATTATCTATATCATCATCCTTTTATCTGCATAAATTTAAAAATAAATACAATTTATCAAAGTGATAAATTGGCGGGTCGTTACTGACTTCCCCCCTTAAAAGGATTTCGTCCCCGAAATTACTCAAAATAAAAACCCAACGGTTTTGCCCAAAATATTTATTTTTAAACTTACATCCGTACGATGTATATAGATCATCCGTACGCAATATCTGATTCGATCTTATGTTCGAATTCTCTCTCGATCCTTTAGTGCGAACTTTGACCAGGCTTTCTGATCAGAACATTAATTTTCCTTGCATAGCTCTCAACTATGATAGAAAGCTCAAGCATCTAACTACAAACCCTCATTAATGTTCGTCGTCAAGAATCGAGTGATAAATCCTCTTTCGGATAAGTGTCAAACACATCAAAGTTCTGCACTGAATCTTAGATTAAATCGTGTGATGAAATAATCCACATACTTTATATGAATTTAATAATCCTTCCAAAATTCTTATAAAAATACTTCATAAAACTTTCATCTTTTATTCAAACTTTTATAAAGATACTTCTTTATACATTACCATTTTATATTTTTATTTCCAAATATTTCAACCTAAAGAAAACATTTATTTTCAAAGGCAAATATCTTTTCTATTATACTATAATACATTTCTAAATGTATCTTAATGGTTTCTACATAATTCATTAAATTAGTAAATTACCATAAACTTCCTTTAGCTAATATCAACTGTGAAAAACATTCTTTATTTATTTAAAACTTTCTTTATCAATTGATATTCCTTTATTAATTGAAACTTCCTTTATATATATTCACTTTACTTATACCCGTTTTAATACTTAAAAAGTATTTATATACTTATTCAAAAAAAATTAGTATATTCATAATTTACATAACAAGTTTTACTTAATTTAAAATGCAATCAAAGTGATTAAATCAATTATTACCAAAAATTGTTATAATGAACTTCTCTTTTCTTTTATAATTTGAACTCATAACATTTCTACCTTTATATAAAAGATTCCAACATTTGTTATTATCTTTAAAATCCCATTATTAAAGATTTAAATATATCTTTAAAATTTCTTCCAAAGTGTCATTCAAGGGCTTAAAAACAAATGTTGCTAAAACGTCGTTTCCTACAAACCCAAAACCATTCATTAATAACTTTAGATATTTATTTTAAAGATCGGTACTAATGAAAAGTTAGGACAACATCATAATATAAATTCTCACATGCTTACATCATTTAAATTTTTCGAGCTTGGGTCCAAAAAGAAAAATTCCCCTCCCTTCCTTACTCTAATACAATTCAAAACACCAAATAAAAATAAACATCCCATCCTTACTCATGCATACTAGAATTATCCTTAATTCCCCAAACGCTATTCTTATTCTTCCAAGTTCGAAGATAATGGTGGACTCCAACATCTCAGGTCAATCATCACTTCACCTACTCCTTCTTCATCGCTTTCTAGTTTGTCGTTGGCCTCATTGTCGTCTTCCTCCTGTACCTCTCCCATTCCCTAAGGTAGCCATGGTTGGTTCCATGGGAGATGTCCCATATCGACTGGTATTCCAGGAATGATTCCTCCTTCTTGTAACTCCTCCAAGCCTTGCACATTTTCCTCCCAAGGGTTTTCAAATTCTACAACCCACTCCTCTTCTTCTTCTATTGCTTCTTCATTGTTTTTTCCTATCTCGTTCCAGTTTATCTATGAACTGGATAATACCTCCTGCCATACGACACGCTCCATCCATATCCCATATTACATTGCTACATTCACTTGATATGATAGCATAAGGGTCTTCCATCGGCTCTTATTCTTCCACCATGGGCTCTATTTCCTCTTCCACGGGTTCTGATTCTTCTTCCTTTGGCTCAATCTCTTCTATTAGTTCCAAAATGGAGCTAGCGGGATCCGCTACCCAATTTCCCTCCAAAGCCTGCCCGGGTTCATTGTCGCTAGAGATCATAATTACTTCTGGAGCTGGAGGTGGTATAAGCATTTCGGCTATATGGTATCCATCTTCACCCCTTCGAGTGTATGGGGCATATTCTCCTTCGATTGGAAACCCACCATTGCTAGGCGGATATTCTGGTTGCTCCTATTCGTCACTAGAGAGAACAATGAGGCTATCCTTCTTGCCCTAACTCGCTCTAGAAGACACCCCTTTCGCGTAACTTTCCCCATACGATTTCTACAAGGCAAACAGTTATTCTTTTAGACACAAGTAATAAGTAATTGCTAATGTATTCTTAGGTAGAGAGGTTGGTTAATACTCAGAAAATGTTTCGAGATTTACTTCTAAAGATGGCTTGTAAGATTATTTGTATAAAATGTTTACCATTTCGAAAACTCTTTGAAAATTTTACGAAAATATTCTTTCTTTTCAAATATATATATAAATATATATATATATCAGGTAAAAATGATTTCATATAAAACCAAATTCATTCGTATATTTATTAACAAATACGCACTCATATATATTCAAACTCATTCTAGGGTGTTACTAACGATATCTCTAATGAGTTACCCATCCTAGGGCATTACTAACCCAATCTCTTATGAGTCTTTTACCCCTATCAGGCTAAGGTCTCCGCTCAACCTAAGCTCTGATACCACGTTGTGAGGACCCGTTTCTTCGACTCTCGAAATTCGACACTAATACATACTCGGTATTCACGTGCCATAAATCCAAGTGCTGGAGAAGCGGATTCTCAATGGTAAGAAAGAAAAATAAAGACATAAGAGAATCTCACACATGTTATTTCAACAAATAATATTTACAGCGGAAATTAAAATACATTTATCGGAGTTGAACATGGATATTTAGAAATTTCTATCCTTACAATTTGCGGAGTACTATAGTACAAGAGTTTGGTGGAAATAGGTAAAAATCTTCAGAAAAATCTTCTAACTCCATGCTTCGAGCTACATCCAAATTTCTTCTAAACTAAACCTGACTACTAGGATGGCCGGGAAAATTAGGGCACCCAGAGTTTAAGAGAAAGGAAAATAAACTCCGGGTCAGTCATGGGACTGGTGTGAGAACTCAAAAATACATGTTTTGAAAACAAAAAGGTATTTTATAAGACCGCGCCGCACATAAACATGGAACGGGTTTTTACCTTATGATAACCAAATCTTTATTACGAAAATAATAAGGGATATTATTTTTAATGACATTTCTTTAAAAACATTTGCAAGTAAACTTATTAATCTAAGCCGAAATTGTTACCATTATTAAATTCCAGGATACTAGGCTCTACAAACAAAATGGCAGGCTCATATTGGAGAATGGATTTCCATACAAGTGACCAGGTGAAGGGACTACCTTCCGGTAGTACATCTCTAGAGGAATGTACCGAGGCACATAACATCTACCCTCTACCAACACAAGAATGGCCTACCTTTCTCACTAGATAGTACCAAATATGTCATCACCTCGAACGTTACCGACCTATCCAAGGGCCCTCATAGCATACATCCATAAAAATTTAAACCCGAACGTCATAGCGGGTAGAAATATATCTAGAAGGGGATGATCATATCCTAATGGTTGCGAATCACATAGCCTTGCTGCATCTACCATGTTTCGGCCATTTCCGGGTGTGAGGCCTGAGGTAACGATTACTTTTTACTTTGCACATTTCACTTTGAATGCCACATCACCATTCCATCGATCACTATTGAGTTCCACAAACACACAACCTCCGAGCTCATACGTCTTACAGAAGGGTGTTAAGCTAAGGGAAGTTTCCTTCTCCGCCACTAAACAAGTGTATGGTTATAAAAGTCAATGATGAAATCTCAAGAATGCGGTGTCAAACATCCATCCATACAAGTTCGTTCTATGATTGAATGAAACCGAAGGCACTCACCTTTTAAATTCCACGAATAGTATGAGTTACCTCTTCGGGTTTTAACACTAAGTATAAGAATATCATCTCTATAAAATAAAAGTTGTATTTAATTTAAATTTGGAAAATTTAAATCCTTTTATACTTGACTCATTTCTGAATTTCGACCTTATCTATCCCTCGTCCAGGGAAGAGGCCAGGTGACCCAGGGCACTGGTTGCTCCTAAACATCTCCTTAGTTTAAGCACCTCACATCCAAATCTCATGAATAGAAAAATTCATTCTACTCGTTGGCTTTTAGAGCCAAGATTAAACCACTTATTTATAATAGCTTTCCTTTAAATCATTTATTTAAACTCTTTTAAATAAACCATAAAAATCCCAAAATAATATTTAAACACTTAATTATCCATTTAAAAACATTTATAGAAGATTTGGGAAATAATTGTTAAGTTTAAAGCTATATTTCAAATGTTATGGAAAAGTGCTGCAAAAAAGTGAGGCGGAAAGTGCTTATTTTAGCTATATTGATCAAAACGACATTTTATCACTTGAAAATTCATTTTTATTTCTCAAATCACTTTTAAAATACTTTAAAAGATTTATAAGATTTATTCAACATTTTAAAACAATTTTAAAACATCATTTCCAAAGAAATCCAATTTTGGATTACGAACTGCAAAACCGCGATTTTTCAAAAAGTTTGTTTTATTCATATCTCAAAATCTACACATCGAAATCTCGATTTTCTTTCTTCATTAGAAAACTATGGATATAATAGTTTGGAAAATTTTTATCTCGAAGAATTCCGAGCTATATTCCAACTTTTACACTTGTTTGACTTTTATGGCGCGAAATCGCGAACTACCGTTACGCGACACGCCTATTTTTGACTAAATTTTCCATTCTCGTTCAAACTTCACCAAAACAGTTTTAAATGCTTATAAAACATTTCAAACTCATTTTAAACAATTTTTAAAGAGTTTTAACATTCCATACACACCATTTTGTTAATTCAGGGAAAGTGGTTTCCTTTGTGCTTATCGACGTGTATTTCCATGACTTGCATATATATCCAATATTCATATGAAAACATCCAAACTTGATGATCAAAGCATATTAAACATCCATTTGTAAACATCATATCATCATCCAAAATATAATATAATAGTTTAGGAGTTCTCACCTTGAATTTTTAACGATTAATTCGCTATAGCTCGACTACTCAGTTTCCAAAGGCTCACTATTCTTCGGATTTCAACTCCTAGATGTCTTAACCAAAGCTTGGGTGGCTTAGGGGCGTACGGCCTAAGGTGGAGCGAGGAAGTGGCTCGGCCTATGATGAAGTGAGGTGGAGATTGCGAAGAACAAAGAGAAAAAGTGGAGTTTTGGGATTGTTTTATGGTGTTTAAGTATATATAACTATATATTATAATTTAAATTCTTTTTGAAATAAATTTTGACATTAGTTCTCTTAGGATGGAAGCAATTAAAGTGGAAGACAATGCTTAGATAATATGAAGAAAAAGATGAATGAAAATGAAGAGAAGAGGGTAGGGCATTTATAGGAAAAGAAGAGTGTAAAAGTATCAATGCATACATCATCATCTTCATCCCCATTTCATGGCTTCACCAACACACCTCCCCCTCCCTAGGCATGGAAAAAGCCTCCCCCCATATGCCCATCACTTCCATCTTCTCAAGTATGCACATGTTGACTTATGTATGCTTAAGGAGTAAGAAATCTTAAAATATATTATATATTTTATATTATACCTTTATACTTAATTATTTTTGTATATATATGTTTATGTGCATGTTATGATGTATGCACATGTACATTTGTATGTGTATGTTACGTATTCCTACAACGTTGCACAACTTCCATACGTTGTATCGTTACAAATCCCGATTCCGATTTTCGATTATATTTTCTCTTTTAAATTAATATGCATATTTTTGTAAAAAAATTTGAAAATAAATTTTATTATCATTCTTAACTAATTAAAATGATCATATTTGAATTTTAAAACCATATAAATTATTATTAAAAATTATTTACAATAATTTCCATTATACCGATAAAGCGTAATCGATTTTTCTTTATATTTTCAAATCAAATATATATCTTTATAAAACCACTATAAATGATTGATTATCACTTTATAACTATTCAAAATGAATTATCATCATTTAAAATAATTATTTGGATAATTAAAATAATTATTAAATCATTAAATCTTAATTTAAATTAAATAAATCAATTATTTAAATACAATGTCATTTTATTGATATAAAGTTCGAGGAAAATATTTATTCAAAATAAGATTACTATTACTTATTATTACTTGGAACAATATTATCTGTATCATCATCCTTTTATGTGCATAAATTTAAAAATAAATACAATTTATCAAAGTGATAAATTGGCGGGTCATTACACTTACCACCTAATATTATTATTTAAATATGTTTTCTCTTGCTTAGGCCGCCACTATTAAATGCTTTAAACTTATATATTAATTTGAGTGTAGAATGAAATGAGAAGGTAATGATGAAATGATTTGCTAAGGCATGTGGTAACTTCCCTATGGGCCGTAGGTCCACTATCATACTTTCTCATTTAATTCATTTTAGTTGATTTCATTAAGTAACAATATTGACAAGTGCATGTACATTCAAATACTTATCACATTATATTATTGTTTAAATCTTTATTTTCATAATTAGTTCTTTACAATTATTTATTAATGTATGGGGTGTTACACATCCTTTAAATCCAAATCACCACAAGTTAAGGTAGACGGTATATAGGATGAACCCATTTTTTTAAGGAATAAAATTAGGTTGGGAACAAAAAAGAAAATAATTTAAATTAAGAACTATGGATTCTAAAATTTTGCTTTAATGACATACATAGTTATGTAACCAATCACAAGTTTAGCTAGACATAACTAACATCTTACGTGAGGAATGCTACAGCCAAAACATCTCTGTACTAACCCATAAAAATACTGACAATATCTACTAGCCAAGTATTAAGACAATAAACATATGATTTGTGTGCAGAAAATAAATAAATTAGTTCAAACTTTCACATATCTTTATAGTATGAAACTTTAAACTTACACCATGTATATACTAATCATGAATATATAAATCATATACATTTGACTTGTCTTAAAATTACTTAAACCATTTTTCATAAAATTGAAAAAAAAAGAATATGATTTACATTACTACGAATTCTTGCCTACTACCTCTCTATCGTGACTTCTCTTTGATGGAGAAGAGAATTACATAAGGCAATACTACCTTTATCATATTTTGTCAAGATTAGCAAATGTGGACGAGGGAGTCTATTTACAACACTCCAACCATCATGGAGATGTTATAACTACCATTAATACATGTCAACATGCATGTGTATGTTGTTTATTAAAATGAAAAATGTCATAATGTAATATCCTAGAATTTTGGTTATTTGATTTTAAGTTTTAAATTTTTAAAGATTTAAATAATTATATTTTGGAATTTAATAACTTATAATTCAAATATAGGGAATGTTTAAATATTAAAATTGTGAATTAAATCTTAATTAAATAGATTTAATGATTTGATTTAACTCTTGCTAATTAATAATTGATATTTCTAAATTAAATTTGTAAATTTATTTACAAATATAAATAGATCATATAAATATTGATAATTAAATATAATACGATATTTAAATCTATGAAATTAGCTTTTCGGGGCACTGTCTCGAAATTCGACGAAACTAGTTTTATTGGAATCGCAATAGAGAATTATATTACGTCGTCGAATTTCGTGGTGATCAGACGAATTGTTTGGTCGTGCAAATTCAAAACATGTAGAAATTAATTAAAGGAATTATATAATTCGATTTTGAAAAGCTAACTTCTACATATGATAGAATTGGGTCTCGATATCGGTTCCATTGTGCTCGAAATAGGGTATAACTTATAGAACGCCAAGCGGCACACCTCGTTTGGAGTTCGAAAATTTAGTGATTGAATAGTGCCTTTGAAAATTTTCAATATAAGGATCTCAACCCTTTCATTTATGCCCAAAACCCTAAATTTTAACCTAGCCGCAATTTTTAAACATCCATCATCCAATGGTTCACGTTCATCATCGCCATTAGAGGTCGAATTAGGCCTTGACCCCAACATGAAAAAGAAGCGGCATGGTGAGACAAGCAAGATGGTCGGTGGGATTGTCAAATCGAAGTGCAAGGTGGCCGTGATTTCAGTTCGATGTGGGAAGTTTCGGGTGGGTTTCTCGTGGCGGATGAGGCGAATTGGACGGCGGCGATGGTGTTAATGGGTAGGGATTGGTCTGGGCGTTCGTCAGTGGTGGTGCGACGGCTGGAGAGGCGACGAGGCGGTGGCGTCATGGGTTTGAAGTCGCGACTGTGGCTTCGATCGTGTTATTGAGAAATAGAAGATTAGCGGCCGTGATTTGTTTAGGGTGGGTTAATTAGTGATTAATGATGTAATTAAATAATTAATTATATTATTTGATTTGAAAATCTTATAAACCCAATAACTTGTCCATGCTAGGTCCAAATTGAATGCGATCGGTCGTGTTAGGTTCGTATGATGACATCTACATTATAGAATAGGATTGAAGGAGATTGGAGCTTGTAGAATTTTGGGCCAAAGTCAAACGTCCGTTTGATTTTAATTCAAACCGGAACATTTCGACAACAACTGAAACTTCAGTGAGTTTACTCACTTTTAAAATTTACTATAAAATATCTATGATGCTATAAATTGATTGTTGAATGCTTAGTTAATAGTTTAGATATTGTTGTTGTTGTTTGATTGTTTGGATGAAAATCCTATTTTGGAAAACGGATGACATATTAACTTGATTGTTGTGAACCCATCTGATTATATATATTGTATGTAACCATTGTTTTGCGGGGAACATTTGTAGAGAGACCCTGAGGGGTTACGGGCCAATAATAATTATTTATTTCTTTATGCGGCTCAAATTGATATTTATTTGAAATTAATCGTGATATTCTATCTAAATTGTTTAATGTTGTTATAGCAATTTTCGCTATATCGTCAAATATTGAATATCATCTCCTAAACCCTTCGTGTGTGTTGTCTTGAGCTTGGATTTTCACAAAATAGATATTTAAATTCATTAATCAATATTATTAATGATATTTGAATTAATTAATTATTTAAATTAATTATTTAAATTAATTATGTTTAAAATTTGACAAATCATTTTAACTAATGATGTTTGAATTTAATTAATCCATCTAGTTAAGGATATTTGGATTTAATTAATCCTTCTAATTAATGATCATTTGAATTTAATAAATTGTTTTAATTAAAGATGTTAAATTTAATTAATCGTTTGATTAATGATATTTAAATGAATTAATCATTTTAATTGATGATATTTGAGTTTAATAAATCATTTTAATTGATGATGTTTAAATGTAATCAATCATTTTAAATAATGATGTTTGAGTTTAATTAATTATTTTAATTAAAGATCTTTTAAATTTAGTTAATCGTTTTAATTAACGATGTTTGAATCTAATTTGTCATTTTAATTAGTGATATTAGAATTCGGTTAATATTTTTAATTAACGGTGTTTTAAAAGTTAAATAATGATTTAATAAAAAAGTTTAAAGTAAATTAATGGATTTAATAAAACTATTTTAAGTTAAAAATGATTGAGTGTCTTAAAGTAAATTATTTGATTTAACAAAGGTTTTAAAGTTAATTTACTGATTTAATAAAAGTCTTTTAAAAAATTTACTATTTAAATAAATAGAATTGATTTATTTATTTAAAAGAGATTACGAATTTACTTTATTATCTTTTGGAATAATTAATATTGTTCTTAAAATTATAAAAGATTAGAAAGGTGACTTAATACCCTTCAGGATAATTAGTGTTGGTTTAAATTTACAAAAGAGATTTAAATTTTGATTTATTTTCTTTTGGAGAATTAATTTGCTTTAAAAAATTATAAAAGGTTATATAAATTATCCTCCGGGATGGTTAACCTTCGATTTAAAACTTATAAAAGAAGTTTAATTGATTTATCAACTTTTGGGATAATAAATATTGTTTTAAATTTTTATAAATAATAGTCTATAAACCAGAAAACCTTTTATAAAGAATTGTTTCAAATAAACCTTTGTGTAAATGGTTTGGGTTTATAATAAACAATGTTTTGACATTCGTTTTGACCCTGGTTTTAATACACTTAGAAAATATAATTTGCCCTCTTAGAAGGAATATTTTAAACAAGAAAGTTTTTAAAGTGTCTTTAAAAGTATTGTGATGTGGAATTCAAGCACAAGTGAAAACAACCATCTTATCATTCCCGATAGTTGATTTATCAACTATCGACTTTGACTCTTCTTCCTTCTTTTTATTTCGTCACTCTATGACGATATGTTGCTCCTTTGATCTTTGTTATCCTTTGTCGGAAATGACTAAACCCAAAAAGCGAGTGGAAGCCAAGCTATGGAGGGTTGCTCCCATTAGGGTATTTTCACATCCACTCGAGATTGGAATCGGTTTTTGCGCACTGAGATGTGAAATACTCGGATTCTCGGTAACCGTTGGCGGGGTCCGGCTTGGATGTGTCCGAGAGCCATCGGAGTTCTCAAGTATATATCTAGAAGTATACTTTCAGTAAGGGGGGCGCACCCTCCTAGTCATTTGTTGGAAAAAACTTCTCTTTTCCATTGTTGTTAATTCGAATCTTTGAATTGTTTCCTTAATTGCATTGAGAACTGCCTTGTGCTCTTCTCTATGTTTGATTATTTGTATCCATTCTTTCAAGTCTGGAATTTGGTATTATTATGCTCAATCATTCAGCATGGGATTTATTCTTACTAGTAATCGCCCTTTATCGGGATTGTTTCTGTTGTTTATTTCCATTCTTTGATGATTGGATTGTTTGCGTAATTTTTTTCCCATTTCTTTATCCATGGATGTTATTCTTGTGAGGTAAAAAACCTGTTCCGCGTTGGTCTCACAGAATTTTTATATGTTCATCATATTACTGGAGTTTTCTCATGCTAGTTTTCCAGACTGACCCGGGTGTTATTTTATTATAATGCTCAGGTCAGACTGAGTTTTTTCCCAGGTTAGCTTTATGGAGTTATTGCAGAAGAGCTGGACTTTTACTTATCGCAGTGCTATATTTCCGTTGTATTATATTGTATACCTATCAGTAATTGTAAGGTTAGAATTTTATAACTGCCCAGCTGATAAGGTTTGTTTTTAACTTTGATATACTCTATATTTTTGGAGTGACAGATTTTATTGTTCTCGTTATATTATATGTTATCTATTCCGATGTGAGATTCTATTTTCTCTATTCTCTGTTCATTCCTTTATATTTACCCTAACAATTTGTCTTCTTGTCGATTGGATACGCGACATTGTAACATAGTGGTAGAGTTCGGTGTCGACTTTCGATGGTCAAAATGGCAGGTCGTTACACATACACTTGTCATATTGCATTTATATGTTCTTTCATTTAATGACAATTGTAGTAATATTTATTTTCCAAGTGTCAGAACATGCAATCAATTGTTATATGCTAGGAGGCACATACAACTTGATACTTTATATCTAATAGACACTAATTATAATAATATTAATGCATACAAATGTATGTTGACTTAATATCACATTAGTGATAAAATTCCAACATTCTCCCACTTGACTCAAATTATCATTGCAAAATAAACTTTTGCAATTTGTACTTTATAGTCGATAAAACAGACACACTTTAACCAACATTAATACACTTACCTTTAGGATGTTTAAAACATTTAATGTGCATACCTTATGAATAGTACGATAATTCTTATTCAAACATCAATAAGCAAATTCTCACATGGCTTTAAAACCTGAAGGTGCATATTTTATAAGTCTTGCCCGAATACTAATAACGACTATAGTTGTCTACACGGTTTCTTTCAAATGACAAGCAATACTCATTTGCCTTGATGAGTATAATTATTATATGTTTCAAAATGTCATCATGTGATAACTTTATTTTAGTCTTATATAACTTATTATCAAAAACATAATTCGACTTTATTTGCATTGTTGCTAGACTTTTGCATCCGTAACACACACATACACACACATCGTATTTAACATTACATGTCCATTATTTTGGGAAAAATCCTCGATGGTAATGCCTAATCTATTATTTTGTAGCTTTTTTATACTTTGTTTCCATCATTAACACAATCTATAGTAGCTTTTGATATTATACCAATGTGTATCGTATCTTTTACTTTTGTAGATCATCTTTAGTACATTTAATTCAACTCACTTTACCTCTTAATATCCACGAAAAGGAATGTATAACTATATTACATGAGTGATTATTCTTTGTGTCGATCTTAGACATTTTACTTCTGACTACAACTACATATGTAATGATATCATTGCTCCCACCATTCATGTGGTTTCTTTATATTTGTCACAAGCCATAATAATGAAATAACCCATATAGCCAAATTTTTATAACATGGATAGTGAAAATATCATACTCAATGAAATAAATTTTATTTCTATATCTTCCAAAATTATTAATGATGAACTTAACCTTCATGGGGTAGTGGGATCTCTTAAGGAATTCGGCCAACACACAGCAGGTTAAATAAGTGAATTTCAACATTTTAGATCTTATTCCACCTATGAAGTCTAAACTAATTTAGATCCAATCTAAATTTCAAATAAAATCTTTAATTTATTTATTTAGTTTGTATAAATATTTGATTTTATTTTATATATATATATAATACACAGATACTTATAGTGCACATGCAACATATAGATGTCTACAAGGTTTAATGTGCCCATATATAAGTGTTGAGATTTGCACGGTAACGGACAAATTTGCCCCTTATATACATATTTGTTGTCCACAATTATTTTGTTATATTATACATAAATACATACATACATAACACATATATATATTATATATATATATATATATATATATATTTAATTTAAAGATGTTGCCTAATTCTAATAGTTCAAACTAGTATTTAGAATATCAAAAGATAGATTTAAATTTAAAACAGGTCCGGATCTAGAATAAAAATGTTGATATATATATATATATATTCATTAAATAAACATTCAAAATATTGTATATATAATATTAAATTTTATTTATAAAATATTATTTATTAAATACAAAATAAACATATGTTAAAAAAATTATTTTTTTACATTACCATCGAAACCTTTTTATTACAAAAATAAATTTTTTATCTTACAAACTGGTGAAAATTTGAAAAAAAAAATCATTTTTTAATTTTACAAATCCATGCGGATTAAAATATTTTTTAAAATCTAAAATCCGTGCAGATTTTATATAATTTAAAACATTTAAAATACATTTATAAATTATTATTATTATTTTGAATTTAATTATATATATACAAAATAATTTAACATTTATATAGATGAATATGAATTAATATATTAATTTGTATGTAATGTGTGTGTATTTTATGTACACTAATTATAAAATTTAAATTCAAATTTAAAATGTTTTAAATATATTTTTAACTTTCAAAAAATTATATATAATGTAAATCAAACAGCAAATAAATAAATAAATTCATGATTAAACAAGGATATAATCTGCACATGTAAATTAACACACATATATATATAACATAAAATACATAAGAAATTAGTGATGTTGTAGCCTTGAATGTGCACATTCAATGTTGAGTCCAAAACTCCTTAGACTTGATCCAAAACATCCTTGAATATGCAGCAAACAAGAGATGAACACTACGCTACCAATTTTGGTTTTGATTTAATTTTATTTTTAAAATTAAATGGCAAAAATGTCTTTGTTTTTTTGGCCAGGGTAGGTAGGGTGGTGACTCAAAAAAGATAAACTTAAAATGAGAGGGGATGGACGGTTTGTATTTGGCAAGAAAATGGAGTAAAAGGAGGAGATTAGGACCTACTAATTTACCTCTTCTCCTTACCAATTCAAAACCTAATTTTTCGAATAAAAATCTCCCTTCCCCCACCTTGTTTGGCCAGCCATATACGTGCCTAATGTTCCCATATAATTTTCCAACATCACTCAATATTTATTCATTCTAAATTTAATTTAAAATGTTTATCGATATCGTATATCGATGCGTACATTTATAACTTTTTAAATACGTACTTTATTAAATGTTGATTCAAACAAATTTAATAATTAGTATTTCATAAATATTAATTAATTTGGTTAATTTATAAAATTTATAATTTATTTAAATCATGTGGTATTTTAAAGTATTCAACGTTGCAGTTGTGCGACTCGTAGGTGTAAATTCAATCAGTGGTTAATATCGAACAATTTGAATACTAAGGTTCATACGTCACCTTAGTTAGTGATGTAACAGTTTAGCCAAATTTATTGCTTACACATTTTTGGCAAAATCTAATTTAACTATTTTAAGCGGTCTTTGGTAGTAACGATAATTTACGCTAATTCTTTTCGCCAACATTATGACTTATGGAATTTGGTAAAAATTATAATATCGTCCATATTCAACTTGTATAATCCAAACACAAAGTATTTGGTTCGGTAATATAAATTATTACTAATCGAACAGCTTTGGTCTGAGACTTTGAGTTGACAACAGTTGGCTGTGAAACTAACCTTATATAACTAAGGATACAAATTCTTTATTGAATAGTGTTTCACTTCC
The DNA here is from genome assembly GCA_030737815.1 of Allium fistulosum. Classification (NCBI taxonomy): domain Eukaryota; kingdom Viridiplantae; phylum Streptophyta; class Magnoliopsida; order Asparagales; family Amaryllidaceae; genus Allium; species Allium fistulosum. The sequence continues at coordinate 1,095,676,828 of CM060905.1, forward strand.
ATTGCTTCAACTCGGACCCATCTATAGTTGTTTGATGGACATTATGCTATAATTTAATTATAATCAAAGTGGAGTGTCCACATTGAAGTTTAACGGTATTCTCAAGTTGAGAGAACTATTTAATATCATCGCTTTGATATTCTCTGTTTGAATTTAGTTATATTAAATAATAGAAAACTATCGAGTGAGTCATTCCATAGTTATCCACTAACTATCAGTAGGTAAACCCTTGGTTCCTCCAGCAGTCCAAAGTAATTCATTGATCAACATTTGGAGAGTATTACATACTCTAGTCTCAACGGATGTATAGATATCCTATCTCGAAACATCTTGGCTAGGGATATTTAAAACAATATGTTATTTTCATTGTGATAAATTTCTTATGATTACAACACGTTATAATCACTATCGCAAACGTATCATTTACGGATTTCTTTTGAATATACTCAAATTAAATTTAAAAAATTACATAACATATTATGACAAGTATATAATAGAAAGAAAATACCTTTTATTCGAACAAGGTTTTATTATAGAGTTAATAATTTATAATTAAATTATAGAATTACCACCGGGGCATACCCCTAACTCTATCAATTTCCCACCTACACTCGAGTCCAATTATGGAATCTCAATCCCTCCCCTTCAATAAGTTTGCGGAGAACTAACCAAGCCAGGCCTTTCATAAAGGGATCTGTTATATTGTCCTTTGTATCTACTCTGAGAATCACATCCTTCTTCTCAACAAATTCTCTAATAAGGTGGAACTTTCAAAGACATGTCTCAATTTCTTATGTGATCTAGGTTCCTTTACGATCTGCATTGCAGCAATGTTGTCACAAAACAATGTCATCGGATCTTTTGTATTGGGATTCACCCATAGCTCACTTATAAATTTGGGCATCCATTTAAAGTAACCTGGAATCAGCTAATATTTTTTGTTTAGAACTTTTCCTACTTATAGCTGTAAGGACCCGCTTCTTCGACTTCCGAATATCGACATCAATACGTCCACTGTATCGAATGCCGGGAAAACCGAATACTTAGGGTTTTAAGAAAGAAGAGGTAGAAGAAAAGATAGAAGAAAAAGAAAGAAGAACAACAGAACAACATCAGAAACAGAAACAATATCAGAATCTCACATTCGTAGTGGAACAACATATAATAGATAAATGAATAATCTTTAAATCAAAGAACTATATCATTTTATACATTACATCATCATCAGAGTTCACAACAACAATATACAACACAGCGCATCAATGGACAGTTATATAAACTTGTCCTCATACAGAATACACAGCGGAATAAATAGTATCATATATAAGTGGTACGTCTCGCCATCCAGCTCGCCACTAAACTCCACAGCATCCCGAATCCAGAATGACCTGATAACCTGACTCTAGACTGCCCGTGTGGAAATTGGTGGGCACCTAGAGTTTAGGAAGGAAACAATAAACTCCAGGTCAGTCATGGTGACTGGTGTGAGAACTTAAAATAGTTTATCTTTAAAACAAACAGGAAGATTTTAAAGTCAATTTCGCAATGCTTTTGGAAAATGAAACTACCATAAGACCTCCCGCCACACACACAATGCAAACACAGAATTGGAGGAGATTTCTTCTTATGATAGTCAAAGATGCTTACTATGCAAAATCAAATCCTTTTTGATATTATTATTAGTGCATAGTGTAGAAAAATCATTTCAAAAGTATAATATAAATCTTAGCCAGCATAGACATTCCGAACTATGCCTACTATAGCTACCATCTAAACAGTGGTGACCACCATAAGTAAATGGCAGGTTCTACAACTAATACCGTATAGAGTTCGTATTGGAGTTTAGATTTCCAACAAATGGTCAGGCCAAGGAACTTCCCATTGCCACATAGGTACGCCTCTGGAAAGACGACCCAATAAATAACCTAACATTATGGTTAGATCTCTGCCAACACAAGGCCGGGTTACCCCTAACTGGGTAACTACTGACACAAATAGGTCATCCCCCGATCGTAACCGATCTTCCCGAGGATCCTCGATTCCAACAACCACAAAGTAATAAATTTGCAGCAACAACATAGGTTAAGTATCTGGGCTCCATACCATGATACCACCTCTATCCAGAAGGAATGACATAAACTAAAGGGGCGCTACCTGTAACGACCCGAAATTTTGGACCATTCGCATCCATTATAAGTGTATAGGTAGACACTCATGCCGCGTTGTTAATTTAAATTTGGCAAAACTGAACATATACAGTAAATAAATAATCACAGATCATAGACACAGAGTAATAAGTGCAGCGGAAATAAAAGAGATAGTAGTTCATGAAGCTACTATATAAATATATAAAATACATCAGAGTTTACAACAGAAGAGTAATACGATACATCAGAGTTAAACCAGATACAACGGAAGAGTAATATGATACATCAGATACAAATCAGAATACATCACTGGAATCATCGAATACTGAAAGCAGAATAGATGGCTGGATCTTCAAGCAAAGCTCCAACTTCAAAGGTGAGTCTCGAATACTGGATCACTCAGTCTGACCCGAGCGTAAAGCAAAACACAAGACACTCGAGTCAGGATTAACATTCTTATATTAATAAATCCAACTCAAGTGAAATAGCAATTGAAATACAAGTAACTCAAAGGATGTTTGGAATAACCATCCTTTAAGGATCCGTTAAACTATCTACTAGGTAGTAATATACGCTAAGTAGATAATGTCTATCAGTAATAATAAGATATCAAAATAGCGTTAAGTCATGGCCCATTCCACCCTTAACACATTTTTATTCCCAAAAGCATATACAAGACCGTAGTTTCCCCAAAACCGGAAGTCACCAGAGGGCAATCCATATACTAAAGGTACAAATCAAAATCGTAGTGGTCGTGCATAAATGGAATACAAGTATGACAAGGCACATGAGGCAATACCCAAGGTAGTGATACTACCGTTCGCCTGATCCGGACTGGTGAGAACGCAACGCCGCAGCGCCCGCAACACCGTGAAACAACACTCCCAAAATCAAGGGTGCACCAATCGACAACAAGTAATAAGTAGTTCGAAGAAGTGTGTCCACTTGAGGTAGCTAATCCTCCATTGGCCCGGCACAGCTCCTGTTTTAGCCATTTCCAATTTGATACAAGTGTCAAGGCTATCCATCATCGTTCTCTTTCTTCAGTCATCACGTACATCATTCCAACCACTTCATTCTGGATCATCACTCCGCGCATAGTTATTAAAGTGGTTTCGGTTCAGATAGAGAGTATATCCATTACCGATCCCGGTCTCTTTAATAACTTTCGTAATTATTACACCGATTGGTCGTTTATATATTTCAAAAAAACAAATCAATTTCAATTTCAATTCGTAAATCAACATTTCATTTGTCTTTCAAAACCAATTTCCAATAATTTACGTTTCAAAACATTCAAATTACCATTTCAAGATCTTATAATTCAATTTCAATTTCCTTTAAAACAATTCAAATATTGATTCAAGTTCGTATATAAGATTCATTCCGAAATCATTTAAATCAATTTAGTTTTAACATTCAAATCAATTTACATTCATTTATCGATTTCATTCAATATCGTTAAATTAATTTATCATTCAAAACAATTTCTATTAAATTTCCAATTCATTAAATCAATTCTTAAGTTCAACTTCATTAAATCAAAATGTAAAATTTTGAATTAAACTAAATTCGTCAAATCAATTCTTTCAATTACAAGTCTTACATTAATTCCAAAAATCATATTTTATTTTTTGTTAAAGAAATTCAATTTCACTTATTTACTTACTTAAATAAATTTCCAAAACTTAAATAATAAAGAAACTCAATTTCAATTATTACGAAGTAAAATTCACTTATTCAAAGATTCAATTTAATTTAATCATTAAATAATTCAATCTTGTTTAATATTTAAATAATTCAAAACTTAATTATTAAATCATTTCAAAGTTTAATAATTTCAAATTTTATTATAATTCATTTCAAAGTTTAATAATTTCAAATTTAATTATTAAATCATTTCAAACTTAATTCAATCATTTCAAAGTTTAATAATTTCAAACTTAATTATAATTTCAACTTAATTCAATCATTTCTCAAATTAATCAATATTCTTTTATCAATTACATTGTTAATATTTTGTTTCAGATTATTATATATTAACATTTTCCTTTCATTTAAAATTCAAATTTCAACTTCATTTCAAAACCGTATTATTTATTCAAATAAAATCTTCATTTATTTTTAAATCAAATTATTGACCAATCGGGTTTTTATTTAATTCTCTTTCCTAGGTCAAAGTTCAATTTGGGTATTTATCATTTCAACCCGATTCCAATTCAATTCAAAATCAAAACATAGCAAAGGGAACTTGCAGTGTGATAACTGGGATGGTGTCAAAGTAAATAAACAAGCAAGAATAACAATTAATATCAATCCAATAATCAATTCAAATAATCCCGAAATAACCGTATTAATTCACATTGTTATTTGTGCGAATTAATATAATTATTTCTAGAATCTACACTATCATTTCATGTAGATTAAAGATTATTTCACAATATTTATACGGTTCTTCAATTGTCATTCGATTTCAATTTTAACACTACAGCAATTAATCAAATATACGTTCAATGGTTCAAAGTGTAATTATCACTATTCTGCATGTCAATTAATTTAACAATTAAAATGAGTCATATTCAACAAATCAAATTTAACATATAAATCAGTTTTAAAATTTGTCAACTGTCCTATATCCATTTCAATTTTGCATACTATTTATCATTTAACACTAACAATTTAACGTCCAATATAAACATCAACAATCAATCATTTATCAGCCAAACTGTATTATCATCGCATAAATAGTTAACAGATAATGGTGTCAGATGTCACAGGTGAACTGATACAGGTAATAACATAAAAAACAGTGTAAATAACTACAGCAGCATATTTCAATTGTCGTTTCAATTGAAATCAAATTTAATAAATAAAAGAACGTTAATCGTGAGTGAGTGCTCACCTTCCGAGGCTAGAGAAAAACAGAATGAGATGAGTTACGGACCCAAGCATGGATTTCGAAGCAAAGCTATATTGGCACGAACTCGACGGACAGAGCTGATAACAGGAATTTACGAAATCAGGTCAGAACTGGATCGATGGAGATTATTGATACAAGTGGACTTATATATATAACTAATTATAACCATTTACATATATAAAACATATCCTAAATACAAACATATTTTACATTAATACACAAATATATACATACCAATTATAAAAGAAATCTTCAACAAAATTATATAAACTTTATACATATACTAACATCTATAATCCTGAAACAAAATTATTCTTATACATTTACATTTCACCCGGCGTATATATTATAAAATCAACACTATAGACTTATAAATATACATCGCTTTTATATAAATCAAGTCCAAATATATACACAACAACACATTTCATATAACCCGATATAATAGTAACCAACTTAAATACAATCATTAAAATCAATCTTTAACTAACAGTCTTACACATATCTCTTAATATTATTATGTTATAGTTACGAACACATAGGTCAATAATTTAATAAAAATCAATATTTATGGTTCTGTACACTACAATAAACTCACATACATATACTAGCAAAAAAAATATACTTAAAACAACAAACTGCAGAGCTATAACAAAAAGCTTTGTAATAAAAATCTGAAATACAAATTAACATTTGCAAGTTGACAGTATAAAATCTTTTTATATATATATATATATATACAGTAGCTAAGTTATATACAGCTAGTATATACATAAATAGTACGACTAAAGCAAAACATATAATAATACTTTAAACCTAAATATGTATATATATCTTGAGTACGAATTCAGTTATGATAAAGAGATATATAACCAGCCTATATATATGACCTGTGTTACTATATAAAACAGCAGATATAGGTACACTCTTAAACAAGTAGGTTGAAACACTACAACAGAATATAAGTATACTTTATATAACAATATACATTTTTAAAACAAATCAGATTAACAATATAAGCTTCCATCCAAATTTATATACTTGGTAAACATATATATATACCACATATGTATAACAGCCAAGTAAAACTAATATTATATATATACTAACTATACTTAAAATATAACAAACTGTTATACATATTTATTTGAACATGCTAACTATAATATATAAATAACCAGTAACTTGACATGTATAAACATGTAAATGTGAACAGATTTACAAAAGCATCCACAAAGCATCAATAAATAAAAGAAGAGAGGAAGGCTTGACTTGCCTAGCTTTTGGTGGAAGCTTCGGCATGAGGCAGAGGGGACGCGGAGACCGTTGATGGATGATGCGGACGGGGAGGATGAGCCGGCGGTTGCTGATTGAGGTGGAGCGGCTGTTAGTGAGCCATGGGGGAAGGAGGCTGCAGCTATGATGGTAGGGGTTTGATTGGGTGCTTGAAGGAAGTGAATAGTCGGATCTGGAGTTGTTAGGGTTCGGTTGATGGCTGCATGTGAATGGCGGAGGGGTTTGTCGTGACTTGCAGGTTGTTCAGGCGCTGTCAGGTGATGGTTGAAAGGGGCGAGGCGCTACAGGTGGAGTAAAGGTGGTGGGAAGGTGGGTTGAAGGTTGGTAGGCAGGTGGTGGACGCGGGTGATGAGGTCGGCAACGTTGGCAATGGGAGACATGGTGGGGAAGGCGAGCTAAGTGGCGGCTGTGCTATGGGATGGCTTCGAAGGTAGGGCACGGAGGTGGGTTTAGTTGCTAGGCATGGTGGAAGATGGTGGATGTTTGTAGAAAGCTCGGTTTGAAGGTCTTCAGGCATACTAACAGAGGGAAGAAGGATCCAAGCAAAGAAGATGCGACTTTTCCTTTTCTTTTTTTTATTTACATTTGAACAGAAGTGCAGAGCACCTTGGAAAATGAACTGAACTATAAGTTTAAAGTGAACCAGTGGAAAAGAAAACGTCACCATAAATTCAAAAACATTAATGGCTAGTGGTTACGGATTCTGTATGGTAGAAATTTGAATGGCCACGTGAAGATGGAAAGGTTTAAACGGTACCGATACAGAAACCGTTCTACTGATTTCACAGTATACCAGGGTTCGAAAAACAGAAATGAACATACCGCTGAGATCATCACGACGTGACGATCAAAATGGTATACAGATATCAGTGGAACGATTGAATTATAAAAATTCGAATTTTCTAATAGCGGAAAATGCAAGAAAAACACTGAAAAATAAGATCGACGGAGCCAAAGATGTCCGAATTTGGAAAAATGACAAACTGATATCTTGTTCAGAAGATGGTTTAGAATTTTTCTACGTAAAAATATTTTGGTTTTGAAAACGTTTTATTTTCAACGCTTTTTAACTGATTAAATTGAAGTGAATTTACGCGCGAAATAAACTTTCATATTTTCGGACGAAAATTTACCAGTTGCTATGTTTAACTAAACGCATTCCAAATCAAATTTTATTTCAAAATTTTATCGTTTAAAATTTCACAAAATTTCAACTAATTACGTTATTAAAACAGTTGAAATTTACGGGTCGTTACACTACCCCCTAATAACCTTGCTGCATCCTTCCTGTTTTTACCATTTCCCGGGTGTGAGGTCCGATGAAGTCTCGTCCACAAAGCTATGCTTTGTCACAAAGCCATGCCTTGGGTCAACAAATGATCAATGTGATGATCACAAAGATAAATGATCAAACAAATGATCATATCACAAATGATCAAACAATGATCATTTCACAGCAACACTCAGCATGCCACGCTACCAAATTGGGAGTATATCACTAGTAACCATCAACTACATAACCTCTGAGCTCGTACGTCTCAGAGAAGGGTGTTAAGCTAAGAGAATAAATTCTCCGCCACCAACAGATATGTATTTAAAAGAAACCAGCTTTATATCTCAATTTGTAACGTCAGACATACAACCATACAAGTCTGTTCCGGGATCGAATAGAACCGAAGGCACTTCTCACGAAGCCCTTGCAAATCCGGATAATTTTCTAATCACGTCCGTACTTCCCGTCACTAAGGGTGATAAAACCTCTATATCGGAGATCAGCCGATGCAGAGTAACTCGACGGTAATCCTACCGTTTTCAAAAATATCCGGTCTTCAACACCGGTCATCAAATGCAATCCATTTCGACGTATCACATATTCGGAATGGGTTATATGACCCAAAGGTCCTTTCCCGGCTAACCCGAATAGTGAGTGCTTATTCAAAAATAAGTGTGGCATTCAAATTCAAGCAAATCACAACAAATACCCATTCAAGGTAAAAATTGATAGTCGGTTATTTAACTATCAATAGATCTGCACAGCATCATCAGATTCCAAAAAAATTTCCAAATTATTTATTTTCAAAAATATCTTTACAAGATATATAATTTCCACACTTCAACCATTTGAAACAAATTTCAAATATTCAGTTTTCAATTTATCTTTAAAAGATAAAATTTCAAACCTTTCATTTCATATTGGAAAAGCATTTCCATACTTATTTAATAATAAGTTATTCACAAATCATCTATTTTCAACACTTGAAAAATATTCGATATACTTAAATCATAATTAAGTATATATTTCATTCTTTAAGGAAAACGTTCTCTTTCACAAATTTTATTTGAGTCAAAACGAATGTTACGTAAAACATCGTTACGACGACTCAAAATCACTAGTATAGGGATTCGAAATTTAGATAGATATATAAATCCCAATACTACACAAAATATTTCCTTTCGGAAACCATTTACTATAACAACAGTGTTATAGTCCACCATTTCCTTATTTCTCGAAAACGTCTATTTCAATAATGAATGTTGAAATCTATGTATTCGATACATAACATGTTTTAAAACATCTTTAAATCGTTTTCATTCTATTCCAATATCACTTTCCCAAAACAGATCCATTTTATTTAATAATATATTCACTGTCCAAAATCGTGAATATAATTCGTTATCCAAATTCAACATTTCTACACTTTTTTTATTTAAAAGATTATCCACTGTCCAAAATCGTGGATAAAATTCCCAACCAAACTCTTATTATTACAACATTTAACTTAAAGGATAATTCGCTGTCCAAAATCACGAATATATCTCCTTTATTATCCAATTCAATTTATATAACTCAATTATATACCGGAAGTCTATATTATAAGTTAAGAACTTATAATCCATTAATTTACAACATCTATTCATTTTATAACTTCACAAATTATAAGTCTATAAATTTCGTTCACTTATGAAATCCATTTTTTTTTTCATTTTAACACTTATAAAAACTCGTTTTATAATTCCAGTATTCTTAATTTATAAAATATCAATTTTATACATCTTTTATATAAATCGTTAATAATAATTCAAAAATCCCAATTTAAACCATTTTATAAATTAATCAACTACTTATTTCAAAAACTACTTTTCGCTTATATTTCACAAATCTCATAATTTTCATAACACGAAAATTATAACATTTATTTATTTAAAATGAATCAATTCCAAAATTCAATAAAATGTATACTTTCAAAAATCACTTTAAAAATCAAAATCGTTATTTTTAAACTTCAAAAATGGATCTGATGATGCAACAGCACCAAAAAAATCAATCATGGCATCCAAACATCACATATCATCATATGATAACAGAATATATCACAATATCTGTAAATAAATCAATACGGTGAGGAATCCAGTCGGATCCCTCCAACCTGTTTCCCTGCATCCACAGATGTTAGCATAATACCAATTCCGCTCCAGTACGGAATATCGCGGTATATGGGTTTAATAAATATTATCCGCTATTATGCGGCGCAATAGGGTCTCATCCGCTATACAATGCGGGAAAATCAACTCCAATATATACATATTCCAATATATATATATATTGCTATATACATAAATAATACCAATTCCACTTCAATGTGAAATTATCGCGGTATATGTTTTTAATAAATAACCTCCGCTTAATAACGGTGTATAATGTCTATTTCAATCAACAACAGATAAGAATTTATCATCCAGGCATACAATCAACAATTTTAAATCTAACTATTTAAAATTTACATCGAACAATTTCGATTGAGTGAGAAGTTCTCACCTTGATTTCAATTCCGTTCCAGCGTTTTATTTCGAATAAAATTAAACGGACGTTTAATTTCACTAAAAATTTTCACTGACTCCGATCGCTTCCAATCCAGTTTCATAGCGTAGTGCTCGACAATACGATTCCAACGCAACTGGTTTTGTGCGTTTTTGACCTCGTAGCAAAAAGTTATTCATTTTTAAAGATTATACAAATTTTTATATAAATTAATATACAATTCCTTTTTAAATTTTAACCTAAATCACATCTGGACCATCCATTTCCCCCACAGCAAATCACGGTCGCCCCCCTTATCTTCTTCCATTACGTGATACAGCCGAACGAACAAACCCAAAAGCCGCCACCACTTCGTCAATTATCGCGACCAACTCCGACCACCTGACGACGATCAGGCACCACCATTTAAACGCTCGCAGTCGACTTCATCACCGCCGAGAGTACCATTGAGCTCGGTCCCCCCTTTATCTAGATTTACGTGCGCAACCTCCCTACGAACGCGGCCCCTTTTCGACTTCAAACGACGATCATTGCTCGAATCCACCGTTGGATGTGGAGTACTCGATGTGCTCTACAAGTTTGTAATTGACAATTTCAGCTAATTGTTTGTGGATTGGAAGAAAAAAGAGGAGGAAGACGAGATGATTTCGGCCATTGTTTCTGAAAGAGGCGGCTACTGAATAAGGGTTAGGGTTTGGAGCAAATGAAGGGCAAGGGTTCCTTTTATAGAATTTCTACCGAAAATCACTATTCACTCGATTTTTCCGAACTCCAAATCTCGCGCGGTGACCGGCGTTTCTAGGGTTTATCCCGCGTTCCGGACACAATGGAATAGGTTTCGGAAGCTAATTCGATCATATGTGTGAGTTACGGAAATAAACGATCAATTTAAATTAAACCGATTTAAAACGATTTCGATGCGTTTCGGCTTGCCCCGGACAAACGGTAAATCCAATTGACACGAAATTTGAAACCATATAATAATATCACATTACGGATCCGATGAAACTAGTTTCGTCGAAATCCGAGACTGTTTGGAAAATGACTATTTTTAACTCGCCAAATTAATATTAAAACAATTTCGATGCGTTTGGAGCTGCCACGGCCAAACGACAACTCCGATTGCTACGAAAATTGAAATCCGATAATAACAAACTATTACGGATCCAATGGAATAAGTTTCGTCCAATTCTGAGACTGTTCGAAAAATGGCTAATTTCACTAGTTGATTAAATATTAAAATATTCAATTTTCACAAATTAACTTAAAATTCAATTTTAAAAGTTCTATAACATCATTATAACTTCAATATGATTTAATATAACTTTATAAATCATTTTCAATCACATTAAACCCAATTTTCAATTATTTCTGGAATTTCACTATTACATTATTGATTTAATTATTCAATTAAATCCAGATATTCGAATTTTAAATTATTCGACTTATTAATTCTACTTGTTAATATTTAAAATCAATTAAATATTCAAATTTTAATTAATATAAATTCTGGGTCGTTACAATAGCCCTACCATTTAAAGTAAAACATAACCCAATACAGGCTTACTATCTTTGATATCACTTTGAAAGATGGAGTTTGTATACCCTATCATAAGGAGTTTTTGTTCCCATACATAAACAATAAGTCCTTGGTATTTCTTAAATACTTAAGTACGTTTTACAGCATTCCAATATTTTTCTCCAGGATTAGACGATGCATATGCCATATCCAGTCTAGTACATAGCATGGCATATATTATGGAATTGATTACCAATGCATATGGTACTCTCTTAATATGCTCTTTCTCCTCCTCATATGAGGAGTGTCCTTCTTAGAAAGGAAGATTTTAGATAGCATCGGAAAATATCTACGCTTAGAATTCTCCATATTGAACGTTTTTAGTATGATATCTATGTACATGGATTAGGACAATCCCAGCAGCTACTTAATTCTATCTCTATAGATCTTTATACCTTATATATAGGCTGCTTCTTCCAAATCCTTCATGGAGAAGTTCTTCGATAACCAAGCTTTTACTAATTTCAACAATGTGATGTTGTTGCCAATCGGTAACAAAACATTGATGTATAGAACTAAGAAGACTATAACACTTCCTTGTTCTTTTCGATATACGCATGCTTCATCTGTGTTTTGATAAAACTAAACTATTTAATTACCTTATCAAAACACTTATTCGAACTCCTTGAAGTTTGTTTAAGACCATAAATGGATATTAAGAATTTTCAAGTTTTGTCGTCACTCTCACCGACCTCAAAACTCGAGTCATGACATGTAAATGGTCTTTTCTAAATCACCATTTAGAACAGCCATTTTCACGTCCATTTTCCATATTTTGTAATCGTTGAATGCAGCAATAGCTAGCATTATCTGAATGGATTTAAGCATGCAGTCCTCTTTCTTACCATCCATGAGAAAAACGGTAGTATCTCTTTGGTGCGCAAGATTCCTTATTCGACCTTCTAATAGGTTGCATGTTTTCATTTATTGGTGAATTCAGTTCTCCCATTGGCTCTGCCTCTATGTTTCTTTCTCGGATCTCATACAAGTCTATAACTTCACTGTTAATTACTTTTGATAGGAATTCATTTCCCAAAAAGATAGCGTGTGTAGAAATAATAAAGTTTTGTTCCTCAATGTTTTAGAAAATATAATCCCTTGAGTTCTTGGGTTATCCTATAAACTAACATGGGGTTGATCTTGCCTCAAGTTTGTTAGGGCCGATGTTATTAACATAGGCAGGGGAACTCCACACCTTTAAATAATTAAGGTGAGGTTTCTTCCCATGACACCTCCCATATGGTCTCTTAGGCACGGATTTCATGGGTAACAAATTCAACATATGCACTGCGGTTTCTAACGCATATCCCCAATAGAAAGAGGTAAGTCATCTTTCCTCACAAGGGAATGAATCATATCTAATAGGGTTCGATTCTTTCTTTCTGAAACACTATTAGGTTGAGGAGTATTAAGTGTAGTAACCTTGGAGACAATACCATTAAATTTACGCATTATTAGAGCTCATATCCAATGTACTCACCTTCTTGATCGGATCGATACATTTTAGGCTTATGGTTAATTTTCAACCTCATTCTTATCATCTATAACTTTCTCATGGATATTAGGATTTTTTCTTTATAAGATACACATATCCTAGTCTTGAGAAATCATCCTAAATGTTATGTAAGAAGCATTATCTTTGGTAACTATAGGCATTGGATCACATATATCTGTATGTACGAGACCCAAGAGTTCATTAACTCTTTCATTACTCCCACTAAAGGGGTGCTTAGCCATTTCCCTTTAAGACATGACTCATATGTATCAAATAATTCAGAATCATATGATGGTTGAAAACCTTTAGTTTTCTAATTATGCATTCGTTTCTCACTTATATGACCTAGCCTATAATGTTATAGATATTATTATTAATGTCAACATTAGAATGAATTATTCACTCACAAACATAATTAGAATTAATAATATAAATGTCATTATCCAAAGCACCATTGCCAATCTTATTTCCATCCAACATAATGTTCATAACATAATCAACACAATGAAAAATATATACGATCTTAAATAATCTAGATCTGAAATTATTCCACAAATATTTTTTTAACATAATAGCAATTATTCATAATTAAATCTAATCCATTAGGTAAAGCCAAGTGATAGTCTTCAAATCCATCGGCAACTTGAAGTCTCATCTCACCATTACTACATGTTGCCTATTCCTAAGTCCTTATAATGAATTACAAATATGAGTTCTAAATCTAATATCTAAAACCCAAGGTAATTTATTGGTCGCAAAAAAAATTTGAATCATAAATATACATGTAGGAGCAGCAAAATCGTTATGTTCTTTCCTTTGTGAATCTTTAGGTAATCTGGACAGTTTTGTTTCCATAGCCCCTTATTGTGACAGTGACGACATTCACCATTATCATTTGGAGCAGTCTTCTTATTCTTTATGTTAATAGGTTTCGTCTTCTTTGAATTATTCGTAAATTGTTCTTTCGCTTTTAGATTAATTATTGCGCCTTGATCGTTGGATGAAGACTTGGCTAATCTCAACATATTGAGCGGCTCCAAGAGGCTTGTGTTCAACTAGTTCATATTATAATTTAATATGAATGGCTCAAACTATGGAGTAAAAGACCTTAAGATCAAGTCCACTTGCAGCTCGTTGTTTATCGTGACATCTAATTGAGCAAGTCTATCAATATAGCCTTTCGTCATTAAGACATGCTCATCCACTTTTATGCCCTTCTACATCTTTGTGTTGAACAACTTCTTAGTAATCTCATACATTGCGGAATGAGATTTCGCCCAAACAACGCTTTGAGGGTATCAAAGATTTAATGGGCAAACATATTTTTCGTGTTATCTTTTCAACAGTTTGTGTATGTAGAATATACCATTTATGATTTTTGTTTGATGATAATAAATATATATATATATATTAAATGTGTTTGATATGGTACTATTATAAAATCACAAATAGAAGTAAACAATGAAATTTTATTTCAACAAATAGTAAATTTCAATAAAATTTTCATAGTACACGATTACAACTGAGCTTCCATAATATTTTACACTTTCATATACAACACAAAATTTTCACTCTCATATACAACACACTGTCAAATACAATCACTCCTAACCTCAATCACTCGAATTCGATTTGATATCTACTTTCTCCAACTGTCTTCTCTCTAATCATCTGCTTTGCCTATCAAATAACAACACAGTAAAAAGCAAAAGGAAATAAATTCAAACTGAAAAAATGTAAATAGTTTTGAACTCAACATTGCCTCGGTCTAATGGTTTTTAGGCACCAAAAATATCAATAATGTATACGAGCAACCTACAATATGCACAGTGTATCATGGTGCATGCCATAAGGCGGAGCACATACACAAAACACACTTGCATGGTCAAGCTCAATGGCTCAACACAAATGCACAAGTAAGATATAACATCAAACTGGTGCAATCAAAATCCATCAACAAAGTGATGCATAAGACCAAATTCAATTCAACTTGGATGTGCACATGTACACAAAAATATACATGTGCAGCAAAATAAAGTACACAAAGGTGCACCAATAAGAAGACATGCACACTCACACCAGAAGTCGAGAGAAAGTGAAAACAAGAAGGCAATTACAGCACCAAAAATTAAGACTAGGGTCATCAAACTACAAAATGGTGCGCGCACACATAACAAACTCATGCACACAACATAAGGCAGCAAGGAGAAACACAAATAAGTACATCACATAAATGACACAGGTTTGTACATGTAGCAAAACAAAATCAAGCACACAGTGCAGCCAGGTGCGAATATGTGCAAGGATCATAAAACAAAGCAGCGACTTGGTATACAACAATAGAGGAGTGAACAAAGGTACAGAAGAAAGTACACAAATGGTGCATAGCCAAATGCATAGGGTCAAGTACACAAGCTAGTGTAGTGCATAGAAAACACACACAAGTACAACCAGATTAGATAAGGAGCAAAGCACAGAAATGTACAAGGACGAGTGCAGCACAAGGTGTAAAATAGCAACTACAACAACACACAATGGTGCAGCAACACACACAAATGCATCAAGCCCAATAGCAAGTCACAGAGCCATGTTGTTAGTGTACTCTAGTTTGCCTATTCCCCCTTCCTTTAGGGTTAATTCGATCCTATAAGTGGTATCAGAGCCAGGTTGTTAGTAAAAATGTCTAATGCTAGTTGTAGATCTAGCGAGAGCTAGTCCAGTGTCAGTCTACCTATTTTTGATGGAATGGATTTTTTAAATTAGAAATCAAAAATGGTATTTTATTTAAAATCTATCAATTATAAGTATTGGGATATTATTGAAAATGGGTGTGATACGGTAGATAAGAAAAATATTTCGATTAACACATGTGCTATGAATATTCTATACTTTTAAGTTAATAGAGTTGAATTTAACCATATCTCTTATTGTCTAACTGCACAGGAAATCTGGAACACTGTCAATGCAATATATGGTAGAAAAGACAATAATAGTGAAAAACTCCCCAAACCGACTCAATTAAAGAATTTTGCTTGACGGGGTTCACAAAAGATAATTTCGACGATGATAGTAACAACAACAATGACAAAGACACAACAGATGACGAGATAAGTGATTTTCCATTAAAAGATTTAGTTCTCTTATGTCAAAAATTAACTACAACTATTAATGAACTTGAGACGAAAAACAATAAGTTCAAAAGTGAAAAATCTAAATTGTGTTAGAAAAATGATGAATTGGAAAATGAGCTTAAAAACATTAAGAAAATTGAAATTTTCAATTGCAAAAATTGTTTGAATTACGAAAAAGAATTTGCTCCTTATCAAAAAAATTCAAAAGCTAGAAAAGGAAATTCTGATTCTGGCGAAAAACGAAACTGAGTTAATTTGCAAAAAAAAACCACATTTTACAAAAGGAGTTGGAAAGGTTTAAGATGTCTGAAAATTCCAAATGTACAAATTTTGAAAGGGAATTAAATGAGGTGAAAGAAAATTTCAATACTCCTTGAAATGAAAACATGATTTTGAAAAATAGCAAAACTGAAATTATTCGAATAAATTACAAATTAGAAAAGGAGATCGAAAAAATCAAAGATTTTGAAAATTTTGAATTTGAAAAACGCTAACACTTTGAAACCTACAATGCTTGAATTTGAGACCAAAATAAAGAGCTCAAAATGAAAATACGACCTTAAGAAGAAATAATGTTGAAGGGAGACAAAATGCTATTATTCGTAGTTCAAAGCTAATAAATAAAAATAAACTTTTAAAATCCAGAGATAACAAACTCGAGTTGATTATTCAAAAAAAATCGAAAGGAGAAAAAGCATTTAATATGTTATTAGGAAATCAACTCTTTGCAAGCAACAAAAGGGACTTGGATTTGGAAAATGTGTCAATATATAAACAAACTACTAATAACACAAGGGGAAGAAGTGTGATACCCAAATGCATAAAGTGTGGCAATATAGGACATAGTTATAATAATTGTTAAAATAGAAACAAAAACAAAATCGTTAAAAAAAATTAGATTCCAAAAGGTACAAATATAACTTTACTTAAACTAAAAAAAATGGGTTCTCAATGGTACAATCTTAAATACTAATGGCTTGTTATACAGACAAATTTGGGTACCAAAGGTTACATATGAAAATAAGAGTTGTCCTACATCGTTTGTTAGGCCACTCGCTTCTTCCAACATTTAGGTGCAGAAACAGGCTAAGGAACAACTATAATTGTGGTAACTTCGAGCTGTTCTATATATGGTTGAAGAGCAATAATTCAAAAGTTCCTTAGCTTAGAAAAATGTAGTGGAGATCTACATACCATTGAGGAGAAATGATGAACCAGAACATGACATTGAAGGTAAGTAAAAGGTATGATCTCTAAACCCTATTTTGATTGGTAAGGAAAAAAGGTTGATTCCAAATATTTTCCATAGCTTGAACTCCTTACCTTCGATTTGCAAAATTCTGTTCTAGAAAATAAGTTGAAAATTTTATAAGTTTTATATTTGTGGAAATTAGGATGGAGGGCTTCTCATTCTACGGTGATTAGTTTTAAGGACGACACTTATGAATAATTAGTTCTAAGGACAATTTACAAAAAAATGATAAATTCATTTATCTTTTTAAGTTATACAAGAAAATGATAAATTCATTTATCATTATTTCTGTATGACTGAAAATGATAACTTTATTTATCTTTTTTCTGTAAATTGTCCTTAAAACTAATTTTTCAAAAGTGTCGTCCTTAAAACTTATCACCCTGCACAAAGAAGCCGTTTGAGTGAAAATCCCCTTTTATATTTTGTGTTTTTTCCTGAATCTGAACTTAAACTATTGAAAAACTACAAATTATTTGGAATTGTTTGAAAACTATTTCCGAACTTCTTAACAAAGCTGTAGTAATTCGATCATAACTTGAACATTTTTACTCCGAATGCTGAAATTCTTGAAGATCTGGAAAGCTAACTGATAACACTATAACTTTATTGTTTTTACCAATTTATTTTTTAAATCTTGAAAACCAACAATCATTTCAGTATATTACTTGAAAAGTATCTTCAATCTACACAAATAAGTTATAGTATTTCAAATATAACCTTTGAGCGAATAATCGTATTGACTTGAAACCAATTTTTGTGAGTAACAATTATGAATATAAAAACTTTCATGTTTTGCACAGAACTAAATTACGGACTTAAAGCTTTCAAATAGTGATTTCAAATGGATTGAATTTTCGTATAACGATTAACTTTCATTGCCTTTCTTCACGACTAACAAGTCAGTGGCTAGAGAATTTTAATCTGTTTGCACTTTTGTTTGATATAAATGGTTTTACCTCTATTTGATATATATTACTTTTGGAAAAAAATTTGTAAACCAACTCAAGCGATATTGAGGATTACACAGTCTATTTGTTTAATAATATATCATTTTGGGCGACTAGAGTACAAGTGGTATTAGACATCACTTCATTTGAGATCATATTTTCATTTTCAACTGATTTTAAAATTAGTAGAATCATTTTACAAAACCCCTTGCAAAAAATAAACTTTAACAATTTTTGGGATTTAGAAATTTCTCAAATAACTTAGGTTTTTATTTTGATTTTCTTTAATAAAAATACTCTTGTTTATCTTGATAAGGGATTTACTCTAAAAAAGATAGTTATTGACTGCTTAAACCTTTTGAAATTTATCAAAAATTATTAATAGTGATTGAGAAAGCGATGGGCAATGATTAAATTATACTTCATTAACTAGATAAAGTATATTTTATGTAACCCCCACCCTTATACTCATACTGCTAAAGGACATTACAAGGTAATGTTGTCTAGTAATATTGGAAATAAGGTTTGTTAGGAGCGTCCTAACGTAAATCTTCCCTCGAGCTAACACCGATACGTCATTCTTACCATAATTTTGAGTCAACCCAAATTTGACGTATGCGGTTTTTGCACGAAGCAACAAATACGTAGGTTTAGATAGAAGAACAATATAAAATAAATACATAGACACAATCACATCGTAATGGAAAATATAATACATGTCATGACTACATAAAGTGAGTCTCAACAAAATATGGTACAAGGTTCACAACCCAAAATCTACAACATATAGTATCATCAATATACCCAAATCCAAATGACGTATACATACATACATAAGAAACTACATATTAACTAAAGAGATATGACAGGTACATCTCACTAAGCCTAATAATAAGATAACACCAAGCAACATAATATAAAATATCTCCAAACTCCATACAAGCACAAGTATCCATAGTCATTGTGTCCCTATACTTGAAATGTCTCGGTCTAACCCGAGTATTATTAAAATAATAAACAAGTTAGACTTCATCTAAACAAAAGGGTGAGTTTAGCTATGCTAATAATGATACACCATAACACACGATAAAGATCAAGTACTCAAAACTACATTACTTCAACTATGCATAAAGTCAAACTCAAATACTAATTATAATCACCATGCCACCAATACATAGCACACAAAAGATCTCAAAAAACAAATATGTTCCTAAATAATATTCATCATTTCAAATGAATGAAACTAAAATAAATCCATATAAGGATATCGCAAATCAAAGGTATTGCCCCCCTTGTGGACCAAACATAGAGAAACAGTCCCCTCCTGGACAAATCATAAAAAATGAATAAATCAACAATATACTCCATATCACAAAATCACATCAAGTATCTCATGGACTATCATCATTAATATTGTGTTAACTTATCAAAATGTTCGAAACATAAAAAGGGAATTCATACCCAAACATAAATGCTACGAAGAACATGCGGGAATGGACACCCGATTATACTAATAAATAATCACTAGCAGTATGGTCATGTCGCTAACACCTCACTAGCAATTTGATCGGTCGCTAACACCACACTAGCAGTTTGGTCGGTTGCTAACACCACACTAAATATTTTAACCAATAGGATACTCTTAGTGTGAATTGCTCTCTTTCAAGGGGAGACTGATAAGAAAAGCTCCAGGAGTTTAGCCCGCTAAACTTCAACGGTCCAAAGGTACCAAATATCCATAACATATGTTCAACCTAATATCGCACTGCTAAGGTGTCTACCTAATCACGAATGGTGCTAGTGTTATGATATCGAATATAGCCAGCGGTATAGAATGTTGGCTCGGTGGTATAGGGCTAGAAACTAAAATGAATACCACAACTCGGGGTGCGACCTCTACCGTCAAGCCGCTAGGTCGAACAACTGGCCAACAAGGTCAAGCTACCGAATGCACTAACGAATATAACGAGTTATACAATAACTCATATCCCCAAAATACTATTGATCTCGAAGTGTTATAAACTTCTCAAATAGTAATTACTAAAGTAACACTATGTTCTATAATCACTCGGTGTTACTAAAAATATTTACTATTAGTTAGTAAATTCCATTACCAATACTCTATGTAAACAAGTCGTATAATTAAACAATGAATGATAACTAATGTCCCATAACCACTTGTTATTACTAAATTATTTTAAGTATATATCTCATTTCATAGAAAAAGCAATCAAATCGGAAAAAGAATCATATGTTCATGGAAGTAAACTTTCAAAACTTTCCTTACAAAATACAATGATTTCCTACATTACTTAAAAACCCCACTTTTTGATTACAAATCATACTATATATATTTCATAAAATATTATTACTAAAATATGATAATTAAAAATTCCTTTGTCTAAAATTCTAAAATTGAAACCATATGCAAAATAATATTTTCGTTTCAAGAAACTTCTTTATTTTCATAAAAAATTATTTATAACCAAACAAGTAGTTAATATCAATTAAATTCCAGTTTTAAAACCACTTAAAAAACTTCCATAACCACAAGATTAAACGCCTTCCTTAAACAAACAATTAAAACACCAACTAATTCAATAAATGATAAAATTATCTTTATAAAATCATTATTCTTGCTCCATAAATCTCAGTTCAAAAATACACAAAAATGAGCAAGAAACATCTCAAATTAACATGCAAACGAATTAGCAAACAAAACACAAAACTTGGGTCAAACCTGGAGCTTACTGCTCTAGATTTTCGACCACCGGTCGACCGGTTAAGGTTGACCAATCAATGAATTCCTAGAGCAGTAATGCTCCAGGTCGTGGCAAATCCGACCAAAAATTGATTTTCAGTTACCTAAACAAATTTTAGCCTACTCCTACAGTTTGACAACATGCATAAACATCAATTCAATTCTAGCGTATTGTCCGGAAAGAATCGAACAGCACCTCCTTTGTGTTTTGTTCAATTTTGCAAAATACAGTAAATACATATCACAAAAAGAAGACAACAATCAACAAAATAAATTTAATTTGACATGCATCCCATAAATAGATGAAGTTATGAGTTTAACTCACCTTATAGCCTTGTTACAATTCTACCTTGCCTTTATCTTCAAGCTAGAACACAATTTCCTCAATTAAAACCTAGAACTCAATTATACAAAAATCTAAAATTATACTCAATGATTACACAAACGATTTCAAATG
The DNA here is from genome assembly GCA_030737815.1 of Allium fistulosum. Taxonomy (NCBI): domain Eukaryota; kingdom Viridiplantae; phylum Streptophyta; class Magnoliopsida; order Asparagales; family Amaryllidaceae; genus Allium; species Allium fistulosum. The sequence continues at coordinate 1,095,698,636 of CM060905.1, forward strand.
TAGATGTAGTTTTGGTTAGAGAGCTTACCCTAATTTCCCGGATTTTTCAGGATTTTATTTGAATTTAAAAGGTGGGATTTTGTTTGAGATTTGGTTTTGTGATTAAGGAGGAAACAAGTTTCTATTTTACTATAAGAAGATAACGAACGTAGTGGTCATTTTATTAAGTTTATAAGAGAACAATTCTCTCTTTTACACATCAATGTGCTGAATTTAATTTAAGCCCAAACCCAAAATTAAATAAAAGAATTAAACTCTTTTACACTAATTTTCTCACTTTTTAAATACTATTTTACAAATTGATTTCACATCTAAAAATTTATACAATAATACTACAATATATTCGATTCTTTACTTCTCATTAAAAAGAAAGAAACATAATTTAAACAATTATTTTAACCTCGTTTTTTAATATTTAAAACAAAATAATGCTTAATTTTCACTAAAAGGCCAAATACAACACTTTTATTATCTTAACACAAATAAACTCATTTTTACTCAAATAAATTTACACAATATTTAGAAAACATTAACACGTTCTCTAATGAGTTTTGAACAAGAATTTACATCATTAAATTCCCTTTACATAAAATTTCTCAAATTCACTATTAATAGAAAATACACAATTTTGATTAACACAATGTACGTACTCTCTTCATTATAAATTCTAGAAATAAGCTATAATACTTCTAAGATTATTATTCAATCTTTTTAGAAAGATTTTAACAAATACGCAACAGCATTTTTAATCCAAATTTTAACTTATAAGAAATCCCCAAAAATCCAATTACACAAACTCCTTTACTATTGAATCCTTAAAATTTTAAAATATAAATAGAATAATAATCCCTTCATAACTCAAATTCCAAATACACGCTCTTTATTTAGAATCCATTTTAAATTCTAAAATTCTTAAATTTCCATTATTATTTCCTGAATAATTATTATTAAATTTAAATCAATGTACTGAGTACAGTGGGTTGTTACATGTTAAAAATTCAATGAAAATTGAACAACTTTTATAGTATTTTTAAAATTAGTACATATTCCATGATCATTTCTATCGGTAACATCCCTTTTACAATCCATACACCAAAATTTAATATTGTGTGCAAAAGTTGGTATTTCAAAAAATAAGGAATTAATTTTTTAAGTGTAATTTATAATTATATCCCAAAGTATTCACTCTCGTTTAAAAGTCTTCATGGTTATGCATGGGTGAATAACTTTAATCTCTAGATATGTGCTTCCTTTCTCATTTAAAAGTCCTCACGGTTATGCATGGATGGAATTTGTATAAAAGAGAGGGATAAATGTTCATGTAGTTTCTAAACCCATTTAAAAGTCTTCACGGTTATGCATGGTTGGAAAATGCTTGACATTCTATTTTAAGTAACTACTAACCTCATTTAAAAGTCCTAACAGTTATGCATGGTTAGAAAGTGCTTAACATTTTTTGTATATTATTTAAAAGAGTAGTTTACAAATTTTCCCTTTATCAAAAATACCACACTGCTATCACTATATAAATTTCCTCTAAACCATAATCCAATTGTCACTCTAAAGTGGAATTTGGGTCTAATAAGTAAGATATTATGATTTTTGTTTAATTAATTAGAATTGGAATATATATATTTCTCTCTATATGATTTATGTTTTTAATTAAAATTCATCACTGTTTCAATTATTATTATTATTATTATTATTTTGATGATAACAAAATGGGGAGAGAGGTTAAGGTTTTGGTGGTTAAGTAATAACTTTACTGATATTTAAGAGTTGTTTTTATTTTTCGACTGTTGTCTTTCCAATTATTTTAACAAATAATTTTTTCATTTTTTAATTGCATGCATCTGTGTAGGGGGAGTATGTAAATAATGGGAGCTTGATCACGACACATCAAACACATTTGCTTAACACAAAATCTTAATATGTTTGTTATCATCAAAAGGGGGAGATTGTAGAATATAGCGGTTTATGATTTGTGTTTGATGATGATAAAAATTTATATTTTTAAAATTTGTTTGATACAGTATTATTGTAAAATCACAGATAGAAGTAAACAAATGAAATTTTACTTCAACAAATAGTTTATTTCAATACAACTTTAATATTACACGATTACGATAGAGCTTCCACAATGTTTTACTCTTTCATATACAACACTACATTTTCACTCTCATATACAACACACTCTCAAATACAATCACTCCTAACCTCGTTCACTAGAATTTGATTTGTTATCTACTTACTCCAACTGCCTTCTCTCCAATCGTCTACATTGCCTGTCAAATAACAACGCAATAAAAAACAAAAAAACAAATTCAAACTGTAAAAATATAAATAGTTTTGAACTCGACATTGCCTTAGCCTTTTTTTTGTTCTTTTCATATTTTGAACTATGCACCAAAAATATCAATAACGTACACGAGCAACCTACGACATGCACAATGTATCGATGTACATGCCATAAGGTCGAGTGCATACACAAAACACACTTGCATTAATTCAATTGCAGGCACAAATGCAAGGTCAAGCTCAATAGATTAACTCAAATGCACAAGTAAAATATAACATCAAACTGGTGTAATCAAAATCGGTCCAACAAAGCGATGCACAAGACCAAATGCAGTTCAACTTGAATGTGCACAAGTACACAAAAATATACAGGTGCAGCAAAATAAAGTACACAAACGTGCACCAGTAAGAAGATATGCACGCTCACAACAAAAGTCGAGAGCAAGTGAAAACAAGAAGGCAATCACAACACCGAAGTCTAGATCGGGGTCATCAAACTACAAAATGGTGCGCACACACGCACACAAAAGAATTTCACGAACAAAACATAAGGTGGCAAGGAGAAACATAAACAAGTACAACACACAAGCAACATAGGCTTGTACATGCAGCAAAACAAAATCAAGCAAATAGTGCAACCAGGTGCAAATATGTGCAAGAATCATAAAACAAAGTAGCGGCTTGGTACACAACAACAGAAGAAGTACACAAGGGCACAGAAGAAAGTACACAAATGGTGCATAGCCAAATCAAGTCAGTAATGCACATGGCCAAGTACACAAGCTAAAGCAGTGCATAGAAAACACACATAGCTGCAACCAGATCAAAGAAGGAGCAAAGCACAGGAGGAATATACAAAGACGGGCGCGGCACAAGGTGTAAAACAACAAGTAAAACAACACACAATGGTGCAGCAGCAACACATACACAAATGCATCAAGCCTAATAGCAAGTGTACAGAACACACAGGTAAACTCGAGTATAGCAACACATCAATGCATCACATTATCATGTCGAGTTCAATGTAGGAAAACAAACTCAAGTCAAAAAAATTCATACTAAAGCTCAGATCGAGGAATACTCGACCATCGAAGTAATCAAACAGCAAAGCATCGTTTGACAATTAGAGCAATCAAGGGAGGAAAACATCATGCAAGCAAAGCAATCGATCGACAAGAGAGACAAGAAAAATTTTCTTCAATCGATTGACAAGAGGCTTTGACGGCTTCAAAAATTAGAAAACCCTAATTTGAATAAAGAAGAGGAAAAGGAGATTGGCCTGGAACGAATAAGGATATAAAATAATCATACTTTTTTAGGCCACACTATTTAATTTAGTTTGGGCCATATATCTTGTTTGAGATTAGTTTATTTAGGGTTTCTTTCTTTTTAGTTCTATTTTTTAAAATATAAAACTCTAGTTTTAACTAGGATCTAACTATAGAGCGTAGTTCGGGAAATTCTCAACTCGGGGATAGAGTTGAGGCAGGGTTTTGCGCTTAGGGTTAAAACAATCAGGTAAGCGATAGTCGCAAGTTTACAGGGTCTGTAAGCGGTTAATTGTTTAATCTTAGTAGAAACCTTGGGGGTGGCAGTAGGCAAGTATTGCCGAAGCTAGGTAAAATTGTGTGTTGCTTTTAATTTTTGCATTTTCTCTGTTATTGTCTGTACTGCAGTTTTTATTATTCTATGAATTTATTTTAAACCCTATTCACCTTCCCTCTAGGGTTAATTTGATCCTTCGGTATAATGTAGACAACACATAAACTGTGTGGTCTTTAGGTCCGCAAACCATTTTTTATAAGCAATTATCAGTTTGGGGTCCGCATCATTAATTGTCTTACTTTAGGATGTTTAGTTGTTTAGACCATAAGCGTTTGTATGTAAGTGCTATTTTGATTGCTCTTAGCCAGTCTATGTAGTTAGGTCTAGTGAGTTTTCGTTTTTAGAAAATAACTTTGAGGTAGACAAATTTCTACAAATTTGTTTTATTAGATTAAGACATTAAATTTGTAGCAAATGCTCATATAATATTAGTAAGGTTAAACATTATATTTTATTTTACTCCCACTAAACTTTTATATTTTTGAAAACTTAAGAGGAAACATAGAAATCTTTCGATTTCTCTAGTGGGTGTTAGGACTTACATACCTTGGGATTCTAACCTTGAGGAAAGCTCAACAAACCATAGGCTCGCATGTGATGGATAATTTTTTCGGTTGTATTATATACAACTCCTAACCTATGGTCTTTGTCCCAATCTCATCTTTACCTTGAGGAAAGCTCGACAAATAAAGAGAAAATATTCACTTTTACCTACTATTCCACGATGGCCCGACTATAGTGCACATACCTTTAGGAAAGCTTAACAAATATGTGCATGCATTTTACCTCGTCTAGTCTAATATTAATAGTACTACACATAACATCATCATCTTGAGGAAAGCTCAACAACCAAAAAGTATGCAAGCAATCTATTAATATATAAATGGCAGAGGACAACACTTCTATTAAAGATTCATAATCTTTAATATATTTACTTAAGTGGTAATGACTTATGGAATAATGTAATTCACATGAAATACTCTAGTGATTCAAGTGTCAGACACATCCAAAATCACGATATACATACTATACATATGTATTAATTCGTTAAATCTAGTTTGGGTTTATTATAGTTCTACCATTTCTTATACATTCATATTAAATAAGTTTAGTTCATATATAACAAGTTATAGTTTTAATTAACTTGTATAATATTCTTATGTATAACCTTACATTAATTTTTATTATTAAATCTTATTTATTTATTTCAGTTAATTAACTAATTTAATTTAATTCATTTTAAACATTTTCAAAGTGATACATATACTATTACAGTTATAGTTGTACATGTGTATTATTTTATTTATTAATAAACATTAATCAATTTATTTAAATAAAATAATTTTAATTAATTTCAAAAATTATTTATTAACTAACCTAAACATTTTAAGATAAATTTCATATATCATTATATATGTTTTTAATTTAATTAATTTACTTTCAACTAATTATTTATTTATTTAATCCAATTAGTTTTCATTATAATTTTTGAAAATAGTTAATTATTTTCAAAATAATTTTGAAAATCTTTTATACCATTAATAAAAAAAATTATGTATTTTAAATATAACCTTTTAAATTTAAAATATCATTTATAATTTAAAAATAGATTTTGAAAATTAGCCTAAGGCCTAAAATCAATTTGGATCTTTATATTAGGGATAACCTTTGGACTTACCACATCTTTCGGACCAAACCATTAGCCTGGTATGGCAGAGTACTTGACTACCCAAACCAACCTTTAACACTACTTTTCTAGATACCCTACTAAATGGATAGGCTTTAATAAGTTAGCCATAATACTACTAATTTAAACCAATAGGCTATTGGGCTTTGATACCACTGAAGGAACTAGACAAGCACACATCGGGTTAAATGGATGAATTTAAAAAAAAAATCATTTTTAGATCTTATTGGGCCTATGAAGTCTAAATCAATTTAGATCCAACCAAAATAATTTTAAATAAAATCATTATTTTATTTATTTAGTTTATATAAAGATTTGATTTTAATATACATATAATACACACACACACACACACACTATATAATGCATATGTGTATCACATACCTATAATAGCGCACGTGCAACATATAAATGTGCACGTGGTTTAATGTGTCCGTATATAAGTGTTGAGATTTACACCGCAACAGACACATTTGCCCATTTATAACATATTTGATGTCCATAAATAGTTTGTTATTATATACGTTTATATACATACATACACACACACACATATACATATAAAATTTATATATTAAAGATGTTGACCAATTCAAATAGTTCAAATTAGTATTTAAAATATCATAAGGTAGACCTAAATTTAAAAATGGATCTGGATCTAGAATAAAAATCTATTTTGAATTGAAAATTCAAACTTTAAATGTTGATTTATTTAAATATATATATATATATATATATATATATTTATACATATTTTTTTTTATGAAATAAACATTCAAAATATTATATATATAATATTAAAATTTATTTATAAAATATTAATTATTAAATATAAAATATAAAATCAACATATATTAAAAAAATATTTTTTTTCTAAACTTTTCTTTCAAGAAAAGAAATAAATTTTTTTGTATTTTACAAATCCATCCGGATTTGTAAAAAAAAAATTATTTTACAAATCTGTGTGGATTTCTCAAAGAATTTATTTTAAATATAATATCGGTATGGATTTTATATCAATTTTTTATTTATAATTTAAAAGTTCACAATACATTTTTAAATTTTTATTTTATTTTGAATTGAATTATAAATATATATATATATACACAAAACAATAAAACATTTATATATATATATATATGAATATAAATTGATAAATTAATTTGTATGTGAAAAATATATATATCCGCTAATTATAAAATTCAAATTTTAACTTAAAAATGTTTTTAAAATATTTTTAACTTTTAAAAATTTATATTTTTTTTAGTGGGCCAAAAATAATTTCTTATGCATATTATACACACACACACACACAAACATGTTTTTCTAATTCAATTTAAAAGTATGTGTATATGTATGTAAATCAGACAAGAAATCAATATATAAATTCATGATAAAACAAGGATCTAATCTACACATGAAATTGACATAGAGTTATATATATACATATATATAATAAAACACATCACAAGTTACCAATGTTGTAGCCTTGAATATGCACCTTGAATGTTAAATCCAAAACTCCCTAGATCTGATCCAAAATGTCTTTGAATATGCAGCAAACAAGAGACGAACACCACACTATAACTTTTGGTTTTGATTTAATTTTACTTTGGAAATTAAATGGAAAAAATACCTTTGTATTTTCAGCCAGGGAAGGTAGGGTGGACACTCATAAAAAAGTAAACTTAAAATGAGAGGGGTGGATGGTTTATATCGGCAAGAGAATGGAGTAAAAGAAGGAGATATAGATCTGCTAATTTATCTCTTCTCCTTACCAATTCAAAACCTGATTTTGCAAATAAAAACCTCCCCTCCCACACCTTATTTGGCCGTCCATATATGGGCCTAATGATGCGATATAAGTTTCCAAAATTATTCAATATCTATTCATTTTAAATTCAATTTAAAAATTGTATCTATATCTACATACATATATAACATTCTATATACGTACTTTATTAAATATTGATTCAAATAAATCAATGAAATTTAATAATTAATATTTCATAAATATTAATTAATTTATAAAAATTATAATTAAATTAAATCATGTGGTATTTTAGAGTATTCAACATTGTGGTTGCGCGACTCATAGCTGTAAATTCAATCAGCGATTAATGTCGAACAATTCAAATATTAACGTTCACCTATCACCTTAGCTAGTGATGTGATAGTTTAACTGAATTTATCACTTACATATTTTTGGTAAAATCCAATTTTACTATTTTAAGCGGTCCCTGGTAGTAACGATTATTTACACCAATTCTCTTTGTCAAAACTATATCATATTAGGACGTATGAAATTTAGTTTTAATCAAAATTCCAATATCGTCCACATTCAACTTACATAATCCAATACAAAATTATTGGTTCAATAATAAAAATTATTATTAACAATCTGCTCTGGCCAGACACTTTGACTTTGAGTTGACTACAGTTGACAATGATACCTGTGCAGGTAAAGTCCTGCTAAAGCCCCACAAAATCCCCACTATAGCGCATAATGCTCTTCCACCGCTCTGCATTTTCAATATAGCGCTATTAAATAGTAGATCCACTTTAAGCCTCGCTATTTTCCGCTACACCTACCAAATCAAGGCTTTTTAGCACCTGCTTTAGCAACATTAATATAAAAGATTTGATTTAACTAGTTTTCTTATAGATCAAATCAGCAAAGTTAGGATAAAGAACTAATTTTAAGGAATAAGCTCTCAATATAAGTTAAAAATCTATTGTAGTCACCAAATATGGACTGTATAAATCATTATATTCTTTAGTTTTGTAATATAAGATTAAATGATATTTCTTTTTCCTACACAAATGATGTGAATATGAGAATAAGTTAACTTTAAATATTTATTTTTATATCTAATGAAGCCTTTTACACCTCCGCTATTTTTCGATATATCCCCACTACAACTTTTTGCATCTCCACCGCTATGGAACTGCTAAAGCTTTAACTACACAGCGTGATACTAACCTTACATAACCAAGTAGATGAATTCTCTACTAAATGGTGTTTCACTTCTATTGTTTCAACACATACCCAACTACAGTCGTTCATTGAACATCATGTCATGATTTACTATTTCAAAGTAGAGTGTTCACACTTAAGTTTAGTAGTATTCTTGTAACAACCCAGATTTTGGTTATTTGATTTGAATATTTAATTAATTTTAAATATTAGAATAATTGGTTTTTAAAGTTTTAAATCTTGAATTCAGATATATGGATTGTTTAAAATATGTGAATTATGAACTTAATATGGGAATAGTGATTAAAATATTAGACTTATTTAAATAATCGAGTCTTGAATTTAATTTGAATAAATAGATTTCGAAAAGCTTATTTAAATTTAGTTTAAATAAGAATAATAAAAACTTTTAATTTAGAATTAAAAGTGATTGAATTTGTTTTAATAATAACTCGTTTTAATTAATGTGAAATTATCATTCCGGGGCACTGTCTCGGATTTTGAGGAAACTAGTGTAATTAGATCTCAACTAATAAATCGTTGTACGCCGATGAGTTTCGTGGCGAACGGACGTATTGTGCGGTCGTGTGAGCTCAAAATGTGTAGCGATTAATTTCAGAAATTATAATATAATTTATTTTTATTTTAAAAGCTAACTTCTGTATATGATAGAATTAGTCCCAAAAATAGTTCCATTGAGTTCAAAACAGGGGTATTTATTTAGGAACGCCAGTGAGCACACCTCGATTAGAGTTCGAGATTTTAAAGGCGTGAATAGTGTTGGATATTTGTCTATATATAGGACCCCCACCCTTCATTTTGCTCAAACCCTAATTTCTAAACCTAGCCGTCGTTTTATTCACCTCAATCCAATGGCCGCTGTAGATCTGTGCCACTAATAGCGTTTTTAGGCTAAAGTGCCAACTAGAAACTTGTGCGGGATGATTAGATAAGGAGGATGGACGACCGATTGACCTGAAATGGTCCACGATGGCGGCGAAGTCGAGATGAACAAAAATCATGTTTTGGCTCGGTAGGGGAGCTACAAGCATCGAAGGGTAATGAGGCAGGCATCGTTGAGTTGCTCTTGGTCCGAGCGTGCTTTTGGTGTAGTGCGGTGGCGCGATGTGGTCGGTGGTGGCAGCAAAAGGCAGTTGAATGGGGATGATTTTCTTTGGCTCGTTCTCGGTTATGGGGCCACTACAGGTATTGAGGGCAGCGGTGTGGGTCTTAGCTTGGTCGTGAGGAGCGGTTGCAGGCGAGCGGCGGAGGATGGTGGTCTGAGGCGGTGAAAATCGTGGATGGTTAGAGGTTGGTTTAGCGGCCAGAGTTTTTGGAATGAAGGGAGATTAGGGATAAGCTAGGGTAATTAGTAAACTAATGATTTAATTAGTGGAATAATTATATTATTTAAATTTGTAAATCTTATAAAATCAATAACTTGTTCATACAAGGTCCAAATCGAACGCGATCAGTCGCGTTGCACTCGTACGAATGTTATCTACACTTAGGAAAAGGACTCATGGAATTTGGAGCTTGAAGAAATTTCAGCTACAGAACCGGAACACTTAGGCGATAACTGGAATTTCGGTGAGTTTAACTCACTCTTTTGGTTAATCAGTAATGTTTTATAGTAGATAAAAATTGATGATTGTTTGCTTGGAAGCTTTATTGGTTGATTGTTTGGTTTTGATCAATTGTCGTTTTTAAAGCGGTTAATATATAAATAAATTACAGGGACTTAACTGTTGTACAAGAAATTTGTAGAAGGATCCAACTGGATTCCTCGCCCTTGTTGATTTATTTTCAATAATACTCTTGTTATATGAATTATGAAATATCAAACCTGATTGTTTGGCCCTATGAGATATGATATGATATTGTTATATGTTGAAAACTTAACCTCCGTAGAACCGGGCTAATTGACGAATGCAGATCAATCAGTGATAAAAATCAATATCAACATCGGTTAAGCGATGTGATGGATGTTGGCTTAAATTCAGTACTTTGAAATACTATTTATTTCCAGCTTTGGTTTAAAAGGTTTTTTGATTCGGAGAATGATTTTATATCTAACCTTTGGGTTTTCTAGAATATTTTTATTTAAGCAAATTTTGAACTTCTTTATTTTACCCCAACCTTTTTATTTGCCTTTTCTAAATTATTTAGAAATGTTTTAAAGTTATTTAACTATTATTTAATAATGATTCTAGGTGGTTTAACTATTGTTTAATAGTATTTTTAAAAGTTGTTTTATTTATATTTAATATAGTTTTAAAGTTATTTATCAATATTTTATATTGTGAAATGTTATTTATTAAATAACTAATATTTTTTGAAGTTAATAATTATTTATTAACAATGTTTTGGAAGTTATAATAGTGATTTATTAATAATGTTTCGAAGTTTGTAATTATTATCTATAATAATGTTTCGAAAGATAATTATTTTTTATATAATAATGTTTGAAGATTAATTATTATTATTTCATTAATAAGGTTTGGAACTATTAACTATTATATTTATAATGTTTTGAGGTTAATAATTATTATTTATTAGTAATGTTATGTTGTTAATAATTTTTATTATATAATAATGTTTTGAAGTAAATAATTATTATTTATTTATAATGCTTTGAAGTTATTGTTTATTATATTAAAAATGTTTTGGAGTTAATAAATTATTTTATTAATGATGTTGGAAAGTTAATTTATTGTTTATTAAGGGTGTTTAAAGTAAATTAATTTATCTGATTAATCATATTTTTAAATAATAAATTGATTTATAAAATGAATCTCATTTAATAAAAGAGATTTATTAAAGAGTTTATAAATGAAAATGGGACTTGGGTTTATAAGAATCTTTAAAAGGTTTTATAAAGGATTTTTTTATATAGGGATTTTAGAAAAGGTTTTTATAAAGTAACTTTATAAGGGATTTTTACAAAAGATCTTTATAAAGGAGTTTTATATAAGAATAAAGTTTTATAAATGGTTTTAGAGTTTTATAAAAGGAGTTTTATAAATGTTTTTGAGTTGTATAAAAAAGGGAATTTATAAACGAAGTTGCGATTAATTTCCAAAAATGATCTTTAAATAATTATGGTGATATGGAAAACATCTTTCCACACTTAACACAAAAAAGAAATCTTTCTCGGTGTTGTGAATAAACTTATTTCATTGAGATAAGTATATTGATATTTTTCCAAGTATTGAAAAGAGTACAAGTGTTTGTAAATATATCTTTGTAAAAGTATTTTGATACAAGTATTTATAAAATGGTTTTAATAAATTAATGAAAGGATTTAATAAAGAGGTTAGTGGCCGCTTATGTGCTTAACCAAATGTTGATTTCTGTATGGAAATAAATCCCTGATTTGATTGATGCTTTTTTGTTTATTTGATAGTTAAATAATCGACTATCATACCTTGCCAGTTTAAATTATCGTTGTCGGTTCAGAGAGACCGAGATTGGATTTATTATCTGAAAACCATTTTGAACCGGCATAAGCGTTCAAATTGAAACATCTTGAAGATGACTGAAGTTGGAGCTTTTAAACTGCAAGGGCTACTTGCTACTAATCCTGAGGGTGGTTCCAAAATGGATGTAGTGGAGGTAGTGCCTTTGGTTTCGTTCAGACCGAGAATAAACTTGCATGGATGAATGCTTCATTGCATTTCTACCTAAAGGGAAATGTTAGCATTCCAAGATGGTTTATTATATAAAAAGGTAATCGTAGCCCCAAGCCTCATCAACCGGGAAAATGACTGCAGTAGGGCTATGTGGTTCACTCATGTTAGGGTATGATCATCCCAAGATCTAGTATTAATATCTCTATGTATGCTTTGGGGCCCATTATGGTTGTCTATCAACCATGGGGTGATCATATTCGGCGCTATCCAGTAAGGAGTAGGGCTGGTACTGAGTAGCAGATGTGCAACGTGTTGTAGCCTCCCATACATTTTATCTAGAGGTGTACGGATTCGGTGGTAAACCCTAACCCTTTAATAGTTGGAATCTATTCTCCAATATGAGCCTTCGGATTTGATTGTATATCTATTAGGCTGGAATTTAATAATGTAACAAGTTCGACTATGATTAACTAGTATATATGCACGCTTATGCGTGCCTTTGCTCAGTATGGACATTCTACTATTGACTTTTATTTTTGTTGTCCATCTTCAAAAAGCAAATTTGTTCGAACAATGCTTTTATGTTTATTTGTTAGTTGTAAAATCTTTGATGACCTTTGTTATTCGTATTTGTAAATAACTTGAAAAAAATTGAAGATATATTTTTCAAAGTTATGATATTACTTCTGTCTACTTATTTTCATATGTAGGCTTTATGAAAAACAACTTAAGAGAGCATGTATTATACATAAATATGTACATACATACAATCATTTGGGCGGATATACATTTTTGAGCTGCAAGCGAAGTATTTAAGATAAATTATTCATTTTGTAAATTGTTGTCGTTAAATTATAATTTTAAATAACGTGGTTAGAATAAACAGTGAATTACAACGATTCATTCAGTAAACCAAAAAATTCAAGTTACATGCTTAAAAAATACTTTTAAAAAATTAACATTTTGGCACTCTTTTATTTTAACTTTGTGAATAAAATGAATTTTAAGATTATATAATTAAGTAATAACGTTTTCTTGTTAAAAATAATTTTGTTAAAAATAATCTTGTTAAAAGTAATATCATAAACATTTAAAAATTCATTTAAACATTTTTCCTTTAATTAATTAAAATAAAAGAAAAATCATTTATCTGTTACAAATACTTCGGTTACATTTAAATTCACTTAAGTAACAACATTTAAATAGTTTGAAAAAACACTATTATAATCATGTAAATACTCTAAATTTTAACTAATTATATTGGAGACTGATGTGTAAAAGGTTTTTGGTGTTAATGTGCCAAATTTCTTTACTCTAATTGGTATGAGAAACGAACGAAGGATGTCAGACGCATTTTGCCAAGTGAACAAAAGCTTAAATTGCGATTGGTTTACCATTTTTAGTTTTCGTCCATATAAAAATATGCACGACGCATGTATATTGTAAAAAAACGGCCAATTGAGAAAACAAAGAACATATAAAATAACAATTTTTTGTTATTCTTCGTGTTTTAGAAGATAATGAAAGAATGAGAAACAATCTATTTTTCCGTCTTCCTTCATTCTCTACGCCATTTCCTCTATCTTTCTTCCACCTCCTTCGTCGTCTCTCCGCCAGTCACATATTTTATAATGAATGTTAAAAATCTAAAACACAAAATACAAAATAAACCAAACTGATGTTTAGTATTTTGTTACAGTGAACGATACTCTATAAAATTTTGCTTAAAGATTTTAATTATTGGTTGCTTTAGATATTAATATGATCACATTATTAAAAATTCCCATATTGGGGTTTCCTACTTCTAACGTAAAGCATAAACGATGAAGGGTATAATATATTTTTGAACTTCAAGTGTATTATTGTTACTTGGATTTGAAACTTCCGTAATTTGAAGTAGGTGCCATCGTCAGAGAAATGGAGATCCAATCGTTGCTCGTGTCTAAAATGTTGTTCTAAATCTAATCGTATAGAAGTTGACGACAACGAATTGAAACGAATACTGGATCGTGTTAAACCCATTTGGATTTTGTCCCATATCGGTGACTAAATCAGAGTTAGCCTAATGTATATGAAGGTACGGTAGTAGGAAAGGGCATTTTTGAAAATCCAGAAAGAAGCGGTTGAAATTAGTTCACAGAGTTATCATTATTAGTAGCAGCGAGTAGAGATTATTATTATTATTATTATCGACCAGATCAGAAATTGTATAACATAGTTGAAGGCCCCTCGAACTCAGTAGAGTCTTCAATTTGCAAATGAAATCCCCAACACATTCATGGTAATTCCATTGACTTATGGGGCCGTAACTCCAATGCATAAAATTGCTTGTGATCTCATACAGATCTCCTCCCTCATCAATTCCTTTAGCACCCATCCTTCCAATATCTTCTGGCAGCATATTTTATGCATGCTTTGTCCATTGCCAATGCTGATTTTTATAGCAAAACCAATAGAAAGCTTTTTGGAAACACTGTTTTGGTTCATAAGTAATAATCAACACATGAATATGTTAGAAATGAATGAACATTGTAGATGTGAAGGCATTTAATGCCTTGGAGGATGAATAGTAGGCAAAGGGTATTTTTGGAAATCCAGAAAGACGCGGTTGAAATTAGTTCACCGAGTTATCATTATTAGTAGTAGAGATATGTATCTGCATCCTAGATATTATCCTAATATCATTGGATTTTCTATAGAAATGTTTTGGTTATCGTAAGGTAAAAATTTGTCTGTGTTTATATGCGATGTGGTCTTACGAGATACCTTTATTTTCAAAAGATTTTTATAACATTAAAATTCAATTGAGGTGTGTTTCTCACGCTAGTTTACCAAACTGATCCCGACGTTATTTTTCTTATAATGCTCGAGTCAGACCGAGCATATTTACAGATTCAGTTTGGATACTTGGAGCTTCAGGAGATGAGCGGATGTCTCCAAGTCGTATTCATGTATATTCTATTTTCCGCTGCATTGGTTGTTTATATTTAGCAGCAATTGTGAGGACAGGTTGTTATAACTATCCAAGCTGTTGATTGATTAGTTGACTTTGATTGATATTTGTATAATAAAGTTCAGTTTTTCTTTTGTAAAGATTATTGTTATATTATAGATTGCTCGTCACGTTGCAAGATTCTGTTTTGACTGTTCTTTCTCTTTCCCCAAACAATCCGGCACTCGGATGCTTGGCATGTGAATTACGTGGATGTATTAATATCGACTTCTGAAGGTCGAAAAGGTATGTCGTTACAGTTGGTATCAGAGCTTAGGTTAAGCGAACACCTAGGCTTTGGTGGGGTTAACTCATTTGAGATAGGGTAAGCAAGACCCTAGGATGAGTTTGAGAGTAAATATATATAAGCGTGTATTTGTTACTGATATAAAAATAATTATATTGTGTTGATTTATCGGTTGAGTGGTTATGAATTTTGGTCGATACAGAAGGAACAACTATATCGATAGGGTTTCTAAACTCTTGAACAAGGTAAATCGGCACAGTATTGTTTTGGAAAAGTGGGTAAATGAAATAGTTTTACCCATATTTTATTTTATATATATAAGAATAATTTTTTATACATAAGATAGTTATATATGGTGTGTGTGGTTGTTAGAGAATGATAATATTCAATTATTATCATTTATTATTGATTGCTTGTGCTCAGATAGTTTATGAGCATTTATTGTTTGGTTGAATTAAGTACGAACACCTTGTGAATTCAGTTTCACAATTTGACTATAAGGCGTTTGGGAATAATGTTGAGTTGATAGTAAACGTTGATTTTAATCAAAATTGTTTATTATACTTCAAGAAAAGATAAACAATGGTGAAAATGATCATATATAAGAAGTGAAATTATATAAATAGGGTTTTTAAATGTGATTTATAAATAAAAGGATTTAAAACTGAGAATTTGAGTACTTAAATTTTAGAGATTTCAAATTGTTTTTCATAGTGTTGTGAGAAATAATAACAGTATTATTTGGAAGTATATTTGGAATAGGAATATTGTAAAAGGATTTGGAAGATATAAAAAGCACTAAACTCACTTCAATTGTTGGAAAATAACTCTGTTGATGACTGCAGTGTCATAGGCTCATTTTCGAGTTTCTAAGTGAGAGTTTGCTACCATAGTAATAGAAATTGGTTATTGAGTTGTTTTGGGAAAAAAATTTGTTTAAAATTCCTAAAGGATGATTTGATATGTAAAGGAGATATGCATATTATTTCAAATAATTTGAAATCAAACCGGGTGTTTTGATTCTAAAAATTTCGGTTAAGTCATATTATAGACTCGTGTATCTTAACCATTTGGATAGTATGGTTTGTGCATCTAGTTTTGAAAGGTTGTTTGGTAATTTTCATATGGTAAAATGAAATGGAATTTTCGACGATTTGAACAGTCGAAACTTATGAGTTAAGTTAGAAAATTTTAGCTAAGTATTTTGTGGATATACTTATATCGATGAAATAAGTTTTTGTAACATATAAATTTGAAGAGAAAGAAATTTAAAACAAGTTTTATATTTGATGAATATTCTGGTTAAGTAAAACAATTTTGAATATTGTATATATACTCTTAGGAAGTCAAAGAGTATTTTTCAAATACGAGCTGGAGTTATAGAATGTTAATAGACTTAAGTATTGTTTCTTAAGTAAAATAATAATTCCTTAAAAGGTAATTATAATCTTGGAAAGTGTTTTATTAATGATGATAAGCTTTATAAAGTGTTTGTAGGCTTAAATAATATGTTATGAAATGACTCAGGAAATGAATTCTAGAATTAATTAAAAATATGTACTTAAGTTTTAAAGTGTATATAAACATAAGTGTGCTTTATAAAATGTTTATAATAAACTTAAGTATGGAGGAGTTTTAAGATGAAGTTGAGGCTTTTGAAATGTGTATAAATTTGAGTTTTAAAGTGACGTATTTACATAAGTGGTGTTGCAAGATGTTTGTGAACTTAAGTAATGTTTTATGAAATAGTTTATAAATAATTTTAGTATTAAAAGGAATATACTAAGAAATAATAAATGTGAATTAAAATAATTAGTATAGTTAAGAAAAGTAAATTTGGAAGTTTAGCTATGAGATGAAATTTAACTTAAGTAATGTAAAGTTAAACAAAATGATTAATGAAATGGTTTGTAAAAAAATTATTATTAAAGGAAATACTATTGGAAAATCAAGTGTGTTGAATGTGAATAAAAAGAATTTGGTATAATTTAGGAACTAATGAAATAAATACGTAGGTTGTACGTAGATCATTCTATTCACATAATTGATTTGATGCTGATTCAAGTACATGATTTCGAGGTTATTTACACCCATTCGAACAAGGATTTTCCACTCGATTCTCGATGGCGAACTCTTGATATGGATTTTTGAGTTGATTTCGAATTTTTCTATCATAGTTGATGGCTATGTAAGGAGAATGATGGTTTCTAATCAAAGAACCGGATCGATGTCCGCACTAGAGTGGTCGAGTGAGCGATACTAGTTCAGAAGTGAAATTGTGTAATCGAGCGAGCGATTGGATTTGATATTGCGTACGGATGGTATATGTACAACGTACAGGCTTACCGTAATTGTATATTTTTGTCACTAAAAATGCAAGTTTGTTATGGCATGATTGTTTAAGATGTTTGCTATGTATGTTTAAGCATGCTTAAATTCATATATATGATGATTAAGTTGTAGTATTATTTCATTTTCATGTTTAACTCTCCTTTGGGTTATGTAAGTGAGATTCAGGTACATGGAAGCAAAGGCTAGCTTGCTGCTTTTGGTTTCATAAATAAAGTTTAGTTTCCCGACTAATAGGTATATGTTTATTTTTGGTTTGGTTGATGATTTTATACCCCAGATATGGGAGGCGGCTTGGCTTTTGTTTTCTTTTGTTGGATTGGGCCCATGGTGGTAATTCGTAGTTTTTCCGATCGAACCGAGCATAGGAGGTGGTGTCGAAATTTTTCGTAATTTTAAAGACTTAGAAATTTAACAATCCTTTTCAACTAATTGATTTTGAAAAGTTAATGGATTAGAGGCATTTTTGCTTACCATAGAAATTTCGGGGACGAAATTCTTTTAAGGGGGAGAGAATGTAACAATCCGAGATTTTGGTTATTTGATTTGAATATTTAATTAATTTTAAATACAGAATAATTGGATTTTAAAGTTTTAAAACTTGAGTTCAAATACAAGGATTGTTTAAAATATGTGGATTGTGAACTTAATATGGGAATAGTGATTTAAATATCAGAGTTATTTAAATAGTTGAATCTTGTATTTAATTTGAATAAATAGATTTCGAAAAGCTTATTTAAATTTAGTTTAAATAAGAATGATAATAGTAAAATTTTAGTTTAGAATTAAAAGTGATTAAATTTGTTTTAATAATAACTCGTTTTAATTAATGTGAAATTGTCATTCCAGGGTACTGTCTCATATTTTAAGAAAACTAGTGTCATTAGATCCGAAATAACAAATCGTTGTACGCCGACGAGTTTCATGGTGATAGGACGTACTGTGTGGTCGTGTGAGCTCGAAACGCATAGCAATTAATTTCAGGAATTATAATATAATACAATTTGATTTTAAAAGCTAACTTCTGTATATGATGGAATTAGTCCCGAAAATAGTTCCATTGAGTTCAGAATAGGGGTATTTAGCTAGGAACGCCAGTAAGCACGCCTCGATTAGAGTTCGAGATTATAAAGGCGTGAATAGTGCCGGATATTTGCCTATATATAGGACCCTCACCCCTCATTTTTCTCAAACCTAATTTCTAAACCTAGCCACCATTTTATTCACCTTAATCCAACGGCCACTGTAGATTCGTGTCGCTAGAGGAATTTTTAGGCTGAGGTGTCAACTAGGAAGTTGTGCGGGATGATGAGACATGGAGGATGGATGGACAACTTGACCTGAGATGGCCCACGATGGCGGCAAAGTCGAGATGAACACAAATCGCATTTTGGCTTAGGGAGGGGAGCAACAGGCATCGTAGGGTGATGAGGTTGGCATCGTTGAGTTGCTCTTGGTCGGGGCGTGCTTAAGGTGTAGTGCGGCGGCGCAATGTGGTCGGTGGCAGCAGCGAAAGGCAGTTGAACGGCGGCGATTTTCTTTGGCTCATTCTCGGCCATGGGGCCACTGCAGGTGGTGAGGACAACGGCGTGGGTCTTAGCATGGCCGCGGGGAGTGGTTGCAGGCGAGGGGCGGAGGATTGTGGTCTGAGGCGGTAAAAAATAGTGGATGGTTAGAGGTTGGTTTAGCGGCCATAATTTTTGGAACGAAGGGAGATTAGGGATAAGCTAGGGTAATTAGTAAACTAATGATTTAATTAGTGGAATAATTATATTACTTAAATTTGTAAATCTTATAAAATCAATAACTTGTTCATACAAGGTCCAAATCGAACGCGGTCAGTCGCGTTGCACTCGTAGGAACGATATCTATGCTTAGGAATGGGATTCATGGAATTTGGACCTTGTAGAAATTTTAGCTAAAAATCGAATGTTGTTCGATTTTAGACAAAACCAGAACACTTAGGCGATAACTGGAATTTCGGTGAGCTTAACTCACCCTTTTAGTTAATCATTAATGTTTTATAGTAGATAAAAATTGATGATTGTTTGCTTGGAAGCTTTATTGGTTGATTGTTTGATTTTGATGAATTGTCGTTTTTAAAGCGGTTAATATATGAAATCAATTGTAGGGACTTAACTGATGTACAGGAAATTTGTAGAGGGATCCAACGGGATTCCTCGGCCTTGTTTATTTATTTCAATAATACTCTTGTTATATGAATTATGAAATATCAAACCTGATTGTTTGGCTCTATGAGATATGATATTGTTATATATTGAAAACTTAACTTCTGTAGTGATAAAAATCAATATCAACATTGGTTAAGCGACGTGGTGGCTGTTGGCATAAATTTAGTATTTTGAAATACTATTAATTTCCAATTTTGGTTTGAAAAGGGTTTTTGATTCGGAGAATGATTTTAAATCTAACCTTTGGGATTTTTGGAATATTTTTATTTAAGAAAAATTTGAACTTCTTTATTTTACCCCAACCCATTTTATTGGTCTTTTTAAAATCATTTAGAAATGTTTTATAGTTGTTTAACTATTATTTAATAATGATTTTAAGTGGTTTAACTATTGTTTAATAGTGTTTTTAACAGTTGTTTTATTTATATTTAATATTGTTTTACAGTTATTTATCAATATTTTATATTGAGAAAAGTTATTTATTAAATAACTTGTAACGACCCGTATTTTTGATAATTAAAAATATTAAATTAAATAAGATTTTGGAATTTAATATTGTAAGAAATCAAGACTTATGACTTATAAGTGGAAAAAAATTTGATTACAATATAATTTAATAATGTTGTTTGAATGTTATTGACAACTATTTTAATGTAATTTCAATTAATAGTAATAATAAAGGTTAGTGAGGAATAAAATAAATGTTGTATTAAAAAGAGAAATTGCATGTGATTAATTGAAATTGGTTAATATTGAATATGAAATCAGTTTTGGGTAAGTAATTTATAATCTTTGGTTGTAAACAATGAGTAAATAGATATGAGTTATTAATGTGTAACAATTGTTTTATTTATCACCTTATTATTTAATCCGTTGAAATTAATTTGGAAATCAATGAAATTTATTGTAATTAAATATTGCAGTTAATATGGTAAAAGACGTTAACTGTATAGAATGAGTATAATAAGATGGAAACTTATGTTAAATAAATTCACAAGGTATTGGTCGATTAATAAAAAGAGTTTAAATCAAAATAAAAGAATTTGTTTGGAATTTAAATTATAATGAATGGATTTATTACAGTTGTGATTGAACGATGAAATTAATGTAATGTTTAAATCTTGAAATTTACATGGAAAATTAAATTTTAAAAGATTATTAATATCTGTTTGACTATGAATGATGATAGAACACTTTTAATTGGTTATTTAAAAGTGATTAATACAATTTAATAATAATTTATTTAATTCACATGTAAAATTAGCCTTTTGGGCACTGTCTCGGATTTTGACGAAACCAGTTTCATCGGATCCGTGATAGTGAATTATTATAGGATTTCAAGTTTCGTAGCGATCGGACTTATCGTTTGATCGTGCGAACCCGAAACGTGTAGAAATCAATTAATAGAATCTAAATGAATATAGTTTGGTTTTAAAAGTTAACTTTTATATACAATTAAATTAGAGTTTGAAACTAGTTTCATTGAGTTTAAAAATATCGAAAACCTATATTTCGATATATTGGAGGACCTACTTTCATTTCGGGAACGAAATGGGCATTTCGAGCCTTGGTTACCGCTTTGGCCCATTCGATCTGTTCCATTCATTCTTATCCATCTCTGCCTATATATAGACTGTTATAAACCCTAGCAATCTTTTATTTTCATTTTATGTACGTACAATTTCTATCTTATCTGTTCCTTCTCAATGGCAGACATCTCAAACCCTAAATTCCCAATTCCAAAACAACTTTAAAATTCAGACTGCTCAAACCCTATCATATAATATATCATCGCGAAGCTCTCGACGAACGCAATCTGCATCTGTAATTTTTTTTTCGATTCGAGGCTCCATATGTCTAGAAATTTATGTTTTATTCGGCTATTGAAATTAGGGTTTGCAAATCAACGGTGGATCTGCATCGATGGGACGATCAGAGGTGACCACTGGGTAGAGGAGGATGTGCTTAGTCGATCGGTATGGCTCAAGTGGGGAGATTACGTCGAGAATCGTCGAAATTAGCAATTGTAGGAGGCAGCGGCCGTGGCCGCTTTAGCAAGCCTTGTGCTCGCGTGCGTGGTGTATGGGGTCGGCGTGATATGGCAGAGCGCGTGGGGATGGCCGATCGTGGTGGCATGGCTCATAGGCAGCGGTGGTTGCTTGTCAACACGGCGGTAGTTGGGTTGTCGTGCTCGATGTTGCTGTTAGGGCTAGGGTTTTGAAGAGGTAACGTTAATTACATTTTTTCCCTTCTATTTTATTTATTTGTAATTTTAATTTTCAAACTTCTAACGCTAATGACTTTTGCATACGAACTCGGATTGACGCGTCTTTTCTTCCATTGGGATCGTATCGAAATTCCAAACAAAATGAAACTAGTTTGATTGAATTTGGAGACTGTTCAAATTTTGGGCTTTTATTGGATTTTAAATCGACGGTAAATCAAAGGTGAGTGATTTAACCCACTCATGCAATACTAAATCTTCTTATGTTAGTTGAATTAAATTTATGTAGTGATAAAAAATTTATTGATTGCTATTTGGTGATTTAAATTGTCATTTAAATTTAATTTGAATTTAGATTGAATTAAATTGTCATTTAAATTAATATTGAATTAATTGCTAGTTAAGTACTTGATATTGATAACTAGTTAATTATTGTGATTTATTGTTAGATTTGGATGTTAACTGTGATGGATGTTTATTTGTTGAAATTTTGGATGATTAGATGTCTATTTATTTTTATATATCCCTGTTATCACTTTGTATATTAAGCGACAGCATATAAACTATTATTTGAATTATTTCGAATAAATTAAGAAGTTTGAAACGATATATACCTATAACACTTTGATTTAGATTGAAATGATATATATCCATCTACGTAATTAAATTGATAATAATTGATCATTTGGCCATAGGGTAGAAAATTATATACGGGCACTGGATTGGTTAAATTAAATGGTTTTAAAATCTTGATTTTTGGATTTTGGTTAAATGATATTGTTTTAAAGGAATTTTTTTTGGATTTATATGAATTAAATTATTTTCTAATTCAAGCTTTGAACTGTTGAAATTGAAATTTGGTCAAAAGAAATTGTTTTAAAGAATTGAATTTGAAGTGTGAAGTTATAATTGATATTTGACTTTAATTTAGAAAATTGAATTATTTTAAGATTTGGACCTTAAAATTGAATAATGAGGTTTAAATTGATTTAAGTGTTTTAAATCAGTAAATTGAAATTGGGCTTGAAATTGATATAAATTGAAATGGTCTAAATAAGAATTGAATTGGAATTTTAAATCATTGAATTGAATTGTTGAATCGAATTTGAAGTTAAATTGAATGTTTCGGAAATTGAAGTTAATTCAAATTGAAATTGAAATCAAGTTGATTTGAAGCTATATTGAATTGAGTCAATTGAATTGAAAGATTGGAAATTGAGTTGTTGATTTGAATTGGACATGGGTCCAGATTTGTTGAAATGGCAAGAAACAGTTTGATTTAATACTATTTTCATAATAAATTATTTTAATATAAATTGTTTAAAATCTATTCTTTTTAATATTTAAATTATTTAGGTTTTCCAAATTGTTTTACTATATAAACCATTTTCAATACTCAAACCATTTTTATATCGAACTATTTAAAATTAAACTATTTTCTAAAATTTCAAACTATGCAAGGTTGAGATGTTTATATTTAAATCGTTGATTTAAAAGCGAACGTGGTTAAATGAAGTTATAACCTAAGTTGGAAATTGAAATGATATTTTCAAGTGAAAATGACATATTTTGAGTAAATATGATGATTTTGAAATGAAGGATATTTTGAATTGAATATGATACTTTGATATCAAATATGAATCGGTTTCGAAATGTAAAAGAACCAACCAGTGTGAAAAATGACGTTGGTTGTTAAAGAGGTCGGGGCCTCTTATTGGCATACTCTCTGTCAATATTGGAACCACTTTAACAACTGTGTACGCGGTGGATGATATCCAGAATGTAGAGGTTGAATTAGAGGTGTTTGCTGGATTTGATGAAAGAGAACGATGATGGATGACCCCGGCACTTGTGCCAATTTGAAATGACTAGAACAGGACGGCTTGTCAAGGCCAAGTAGGCTAGCTACTCCTAGCGGACACACCTCTTCATATTACTATATTGATGTTGGTTTGATCGGTGCACCTTGATTTGATTTGATTTTGGGGGTGTTGGACGTGGTGGGCGGTCGTAGCTACAATGCGTTACCACCAGCCCTACGACCCGAACTGGTAGTGTAACGACCCATATTTTTAACCACTTTAAATTATGGAATTTGATATAATTATTGAACAAAAATGGTTAAAAATAAAATTTTAATGATTTTGAATGTAAGTTATTAGATATGAACTTGAATAAAATTTTGAAATAAACTGATTTCGAATATTTAAGTAATAACAAGTATCGAAAGGTAATGCTATGTATTGAATGTGTTTACAATCAATAGTTAGATTAAATAATAAATGTTAAATTCATTAGACATAAATAAAGTAATTGATTGATAACTAAAATTCATTTAAAATCTAATATTGAAATTTGTTGAATATTGAACAATTAAATTGTTTAAATTTAATATTGGAAATTATTTGAATAATTGAATTTTGAATTTAATATGATTGAAAATGATATCAAAAGTTGATGTAAATTCTATTTAAACAATAATGAAGATTTTTAACCATTAAAATTGGATTTAAAAGTGAACAATTAGAAAATGGAAATTTTATATTATAATCGAGATGTTAAAATAGCGATCAGGGGCACAGTCTCGGAATTCGATGAAACTAGTTCCATTGCTAGTGTATTATTATTAGGTTTCAAATTTTATAGCATTTGGATTTATCGTTTGGTTGTATGGGACAAAAACACGTTGAAATTTATATCGAAAATTCAATATAATAATTGGGTCCAAAAGCTATCTTCTCCATACGATCGAATTAGGACTTGAAACTTGTTCCATTGCGTTCAGAATAGGGGTATAACATTATGAACACTTAAAGGCACGCCTTGATAGGAGTTCGAAATTTTAAGTTACTTAAATCGAGATATTTTAAAGTTTAATTAATATATTGACTTGTCAACCCTTCTTTTCAGCTGCCTTTCTATCATCCATCAGCCACCCTAACCTATGTTTGTACCCATCATCCCTTTTAAATCACATCCCTCTCTTCACTTTGAATGCAACTACACAGGAAAGAAAAAAAATGAGGATGAAAACTTTAAAAATCAATTTCTTAAAATCTACTTGATAAAAAAAATCTAAAACCTTCTCTAAAAATCGTATTTTGCTGAGAGCTACTTGGTGGTATAAGTTTTGGGTTGTTCGATCATGGGTTGGGAGATGGTCGTGCTCATGGTCGAACTATGGCTTAGGTTTTGTGGTGATTCAAGCATCGATCGGGAAACCAAGGTGATATTCGACTTCGTGGGGTCGTATAGCATCTAGGGTAGGATTTTGGGGGGTCGCGGCTGCCTGTGGTGGGAGGCGACATTTCGTGGGCGAGGAGCAGGTGGTTGCGTCACTTTTTCCTAGGGTGCTTCAGGGTTGCGAGTTTGGGTTGAGCATGTGGAGCTCGACGCGAGGAAGCAGATGGCGAAGACGGAATTCGATTTCATCGTGTGTAGCTCTGTATCACCTTATAGCGTGCACGGTAGATTTTGGGTTGCTGTGTTCTTGTGCACAGGCAGATAGCAAAAGGAAAAGGGTGAAGATGAAAGGGGAGGTGGGCTTGGGCCGTTCAAAACAAAAAAACAAAAAAAAAGAAATGGCAAAGAAAAGAGAAAAGAAATGGAAAAGAATAAAAAGTCAGGAAAGGCATGTACTGGGAAGAGAAGCTGCGTTCGTTTGGGATAGAAGAGGAAGTTTGGGCCGGGCCTTTTGAGTGGGTTTTATTAAATGTAATTAATTGTGTTTTTTATAAATTTAAATATCGATGACTTATAAAATGTATAACACCTGCATACGAGGTCCGATTAGGACGAGACTTTTTACGTTGCAATCGCGATGACGAGAGCTTCAAAATGAAACTGGTTTGGACAGATTTGGAGACTGTCGAAATTTGGGCTAAAATCGGGCGTCGTCATGTTTTAGTTCCAAACTGGAACATCTCGGCGACAACGGAAAATCAAGGTGAGTGTTTCATAACGCTCACAACATACTAAAATTTTCTGATGTTCGTAAATTGATATCATGAAGTTATTTATTTATTGACT
Source organism: Allium fistulosum (assembly GCA_030737815.1). Taxonomy (NCBI): domain Eukaryota; kingdom Viridiplantae; phylum Streptophyta; class Magnoliopsida; order Asparagales; family Amaryllidaceae; genus Allium; species Allium fistulosum. The sequence continues at coordinate 1,095,724,868 of CM060905.1, forward strand.
GTCATATGGTAGTTAAATTGACTTATAAATTGATATCTGAATTAATTGTATAAATTAAAATTGACAATTAAAGTTGAATTTAGAATTTAAATTGCTAGTAAAATACCCGATATTAATAGCTATGAAATGGTTATGACTTATTGATTGTTTGGATGGTTGTTTGCGATGAATGCAAATTGGTTGATATTTGATGGTTGGATGTTTATTTATTCTCATATATCCTATTATCACCCTATTAATTTTTTACAGTATATAAACGGTAAGTTGAATTATTTCAAATGAATTAAGAAATAAGTTGAAATGATATATACCTATGACACCGTGATTTGGGTTGAAATGATATATATCCATCCCTGAAATTAAATTGAAATAACCGATCACTTGGCCATTGGATAGAAAATTATATATGGACACCGGATTGGTTAAATTATATAATTTTAAAATTCTTGTTTTGAAATTATTTAATGATTTTGAATTTAAAGAAATGAAAAGTCGAATTTATGAAATTTGAATTAATCACGACTTCGAGTTTGAAATGTTAAATTTAATTTTGGTTAAAAGAAATTGTTAAATAATTGAAGTTGAGATTTTGAAGTTAAAATCAAAGTATGATTGAATTTCATAAATTGATTTGTTTTAAAAGATTGGATTTTATTTGAACTTTGGATTATCGCCAAATAAAAGTTATATGAACGATATTTCGAAATTGAGCCCGGAATTGAATTATATTTGAAAATTTGGATTTTAAATTGAATATTGAAGATAAATTTGATTAAGTGTTTTAAGTCGATATTTTGAAAATTGAACTTGAAATTGATATAAATCAAAATGGCTTAAATTGAGAATTGAATTGAAATTAATTAAAATTGAAATGGAATTGAGTTAATTGGACTTGAGATCGAAGTTGAATTAATTTGGAATCGAAATTGAAATTGATTTGAATATAAACTGGAATCGAAGCTAGTTCGAATTGAAATCGGAATTGATTCAATAAATGGGAATGGAAATTGGATTGATTTGAATTGGGAAGTTGGAATTGAATCGGTTTGACCTTAAAGCTATTTTCAATAAAATTACTTTAATATAAACTGTTTAAAATCTATCTTCCTAAATATACAAATGATTTTAGTTTTCCAAATTATTTTGCTATATAAACCATTTTAATATTTAAACTATTTTCAACTATTTTAACCATTTAAACTATTTTTAACTATTTTGACCACTTAAACTTTTTAACTATTTTAATTATTTAAACTATTTTAAACTATCCAAACTATTTTTCAAATATTCAAACTGGTCAAGAGTGGAATGTTATTTTAGATCATGGATTTAAATATGAATTGGGTTAAATGAAGTTATAAACCAAATTGAAATTCGAAACAATTTTGGGATCAAAGTCGAGATATTAAGGCGAAAAGGATTTTGAAATGAAATGGTATATTTTGAGTAAATATGATGATTTCGAAATGAATTTGATTTTGGAGCGAAGATGATATTTTGATATCAAGTACGAATTGTTTTCAAAATGTAAAAGAACCAACCAGTGTGTAAAACGATGTTTGGTTGTTAAAGAGACCGGGGCCGAATATGGGCATACTCTCTGTCGATACTGGAACCACTTTGACAACTGTGTACGTGGAGTTATAATCGAGAATGAAGTGGTTGGATTTGGCATCGCTTGTTGGATTTGAAGAAAGAGAACGATGATGGATTAGCCTGGCACTTGTGCCAATTTGAAATGACTAAAACAGGAGCCGTACCGGCCAATGAGGTTAGCTACCACTAGCGGATGCACTTCTTCATATTACTATCATTTACATTGTGATTGATTGGTGCACACCCTCCGAATTATGGGAGTGTTGGACGCGGTGGAGTGATCATAGCTATGATGCGTGGCCATCAACCGGGAAGGGTAAACTGTTAGTATCCTACCTTGGGCATTGCCTAACGTGCCTTGTCATAATTTTATCCCTAAATGAGACCCATACGATTTTGGTTTAGTGTTGTCATATCATGGCGCATCCCTATCCACCAACCGTTTACTGGTGTTTTATATGCAAACTGTACGACAATGCTTAAAAACGCTTTAAGGGGGATCAATGTAAAGCCTTAACGTTAAGAAAAATAATTATTTTATTGATTAGACATTATATATGTAGCGTATTCTACGACATATAAATATTTTGACGAATCCTTAAGAGATGGAAAATCCCATAACATCTCTTGAGTTATTGCACGCACGTTATACACTGGATAGGAGATGTGAAATCCCGTAAACTCTTTGATGCTATCACACTCATGTTATATTGATTTGACTTACATAAGGGTATTTTAGTCCTGACTCGAGTGTTTTGTCTTTTCATTACGCTCGGGTCAGTCCTGAGTTTTTTAGCTTATCGAAGATTATTCCCTGGAAGACGAAGGCGAAGATTTGGTATATTACTACTATTATTATCCCTGCATCATGTTGTCTGTTGCATTATTTATTTATCCCTGATGTACATATAACTATGATAACTATTGTATAGATTAAAATCAAATGTATAGTATAAACAGCTTCATGAACTGTTTATTTGATTATTATAATTTATCGTTCCGCTGCGAGATTCTGTGTTTGTTTTCTTCTTCTTTTCTTATTTTTCATAATTAACCCCATTGATTATCTATGTTTCGGATTGTTTAAGTCGGACATGTGTGGATTATTGTCGATTTAAACCTTCCGAATGTTGGTCGTTACAGGTAGTATCCTACCTTGGGCATTGCCTCACGTGCCTTGTCATACTCTTTATCCTTATTCGCGTCCACTACGATTTTGTTTTAGTATGGTACCTATAAGGGACTCAATGGCTACCGACGTTACTGGTTGTGTTACAGGACCTGCATAGACTACCTACTAAAAAATATATTAAGGGGGATCAATGTAAAGCCTTAACACTAAGAAAAATATTTATTTTATTGATTGACACTACATATATAGTGTATCTTACTACATATAGATAGTTTGACGGATCATGTAATGACCCAAGATTTTAGGAATCTATTCTGAAAAATATAAATGAATTCAAAATAATTTTTGAATAAATTTTGAAAGGGGAGTGATATAGCTTGATAGTGTATCAGTATGTGTGTACATGTGTGCACAGGAAATGCACATGAACTAAAGCTAAAATCCCTGAACTCTAAGAATAAATACATATTGATATGTATGGGAATATATATATATATATATAGATTAAATCCTTAAAGGCTGAATGCATAAGTAAATATACATATATGGATGCTACTGAATATTTTTGAGTATACATGTGCATGTGTGTGTCAATACAGAATGAGGTGTAAATATATATATATGGGTGTGCTAATTATTTCAGTAAGACTTATATAAATATATATGTGTTAATAAAATTACTAGAGTTCAATTCAGCAAAATAAAACATACCAATGTATTTTATAGATAGGCAGAAAGAAAGAAAGAATGAAGATATAAAAAGAACTAATCCTCTTATAAATAAATTAAGGAAGTACATGCCATTTACATGAAAGCTAAAAATAGAAAAAAATAAGATAAAACAGAGAAATGCTTGGTATAGGCAGAATTAGGAAGAGTATTTGATAAATAATAAAATCAAGTCACATTTTTAGCATGATTGTGGACAAAGGAAAAAGTATTTTCTAAAAAGCAAAATTCTGAAATTAACCAAAAAAAAAAAAGAATGTAACCACTTTTCTCTTCACCTAAATTAAAGCCGGGAAGGGTAGAACTTTGGGTTTAATAAAATGCAGATAACACAATTTTTCTGGTGGGCAAAAATGGCTTTAGCCAATACCCAAAACCCTAAGGAAGACCTTGTATATATACATGTATATGCAGCAGCTTCCTCTCCTTCTCAGAAAAGAACTTTGAAAAAAAAAAGAAACAACACCATAGAAATCATAAGGCAAGGGAAGGAAAAGAGCTTGAGGCTAAAGGCAGAAGTTCATCAATTAATTAAGGAAGCAAAGAAGAGAGCTAGGTGAGAAAACTCACTCAAAAATCTAAGGCAATAAGTCCTAATGTAGGCAGCCAGTTATAAGTAATTTTCTTAAAAAGAGTATTTTCATATATGAATGCTTATCTGTGAATTTAAATCTGAAAATGTTTTGATCCTCTTTGGTTGTTTTACTTGTTTATTTATAAGAAAGTTTTATGTGTAGTTAGTATACATATATGTTTTATAAATCCAGATCTCTGATATGTTAATGTTTAGGAACATAAACAAATACCCAGAAAATAAAATGTTGAAAATAGGCAAGTAGTATTGGTTTTGGCTCAACCCAGAAAGATGTAAATAATGTTGAGCTACAATATACTCATGTATAAGTGCTGAGGCTTAAGACAAAAAGGAATTAGGGGTGCAATAGGGTTGCCTATGTGCTGATGCTCCTGATTCAATGAAAATATATATATGTTCATATGCCTAGCAAACAAAATTTTGTGATTCAGTGAAACCAGGTCATTCTGAGTTTAACTCAAGCACAAATGTTTGTCAAAAAAGAAAAACTCTCTCTAAAGCCATAAGCCAATGTTAGTTGCCTAAACCCCTGTTTAAATACCAGAATATATATATATATACAGAACCTTATTTTGTAGTCACCAATGGTTGTTTGCTTGTTTGTTTCTGTATGGTTATGAATAATATGAGATGCCATGATATGGATGTTTTTAGTTAGTAAAATGGTTCACTGAATGGTTTAGTCATGAAAAATCAAAAGAGTTATTATTAACTTAAACATGATTAGGAAAATGGGGTCAAGAACACTGCAGGAATGACTTGTGTTCTTGAGTAACACAAGTTGACACATGGCTTGTTTAATTCCTGAGATCTTTGTGTAATGGAGTGAATTAGTTCATTACAGTGTGTCCATTGATTCATAAATATTGCAGATGAGACCAAGATAGATAAATATACCAAGGGAATAATATTTGAGATGATGAGAAAACTAGAGTTTTTCCCAGATTTGAAATATGAGGATTGAATAAATGATTTAACTCATATTGGTTATTTTCCTGTTGGTGTGAATGATTGTTTGATTATGACTGAATTGTATGCTTGAATGTATGTGCCATATTTATATATATATATGGAGTCTCTGGAAAGAAAAATTAAAGTGTGCACATGCACAATGACACAGAGCATGCACATAAGTATGATCTGATCCTAAAGGGCAGAATTTTATGTATATGTATTTAATTTGATTTTAACCTAATTAACTAATTGCTTTTGTGAATTTTCTCATACCAGACATGTGTCTGACCCTAGTGTGCTAATGGCATCTGGGGTGTCTCATTTAAAATGAGGCAGCTTCAAATGCTTTTTCAGGGATTGCAGCAACTAGGTAGGAGTAGGAGCAAGGCTTTGAGAAGAGGATTATAGCATGCTAAACTTAGTTAGATAAGAGCCAAAATGATAAAATCCGCATGTATTAATGATTTAAATTGTTACTTGTATTAAGTGTTGAATATGGGATAGATATTTGGTTAAGTGTTTTATTAAGAGATTGACTTGTATCTGGAATTTATGAATCTAGTTAATATCTGATACTAAAGAAGTTAATCAAAATATTGTAAGTGGATTTAGTAAGAACACCATGTTGAAAACTGAATGATTACATTTTATAAATGTATTAGTCAATTTTTAGTCTTTAGAAAGGATTTAAGTTTTGGGAAATCTGGATAGTTGATTCTCAGAAAAATTAAATGGTTTTATCTTTCAAACATGGTAAGTGTATACAAAAGATAATAGGCATAGGTTGAATGTTTTTATATGACTGCAAGGTTCCCATAACCTAACATGTTTCATACAAATGTTTCATGTCTTATTTTTAAATAAAGGAAGGATCTGTAATAAGGGAATTGAAAGCCAGATCCAAATAGTTGCAGTTATATATGCACATAAACATGTTTTGTGCAAATATTAACACACCTTTTCCTTTGTATTTGTAATAGGAATCTGAGTTTTCATTCATATTTTAACCAAATGCATTTTAAATTCCAGACAGATTTTATAAGAAGAAAATCAAACATGAATGGAAGTTTTATTGCATATAACACTGTACTATGTGTGGATTGATTAAATCCAATCAATCCAATCTCCTCTTGTTTACCAGAACTCTGATTTAAACAAGAGAGGCATATACATCCTCACATGTATGTGCTTATCTTTGTGGAAGTACTGATATATTTATATTGGATAATTGTTTTGATCCTGGATATATTTTGGTTTATTGGAAAAAGAAAATGACCCTGGAAAATATAATTGTAATAAATGATCAATCTATATATCATCTCTGATAGTTCTAAGGAAGTTTAAATCGAACTTAAAAGTGTAAATGAATGTAGGTGGACATCCAGACACATATAAATTGAATGTGCATATGCATGTACATAGAAATCGAATTTAGACGTCAGTCTTAATAATTTAGACGTCTGAGATTAAACTTAGACGACAGTCTAAATAATTTAGACGTCTAAGGTTAAATGTAGACGTCTGTCACAAAATAATTAGATGTCTGAATTCAGTTCAAAATGTCTTTTTCTCTCTGTTTCAATTTTTGATCTCTGAGTCGTCTGTCATAATTAGATAGACGTCTGTAATTATGTTTAGACGCCTGTCATAAGAATTTAGACGTCTGAACTGCTGATTTTGCCTAATTTGCCTATTTAGAAAAGAAATAAGTGGCTATGTCAATAGCTTGTATGGCATTTTGATTTCTACGTGATTTAAATTCCCTTTGATGAAGTAAAAAAAAAATTGCTTATGAAATTAGGGTAGAAATAGGAGGGTCATTTCAGTTGGTATCAGAGCTATGTTATTCAACATAGTAGAAGTAATGATCAAGTTCTTAGATAGAAATAAAAATTTAAAGGAACTAAATATATATATCAATGTTTTCAGTGTGAAAAAAAAACCACTGAAATAATAAAATTACCAATCAAACTAACCAGCTATGTAAATTATTATTAGCAAACTATGGTAGGGAGACCACCAAATCAGGGAGCAGGATCTTCCCATGCACCACCAATGGTCAACCTGCAAGACTTAGTGAGAGCATTTAGGGATGGGGCAGGACAAAGGCAAGAAAATCCCTATGAAGAACTCTCAAAATTACTTAAGACATATACTCATTTGGGAGGCAAAAGCTTCGAAGGGACAGAGAGTATCATGGAAATTCAAACATGGTTAAGAACATTGGAAAGAATTTTCAATGACATGCAACTTGATGATCAAAGAAAGAGGCAAGTAGCTTCAAGACAGCTAAAAGGAGTAGCTTTGGGCTGGTGGGAAGTTATCATTGCAGGAAGAAATGAGAATGAAATCACTTGGAATCAATTCAAAGAGATGTTGGAAGCAAGGTTTGTACCAGCATCAGCAAAGACTACCTTGCTAGAAGAATTTATTAGACTTAGACAAGGAACCATGACTGTCACAGAATACACTCAAAAGTTTGAGGGGCTTTCCACATATGGAGCAATGCTTGTGGCAGATGAGGCATCCAAAAATGATAGGTACATAAAAGGGTTGAACCTAGGACTCAGCAGAGCCATGTTACCCTATGCAGACAGGACTTTTGACCATGTGATAGACTTAGCTTTGAGGTTGGAACAGCATGACAAGGAAAGGGAGAAGTTCAGAAATTTTAAGAACAATAATACCAAGAAGAGTAAGGGGAGGTATCACCCTTATGATAAGAAGAAGGAAGAGGCCAGTAACAAAGGCACTGGAGATGTCAAAGCTAAGGAAACCAAGAAGAAAATTGTGTGCCATCAGTGTGGAAAAGAAGGACATATCAAACCAAGATGTCCAGAATTGAAAGGAGGAGCTTTCAAGTGCTATCTATGTGGGAAAGAGAGGCATATGAAGAGGAATTGTCCTGAGTACAAACAGCAAGGAAAATTGGCAAATTTGGAAGGAAAAGGAAAAGCCACAGTGGAGAGTAACACTGAAAACCATAGCCAAGTGGAAGGTACATTACTTATTTGTACCATACCCATAGCAGTAGTATATGATACTGGGGCAACTCACTCTTTAATTTCTTATGAACTAGTTAAAATGCTAAAACTGAATTGCACATTGGTTGAAACCCCATTGCATATACAAAGTCCACTGGGGAGTTCTAGTGTTTTAAATATGATTTGTGTGGATGTGGAATTAAACATAGGAGGAAATATTTTTACTTCCGATTTATATGTTTTGAATTACCCAAATATAGGTGTTATATTGGGGGTAGACTGGTTAAGGCAATTTAAAGCCATAATTAATTTAGACTCATCCACCATATCATTGCAAAATTCTAGAGGTCAGAGAATCACAGTTTTATGTGAAGTAGCTAAGGAAGGAAAACTATATCATTTAGTTGACTCAGAAAAAGATTCTAGTGAACTAACCATTGAAGAAATTCCCATAGTCAATGAATATTTGGATGTGTTTGGTGAGGTCAAGGGTATTCCACACCATAGACCAGTAGAGTTCCAGATCAATCTAGTTCCAGGAGCAAGCCCAGTGATTAAAAAGCCAACTAGAATGGGGCCAAATAAACTAAAGGAATTAAAGAAACAGTTAGAAGAACTGGAAGAAAAGGGTTTTATAAGACCAAGTAATTCTTGCTGGGGAGCACCAGTGGTATTTGTTAAGAAACAAGATGGCTCCTTAAGACTCTGTATAGATTATAGAGAATTAAACAAGGTAACTATTAAAATAAATACCCATTGCCAAGAATAGATGATCTTTTTGATCAATTAGCAGGGGCAAAAGTGTTTTCTAGACTAGACTTAGCATCTGGTTTTCATCAAATGAAGGTGGAAGAATCAAGCATCAAGTACACTGCCTTTAACACTAGGTATGGGTTGTATGAATTTTTGGTTATGCCATTTGGTTTGACCAATGCACCATCATACTTTGTAGATTTAATGAACAGAACCTTTAGAGATTATTTAGACAAGTTTGTGCTTATTTTTATTGATGACATTTTGATTTATTCCAAAACGGTGGAAGAACATAAGCATCATTTGCACCTGGTTTTGTCTAGGTTAAGGGAAAAAGATTTAAAGGCAAAATTTTCAAACTGTGTATTTTGGAAAGAGGAAGTACATTTCCTTGGCCATGTTATATCTGCTCAAGGAATTTCTGTGAACCCCAATAAAGTAGTGGCTATTCAAGCATGGAAGAGGCCAAGCACTGTGAGTGAAGTGAGGTCATTTATGTGGATGGCAGGGTATTATAGGAGGTTTATAAAAGATTTTTCAAAAATCTCTACACCACTCACTAACCTAACCAGGAAGAACCAAGCTTTTGTTTGGACAGAAAAATGTGAGAAGTCTTTTGAGCAGTTGAAGGAGGCATTGGTGAATGCTCCAATTTTAAAGGTACCATATGGAAATGAAGAACTAGTGGTATACACTGATGCTAGTGGATTTGGCTTGGGTGCAGTGTTGATGCAACAAGGCCAAGTCATTGCATATGCATCCAGACAACTTAAACCACATGAAGTAAGGTATGCCACACATGATCTCGAATTAGCAGCTGTGATCTATGCTTTAAAACTTTGGAGACATTATTTGTTAGGCACAAAGTTTGAACTGTACACTGACCACAAGTCTCTGAAATATTTATTTTCACAAAAAGATTTGAACATGAGGCAACATAGATGGGTGGAGTTCTTAGCTACCTATGAATTTGACATACTCTATACACCAGGCAAAGCAAACAAAGTTGCAGATGCTCTAAGTAGACAGCATGCTAAATTGGCTATGATAATGATAGAAGAATTTAAAGACTTGTCTTTGCTAACTGAGTTAGAAATTGGGGAGAATGGTTGTGTGCACATGAATGAGCAGATGCATGGTGCACAAGAAGATAAAGGGAAGTTAAGCTTAATGACACTTCAACCAGATTTAATTCTGAAGGTAGGAAAAATGCAAGAACAAGATGCCAACTTATTAGAGAGGAAAGTGCTCCTCTCAAGAGGGGAGGAAGTGATGAATCACCATATTGATAAAAATGGTTATATGAGATACCAAAATAGGATATGTGTACCAGAGGACACAGAATTGAAGAAAGAGATATTGAATGAATATCACAGAAGTAAATACTCCATACACCCAGGCAACACAAAAATGTACCAAAATTTGAAAAGAGACTTCTGGTGGAAGGGGATGAAATCTGATGTAGCTAAATACATTGCCAAATGTATGACTTGCCAACAAGTCAAGGCTGAAACCCAAAGGCCATCAGGGTTGATGCAGTCTCTTAGTGTACCACAGTGGAAGTGGGAAGACATATCTATGGACTTCATAGATGGACTGCCTAGATCTAAGAGAGGTAATACAAGTATATGGGTGATAGTTGATAGGCTAACCAAGGTAGCACACTTCATCCCAGTCAAGTCAGAAAGAACAGCACCAAAATTAGCTCAAATTTTTATAAAGGAAGTCGTAAAGTTACATGGCATTCCCAAAACCATTGTGAGTGATAGGGATACCATCTTCACTTCAAAATTCTGGAGAAGCTTTCAAGAAGCAATGGGAAGTGAACTTTGTTTAAGTACTGCCTACCATCCTCAATCAGATGGGCAGACTGAGGTAGTAAACAAAGTTTTGGAGGACATGTTGAGGGCATGTATACTGGATTTTGGGGGCAACTGGGAAGATTGTCTTCATCTAGTTGAATTTACATACAACAACAGCTACCAAAGCACCATAGGAATGGCTCCATTTGAAGCCTTATATGGTAAACCCTGTTTGTCACCTGTTTGTTGGGTAGAAGCAGGAGAAAGGTCTATTTTAGGACCTGAGTGTATACAAGAAACTAAGGAGAAAATTGAGTTGATAAGAAGAAGAATGGCAGCAGCTCAAGATAGGCAAAAGAAATTTGCAGACATGAGAAGAAGGCAGGTAGAATATGAAGTGGGAAATTTTGTTTTCATCAAAATCTCACCTATGAAAAATGTGCTGAGGTTTGGAAAACAAGGAAAATTAACCCCAAGATATATTGGACCATACAAAATTCTGGAGAGAATTGGTCCCTTGGCATATAAGTTGGAATTACCAGAAAACATGCAAGGTATACATGATGTTTTTCATGTATCACAATTGAGAAGGTGGGTCCATGACAAGGCAGAAATTCTTGAGACCCCAACCCAAGTGCAGATAAATCCTAATTTGATTTATGAAAAGGATCCAGTGGGAATTTTGGCAAAAGATGTGAAGAAGTTGAGAAATAAATCTCTGAAACTTGTGAAGGTACAGTGGAGTCTTGATCCTAGTGATTGCACATGGGAATTAGAGGACAAAGTTAGGATGAATTATCCTAAGCTATTTTCAGATTAAAGGTAATTCTGATTTTTGATTGTTTTCTTTTGTTAGATGCATATGTGTTTAGTTATAATAAAACTAAAATTTATTTGGTTGAGAATGTACTTGTTCTCTGAATTAAGTTTAAAATTTATTTTAAGCTTAGGAAAATTGTGGGACACAATTTCTAAAAGGAGGGGTGTATGTAATGACCCAAGATTTTAGGAATCTATTCTGAAAAATATAAATGAATTCAAAATAATTTTTGAATAAATTTTGAAAGGGGAGTGATATAGCTTGATAGTGTATCAGTATGTGTGTACATGTGTGCACAGGAAATGCACATGAACTAAAGCTAAAATCCCTGAACTCTAAGAATAAATACATATTGATATGTATGGGAATATATATATATATATATAGATTAAATCCTTAAAGGCTGAATGCATAAGTAAATATACATATATGGATGCTACTGAATATTTTTGAGTATACATGTGCATGTGTGTGTCAATACAGAATGAGGTGTAAATATATATATATATGGGTGTGCTAATTATTTCAGTAAGACTTATATAAATATATATGTGTTAATAAAATTACTAGAGTTCAATTCAGCAAAATAAAACATACCAATGTATTTTATAGATAGGCAGAAAGAAAGAAAGAATGAAGATATAAAAAGAACTAATCCTCTTATAAATAAATAAAGGAAGTACATGCCATTTACATGAAAGCTAAAAATAGAAAAAAATAAGATAAAACAGAGAAATGCTTGGTATAGGCAGAATTAGGAAGAGTATTTGATAAATAATAAAATCAAGTCACATTTTTAGCATGATTGTGGACAAAGGAAAAAGTATTTTCTGAAAAGCAAAATTCTGAAATTAACCAAAAAAAAAGAATGTAACCACTTTTCTCTTCACCTAAATTAAAGCCGGGAAGGGTAGAACTTTGGGTTTAATAAAATGCAGATAACACAATTTTTCTGGTGGGCAAAAATGGCTTTAGCCAATACCCAAAACCCTAAGGAAGACCCTGTATATATACATGTATATGCAGCAGCCTCCTCTCCTTCTCAGAAAAGAACTTTGAAAAAAAAAACACCATAGAAATCATAAGGCAAGGGAAGGAAAAGAGCTTGAGGCTAAAGGCAGAAGTTCATCAATTAATTAAGGAAGCAAAGAAGAGAGCTAGGTGAGAAAACTCACTCAAAAATCTAAGGCAATAAGTCCTAATGTAGGCAGCCAGTTATAAGTAATTTTCTTAAAAAGAGTATTTTCATATATGAATGCTTATCTGTGAATTTAAATCTGAAAATGTTTTGATCCTCTTTGGTTGTTTTACTTGTTTATTTATAAGAAAGTTTTATGTGTAGTTAGTATACATATATGTTTTATAAATCCAGATCTCTGATATGTTAATGTTTAGGAACATAAACAAATACCCAGAAAATAAAATGTTGAAAATAGGCAAGTAGTATTGGTTTTGGCTCAACCCAGAAAGATGTAAATAATGTTGAGCTACAATATACTCATGTATAAGTGCTGAGGCTTGAGACAAAAAGGAATTAGGGGTGCAATAGGGTTGCCTATGTGCTGATGCTCCTGATTCAATGAAAATATATATATGTTCATATGCCTAGCAAACAAAATTTTGTGATTCAGTGAAACTAGGTCATTCTGAGTTTAACTCAAGCACAAATGTTTGTCAAAAAAGAAAAACTCTCTCTAAAGCCATAAGCCAATGTTAGTTGCCTAAACCCCTGTTTAAATACCAGAATATATATATATATATATATATATATACAGAACCTTATTTTGTAGTCACCAATGGTTGTTTGCTTGTTTGTCTCTGTATGGTTATGAATAATATGAGATGCCATGATATGGATGTTTTTAGTTAGTAAAATGGTTCACTGAATGGTTTAGTCATGAAAAATCAAAAGAGTTATTATTAACATAAACCTGATTAGGAAAATGGGGTCAAGAACACTGCAGGAATGACTTGTGTTCTTGAGTAACACAAGTTGACACATGGCTTGTTTAAGTCCTGAGATCTTTGTGTAATGGAGTGAATTAGTTCATTACAGTGTGTCCATTGATTCATAAATATTGCAGATGAGACCAGGATAGATAAATATACCAAGGGAATAATATTTGAGATGATGAGAAAACTAGAGTTTTTCCCAGATTTGAAATATGAGGATTGAATAAATGATTTAACTCATATTGGTTATTTTCCTGTTGGTGTGAATGATTGTTTGATTATGACTGAATTGTATGCTTGAATGTATATGCCATATTTATATATATATATGGAGTCTCTGGAAAGAAAAATTAAAGTGTGCACATGCACAATGACACAGAGCATGCACACAAGTATGATCTGATCCTAAAGGGCAGAATTTTATGTATATGTATTTAATTTGATTTTAACCTAATTAACTAATTGCTTTTGTGAATTTTCTCATACCAGACATGTGTCTGACCCTAGTGTGCTAATGGCATCTGGGGTGTCTCATTTAAAATGAGGCAGCTTCAAATGCTTTTTCAGGGATTGCAGCAACTAGGTAGGAGTAGGAGCAAGGCTTTGAGAAGAGGATTATAGCATGCTAAACTTAGTTAGATAAGAGCCAAAATGATAAAATCCGCATGTATTAATGATTTAAATTGTTACTTGTATTAAGTGTTGAATATGGGATGGATATTTGGTTAAGTGTTTTATTAAGAGATTGACTTGTATCTGGAATTTATGAATCTAGTTAATATCTGATACTAAAGAAGTTAATCAAAATATTGTAAGTGGATTTAGTAAGAACACCATGTTGAAAACTGAATGATTACATTTTATAAATGTATTAGTCAATTTTGAGTCTTTAGAAAGGATTTAAGTTTTGGGAAATCTGGATAGTTGATTCTCAGAAAAATTAAATGGTTTTATCTTTCAAACATGGTAAGTGTATACAAAAGATAATAGGCATAGGTTGAATGTTTTTATATGACTGCAAGGTTCCCATAACCTAACATGTTTCATACAAATGTTTCATGTCTTATTTTTAAATAAAGGAAGGATCTGTAATAAGGGAATTGAAAGCCAGATCCAAATAGTTGCAGTTATATATGCACATAAACATGTTTTGTGCAAATATTAACACACCTTTTCCTTTGTATTTGTAATAGGAATCTGAGTTTTCATTCATATTTTAACCAAATGCATTTTAAATTCCAGACAGATTTTATAAGAAGAAAATCAAACATGAATGGAAGTTTTATTGCATATAACACTGTACTATGTGTGGATTGATTAAATCCAATCAATCCAATCTCCTCTTGTTTACCAGAACTCTGATTTAAACAAGAGAGGCATATACATCCTCACATGTATGTGCTTATCTTTGTGGAAGTACTGATATATTTATATTGGATAATTGTTTTGATCCTGGATATATTTTGGTTTATTGGAAAAAGAAAATGACCCTGGAAAATATAATTGTAATAAATGATCAATCTATATATCATCTCTGATAGTTCTAAGGAAGTTTAAATCGAACTTAAAAGTGTAAATGAATGTAGGTGGACATCCAGACACATATAAATTGAATGTGCATATGCATGTACATAGAAATCAAATTTAGACGTCAGTCTTAATAATTTAGACGTCTGAGATTAAACTTAGACGACAGTCTAAATAATTTAGACGTCTAAGGTTAAATGTAGACGTCTGTCACAAAATAATTAGATGTCTGAATTCAGTTCAAAATGTCTTTTTCTCTCTGTTTCAATTTTTGATCTCTGAGCCGTCTGTCATAATTAGATAGACGTCTGTAATTATGTTTAGACGCCTGTCATAAGAATTTAGACGTCTGAACTGCTGATTTTGCCTAATTTGCCTATTTAGAAAAGAAATAAGTGGCTATGTCAATAGCTTGTATGGCATTTTGATTTCTACGTGATTTAAATTCCCTTTGATGAAGTAAAAAAAAAATTCCTTATGAAATTAGGGTAGAAATAGGAGGGTCATTTCAGATCCTTAAGAGATGGAAAATCCCATAACATCTCTTAAGTTATTGCACTCACGTTGTACACTGGATAGGAGATGTGAAATCCCGTAAACATCTCTGAAGTTATCACACTCATATTTATTTCATGTTGATTTAACTTACAAAAGAACTTTTAGTTTTGACTCGAGTGTTTTGTCTTTTCATTACTCTCGGGTCAGCCTGAGCTTTTCATGTTGAAGACATTATTCCTTGAAGTGGAGATGGAGTTGCTAGATCATATTTTCTATTATTATTCCGCTGCATTATTTTGGTATGTTTGTTGATTATACTCTGATTTTGTGTAAATTTTTTGCAATCAAATGTATATTGAAAAACATCTTCATGAACTGTTCATTTGATTATTATATTTTGTCAATTCCGCTGCGAGATTTTGTGTTTTGTTTTTCTTCTTTTCTCTTATTTTCTTATTTACCACATTGACAATCCTCCCTTTTGAATGGTTTGAGTTATACATGTGTGGTTTATTGTCGATTAAAACTGTCTAAAAAGGTGGGTCGTCACAGTTGGTATCAGAGCTTTGGTTTAGAAATACCTTAACCTGTTGGGGTTAACTCATTAGAGATAGGATTAGTAATACCCTAGAATGAGTCTTAGTGTATATATATGAGGGAGCGTATTTGCTAGTGTTATATAAAAATGTTTTGTATTGTGTTAATTTGTTCAGTTAAGTATTTATAAATTCTGGTCGGTACATAGGACGCTATGACATCGATAGAGATTTCTAAACACTTGAACGGGGTAAACCGACACAATATTGTTTTGAAAATAGGTAAATGAAATAATTTTACCTAGTATTTTATTTGTATTTAAAAGTATAATTTTTCATAAATTGATTTTGTTATTTTGTTGTGTTGGATGTTTGTAAATGATAATATTCAATTATTGTCATTTATTGTTGGTTAGTCATTGTTTTAGAATCATTAACTATTGTATATTATAAGAATTGTAATTTTATAAATATGTATGAATTTTGATTTACAAACAAAATGAACATAAGTTGGGAATTTAAGAACTTAAATGCTGGTGTTTTGAAATTGGATTTCAAAGATTTTGAAAAAAAAAATATTAGCATTATTTGGAAGTATTTGCAAATAGAAACGTTTCAAAATGTTTTCAAGAGGTACTTGAAAGGAATGTTTTTAAAAGAAGTTTAAAGAAAATAAGTTTTGTACTTGTAACAGCCCTAGATTTTTGTATATATTTTAAATTTGACTTTCTTTTATTTAAATTATTTTTAAAATGGTTTATTTCAAATATTTCATTTTTAAATATAAATGTTGATTATTAAGTGATTTATAGTTCAAACTAGTATAATTTGAATATTTTACTGTAAAATGAATTTCTGGTCAAACTGTTCAAACTTTGACTTTTAAACTTCAAATTTAAATTATTTAAATTCTTAAATTTTATCTTTTATTATGAAAATAGATGTAATAACTTGAATACTACTTTTCTTTTCATTGAAAACGGAGTTAAATTGTAAAAGTTACGTACATTTCAATTTTGAGTATAATTTGTTTTATTTTGCCTATTTTAAATTATATAAATCATATTTTCTTTGTTATATTTTATTTTAATATGTGTTAATATTTTATTTTATGTATATTTTTATCTTTTAATATTTTTAAAGTGATAATAAAAATTTTCCAAAATATATTGCATTTATTTTCTATTTTTAAAGGTTAGTTTCCATTTTTCTGCTATTTTCTTCATTTAAATTATATTTAATTAAAATTTATTTATTTATTTTTGTGAATGCATTTTATTTTTTGTGTTATTATATTTATTTATAAATATTTTCTAAGTCCATATAAATCTTCCAAAGTTTATTCTGTTTATTTTCAAATTTTCTAGACTAGTTTTCATTTTATACTATTTTCTTATTTTAATCATATATAATTAATATTTATTTATTTATATTTTGTATATTTGTTATATATTCGAATTTTAACTGAAATTATATGTATTTTTAGATAATTAAACTTATGAAAAGAAAATATAGAAATTTGAAAGGTTTTAAACTTTTTAAATTCCAAGTCCTTTTACCTTCCACCTTTTCATTTTCTCAACCTCCACTTGTAATCAATTTTGGCCGATTCTTTTCTCATTCTTTCAGCCACTTCCTCACTTCATTTTCACGAAAATTAAACTTCTCAATCACTAAAAAATTCGGCCATTAACCTGAAGTAAAGCTTGGTAAAAAATTTCTTCTTTTCTATGCAATTTCTACTTGTTTTCTTATGATTTTGCACTTGTTTTCTCACCTTCTATGCTCAGCTCCTCCTTCCTCCTCCACCTTGGCCTCCTCCACCACCACCACATCTGGTCAACACCTCCTCCAGCCCAGCCCCAAGCCATGGCCATGCCCCTTGATGAAGAAGATCCACCTAAAAATAAACAAAACTCCACCTTAATGTTCATAGCCTAGCCTAACTTGTTCCACCACCTCTCTCCTCCACTTTGGCCGGCCAAACACCACCACCACCAGCCATAACCTGAGCCTTGGACCTCTGTAGCACCTGTAGTTTATCCTTCCAGATCAGGCCATGCCCAATAGTCCCTTGGTCGAACCCATTTAGGCCTTGAAATCTTGTTGTTGCTTGTAGTTGTGTTGCCTTGTTTTGAAATTCAAGCACATATCCTTCATCTCCTCTTTATATTGCTATGGCGACCCCTATATGACCTGAACTTGATCCAAACCTGATCCAAAACAATCCCATTACAGTGTCTTTCCAGGCCATAGCTGAAGTATAAGTGGTTGAATGCAAGTGCAAAAGCTCTAGCTTTGAATTGTATAGTTATTCCTAGCATTGTTTGTAATATTTTGGTTTGTAATTCATGTTTGTTTTTGTTTTGTTTAATATTTAACAAGGCAATTAGCCTTGGCTCTCCCACTCTCAAATCATTGTTGTGTTATCGTGCTTTTGAAGTTCCTTATTTGTGCATTTGGTTGTCATCTCCAGCTTATACAGGTGAGTTATTCTCACCAGACAATATGTACATATATAACTAGTGAATTGACCCCTTTTGAATCTGTAAAATGCATTATCATGTTACACTTGCTATGTTATGATTTTATGATGTTCACCCATGCTTAAACACCTATTATATTATATGTTACTGTTATATTATGTTATTCTATTATTTTTATCAGTTTATCACACTGCAAGTTCCCTTTAGATTAGAATCACTATGGGTTGAAATGATACATACCCGAACGGACTTTAGAATAGGAGAAAATTGTTATGGGCTGAAATGATAGGCCTAAATGATTTTCAATTATATTTCATTTACTTGGGATTGCGGGTTTGAAATGATCAAACCCGGGTTTTCTTTGTAAATTACGGGTTGAAATGATATATTACCCGTATCACTTTACCTAGGCTAAAAATGAAATACAGACCTGTAGTTAAAATATGTTTTTCTAAAAATTTTAAAATATTTTAGAAATGTAAATGTTATAATATTTTGATTTAAATTTTATTTAAATGATTTTTGTAAAGCATTATTGATTTTTTTGAAAATTTATAAGTGAAATAAATTAATGGTAAAGTTAGAAAATCTGAAATGTAAGTTATTTTGGGAAATTTTAATTTGGTGATAATTGGAATTTAAATTAAATATGAAATATGATAAATTCATGATAATTTGGATTAAAGTTAATTTAAATGATTTTATAATATATTAATGATTTTTGAATAAAGTAAAAATGTGAAATGAATGAATATTTAAATTGAAATTTTGAAATATAACTAAAATTGGAAATTTGTGAATTTGGCTTAAAGGTGAATTTTAAGTTAAGTAAATAAAAATGGAATTAAGTTATATTTGAAAATTTAAACTTGAGTGTTAAGTTAATTTAATTTAATGAATTTATAATTTAATATTGGAATTTAATAAGTGAATTATTATTAAATATTGATTTTAGAATGGAGGTTTAAATTTATAAAATCATGAATATAAGTGTATTTGAATGATTATTTTAAAAGTGAAATTATATGATTTTATAAGTTAAAAATGATTTATATAAAAATATAATTGTCTGTGAAATTATACTGAATATTTGAAGTTAATTAACTGCATTTCTGAAATGTTATTAATTCTAATGTAAATGATAATACAACATTTGTAAATGCTGTAGTTGATAATAATGAACCAAATGGCTAAATTTAATTAAAGGCTATTATAGCATTTTTGTAAATGTTATAATGGTTGAATGTAACTAAGTTTATTTGAAACTAATGTAACCCTATTACAGCATTTTAAATGTTGTCTTTTGTTAAATTGAACTGTTTTAAATGTGACTTTTCGTAGCATTTTCTAAATGCTGCGAAAGTTGAATTTTCATTGTTTTAATTAATTTAAGTGAACGAATGAACTTTGAAAAGTTAAAATTTTGGAAATTTAATAATTTAATTATTAAATATAATAACTTCATTTTATGATTTAAAATGAAGTAATTTGTTTTGAAATATAAACTATTTTGAAATATGATATTTTGATATTTTGAAATGGATTTTTGAATGATATTGAATTTTGAAATGATATTTTATTTCGAAGTATAAAATACCATTTTGAAATTTTAACCACGGGATGTATTTAATTTATAGTTTAACTGATCCTTAAAGGATGGGCGGTCCCAAGCATCCTTTGAGTTATTGTGCATTTCTACTACAGTTCACTTGAGTTGGTTTACATTATATAAGTATATATTGTCCTGACTCGAGTGTTTTGTGTTTTACTTTACGCTCGGGTCAGCCTGAGTATTTACAGCTTAGCTTTGGATTTTGTTCTGGAGCTAGGAATCGCTGGAGATTATGCTTGTCTAGTTATCTATTTCCTTCCAGTTCAGTTGTTCTATTTCAGATCTGGTATTTATAAACTTCTACGTATTTGGGATTTCTATTGTATATGTTTTCAGAATGATATTATGTAATATGTTTTTGAGAGTTTGTATATAGTAGCTTCATGAACTACTATGGTATTTTATTTCCGCTGCGAGTTATTCTGATATGTTCTGTGTTTGTGATTCTGTGTATTTGATTTCATTTGCTCCAAATTTATTTACAATCTGTTATTTTGAATTATTCAAGTCAGACATGTGTGGATTATTGTCGATTTGAATGGTCTAAAATAGTGGGTCGTTACAGTACTCCCCTCTTCTGTCGCTGGAAAATAATTTCAGTGATGAACGTGGCATTATCGACTTTCATTTTCGAGTTTCAAAGTGGAAAGACCACTATAGTAGCTCTGCTACATAATTGTTTTGGTGAAACAAATTTTAATTTTAATTTCCTAAGTATAATTTGATATGGATATATAAGTATATATTATTTCAAGATGATTTGAAATGAAATCCAGTATTTAGTTCTTAAGTTTTCTGTTAATTAGTGATTTCAATTATTGAAATAAAAATGGAATTTTGACTATTTTAATGGTCGAAAACTTCCAAATTAAGATCTGAAATTAAAAGCTAGATGTTTAATGAAAATATAAAAATTGAAGTTTGTAACTTGTAAATTAAAAGATAATGAAAATTAGGAAGACATAAACTATTGAACATTTTGTTAACTAAAATGAATAAGATAAATTTGTATAACACTCAATTATATTCTAAAACATATATAAAACTTAGCAAAACTATTTAAAAAGTTGAAATGTTAATATGAATATGTAATAGAATATTATACAAAGAAAAAGCTTAAGTAACAAAAATGCTTCAAAATGAACATATATTTATAAATGAAGAATTAAGAGTTACAAGGAATGGATAAACTTAAGTTAATGTTTGAAATGCTTAATAATTAAATTGAATAGTAAAAAAGTGAATACTATTTTAGTAATTGATTATAAAATTAAGAAAATGTTGAAATGATTCATTAATACATTTAATATTAATTTATTCATAAGTTGATGTAACATTAAATGATATTGTATATGAAGGAATGAATGTAAATTAAAAAGTTAAGAAACTTAAGTTGAAATGATTTATTAATGAATATTTATATTAAATTGAAATCAAGTTATATAAATAATAATTATGAATTAAAACTGCAATGAAATGTATGTGATACTTTAAGAATTTATTCATGATGATTCCAAATATTGAATAGAAAATAAGTTATGTAAGTAAATGAATGAAAAAGAAAAAAAGATGATATTGTATGAATGAAATAAATAAAAGGTAAGTAATGTGTAAAGAAACCAATAGCATAAACTTAAATAATAATGTGTTAAATTCCTTATTGTTTTGGCTTATAGGAAGTTTGGAGAAATGATACTTTAAATTGTTTAAAGTTGTATAAATAATTTATTAAGTAATTATAGAAGGCTATTGGGCTTAAGGTACACTTGGTAGTTTATTTATCACCCTAGTACGATGAAAAGTTTCTGAACTTGAACAAACTAGTTGTTTTGGTTACTATGGATGTATGATTGATTTCTTTGTTACATATGATGGTTGTACTTCTTTTGTTTGATTATGATTATTATATATTGTATGTTGCTTGTGCTATTAATTGAAAAACTAATATATTACCCTTTTTACATGGTTTTAACTCTTTTGGATTATGTAAGTAAAATACAGGTTTATGGAAGCAATTGCAGTTGCTTTTGATTTCATAAATAGAGTTGTTTGCCCGACAAATAGGTACGTTTTCGGATTACGGTTTTTGTAACGATATTTTATTGTTTTCCCATGGTATGTGATGTTTTATTATTGAAATATGATATATATATATATATATATATTTAAATAATTGATATTATTATTTTCCGGACTGATCCGCGCAAAGGAGACACTGCCGAAATTTTTTGAAAATTTAGGACTTAGAAATTTTTTGGTGGAAGTTTAATTGTTTTCAAATTTATATTAAGCTTAAATATGTAAGATTAATTGTTATTAAATAGACTATTTTAAATATAATACATCTAATTTCTTGATTCCTTCTTGTTCCTTTTCGGGGATGGAAAGTTTTGAGTGGGGGAGATTGTAACAATCCGTATTTTTGATAATTAAAAATATTAAATTAAATAAGATTTTGGAATTTAATATGGTAAGAAATCAAGACTTTTGACTTATAAGTGGAAAAAAAATTGATTACAATATAATTTAATAATGTTGTTTGAATGTTATTGACAAATATTTTAATGTAATTTCAATTAATGGTAATAATAAAGGTTAGTGAGGAATAAAATAAATGTTGTATTAAAAAGAGAAATTGCATGTAATTAATTGAAATTGGTTAATATTGAATATGAAATCAGTTTTGGGTAAGTAATTTATAATCTTTGGTTGTAAACAATGAGTAAATAGATATGAGTTATTAATGTGTAACAATTGTTTTATTTATCACCTTATTATTTAATTCGTTGAAATTAATGAAATTTAATGTAATTAAATATTGTAGTTAATATGGTAAAAGACGTTAACTGTATAGAATGAGTATAATAAGATGGACTTATGTTAAATAAATTCATAAGGTACTGGTCGATTAATAAAAAGAGTGTAAATCAAAATAAAAGAATTTGTTTGGAATCTAAATTATAATGAATAGATTTATTACAGTTGTAATTGAACGGTGAAATTAATGTAATATTTAAATCTTGAAATTTACATGGAAAATTAAATTTCAAAATATTATTAATATTTGTTTGACTAAGAATGATGATAGAACACTTTTAATTGGTAATTTAAAAGTGATTTAATCAATTTAATAATAATTTATTTAATTAACGTGTAAAATTAGCCTTTTTGGGCACTGTCTCGGATTTCAACGAGACCAGTTTCATCGGATCCGTAATAGTGAATTATTATAGGATTTCAAGTTTCGTAGCGATCGGACTTATCGTTTGATCGTGCGAGCCCGAAACGTGTAGAAATCAATTAATAGAATCTAATTTTAAAAGCTAACTTTTATATACAATGAAATTAGGGTTTGAAACTAGTTCAATTGAGTTTAAAAATATCTAAAACCTATATTTCGATATATTGGAGGACCTACTTTCGTTTCGGAAACGAAACGGGCTTTTCGGGCCCTGGTTACCGCTTTGGCCCATTCGATCTGTTCCATTCATTCTTATCCATCTCTTCCTATATATAGACTGTTATAAACCCTAGCAGTTTTTTATTTTCATTTTATGTACGTACAATTTCTATCTTATCTATTCCTTCTCAATGGCAGACATCTCAAACCCTAAATTCCCAATTCCAAATCAACTTCAAAATTCAAACTGCTCAAACCCTATCATATAATATATCATTGCGAAGCTCTCTACGAACGCAATCTGCATCTGCAATTTGTTTTTCGATTGGAGGCTCTGTTTGTCCAAAAATTGACGGTTTATTCTCAACCGTTGAAATTAGGGTTTGCAAATCAACGGTGGATTTGCATCGATGGGACGATCAGAGGTGACCACTGGGTAGAGGAGGATTTGCTTGGTCGATCGGTATGGCTCAATTGGGGAGATGACACCGAGAATCACCGGAATCAACGATTGTAGGAGGCGGCGGCCGTGGCCACTCTGGCAAGCCTGGTGCTCGCGCGCATGGTGCATGGGGTCAGCGTGATGTGGCGGAGCGCGTGGGGATGGCTGATCCTGGTGGCGTGGCTCATAGGCGGCGGATGCTTGTCAACGCAGTGGCAGTTGGGTTATCAATCTCGATGTTGCTGTTAGGGCTAGGGTTTTGAAGAGGTAACATTAATTACGTTTTTGCCCTTCTTTTTATTTATTTTAAATTTTAATTTTCAAACTTCTAACGCTAATAACTTTTGCATATGAACTTGGATTGACGCACCGTTTCTTCCGTTGGGATCGTATCGAAATTCCGGACAATATGAAACTGGTTTGGTTGAATTTGGAGACTGTTCAAATTTTGGGCTTTTATTGGATTTTAAATCGATTGTAAATCAAAGGTGAGTGATTTAACCCACTCACGCAATACTAAATCTTCTTATGTTAGTTGAATTAAAATTATGAAGTGATAAGAATTTTATTGATTGCTATTTGGGATTTAAATTGTCATTTAAATTTAATTTGAATTTAGATTGAATTAAATTGTCATTTAAATTTAATTTGATTTTAGATTGAATTAAATTGTCATTTAAATTAATATTGTACTTAATTGCTAGTTAAGTACCTGATATTGATAACTAGTTAATTATTGAGATTTATTGGCAGATTTGGAAGTTGACTGTGATGGATGTCTATTTGTTGACATTTCCGATGATTGGATGTCTATTTATTTTTATATATCCTGTTATCACTCTGTATATTAAATAACAACATATAAACTGTTATTTGAATTATTTCGAATAAATTAAGAAATAGTTGAA
This sequence comes from Allium fistulosum, assembly GCA_030737815.1. Lineage (NCBI taxonomy): Eukaryota > Viridiplantae > Streptophyta > Magnoliopsida > Asparagales > Amaryllidaceae > Allium > Allium fistulosum. The sequence goes on from CM060905.1 coordinate 1,095,749,595, forward strand.
ATGATATATACCTATGACACTTTGATTTGGATTGAAATGATATATATCCATTAATGTAATTAAATTGATAATAATTGATCACTTGGCCATAAGGTAGAAAATTATATACGGGCACCGGATTGGTTAAATTAAATGGTTTTAAAATCTTGATTTTTGTATTTGGTTAAATGATATTGTTTTAAATGAAATAAATTGTGGATTTATATGAATTAAATTATTTTCTAATTCAAGCTTTGAAATGTTGAAATTGAAATTTGGTACAAAGAAATTGTTTTAAAGAATTGAATTGGAAGTGTGAAGTTATAATTGATATTTGACTTTAATTCGAAAAATTGAATTATTTTAAGATTTGAAATTTAAAATTGAATAATGAGGTTTAAATTGATTTAAGTGTTTTAAATCAGTAAATTGAAATTGGGCTTGAAATTGATATAAATTGAAATGGTCTAAATAAGAATTGAATTGGAATTTTCTGTAACACCCCATATTTTTATAACATTATTTAGAATAATTAATTTGGTAAATTAAATAAATAATGCGGAGATTAATAGGTTGATAATTGATTAGCTAAGGGTAGCCGTGCCATGTTAATGTGCAAACTAAAATGAAATAACCTAAGCAAATGTGTTAGGCTATGGAAGGGCAATATTGGAAATAGGTGGAGCTTATACCCTAAACCCTTAGGAGATAAAATGCTCACATTCATTTCATTTTACTCAAACTAAAAATACTAAGGCCGACTACCATTATCATTCTCAAGAAGAAGATTAAAGCTAGGATTCAAGGGAAGGGAAACCATCAACATCAAATCTCACATCTATAATCTCAAAGCTAAGGTGAATAATTACTACATCCCAATTTCTTTTAGTTTTTGGTTTTAAGATTAGACCCGAAATAATTTTGCAAGTATATGCCATGTTTTGATGATTAAAATTATATATATGTTGTCGATGGATTATAAATGTTTATGTTAGTTTTATGATATGTTTGACATGAAACCCAATTTAGTGACATCCAAATGCCTTGAAAATTTAATTATAGGTCAGAAATGACATTTTAGAAATGGGTTTCGATTTTCATAATTTTCTAAATTAATATGGATTTTATATTAATTTTCTAGCGAAGGAAATTATTTATTGGGTTATAAATTATTTTTAGCTAAAATAATAATTATTTGGGGTTGAAATTTTTATATGTTAGGCAACATATTAAAATAGATTTTCTGGGATTTTTCCATATTTTTCCTAAGTGTTTTGATAAATATATAAAATTATTTAAAGTATGGGACTTAAATGTTTTATATATTTGATTAAGGAGAAGGGGCATTTTGTAAAATAAAATGATTATTTAATTTTAAAAATAGTGGCAGCACATTTCTGAAAATTAATTGTTAACCAATGAGAATTTGACAAACAAAGGCAGGTTAGTTGAAAAGATTTCCTTTTTAAGTTAAAAACAAAGAAATCACATTTTTTACATGTTTCAGCCTTTACAGCAATAAACCTTCCGACCCAGACCTTCCGAAAAGGTCGAGAGGTTCAAAGCTTTTGACAAGGTCAAACCAATGCATATGGTTTCAAGCTACTTAGTACATAATTAATTGGATAGAGTCGAAGGGTTCTAAGTCGAAGGGTTGATGGCCAAAGAGGTTGGGGTATGTTTGTTTTATAAACCAAAATCTTTCACCTGCTTTACTTTCAAATAAGAGCTTTCGACTTGGTTGCTTTCGACCAGGTCAAATGTTTAAAGTAAGGGTTTTAAACCATTCGACATAGTCGAAAGGTTACTACTGTTTTAACACTATTTTTGTTTTAAAACCTTTCGACACAGTCGAAGGGTTACTATCGCTTTATAAATGTTTTGTTTTGAAACTTTCGACAAAGGCGAAAGGTTTGCTTGTTTTAAAAACTATCCACTTCTCCATGCTTTCGAAAGGAAGCTTTCGACTTAGGTGATTCACCCTTGTTTTATAAATTGAAGTAAAACCAAAGCTTTCGAAAGAGTTGTTTTAAAGGATATGTTTAAAGCTTTCGAAGCAGAGCTTTCAACAAAGTCGAAAGGTTGCTTCCAATGATTTCGAAAGGTTTTAAAAGAAGGTTTCCACTTGTTTTAGAACCCAGTAAGTTTTCAAAAGGTTTAGTTCAATGGTTTTGAAAGGTTTATTTAATGGTTCGAAAGGTTTTAGTTGAATGATTTCGAAAGGTTTAGTTCAATGGTTTCGAAAGGTTTATTGAATGGTTTTGAAAGGTTTTAGTTGAATAATTTCGAAAGGTTTATGAAGGAAGGTTTTCCAAAGGTTTTTCTAAGGTAATGTTTTAAAGTTGTTTTAAAGTTGTTTTAAAGAAGGATGTCCAAAGTTTTATAGCTTTCGAAAGGTTTGCTTCTCAATGGGTTCGAAAGGTTGGGAGAATGGTTTCGAAAGGTTTGATGTATGATTTCAGAAGGTTTGAGGAATGATTTCGAATGGTTTGATATTGGTTTTGAAAGAGATGATTTCAAAGGTTTGAAAGAGGTTCTTTCAAGTGTTTAAATGTTTTCATCAACTAAGAATTAAGTAAAGAATATATATGTGGCATGATGATATGATTTTGAGTAAAGCATAAAGATTATATACTTCTCCTTGTTTAAGTTTGATTTAAAGGTTTTAAATCATTTTGAAATTGTTTTCAAGGAAAATTATGGGAGGGGATCCTTAAGTGAAAATGACACAGAGATTAGAAAACCAGATGGGACTAGTATGGGGTCGCACCCTATACATTAGCTGATAGCTCCAGCTAATTGTTGTCCGAAATTCCAATGTGTAGGGCTTTGTCATGGGTAGACTAAAATTATGGTTACACACCGAAAGAAATATATGTTTGTATACATATAGGTTATTGGTGAGCCCGAAAAAACCATTAGGATCGAGAAGACCTAGGAGATGATTAAGTTAGGGACAGACCTTCCAGAAGTGAAGTATTTAACAGATAGTTAAGGACAGACCGTCCAGATGGGAAATGTTTAACAAATAGTTAAGGATAGATAATCCAAAAGAAGAATATCTAATAGGTGTTAGGTTAATTTTGATTATATTGTCTGGTAGGCCTGAGTCAGCCAAAGGTTAAAAGTTATCCAAACAAAACTTGTGTGTTTGAATAGATATTTCATTATTAACTGATATTTATGTATGTTTACGTAATGATTGCTTTACGGTATTTAACCATTGTGGATGTAGGAGCACAGTATATGGTTTTATGAAAGGTTTTGCAAAGATATGTTTTAAAAGGATGTTATTGAGGGGAAACCCGTTCCGCTAAGCGACGTGGTCTCACTTAACATAATTATTCCGGGATATATAATATTATTCACACCAGGCTTTATGTCCGACTCGAAGTTTATATTTTCCCCTTAAACTCTCGAGTTCTCAAAATTGATTTGAGTAGGCTGAAGGGTTAAGGTTCTTTTTCAGGTTTTAGAATGTTGACTAATAAGTTACTAGAGGCATGTAGGAGGCAATGAATAGCTACTTAGGATTTGCAGTTCTTGTTATGTTTTGATGGATTTTCCGCTGTGTTGTTTGTATTAGGTCTATTATGACCATATGACTCTGATCAACCAAGGGGATATCTTCATATACCACACTTGGCGTAATTTGTAATAATTATATTTGATCTATGCCTGGGAACGATTTGGGGATTATGTGTTGTGAATGTGAAACATTTGATTTTGAAATGTAATGAAGTAAATGTGGTTTTTTGAAATCTGTGTTTTATTTCATATTCAAGTGCTTCTGATATTAGTGATACGATTAACATAGCCGTATTTAGTCGTCAGAAGCTAATATTATAGATGACTGCAGCATCTGTAGCGCTTAGTTTTAGGCCTCTAGATAGGGATGTTACACCTTGGTATCAGAGCTAGGTTTATGAAATACTTTAACTAAAAATGATTTTTGAAAACATAATCCTAAGAAATTAGAGTTAAGATCGGGGTATGGGATAACGTTATAGTACTTGTATTTGCTATATATATAAGTATACGCTATTTCTCTAGACTCCTATCTTAGTTAGGCTATTCATCTATATCTCACGAGGTTTGAATACAGATATGGAGGGAAGAAGAGGCAGAGTAAATCTTGGAGGAGATAGCACCACCACTAATGGAAATGCCCGACCAATTACTAGGAGAGGTCTCGGTCAGGCACAAGCTGAAACTGTTTGTGCAAGAGTTCCCCAGATGACATGGGAGCAATGTATCAGTTCTTTGTGAACATGATGCAAGCTAGAATAGCAACCGGAGTTGTCGGAGGTAATGCTGTTGGAAGTGGAGCTCAAGAAGTTCCGATGGTCTATCAGTATGCTAACTTGAGTAGGGATTACATCAGGCTTGGAGGGAAGCCGTTTATTGGTACTGCAGATGCGATTGAGGTGGAAAATTGGCTACTACATTGCGAGAGAATTTTTGCTGACTTAGGATTGAATGATGCACAGGAGATTGGCTTCAAGGTAGCTGTAGGGAGCTGCTCTATTCTGGTGGAATACTGTTACTGCTGGAGTTGATGAGGAAACCATAACTTGGGAGGAGTTTAGGAGAAGGTTTTCAGAAAGATTTATGTATGTAAGGTGTAGTCGGCGTTGGTGAGGAAGTTTGAAGAGTTGGAACAAGGAGATATGTCCGTCTTGGAGTATGTGAGGAAGTTTAAGGAGTTGGCACGATACGGGTATGCTTTGGTAGACACCATGACCCGGAGGAATGAAAAGTTTATAAGGGGCTTGAGGCCAGAGTTGATAAGTGCCACTTTGCCGCATTTGAGATATCCCGGTGATGTAGTGGTTGAAATGGCATTAAGGCAAGAAGAGACGTTGGCTTGCTTGAGGAAGAAGATGAAGGAGGCCAAGATGGGACAGGGCCAGAAAAGGAAGTTTTTCCAGAAAAAGAATGCTCAGAAAAGGGGAGCACAGAAGAAAGGAAAGGCTGAAGTGGTTTGCTACAAATGCGACAAGAAGGGACACTATGCTAAGTGTCAAACCGGTAAAAGAAAAGAGGCTGGTGGAAAGAAGAATGTTAGATGTTTTAATTGTGATTAGATTGGTCATTACAAGAATAAGTGCCCAAAACCTGCAAGAGAAGGAAGGGGCAAGTTTATGCTTTGGAACCCACATCCTCAAGGCCAGTTGTGCAGGACAAAGGAAAAACTGTTTTGGGAGGCTCACTACAGATTCACGGTATATCTGTTAGCGTTCTATTTGATACTGGAGCATCTCATTCTTTTATTTCTTGATGTCTGGTAGATAGCTTTAATCTAGAACCCTCATACTTAGTTACTTCCTTAAGGGTTGCAAATCCGATAGGAGGGTATGCAACGCTTGGTATGAGGTGTGACCATATAGAATTTGATTTGCTAGGCCATACTTTTGATTGTCGTTTGCATGTGTTTGACTTTGTGGGATTTGGGATTACCCTTGGGATGGATTGGTTAAGTAAATATAATGCTAGGATATTTTGCCATGATAGGAAAATATCACTTAGGCACCCGGAATGTAGTGATCGGATAGTTTATACCATAGAGAACCCCAGTTGTGAAGTGAATGCTTTATTGGGTATTATGGAGTTGGAGGATGAGTTGCATCGAGTCTTTGTAATTAGAGAATTTGCTGATGTATTTGAGCTGGTAGTCGGACTGCCACCGAAATGGCCATAGAGTTTCAGATTGATTTGGTGCCTGGAGCAGAGTCGGTGAGTAGGCCGTCGAGCAGGATGACACCTATTGAGATGAGAGAGTTGAAGGTGCAGTTGGTGGATTTGGAAGGCAAGAGTTTTGTCTGACCAAATAGTTCTCCATGGAGGGTTGCCGTAGTGTTTGCGAAGAAGCCAAACGGATCGTTGAGGCTATGTATCGATTATCGTAAGTTGAATGAGAAGACGATAAAGAACCGATATCCATTGCCGAGAATTGACGATTTGTTCGATCAGTTAAGTGGAGATAAGGTATTCTCTCAGCTGGATTTGGCGACGGGATTTCATCAGCTTAGAGTGATAGAGGATAGCATTCCTTTGATGGCGTTTAGAACAACATATGGATCGTACGACTGGTTAGTTATGACGTTGGATAGATTCGTGTTGGTCTTCATAGATGACATTTTGATATACTTTAAGGATGAGAAGGAGCATGAAGTTCATCCTCGAGTTGTGCTCGAAAGGTTGAGGGAGCATCAGTTGAAAGCTAAGTTTTCAAAGTGTCGTTTTTGAAAGAAGGAAGTGAAGTTTCTTGGTCATGTCATCTCAGAGAAAGGGTTGTCTGTAGATCCGACTAAGATTGAGGCAGTGAATAATTGGAAGAGACACGAGACGGTGACCGAGATTAAGAGCTTTCTTGGATTGGCTGGATATTATCGAAGGTTTATAAAGGATTTTTTGCGGATAGCTGCACCAATGACTAAGCTTATGCGAAAAGATATGAAGTTCGTATGGACTGATAAGTGTGAGGAAGCATTCCAAAGCTTGAAACACTTATTGACCCATGCACCGGTGTTAATGGTTCCAGAGGGGAATCAAGATTTGGTTGTTTATACTGATGCGTGTGGAACTAGATTGGGAGCTGTGTTGATGCAAAGAGGTAAAGTGATTGCTTATGCTTCTAGATAGCTCAGAGCACATGAAGTTAGGTATTCAACGCTTGACTTGGAGTTAGCTGCCATTATATTTGCTTTGAAGGTGTGGAGACATTATCTTTTGGGAGAGCGATTTGAGCTTTACACTGATCATAAGTCGTTGAAGTACTTGTTCTCACAGAAGGAGCTGAACATGAGACAGCAGAGAGCGCCGGAGTTTATTACTGCTTATGACTTTGGAATTGAATACACACCTGAAAAAGGAAATAAGGTAGCGGATGCACTCAGCCGGAAACATCAGAATGAAGTATTGGCTATGATTGCTGAGTGGAAAGATTTGGAAGCATTATCAGCTTGTAGTGTGCAGTTTAGATCCGAGGTAGGTTCAAGTGCGGGAAGTGCTATGTTGTCTTGTTTAGAAGTTCGACCAGTAATGATTGAGAAGATAGCTTCTAAACAGGAGGAGGATCCAGTTTTGGCTGAATGGATCAGAAGGTTGAGGGAAGGAACGGAGAGCGATGACCTAAAGGATTTCAGTCTTGACCAAAATGGGTGGTTGAGGAAGAAAGGAAGGTTAGGTGTTCCAAATGTAGGAGACATGAGGAAGGAAGTTTTGGATGAGTGCCATCATTCGAAGTTCACTATCCATCCAGGAGGAACGAAGATGTATCAGGATATGAAGAGAAGTTTCTTCTGGGAAGGTATGAAACGGGACATTGGTTTGTGTGTTAAGAAGTGCTTGAATTGCCAACAGGCAAAGGCTGAACACCAGAAGCCTAGTGGATTGCTTCAACCGTTAGAAGTTCCGTTCTGGAAATGGGATTCCATCTCTATGGATTTTATTAATGGGTTGCCAAGGTCTAAAAGAGGAAATGAAAGCATATGGATCATAGTAGATAGATTGACTAAGAGTGCTCATTTCATTCCGGTAAAGTCAACTAGGACGACACCTATTTTGGCGAAGATATTTATGAAGAATGTAGTTAGACTGCATGGGATTCCTAGTATTATTGTCAGTGATAGAGATTCTTTGTTTACTAGTGAGTTTTGGAATAGTCTACAGGAAGCATTAGGAACCAAGCTCAACATGAGTACCGCTTACCATCCACAGGCTGATGGGCAAATGGAAACAATTAACAAAATCTTGGAGGATTTGTTAAGAGCTTGTGTACTGGATTTCGGGGGATCTTGAGAGAACCATCTTCGTCTAGTCGAGTTCTCATATAACAATAGTTATCAGACTAGTTTTGGGATGGCAGCGTTTGAAGCTTTGTATGGAAGACCATGCAAATCTCCCGTATGTTGGTTAGAGACCGGGGATAGATTGGTTCTTGGTCCAGATTCGGTGAAGGAAGCTGCGAAGAAGATTGAGTTGATTCGAGTTAGGATGAAGGAAGCTCAATCTAGGTAGAAAAGTTATGCTGATAGAAGAAGGAAAGATTTGGAATTTTCTGTTGGAGACTATGTGTTCATTAAGGTTTCACCGATGAAGGGGATGATGAGATTCAGAAAGTCAGGGAAGTTAGCACCTAGATTCGTTGGACCTTTCCGTATTGTTGAGAGGATCGGGAAACTCGCTTATAAAGTAGAGTTACCGAGTAGTTTGGCTGGAGTCCATGATGTTTTCTATGTTTCTCATCTTAGGAAATGCATTAGAGACCCGGAGACTACCATACCACCTAAAGTGTTAGAAGATTTAGTAGTAGAACCGGATTTGACCATAGTTAAAAAGCCGATTCAGATTGTGGCTAGAGATGGGAAGAAGTTGAGGAACAAGACAGTCAAGTTAGCAAAGGTTCAGTGGAGTGACGATGCTAAAGACTATACTTAGGAGACGGAGAGCAGAATTAGAGACCCTTACCCTGATTTGTTTGATGGTATGTTCTACCTTTGATTGTTTTGTTGTGTACCATATCGTAATTTCGAGGACGAAATTCTTTAAGGTGGGGAGTCTGTAACACCCCATATTTTTATAACATTATTTAGAATAATTAATTGGGTAAATTAAATAAATAACGTGGAGATTAATAAGTTGATAATTGATTAGCTAAGGGTAGCTGTGCCATGTTAATGTGCAAACTAAAATGAAATAACCTAAGCAATGTGTTAGGATATAAGAAGGGCAATATGGGAAATAGGTGGAGCTTATACCCTAAACCCTTAGGAGATAGAATGCTCACGTTCATTTCATTTACTCAAACTAAAAATGCTAAGGTCGGCTACCATTATCATTCTCAAGAAGAAGATCAACGCTAGGATTCAAGGGAAGGGAAACAATTAACTAAATCAACATCAAATCTCACATCTATAATCTCAAAGCTACGTTGAATAATTACTACATCCTAAATTTTTTTAGTTTTTGGTTTTAAGATTAGACCCGAAATGGTTTTGCAAGTATATGCCATGTTTTGATGATTAAAATTATATATATGTGTGTGTTTGTGTGTTGTTGATGGATTATATATGTTCATGTTAGTTTATGATATGTTTAACATGAAAACCCTATTTAACGATATCCAAATGTCTTGAAAATTTAAATATAGGTCAGAAATGATATTTTAGAGATGGGTATTGATTTTCATAATTTTCTGAATTAATATGGATTTTATATTAATTTTCTAGTGAAGGAAATTGTTTATTGGGTTATAAATTATTTTCGGCTAAAATAATAATTATTTGGGGTTGAAATTTTTATATGTTAGGCAACATATTAAAATAGATTTTCTGGGATTTTTCTAGATTTTTCCTAAGTGCTTTGATGAATATATAAAATTATTTAAGGGATGAGACTTAAATGATTTATATATTTGATTAAGGAGAAGGGGCATTTTGTAAAATAAAATGATTATTTAATTTTAAAAATAGTGGCAGCACATTTCTGAAAACTAATTGTTAACCAAATAGAATTTGACAAACAATTGCAGGTTAGTTGAAAAGATTTCCTTTTTAAGTTAAAACAAAAAAATCACATTTTTTACATGTTTCATCCTTTACGGCAATAAACCTTCTGACCCAGACCTTCGGATTAGGTTGAGAGGTTCAAAGCTTTCGACAAGGTCAAACCAATGCATATGGTATCAAGCTACTTGGTACGTAATGAATTGGACAGAGTCGAAGGGTTCTAAGTCGAAGGGTTGATAGCCAAAGAGGTTGGGGTATGTTTGTTTTATAAACCAAAAACTTTCACCTTCTTTGCTTTAGAATAAGAGCTTTCGACTTGGTTGCTTTCGACCAGGTCAAATGTTTAAAGTAAGGGTTTTAAACCTTTCGACACAAACGAAAGGTTACTGCTGTTTTAACACTATTCTGTTTTGAAACCTTTTGACAAAGACGAAATGTTTACTTGTTTTAAAAACTAGCCACTTCTCCATGCTTTCAAAAGGAAGCTTTCGACTTAGGTGATTCACCCTTGTTTTATAAATTGAAGTAAAACCCAAAGCTTTTGAAAGAGTTGTTTTAAAGGATATGTTTAAAGCTTTCGAAGTAGAGCTTTCGACAAAGTCGAAAGGTTGCTTCCAATGATTTTGAAAGGTTTTAAAAGAAGGTTTCCACTTGTTTTAAATTAAATCCAGTAAGTTTTCGAAAGGTTTAGTTCAATGGTTTCGAAAGCTTTATTGAATGGTTTTGAAAGGTTTTAGTTGAATGATTTCGAAAGGTTTAGTTCAATGGTTTCGAAAGGTTTATTGAATGGTTTCGAAAGGTTTTAGTTGAATAATTTCGAAAGGTTTAGTTCAAAGGTTTCGAAAGGTTTATTGAATGATTTCGAAAGGTTAATGAAGGAAGGTTTTCCAAAGTTTTTCTAAGGCAATGTTTTAAAGTGGTTTTAAAGAAGGATGTCCAAAGTTTTATAGCTTTCGAAAGGTTTGCTTTTCAATGGGTTTGAAAGGTTTGGAGAATGGTTTCGAAAGATTTGATATATGATTTTGAAAGGTTTAAGGAATGATTTCGAAAGGTTTGATATTGGTTTTGAAAGAGATTATTTCAAAGGTTAGAAAGAGGTTGTTTCAAGTGTTTATATGTTTTCATCAACTGAGAATTATGTAAAGAATATATATGTGGCATGATGATATGATTTTGAGTAAAGCATAAAGATTATATACTTCTCCTTGTTTAAGTTTGATTTAAAGGTTTTAAATCATTTTGAAATTGTTTTCAAGGAAAATTATGGGAGGGGATCCTTAAGTGAAAATGATACAGAGAATAGAAAACCAGATGGAACTAGTATGGGGTCGCGCCCTATACATTAGCTAATAGCGCCAGCTAATTGTTGTCCAAAATTCCAGCGTGTAGGGCTTTGTCACAGGTAGACTAAAATTATGGTTACACACCGAAAGGAATATATGTTTGTATACAGATTGGTTATTGGTGAGCCCGAAAAACCATTAGGATCGAGAAGACCTGGGAGATGATTAAGTTAGGGACAGACCATCCAGAAGTGAAGTATTTAACAGATAGTTAAGGACAGACTGTCCAGATGAGAAATGTTTAACAGATAATTAAGTATAGATAATCCAAAAGAAAAATATCTAACAGGTGTTAGGTTAATTTTGATTATATTGTCTGGTAGGCCTAAGTCAGCCAATGGTTAAAATTTATCCAAACAAAACTTGTGTGTTTGAATAGGTAGTTCAATATTACCTAATATTTATGTATGTTTACATAATTATTGCTTTACGGTATTTAACATTATGGATGCAGGAGCACGGTATATGGTTTTATGAAAGGTTTTGCAAAGATATGTTTTAAAAGGATGTTAGTGAGGGAAACTCATTCCGCTAAGCGGCGTGGTCTCACTTAACATAATTATTCTGGGATGTATAATATTATTCACACCAGGCTTTATGTCTGACTCGAAGTTTATGTTTTCCCCTTAAACTCTCAGGTGCTCAAAATTGATTTGAGTAGGCTGAGGGTTTAAGGTTCTTTTTTAGGTTTTAGAATGTTGACGAATAAACTACCAGAGGCATGCAGGAGGCAACGGATAGCTACTTAGGATTTGCAGTTCTTGTTATGTTTTGATGGATTTTCTGCTGTGTTGTTTGTATTAGGTCTGTTATTACCATATGACTCTGATCAACCAAGGGGGTATCTTCATATACTGCTCTTGGCGTAATTTGTAATAATTATATTTGATATGTGCTTGGGAACGATTTGGGATTATGTGTGGTGAATGTGAAACATTTGATTTTGAAATTTAATGAAGTAAATGTGGTTTTTTGAAATCTGTGTTTTGTTTCATATTCAAGTGCTTCTGATATTAGTGATACCATTACATAGCCGTATTTAGTCGTCGGAAGCTAATAATATAGATGACTGCAGCATCTGTAGCGTTTAGTTTTGGGCCTCTAGATAGGGGATGTTACATTTAAATCATTGAATTTAATTGTTGAATCGAATTTGAAGTTAAATTGAATATTTCAGAAATTGATGATAATTCGAATTGAAATTGAAATCAAGTTGATTTGAAGCTAAATTGAAATTAAGTTAATTGAATCGAAAGAATGGAAATTGAGTTGTTGATTTGAAATTGGACATGGGTCCAGATTTGTTGAAATAGAAAGAAACATTTTAATTTAATACTATTTTCATAATAAATTATTTTAATATAAATTGTTTAAAATCTATTCTTTTTAATATTCAAATTATTTAGGTTTTCCAAACTATTTTACTATATAAACCATTTTCAATACTCAAACCATTTTTACGTCAAACTATTTTAAACTATTTTCTAAAATTTCAAACTGTACAAGGTTGAGATGTTTATATTTAAATCGTTGATTTAAAAGCGAACGTGGTTAAATGAAGTTATAACCTAAAGTGGAAATTGAAATGATATTTTCAAGTGAAAATGACATATTTTGAGTAAATATGATGATTTTGAAATGAAAGATATTTTGAATTGAATATGAAATTTTGATATCAAATATGAATCGGTTTCAAAATGTAAAAGAACCAACCGGTGTGAAAAATGACGTTTGGTTGTTAAAGAGACCGGGGCCTCTTCTTGCAATACTCTCTGTCAATATTGGAACCACTTTAACAACTGTGTACGCGGTGGATGATATCCAGAATGTAGAGGTTGAATTGGAGGCGTTTGCTAGATTTGAAGAAAGAGAACGATGATGGATGACCCCGGCACTTGTGCCAATTTGAAATGACTAAAACAAGATGGCTTGTTAGGGCCAAGTGGGCTAGCTACCCCTAGCGGACACACCTCTTTGTATTACTATATTGATGTTGGCTTGATCGGTGCACCTTGATTTGATTCGATTTTGGGGGTATTGGACGCGGTGGGTGGTCGTAGTTACGATGCGTTACCACCAGCCCTGCGACCCAAACTGGTAGTATCCTACCTTGGACATTGTCTCACGTTGTGACGACCGCCCATGACCCCTGCACCGAACCTAGAGAAAATGCGCTGTAAAGTGTGCCAGGCAGCCATGGACGATTGCCAGGGTAAATTTAAACAACAGAATCTATCATATTACTCACAGCGCATGGACAAAATACAATAGAATATATATATAGTGAAGCTTCACAGAATAGAATCTCATCAATAAAACTTCATAATAGTTGAATACAAACATCTGAATAGTCAATACATCAAGCCTCACTACATAACACTCAGAGAATATACAAGCAGCGGAACATCCAGTACATATAGTAAGAAGATAATATGCAAGCCTCCAGCTCGTCTTCGACATCAGCACCGTGGAAAACAAGAATAGCACCTGTCACCTGCTACCTAGTCTGCCCATCCCAAAATGGACAAACAGCCCAAGGCAATAAGAGTTAAAACATAAAGCCTTGAGTCAGACAACAGTCTTAGTGAGCGGTAAATTAACTAACAACATACCAAAAGAGCATAAAGGAAAAGGAATAGGAATACAACCCTCCCACTCCACCTCTTTCTACAGTGATATCCCCGAGACACACACTAAGCAGAAGCAAACATAGCAAAGCATACAACTTAAAGTAAAGCAATTATCACTCGAGTCAAGGGCGATGTTTTCCAAGTACAAACCCCCAAGGCCTAAACCAAGATCAGATAAGCACCCAGAAAACACTGCTCTTGAGACCGAATGACGATACAACCAAACATCCATGACTCTGGCTATCACTGTTATTATTGCTTCAATATCATCGTTAATTGAATGACCGGCTCATTCTTTCATCCGTCCGTCAAGGGCTAATGGAAACCCCGGTTCTAGACATAACTCTGCACGTCATCGTGACCCGTGCGTAGGACTATCGAATCTGCCCAGAGTACTCGACTACCAATCAGTAGCCTTCAAGGACTATCGAATCTTCCCAACGTACTCTTGCTTTGAGCATGCTAGAACCTTCAACAACGATGAGATCTCAGCCTTCTAGTCATCCTCCTCGAAGACTCTTTCCATACTAGCTCAAGCGCCTCTCGAGCAAACCATTATCCTCAAACTCGAACCATTTCACCAAGTTATCAACATGCTTGGAATGATCCCATCTGGATTAGACCAAGTCTATCTCATATCATACTTCGCCTCATCATCATTATAGCAAATCCTCATCTCAACATCACCATCAAATCTATCCATATGAGCTTCCTTATCCGCCACATATGTCACAAGCAGCTTTTCCAATTCAAGAGCCTTTCCCTTAGCTTTTGAATCATCTTCGGTCTAAATCAAATCATCAATCATCTCATTCATAGCAATCAATCAAGTCAAACATTAACCCAAGTAATCAATGAAAGTGTGTACGCTTGTGCACACTAATTACAGATCGTGTAATATGGACTAATATATGCGGAATGTGATTTACAATTGCTATATAAGTAAATATTCAATAAACTAACTATATAGCAATTCACAGATATAGAATAGTAAATGTAGTAAACAGTAAAAATCACACCAGGGATTTTTATACTGGTTCGGACCTCCCGTCCTACGTCCAGTCCCAGACTCCTATCTGGATTTTCACAACCAACTACCTCGCTTCACCCGGAGGAACAGGTTTACAATACCCGAACAGCCGAACGGGATTTCGTGCCTCTTACAACACCGAGGACTTCAACAAAAACAAATACAATTGTCGTTGACAACTTGTGCTCTTGATAACACGGATTTGTCACTTGTAGTACACCCTTCCTATAATCTTATCCTCAAAATATGTGAATGATGTTTGTGAAGATTGAAGGAAGTATATTACTTTTTGAATCAAAAGATATGAAATGATTTCAATGATTCAATAAGCAATTGAAATGTTTTAGAGCTCAAGACAGAGATCAATAGAATAGAGATTAGAATAATAGAATTGGTTAATTGAAATAATGATTTCATGATGTTTATATAAGAAATAAACAGTTGTAACCTTTTATGAAAAGGTACAAACAAAGGTCATGATCATTGGTGAAGAGAAAGAGAAGCAACCGTTGAAGAAAAGGAAGTGTCTGTACGAAAGGTTGCTTTCTGTTTGAAAACGGTCGACAGGTCAAAATGGACCAGTAGACAAGAATTTGAATATATATACGTTATGTACACTTGTGCACGTTATCTGTGCATTCTGGGTAGAAACGGTCGACCGCCTTGTTTTAAACCGGTCGACCGGTTTAGCCCAGACTGCACAGTTAATGTGCACTCATACATATATACATTTATATTCAAAGATTGAAGGTATGAGATTATTTGAGGATAGATTTTAACATAAATAACACTACTAACATACCAAATAATCAACCTATAATGTATGGAGCTCTTTGTGTCTCTTTAAAACAATGAATAACTTCTTTTTGTCGATCACGGCTTATCCCTTTGTCAGAAATCAAAACTCTATAAAAATCTTGACTCAACATTCTCCCCCTTTTTGATTGATGACAACATATATCTGAAACTCTGAATCTCCCCCTGAATATGTGATCTCCCCCTGAGATTTTGTCTGTATTCTTTATATAATATATATATTCCTGCAGATAATTGTTAGCACTTTCTCCCCCTTTGTCATCGACAAAAAGGAGTAATAGATAATGGAATAATATAGGAATGTATCAACCAGAATATCCATTTTCCTCTTTTCTTAAGTGGTACCTGCAAAAAATATAATTAAGACCATGGTACCCACTTTTTATAGGGTCCTAAGAGTTAGATCTTAGGAATCCAAACCCATACGGGTCTGGTATCCCCTTTATATACATAATTAGAATTATAATGCACAGTATTCATGAAATTCTGAATATATTTGTTCCTAATCAAATTGTTATTTGTTTTAGGAACCCATATTTTGATAGTCTTGACATTTTTCTTCTGAAATTTCACAACTGGCTTTGGTTTGGAATATAATAAACTAAGATTTTTCTTAGCTTCAGTCTTTTGTATTTTCCTCTTCCTTTCATTACCAAGATGTTTCTTGGTTTCTTGTTTCCTATATCCCAAACCTTGTTTATTTGAAACAGATTGTGAACTTTCAATGATTTTCGTCAAATTTTCTCGACCTTTGTTAAAGTTAGAAACATTTTGAGTTATGTCATCTAACTTAGTTTGTAAGCTCGCCTTTTCTAGGTCCAGATTTTTGACTTTTGCCTTAAGCTCATGATTTTCAGTAGTGAGAGCATCATTTTTCTCTTTTTGAGTTTCAATTTCTTGACTCAAAAGAGATAATTGAGAGTCAACATTAGATGATGATTCTTGAAGTTTTTCAAGTTCTTCTTCTAATATTTTCTTCTCGTCTTTTAACATATCTCGTTCAAACTCTGCTCTACTCAAATCTGCTTTGGCTACTTTTAATTGACGTTTTATGTCTTTATATTTGACTATCAATTCAGAATTTATATCAAGTAATTCATCAAATGTAGGAATTTGTACCTCATCTTCTGTTGCCATAAAACAAACATTAGCTTGTTCATTTTCCTGATCACTTTCACTTTCAGATGAGGATGAGTCTGAATCATCCCATGTTACTGAGAAGGCTCGTTTCTTTGACTTGTCCTTCTTATGTTTGAATTTATCATTTTCTGACTTCTTCTTTTGTTCTGGACAATCCTTCTGCATGTGCCCCTTTTTGTGACAGTTGAAACATTCTATAGTTGATGAAGATGGTTTATTTGATCCAGATTTCCTTTTGTTGTAACGACTGGCTTTTCGATATTTTAGGAATTTTTTGAATCCTTTTGCAATGAATGCCAAATCTTCATCTTCAGAATCTGATTCATTTTCATCTTTCTCAGCATGAAATGCTACAATTTTCTTTTCTTCTTTTTGTTCTTTTCTAACCTGCAAATTTGCTTCATAGGACATTAAATTTCCTATCAATTCATCTGGCTTCATGATAGAAAGGTCATTAGCTTCTTCAATTGCTAATACTTTTCCTTCCCATTCACTAGTCAGAGAATGTAGGACTGTTGAAACAACATCAAAATCTGAATATTTTTGTCCTAATCCGATAAGTGCATGATGAATAGTTTGAAACCTTGAATACATATCATTGATTGTCTCATTCGGTTTCATTTTGAAATTTTGAAACTGACTTTTCAGCATGGCTATTTTGGCTTGTTTAACCTTGTTAGTACCTTCATGAGTGGTTTTCAGCGTTTGCCAAATTTGATATGCAGTAGTGCAGATACTAACACGGTTATATTCATTTTGGTCTAATGCACAAAACAACATATTTATTGCCTTTGCATTTACGGCTGCTGCCGTTTTCTCAGCCGTTGTCCATTCTGAATATTCAGTTGTTGGATTCACTATTTCTTTTTGAGTAGCATTCCAAGCATCATAGCTATTTGATTGCATAAAAAATGACATACGTGTAGCCCAATAGCTATAGTTGAGACCATTAAAGAACGGAGGTCTTTGTGTTGATTGACCTTCCGTGTAAGTGTTAGTGCTAGTGCTTGCGTTATTTGCCATATTACAAGAATATATCAAATAACGGTGTTACGGTTATATGATGACCATGCTCTGATACCAAATGAAAGTATGTATGCTCTGATACCAAATGAAAGTGTGTACGCTTGTGCACACTAATTACAGATCGTGTAATATGGACTAATATATGCGGAATGTGATTTACAATTGCTATATAAGTAAATATTCAATAAACTAACTATATAGCAATTCACAGATATAGAATAGTAAATGTAGTAAACAGTAAAAATCACACCAGGGATTTTTATACTGGTTCGGACCTCCCGTCCTACGTCCAGTCCCAGACTCCTATCTGGATTTTCACAACCAACTACCTCGCTTCACCCGGAGGAACAGGTTTACAATACCCGAACAGCCGAACGGGATTTCGTGCCTCTTACAACACCGAGGACTTCAACAAAAACAAATACAATTGTCGTTGACAACTTGTGCTCTTGATAACACGGATTTGTCACTTGTAGTACACCCTTCCTATAATCTTATCCTCAAAATATGTGAATGATGTTTGTGAAGATTGAAGGAAGTATATTACTTTTTGAATCAAAAGATATGAAATGATTTCAATGATTCAATAAGCAATTGAAATGTTTTAGAGCTCAAGACAGAGATCAATAGAATAGAGATTAGAATAATAGAATTGGTTAATTGAAATAATGATTTCATGATGTTTATATAAGAAATAAACAGTTGTAACCTTTTATGAAAAGGTACAAACAAAGGTCATGATCATTGGTGAAGAGAAAGAGAAGCAACCGTTGAAGAAAAGGAAGTGTCTGTACGAAAGGTTGCTTTCTGTTTGAAAACGGTCGACAGGTCAAAATGGACCAGTAGACAAGAATTTGAATATATATACGTTATGTACACTTGTGCACGTTATCTGTGCATTCTGGGTAGAAACGGTCGACCGCCTTGTTTTAAACCGGTCGACCGGTTTAGCCCAGACTGCACAGTTAATGTGCACTCATACATATATACATTTATATTCAAAGATTGAAGGTATGAGATTATTTGAGGATAGATTTTAACATAAATAACACTACTAACATACCAAATAATCAACCTATAATGTATGGAGCTCTTTGTGTCTCTTTAAAACAATGAATAACTTCTTTTTGTCGATCACGGCTTATCCCTTTGTCAGAAATCAAAACTCTATAAAAATCTTGACTCAACATTCTCCCCCTTTTTGATTGATGACAACATATATCTGAAACTCTGAATCTCCCCCTGAATATGTGATCTCCCCCTGAGATTTTGTCTGTATTCTTTATATAATATATATATTCCTGCAGATAATTGTTAGCACTTTCTCCCCCTTTGTCATCGACAAAAAGGAGTAATAGATAATGGAATAATATAGGAATGTATCAACCAGAATATCCATTTTCCTCTTTTCTTAAGTGGTACCTGCAAAAAATATAATTAAGACCATGGTACCCACTTTTTATAGGGTCCTAAGAGTTAGATCTTAGGAATCCAAACCCATACGGGTCCGGTATCCCCTTTATATACATAATTAGAATTATAATGCACAGTATTCATGAAATTCTGAATATATTTGTTCCTAATCAAATTGTTATTTGTTTTAGGAACCCATATTTTGATAGTCTTGACATTTTTCTTCTGAAATTTCACAACTGGCTTTGGTTTGGAATATAATAAACTAAGATTTTTCTTAGCTTCAGTCTTTTGTATTTTCCTCTTCCTTTCATTACCAAGATGTTTCTTGGTTTCTTGTTTCCTATATCCCAAACCTTGTTTATTTGAAACAGATTGTGAACTTTCAATGATTTTCGTCAAATTTTCTCGACCTTTGTTAAAGTTAGAAACATTTTGAGTTATGTCATCTAACTTAGTTTGTAAGCTCGCCTTTTCTAGGTCCAGATTTTTGACTTTTGCCTTAAGCTCATGATTTTCAGTAGTGAGAGCATCATTTTTCTCTTTTTGAGTTTCAATTTCTTGACTCAAAAGAGATAATTGAGAGTCAACATTAGATGATGATTCTTGAAGTTTTTCAAGTTCTTCTTCTAATATTTTCTTCTCGTCTTTTAACATATCTCGTTCAAACTCTGCTCTACTCAAATCTGCTTTGGCTACTTTTAATTGACGTTTTATGTCTTTATATTTGACTATCAATTCAGAATTTATATCAAGTAATTCATCAAATGTAGGAATTTGTACCTCATCTTCTGTTGCCATAAAACAAACATTAGCTTGTTCATTTTCCTGATCACTTTCACTTTCAGATGAGGATGAGTCTGAATCATCCCATGTTACTGAGAAGGCTCGTTTCTTTGACTTGTCCTTCTTATGTTTGAATTTATCATTTTCTGACTTCTTCTTTTGTTCTGGACAATCCTTCTGCATGTGCCCCTTTTTGTGACAGTTGAAACATTCTATAGTTGATGAAGATGGTTTATTTGATCCAGATTTCCTTTTGTTGTAACGACTGGCTTTTCGATATTTTAGGAATTTTTTGAATCCTTTTGCAATGAATGCCAAATCTTCATCTTCAGAATCTGATTCATTTTCATCTTTCTCAGCATGAAATGCTACAATTTTCTTTTCTTCTTTTTGTTCTTTTCTAGCCTGCAAATTTGCTTCATAGGACATTAAATTTCCTATCAATTCATCTGGCTTCATGATAGAAAGGTCATTAGCTTCTTCAATTGCTAATACTTTTCCTTCCCATTCACTAGTCAGAGAATGTAGGACTGTTGAAACAACATCAAAATCTGAATATTTTTGTCCTAATCCGATAAGTGCATGATGAATAGTTTGAAACCTTGAATACATATCATTGATTGTCTCATTCGGTTTCATTTTGAAATTTTGAAACTGACTTTTCAGCATGGCTATTTTGGCTTGTTTAACCTTGTTAGTACCTTCATGAGTGGTTTTCAGCGTTTGCCAAATTTGATATGCAGTAGTGCAGATACTAACACGGTTATATTCATTTTGGTCTAATGCACAAAACAACATATTTATTGCCTTTGCATTTACGGCTGCTGCCGTTTTCTCAACCGTTGTCCATTCTGAATATTCAGTTGTTGGATTCACTATTTCTTTTTGAGTAGCATTCCAAGCATCATAGCTATTTGATTGCATAAAAAATGACATACGTGTAGCCCAATAGCTATAGTTGAGACCATTAAAGAACGGAGGTCTTTGTGTTGATTGACCTTCCGTGTAAGTGTTAGTGCTAGTGCTTGCGTTATTTGCCATATTACAAGAATATATCAAATAACGGTGTTACGGTTATATGATGACCATGCTCTGATACCAAATGAAAGTATGTATGCTCTGATACCAAATGAAAGTGTGTACGCTTGTGCACACTAATTACAGATCGTGTAATATGGACTAATATATGCGGAATGTGATTTACAATTGCTATATAAGTAAATATTCAATAAACTAACTATATAGCAATTCACAGATATAGAATAGTAAATGTAGTAAACAGTAAAAATCACACCAGGGATTTTTATACTGGTTCGGACCTCCCGTCCTACGTCCAGTCCCAGACTCCTATCTGGATTTTCACAACCAACTACCTCGCTTCACCCGGAGGAACAGGTTTACAATACCCGAACAGTCGAACGGGATTTCGTGCCTCTTACAACACCGAGGACTTCAACAAAAACAAATACAATTGTCGTTGACAACTTGTGCTCTTGATAACACGGATTTGTCACTTGTAGTACACCCTTCCTATAATCTTATCCTCAAAATATGTGAATGATGTTTGTGAAGATTGAAGGAAGTATATTACTTTTTGAATCAAAAGATATGAAATGATTTCAATGATTCAATAAGCAATTGAAATGTTTTAGAGCTCAAGACAGAGATCAATAGAATAGAGATTAGAATAATAGAATTGGTTAATTGAAATAATGATTTCATGATGTTTATATAAGAAATAAACAGTTGTAACCTTTTATGAAAAGGTACAAACAAAGGTCATGATCATTGGTGAAGAGAAAGAGAAGCAACCGTTGAAGAAAAGGAAGTGTCTGTACGAAAGGTTGCTTTCTGTTTGAAAACGGTCGACAGGTCAAAATGGACCAGTAGACAAGAATTTGAATATATATACGTTATGTACACTTGTGCACGTTATCTGTGCATTCTGGGTAGAAACGGTCGACCGCCTTGTTTTAAACCGGTCGACCGGTTTAGCCCAGACTGCACAGTTAATGTGCACTCATACATGTATACATTTATATTCAAAGATTGAAGGTATGAGATTATTTGAGGATAGATTTTAACATAAATAACACTACTAACATACCAAATAATCAACCTATAATGTATGGAGCTCTTTGTGTCTCTTTAAAACAATGAATAACTTCTTTTTGTCGATCACGGCTTATCCCTTTGTCAGAAATCAAAACTCTATAAAAATCTTGACTCAACAATCAAGCATTCAAATATGATCTAATGAACAATTATAACAATAATGGCAATTTCGTAAATAAAGAGTCTAAAGTCTAACAAGCATGAAAACATGAGTAATATCTCTATAACTTGATGAATGAACTTGCATAGGTTAACATGTAGTAAAATGGATGTCAAATCATCATGAACAATGGATCTATATGGATCTATACTTAGGTTTACAAAAATGCATGGAAATCACTACTTTAACACAAAATCAAGCCAACGATCTGATATACTCCTTTGGATCCGTGTGAGAGATAATCACCACTCACCAAATCACCTAAACAACCCAAAAGCAACACACTTCAGATCTAGACAGCGAAGGATCTAACTCGATCTATCACAAATCCGCTTCAAACGATGAAATCTCTCTTCGAAGAATGTAGATCTTCAATCTAAGCTCTTCGATCTTCGATTTGATCTTTGATTTGGATGGAAGGAATCACAAGATTAAAGTGGAGAAAAGAAGTGAAGAAGTGTAGAAATCGAGCTCTCAAAATGGCAGCACTTCGTCGCTTCGAAATCCGGATCCAAAAAGTGAAGAGGAACCCTCCTATTTATAGGCTGAAATCCACCTTAGGTCGTTCGCTCGGAGTTAGGTCGTCCACGACCTAAGAACCCTTACGACCTAAAATCTTCGACCTAACAGCCCCAAGCCTCTACGACCTACGACCTAACATATGCGCACTCCCACGACCTAACCAGATGCGCTTCTACGACCTAACGACTTAGCGCATCAGCGCACCCAAGCGACCTACGACCTAACTCAGATGCGCTTCCTCGCGACCTAACGAATGCGCATCCATACGACCTAACAGATCCAACGACCTACGCGCATCCACGACCTACGACCTAACAAACCTGTGACCTAACACACACACGCGACCTAATAGAGATGCGACTTAGCGACCTAATACTTCACGACCTAACTCCTAATCCGTTTACGACTTAACTTCCTTAGGTCACCCACTGCTACCACCAGCTCCTTAGGTCGTTGCCGACCTAACTTCCTTAAGTCGCTAACCTGCTTATCTCCTAGGTCGTTAACTCGCTAACTCCTATACCGCTAACCCTTAGGTCGTCGCTTCTTTAGGTCGCCTATTTCTTAAGTCGCTTTCACAACCTAACCTACCCTACGACTTATCTCTTATACGACCTAAGTCCTTACCTCGTCCAGTCTACTAGGTCGCTAACTTCTATAAGTCGTCCCATTTCTTAGGTCGCCCAATACCTTAAGTCGCTTACACGACCTATACTTCTTCACGACCTAAGCTTCGAACGACTTAAACCCTAGATGACTTAGACTATGGATGACTTATCAATAATGGGACTTAATGACAACTGTTTTACGATGTTTCGATCCGTAAAAATACGGGTCGTTACATTCTCTCCCCCTTAGGAATTTCGCCCCCGAAATTCCAAACAAACAAGAGCAATCAAAGACTATTCTGCACGCCTACCATCCATAGCAATCAACAAACCATGCATCCAATTCTAGCTTAGCATGCAGAATTCTAAAACTAGAACAAGTTACAATATCGTGAGATGACACGACACCTTAGAACCATACCTTGAAGAGTTCAGGATGAGCTGCTTTCATCCTCTCTTCCACCTCCCATGTACAGTCGTTATCATCGTCACTCCATTGTATCTTGAGCAACTTAACTATCTTCCTCCTAAGCTGTTTTGTGTCGGTTTCCACAACACGAAGCGGCTTACGAGGTCTCTTATCGACTGGATCAACTTCGAAATCTTCACAGCTATCAGCAGAAACCACTGTATTCGAGTCGTGCACATACTTCCGTAGATACGATACGTGAAAAACATTGTGCACACTCGACATCTTCTCTGGTAACTCCAATCTGTAGGCGAGCTTTCCAATTCGCTCGATGATCGGGAATGGTCCAACAAATCTCGGAGTCAATTTTCCTTTCTTCCTGAA
Organism: Allium fistulosum; assembly: GCA_030737815.1. Taxonomy (NCBI): domain Eukaryota; kingdom Viridiplantae; phylum Streptophyta; class Magnoliopsida; order Asparagales; family Amaryllidaceae; genus Allium; species Allium fistulosum. The sequence goes on from CM060905.1 coordinate 1,095,773,468, forward strand.
TCGAATAACATTCTTCAGAGGAGAAATCTTCACAAAAACCATCTCACCTACGTCGAATTCCAAATCCTTACGACGCTTATCGGCATAACTTTTCTGACGATCTTGGGCTGCCTTCATTCATTGCCGAATGATCTCTATGCAATCCGAAGTCTGACGAATCATTTCTGGCCCAAGTATCAATTTTTCTCCGGTCTCTAACCAACATGTCGAAGAGTTACACGGTCTTCCATACAATGCCTCATACGGTGCCATACCAATGCTTGACTGGTAACTGTTGTTATATGAAAATTCCACCAAATGAAGGTGATCTTCCCATGATCCCCCGAAATCTAAAACACAGGCTCTAAGGAGATCTTCCAAAACTCGGTTGACTCTCTCGGTCTGACCATCTGTTTGAGGGTGATAAGCTGTACTCAAACACAACTCGGTTCCCAAAACTTCCTGAAAGCTCTTCCAAAATCCACTAGTGAACAATGGATCTCGATCGCTCACTATACTCTTCGGAATACCATGGAATCGAACTATCCACTTAACATACAACTCTGCCAACTTTGATGCAGTCCTAGTCAATCGAACAGGAATCGAACTATCCACCCAAATCTCTTCATTTCCTGTTCTTGTTCTAGGTAACCCATCAATAAAATCCATCGATATTTGTTCCCACTTCCATGTAGGAACTTCTAACGGCTGAAGCAATCCACTGGGCTTCTTCTGTTCGGCTTTTACCAACTGGCAGTTCATGCACTTGGAAATAAAATTTCCAACATCCTTCTTCATACCTTCCCAATAGTAGGTTCTCTTCATATCCCGATACATCTTATTTCCACCTGGATGAATTGTCAGCTTCGAGTGATGACTTTCCTTCAGAACATCATCTCTCAATTCATCTATATCGGGAACAACTAGTCGTCCTTGTTTTCGAAGCCAACCTTCTCGATCGACCTTGAATCCTTTATCCTTTTCTGGGTCCAATCCAGATTCCAAATCATGGATAATCTTGACAAGCTTATCGTCTCGCTTTTGGCTCTCGCCAATCCTTTCCACAAGAGTTGGTCTTATCGATAAGTTTGCCAACATCTCAGGTTCCAATTCGCATCTGGGCCTGAAGTCAAATCCAGCTAAATACTCGAGATTCTTCCATTCTGAAAACATGGCTCCCAATCCTGCATGTCTTCGACTTAACGCATCTGCTACTGCGTTACCCTTTCCCGGAGTATAGGCTATACCAAAATCATATGATGCCAAAAACTCTAACCATCGCTACTGCCGAAGATTCAAATCCTTTTGGGAGAAAAGATACTTCAATGACTTATGATCTGTAAACAACTCGAATCGAACTCCCAATAGATAATGTCTCCACATCTTCAGAGCAAAAACAATCGCTGCCAACTCCAAATCATGAGTCGGATAATTCCTTTCATGCGGCTTTAGTTGTCGACTTGCATACGCAACAACTTTATCCCTCTGCATCAGCACTGCTCCAAGTCCAGTACCACATGCGTCGGTGTAAACCACCATCTCATCATTCCCACTTGGAATAGTCAAAACAGGAGCACTTGTCAATCGCTCTTTCAGGATTCCGAAAGCTTGCTCACACTTATCTTCCCATCTGAACACTTGGTTCTTTTTCGTCAATCCTGTTAACGGTGCAGCCACCTTGGAGAAGTCTTTGATAAATCGACGATAATATCCTGCTAATCCAAGAAAACTTCTCACATCAGATGCATTCTTAGGTCTACCCCAATCCTGGATTGCTGCCACCTTGGCGGTATCAACCGCTATTCCATTTCCAGAGATAACATGGCCTAAGAACCTCACTTCACTCTTCCAGAAGTGACACTTCGAAAACTTAGCCTTCAGCTGATGTTTCCGCAAGATTTCCAAAACAATATGCAAGTGCGTCTTGTGCTCTTCTTCAGTTCTGGAGTAAATCAAAATATCATCCACGAACACTAATTGAACTTGTTCAACTGATCTCTGAACACTCTATTCATAAGATCCACAAAATATGCTGGCGCATTAGTCAATCCAAACGGCATTACCAGCCACTCAAAGAAACCGGATGGTGTCCTAAAAGCAGTCTTCGGCACACTATCCTTAGCCACTCTCAACTGGTGAAATCCCATTGCCAAATCCATCTGAGAAAACACCTTATCTTCGTGAAGCTGATCAAACAAGTCATCTATTCTCGGCAATGGATACTTGTTCTTCTTAGTCACTTTATTCAGCTCATGATAATCCACACACAACCTCAGCGATCCATCCGCTTTGGTTACAAACACAACTGGTGCACCCCATTCGGACACACTACGCCGAATGAATCCTTTCTGCAAAAGATCATCAACCTGCACCTTCAACTCCTGCTGTTCCCTAGGCGCCATCCGCCTAAGAAGCATCACAACAGGTCTGGCTCACTCAACTAGATCTATACGAAACTCGATCTCTCTATGCGGCGGTAACCCTTTGACCTCGTCAAAGACATCCTCAAATCCATTAGCGATTGGCACAGATGACAGTCCATCCCGTGGAACAACCAGCGAATACATGAAGCTCATGAAGACGCCTTCCTCATGCTTACATCGTATCACAACCTTTCGCCCCTCCACATTCTCGACTGTCACCTCCAACCTTTCACAATCAACCTCTGCCGCATACTTCCTAAGCCAGTCCATACCCAAAATAATTCTGAACCCCGCAAAGTTCAGAACAAAACAATCACAAACAAAAGAGCAATCATGACTCGATACAATCAGACCACGGCATAGCATACACAAACAAGACGAACCCCCAACTGGATTAGTCACAACCAATGGCCTATCAACAATATCCGGTTCTAAACCCAACCGGCTTACAAGTTCATTACAAACAAAAGAATGCGACGCCCCAGTATCAAATAACACTCTAACTGGAACACCACATATGGAGAGAGTACCTTGAACCACTACACTCTTTCCTTTCTCTTCAGCGGTAGGAGCTTTCGAAGATGATGGAACAACCCCCAAAGCATAAGCTTGCACAATCTGCTTGTCCTTCCGCGGTTCTGGACAATTCCTCTTAACATGCCCCAGCTTGTCACAGTTCTGGCACTTCACTGGCACTTTCGGATTCTTGCAATCCCTGGAGAAATGGCCTTTCTGCTGACAATTGTAGCAGGTCACTTCGCCCTTCGGCTTCTTCTGGCCATCCTTACCCTTTTGTTGCTGCTGCTTCCTCTTCTTGTTCCCACCCTGCTGTGGTCTAGACTCTTCCCTGGTTACAGCAACAACAGATCCTTCTTTAGGAAACAGATTCTCGTGCCTCAGAGCTTTCTCCACAAGCTTCTCAAATGGATCGTCCAAGTGATCCACCAACTGCCTCCCAAGATAACTGTCCAAGCCTGTCACAAACTTCTCATTCTTTATTCAATATACGACCGGGCATACTTGGACAAAGCTTCAAACTCAGAAACATACTCAAGAACTGGTCTTCCACCTTGCTTGAGCTCCACAAACTTCTTGAACAGAACAGACTTCTGAGCTGTAGAAATGAACTTAGCTTCAAATCTGGCTTGGAATTGCTCCCAAGTGATCTCTTCCTCCGGAGTATCAATGGTGATAGAGTTCCACCAATCAGAAGCTCTTCCTTGAAGCTGCCTTGATGCTAACTTCCTCTTAGTCGCATCCTCAATTCCCAAGTCACCAAAGATCCTTCTACAAGCATCTATCCACCTCTGGACTTCAATGGTTGGTTCTGTTCCTAAGAAAACCTTCCCTCCAAGAGCAGTATAATCCTTACACAACTTAGCAAAATCCACCGGTCTTGGAGTTTGAACTTGAACTCCAACATCCACCGATGGCCTCGGAGCTGGCATCCTTCTCATGATCGAAGTCATCATAGCTTCGAACATAGCTGCATTATCAGCAGCCCCCTCAGTAGCACGGCCTCCCCTAGCAGCTGGTCTCCCTCTTCGACTCATCCTTAATATCTATAAAAAGGAATGATTAGCATACCTAGAGAAACAACTGCATAAAGGACTCAAAATCTACTAAGCTACTATATTATATATAGTAATCATCCATCAAAATACAATTACGTCTCTCATACGTAGTTACGTCAGCGAGCGTTGGGTAAAATCGATTAACCAAAGCTCTGATACCAAATGTGACGACCGCCCATGACCCCTGCACCGAACCTAGAGAAAATGCGCTGTAAAGTGTGCCAAGCAGCCATGGACGATTGCCAGGGTAAATTTAAACAACAGAATCTATCGTATTACTCACAGCGCATGGACAAAATACAATAGAATATATATATAGTGAAGCTTCACAGAATAGAATCTCATCAATAAAACTTCATAATAGTTGAATACAAACATCTGAATAGTCAATACATCAAGCCTCACTACATAACACTCAGAGAATATACAAGCATCGGAACATCCAGTACATATAGTAAGAAGATAATATGCAAGCCTCCAGCTCGTCTTCGACATCAGCACCGTGGAAAGCAAGAACAACACCTGTCACCTGCTACCTAGTATGCCCGTCCCAAAATGGACGAACAGCCCAAGGCAATAAGAGTTAAAACATAAAGCCTTGAGTCAGACAACAGTCTTAGTGAGCGGTAAATTAACTAACAACATACCAAAAGAGCATAAAGGAAAAGGAATAGGAATACAACCCTCCCACTCCACCTCTTTCTACAGTGATAGCCCCCAGACACACACTAAGCAGAAGCAAACATAGCAAAGCATACAACTTAAAGTAAAGCAATTATCACTCGAGTCAAGGGCGATGTTTTCCAAGTACAAACCCCCAAGGCCTAAACCAAGATCAGATAACCACCTAGAAAACACTGCTCTTGAGACCGAATGACGATACAACCAAACATCCATGACTCTGGCTATCACTGTTATCATTGCTTCGATATCATCGTTAATTGAATGACCGGCTCATTCTTTCATCCGTCCGTCAAGGGCTAATGGAAACCCCGGTTCTAGACATAACTCCGCACGTCATCGTGACCCGTGCCTAGGACTATCGAATCTGCCCAGAGTACTCGACTACCAATCAGTAGCCTTCAGGGACTATCGAATCTGCCAAACGTACTCTTGCTTTGAGCATGCTAGAACCTTCAACAACGATGAGATCTCAGCCTTCTAGTCATCCTCCTGGAAGACTATTTCCATACTAGCTCAAGCGCCTCTCGAGCAAACCATTATCCTCAAACTCGAACCATTTCACCGAGTTATCAACATGCTTGGAATGATCCCGTCTGGATTAGACCAAGGCTATCTCATATCATACTTCGCCTCATCATCATTATAGCAAAGCCTCATCTCAACATCACCATCAAATCTATCCATATGAGCTTCCTCATCCACCACATATGTCACAAGCAGCTTTTCCAATTCAAGAGCCTTTCCCTTAGCTTTTGAATCATCTTCGGTCTAAATCAAATCATCAATCATCTAATTCATAGCAATCAATCAAGTCAAACATTAACCCAAGTAATCAAGCATTCAAATATGATCTAATGAACAATTATAACAATAATGGCAATTTCGTAAATAAAGAGTCTAAAGTCTAACAAGCATGAAAACATGAGTAATATCTCTATAACTTGATGAATGAACTTGCATAGGTTAACATGTAGTAAAATGGATGTCAAATCATCATGAACAATGGATCTACATGGATCTATACTTAGGTTTACAAAAATGCATGGAAATCACTATTTTAACACAAAATCAAGCCAACGATCCGATATACTTATTTGGATCCGTGTGAGAGATAATCACCACTCACCAAATCACCTAAACAACCCAAAAGCAACACACTTCAGATCTGGACAGCGAAGGATCTAACTCGATCTATCACAAATCCGCTTCAAACGATGAAATCTCTCTTCGAAGAATGTAGATCTTCAATCTAAGCTCTTCGATCTTCGATTTGATCTTCAATTTGGATGGAAGGAATCACAAGATTAAAGTGGAGAAAAGAAGTGAAGAAGTGTAGAAGTCGAGCTCTCAAAATGGCAGCACTTCGTCGCTTCGAAATCCGGATCCAAAAAGTGAAGAGGAACCCCTCCTATTTATAGGCTGAAATCCACCTTAGGTCGTTCGCTCGGAGTTAGGTCGTCCACGACCTAAGAACCCTTACGACCTAAAATCTTCGACCTAACAGCCCCAAGCCTCTACGACCTATGACCTAACATATGCGCACTCCCACGACCTAACCAGATGTGCTTCTACGACCTAAAGACTTAGCGCATCAGCGCACCCAAGCGACCTACGACCTAACTCAAATGCGCTTCCTCGCGACCTAACGAATGCGCATCCATACGACCTAACAGATCCAACGACCTACGCGCATCCACGACCTACGACCTAACAAACCTGCGACCTAACACACACGCGCGACCTAACAGAGATGCGACTTAGCGACCTAATACTTCACAACCTAACTCCTAAGCCGTTTACGACTTAACTTCCTTAGGTCACCCACTGCTACCACCAGCTCCTTAGGTCGTTGCCGACCTAACTTCCTTAAGTCGCTAACCTGCTTATCTCCTAGGTCGTTAACTCGCTAACTCCTATACCGCTAACCCTTAGGTCGCCGCTTATTTAGGTCGCCTATTTCTTAAGTCGCTTTCACGACCTAACCTACCCCACGACTTATCTCTTATACGACCTAAGTCCTTACCTCGTCTAGTCTACTAGGTCGCTAACCTCTATAAGTCGTCCCATTTCTTAGGTCGCCCAATACCTTAAGTCGCTTACACGACCTATACTTCTTCACGACCTAAGCTTCGAACGACTTAAACCCTAGATGACTTAGACTATGGATGACTTATCAATAATGGGACTTAATGACAACTGTTTTACGATGTTTCGATCCGTAAAAATATGGGTCGTTACACACGTGCCTTGTCATACTCTTTATCCTTATTCGCGCCCACTACGATTTAGTTTTAGTATGGTACATATAGGGGACTCACTGACTACCGACGTTACTGATTGTGTTACAGAACCTGCATAGACTACCTGCCTAAAAATATGTTAAGGGGGATCAATGTAACGCCTTAACGCTAAGAAAAATATTTATTTTATTGATAGACACTACATATGTAGCGTATCTTACTACATATAGATAGTTTAACGGATCCTTAGGAGATGGAAAATCCTGTAACATCTCTTAAGTTATTTCACTCACGTTGTACACTGGACAGGAGATGTGAATTCCCGTAAACATCTCTGAAGCTATCACACTCATATTTATTTGCTGTTGATTTAACTTACATAAGAACTTTTAGTTCTGACTCGAGTGTTTTGTCTTTTCATTACGCTCGGGTCAGCCTGAGCTTTTTAGTGTTGAAGACATTATTCCTTGAAGACGGAGATGGAGTTGTTAGATCGTATTTACTATTATTATTCTGCTGCATTATTTTGGTATGTTTGTTGATTGTATTCTGATTTTGTGTAAAATTTGTGTAATCAAATGTATATTGTAAAATAGCTTCATGAACTGTTCATTCAATTATTATATTTTGTCAATTCCGCTGCGAGATTCTATGTTTTGTTTTTCTTCTTTTCTCTTATTTTCTTATTTACCCCATTGACAATCCTCCCTTTTGAATGGTTTGAGTTAGACATGTATGGTTTATTGCAATTTAAACCGTCCAAAAAGATGGGTCGTTACATAACTAATATTGTTTGAAGTTAATAATTATTTATTAACAATGTTTTGGAAGTTATAATAATTATTTGTTAATAACGTTCGGAGTTTATAATTATTATTTATAATAATGTTTTGGAAGATAATTATTATTCATATAATAATATTTGAAGATTAGTTATTATTGTTTCATTAATAAGGTTTGGAATTATTAACTATTATATTTATAATGTTTTGAAGTGAATAATTATTATTTATTAGTAATTTTTTGTTGTTAATAATTTTTATTATATAATAATGTTTTGAAGTAAATTATTATTATTTATTTATAATGTTTTGAAGTTATTGATTATTATATTAAAAATGTTTTGGAGTTAATAGATTATTTTATTAATGATGTTGGAAAGTTAATTTATTATTTATTAAGGGTATTTAAAATAAATAAATAAATTTATCTGATTAATCGTATTTATAAATAATAAATTGATTTATAAAAAGGAATCTCATTTAATAAAAGAGATTCATTAAAGAGTTTATAAATGAAAATGGGACTTGGGTTTATAAGAATCTTTAAAAGGCTTAATAAAGGATTTTGTATAAAGGGATTTTAGAGAAGATTTTTATTAAGTAACTTTATAATGGATTTTTATAAAAGATCTTTATAAAGGAGTTTTATATAAGAATAAAGTTTTATAAATGGTTTTAGAGTTTTATAAAAGGAGTTTTATAAATGTTTTGAGTCATATAAAAAAGGGAATTTATAAAAGAAGATGCGATTAATGTCCAAAAATGATTTTTAAATAATTATGGTGATAGAGAAAACATCTTTCCACACTTAACACAAAAAGGAAATCTTTCTCGGTGTTGTGAATAAACTTATTACGTTGAGATAAGTATATTGATATTTTTCCAAGTATTGAAAAGAGTATAAAGGTTGTGAATATATCTTTGTAAAAGTATTTTGATACAAGTATTTATAAAGTGATTTTAATAAATTAATGAAAGGATTTAATAAAGAGGTTAGTGGCTGCTTATGTGCTTAACCAAATGTTGATTTCCATATGGAAATAAATCCCTGATTTGATTGATGCCTATTTATTTATTTGATAGTTAAATAACCGACTATCAAACTTGGCTAGTTTGAATTATCGTTATGGGTTCAGAGAGACCAGGATCAGATATATTATCTGAAAACCACTTCGAACCGGCGTAAGCATTTGAATTGGAACATCTTGAAGATGATTGAAGATGGAGCTTTTGAAGTGAAAGGGCCAGTTGCTACTAATCCTAAGGGTGATTCCAAAATGGATGTAGTGGAGGTAGTGCCTTCGGTTTTGTTCAGACCCAGAATGAACTTGTATGGATTAATGATGCATTGCATTTTGACTTGGAGAGCAATGTTAGCATTCTAAGATGGTTTGCTATAAAAAAAGGTAATCGTAGCCCCAAGCCTCATCAATCGGGAGAATGACTAAAGCAGGAACGTGCAGTAGGGCTATATGGTTTGCTCCCATTAGGGTATGATCATCCCAAGATCTGTGTCGATATCTCTATGTATGCCTCAGGGCCCATTATGGTTGTTTATCAACCATAGGGTGATCATATTCGACGCTATCTAGTAAGGGGTAGGGCCGGTCCTGAGTAGCAGAGGTGCAACGTGTTGTAGCCTCCCGTATATTTTATCTAGAGGTGTGTTAGTCCCGGAGAAGTTGGTTTTTGATGACAACAACCTTAGAATAAGATTATAAAATATAAATACAAACAGTATTGTTTAGATATATATGTATATGCAGGATGTATATGCAGGTACTAAAGAATGAATAATGTACAGTATAGAGATTCAAGAACTGATGAACTCAAGATTGAAGATATCAAGATTCAAGACTCATGAGTATCAAGATTATCAAGAGTTCAAGATTTCAAGATATGTAATTTAGTTAGGAATTTTGTTAAAACTCCTAAAAAAGCACTGACATCTTAAAATCCATTTTATTCGTGGAATGGAATCCACTTCGAGCCCGTTAAAGGGATGGAACCCTAAGTAGGATGGAACCTACGAAAAATCTAGTGGAACATTGTTTTATATCCACTAACTTTTATTCAAATGTTTTACAAAATTATGTCTTGTTTTCAAAATCTTCCTTTTTAAATCAAAAACATCTATCCTGGTTTTAAAATACTTTTAGCCTCAAAATAATCTATATTTTCAATATCAAATTATCCTTGGTTCTAAACTATAATATATTCAACTTTTAATATTTATAATTAGATTTAAATATAAAATTATAGTAAAATTTTATATACCAAAATATTATTCTCTATACTTATTTATGTATTTTAACTATAGTTAAGTATATTTATAAAGTTTAAAATAGTTTTAATACAAGATAGAAATTATTTTCAAAGAAAAACAAATTACCAAAAATAACTTAGGCCTGTCGACAACCCCAAGTACCCCCTGTCGACAAGGTGACAGTTGATTTCAAAAGTTTGAATTTCAAAAGAAGTGTCTATTCATCATATCCTTTCACGAATGGACATGGCTATTGTTCTACTATAAATAGGGGATGTTTTAAACGAATTTACCTTCATATTTTCTCTGTTTTCACTCCTCTTCTTCTTCCACATTTCTTTATATACATTTTTACCATTACTCTGCCGAAATCACCATTGAATCTAACTAGATCATCTCTGGTTTGATTCTCTATCACTATCTCAACAAGATCCCAGTGCTATTCAGAGTTATAGATTTCTTTGTAATCAATCGAGCGAGAAAAGGTGTGATTGTAGCCTGGAAAATCAATCGGGTGAACTTGTTGCCCGTAAAATCAAGTATCTCTACCCAGACGATTGTGAATCTGGAGCGATGTACCTCGTGGCCTTGAAATCGAGGGTGTAATTGTAAGAATTGATTTTGAAAGGAAATCTGTACTTGTGTTGCGGGACTGGATGTAGGGTAACTCCGAACCAGTATAAAATCCGGTGTGTTCTTTCCTTTATTGCTTTTACTTTATATCTGCATCTGTGTTTGATTCTGTGATTATATCTGTGTCTGAATATTGCATACATTTGTGTTCAAATTGATATAAACTCGAAAAGAATTAGTAATTCCTTAAAACACTATTCACCCCCCCCCCCTCTAGTGTTAATTCTAGCCTTAAGATCTGTAATCTGCATTTCTCACAAGGTGTACGGATTCGATGGGTAGACTCTTACCCTTTCATTGTTGGAACCCATTCTCCAATACGAGCCTTCGGATTTGATTATATACCTATTATGTTAGAATTTAATAGTGTAACAATTTCGGCTATGATTAATATGTATTTGTATCCTAGAGATTATTATAATATCACTGGATTTTCTATAGAAATGTTTTGGTTATCGTAAGGTAAAAACTATCCGTATTTATATGCGACGTGATCTTATGAGATACATTTATTTTCAAAAGATGTTTATAACATTAAAATTCAATTGAGGTGTGTTTCTCACCCTGGTTTACCAGACTGATCCCGACGTTATTTTTCTTATAATGCTCGGGTCAGACCGAGCATATTTACAGATTCAGTTTGGATACTTGAAGTTTCAGGAGACGAACTGGATGCCTCCAAGTCATATTCATGTATATTCTATTTTCCGCTGCATTGGTTGTTTATATTTAGCAGCAATTGTGAAGACGGGTTGTTATAATTGTCCAGGCTATTGATTGATTAGTTGACTCTGATTGATGTATGTATAATAAAGTTCAGTTTTTCTTTTGTAAAGATTATTGTTATATTATAGAATGCTCGTCACGTTGTGAGATTCTATTCTGTCTTTTCTTTCTCTTTCCCCAAACAATCTATCTTTTCGGCACTCGGATGCTTGGCACATGAATACCGTAGATGTATTTGTGTCGACTTCTGAAGGTCGAAAAGGTAGGTCGTTACAATTCTCAAGTCAAGAGGGCTGTGTAATATCATTGCTTTGATATTCTCTGTTCGACCTTAGTTATATTTACCAACAGAAAACTATCGAGTGAGATCATAGTTATCCAATAACTATCGGTACATAGCCCATTGGTACTCCAATAGCCATGAGTAATAACTACCCAACATTTGGAGAACATCACATACTCCGATCTCAACGGATGTATCAAAATATCCTATCTCGAAACATCTTGACTAAGAATATATAAAACAATATGTAATTTCCATTGTGAAAATTTTCTCATAATTACAATATATTGTGATTACTATTACAAAACATATCATTTATGGATTTTCTACTAATTACACTTAAATTAAATATATAATTAACATAATATATTATGAGATGTATGTAATAGATATAAAAATACCTTTTATTTCGAGCGAGATTTTATTGTAGTGTTAATAATGTAAAATAAATTACAAAACTGCCTCTATGGCATACCCTAACTCTACATAAGATAATTTCATTATTAAAATTTTAGTTAAGGCAATTAACTTTACGTTTATTATTAATAATCTTTGTATCCGTGAGCATAAGAGATTGCTCCCACTAAATTCCAAATACGTCTTAATTTAATTAACTTGCATAAAATAATTACTTTCCTATTGAGCAAAATAAAAATAATATGTAGTTAATTGCAATATTATAATTTTTATAATTTATCTTAGGGGGTGATAAGAACTGTCATTCAGTTTATGGATGTTGTGGCAATTGAAATATAGTTACATCCAAATTATAATAAATCTTATCTAATAATAGTAGTATACTTACTATTTACACTGTAAAATCAATTTAATCAGCATAGTTAAAATTTTCATTTTTATATTTATAAAATTAAATATCAAACAATTTATTCATATGTCATCATGCTTGCATCAAAATGCAAACAAATATTATATATACGTGACAATTTGATTTTCAACCATGTTCACAAGATTTATTGCAACAACGTAATATTACAAGATATATAAAATTACATAGTACAAACTGCTTTCATGTGCTTTCACTTTCCTTATGCAAGTATTATGGTTGACATTATTAGTCTTGGAGCAAGTTGAACATGCAAATTATGTCACATGAGATTATACAAAACAAATTTTATGATCAACACACAAATTATACTGAAATTGTTTAAATAGCATTCACATATTCATGTCATATGAGCATATAGACCATTAGTACAATGAATTTACCACTTCCTTTGCAACAAGATTTATGCATTAAAATGTTAGAATATAAAATTGTTTTCCTATAGGCGTAAGAATCTTCAACTTTAACAATTACTCTATGTCATCTTATCTCTATTTAATTTAACAAACAATTGATTTCTTGTAGGGTAAACCAATTATAAATAATTTGAATTTCAAATGCCAACATTTTATAACTTCATGTGATATATATATATATGTATGTATGTATATATATATAATTACAAATATTTGCACTCTACATCGTCAATATTTGTAGTTCTAATTGCATATTTTTATAAAATGAAAATCTACAGTCTATACCGTAAGAATACGCATTTTATACTTAAATATTTGCAGTCTGCACTTAAATATGTGCTTTTGAACTGTGCATATTTGCAGTTTTAACTGCAAATATGTGTTGTCCCGCCTTTTGGCAAGGCCGTGACACCAAGGACTTGACTAGGGACTGAAAACAATCCGACCCGGAGGTCAGTTATCTACAGGTCCATGATGGATATAGGAAAACTTGGTTCGAGTCCGGATACTTCTACAATTAGCATGGTATGACAAGCATAGCTATGGAAGGAAACATTTCAAATTTCAGGTCAATCGGAGTTCGTATTCTTAAGTTATGGATCAATCAAAATCCATATCCATTTCGTATCCATCAACCCATATCCATCATTTCGTATCCATCCAGATCGGTACGAAATGAGCATAACTCCTTCACTCAGCATCCATCATTCATATCCATCAAGTTCGAACCAGTGTCGATGGACTTCAACATTCCTTAGATCGATCACACTTCATTCAGCCAACATCTGCATGTTTCATATCGATCACCTACTTGATCGATACAAAGAGAGAGGCCAAAGATCGATACAAAGGAATGAGTAGAGCATTGATACGAAAAGCATGGCCTCAATTGAATACGAAAGAAGAGGTCAAACCAAAGGAAGCGGTCCTTATGAAAAAAAATTAGATCTCCATAAAGCACTTGCGCCATGTCATCGATACGAAGAATATCGATACGAATCTATCGATACGAAATCTTCAGCCTCCTTGGCAAACTCAACCTTGGATCAATCATATCTCCCAAACTACAAATCCAAATGCCATGAAATTTTCACAGAAGTTAGCAAACCAACTCAAGAACAACCATTATCGATCGCTGCTCTACGCCTATAAATAGCATCCCCGCTGCAACTAAAATAGGACTTTTTATGTTGCTGCTCTGTTTAAACTCCATTGTAACTCGAGTGTTAGCCACCGTACTATTGTAATTCAGTTTATAATAAGCAATAAACAACAAATCCTTCAAATTGGACGTAGGCCATAGCGCTGAACCACTATAAATTCATGTCTTCTTTTACTACTACTTATTTTTCTTGGTGTGATTGTTAGATTAGCCTCGTTTTCTATTTTATTTCTTCATTCTAATCTCTTCAATTACATCCGAAGAGTATTATGCCCATTTTTGGTACAAATACTTTGGTGCTTTCAGCGAGAAAACTCTATTTTTCTCTGATTTTGAGGATCCCCTGTCGTTGTTGGATTGCTAAAATCTAAGGAGGAGATCCAGATCTGTCTTCCAGTGGTTCCTTCTATCCTATTCAGATTGTTCCATATCTAAGAAGAATTACATCCAACATGGTGCGCAATACCAGAACTGCTTCCAATGTTGTTGATACGAAAGGAAGGGATAGGCAAAATCCCATACATCTAACCACCGCAGGCCAAACATCAGCTGGAGTTCTAGATCCACTTGGTCCAGTAACTAGAGAGGAATTCCATACCCTAATGTAGGAGCTCACTCAAAGCTGTCAAGAGCTCACTCGGCAGATCCGTGCCAACACGGAACTCATGAACCAGCCTGAATGAAGAAAGGCGACGGAGATCTAGAATGGAGCATGCCTCTTATTCTTTGACTGAAAGCTTGGTGTCATCTGACTTCAATCACAGATCTACATGCCACCGATTAGATGGGAATTACGCGGAAGTCTCCCGGCACCCGTATGCCGTGAATTTCGAACAAGACGGAATAGGTTCTTCCATAGGGCATCAAGCTACACCCTTCTCCCGAGGAGGGACACTTTCTTACAACACTACCCATGACCACGCAGCAGCTGTTGCTATAGCTCTGGATGTTGAGATCCAGAACCAACCAGATCTAGCCCCTCGTCACCACATTCATTCTCAGGATCCTCACTTCCTTGAAATCCAGGAGTCAAGGAGGCGTGGAACGGGCCGTAGACAGCGACCGGACCGTCCTCGTGACATGGAACCCGACCATGCCTTGGCCCCGAATATCCAGATGCCCGATACTCCAAATATGATACGCCAAATGATAAGAGAAAGTCAAGGCCTCACAAATGATGATTGGGGGATTTCTAGAAGTCACCCCCCGTTCACCAATGATATCTTACATGCGGAACCGCCCCGCCGATTCCGAATGCCGACCTTGCCTGTATATGAAGGAAATTCGGATCCCAACCAACACATTCTGAAATATGAATGGCTCATGAATGCCGCTCGAGCTGACGATGTGGTTAAGTGTAGAAGCTTCCCTATCTCCTTGGGAGGCATAGCGACTATGTGGTTCACCTGTCTACCACCAAGATCTATTTCATGTTTCGAACAGTTGGCTACTAAGTTTGTCGAGCAGTTTCGTATGCATGCTACAAGGCCGAAGGACGTTAATACCTTATCCAGTGTTACTTAAGCCCCAGGAGAGAATCTAAGGCATTATCTGGAAAGGTTCCACGCTGCTTGTGCTGAAGTCAGTAATCCCAACGACAACTCTATTCTGATGGCATTGACTAAAGGGATCGATCCCGATTCCGAGTTTGGTGATTGGTTGGCTAGAAAACCCCCCGCTTCGTTGGACCGTTTCTATGCAAAGGCAGCCCAGTATTTGAGGAGGGAAGATGCTAGACGGTCTAGGAAGCAGGACGTCGTGGGGCTCAGTAGTGAAGGAATCTAGAGTAATGTTGCAGTGAAGCGGACCGGGGAGAGCTCCGGTAAAGTACAGTTAAATATTCAGAATAAGCAAAGTCAGTAGAAGGGTGATGGAGGTTAAGGAAAGAAGAGAGACCCTCATCGTGGGAGACTTAGGGCTCCTATGTTCGATTGATATACTCCCTTGAACACGTCGCTAGAGAATGTTTATCTTCAAACTTGCAATACAGGGCAGTACAAGAAGCCAGCTCCGAAACCATCGTCAACGAAGCAGATTCAGACCGGAAAGTTCTGTAGATTCCATGACTGTTACGGCCATAACACTAATGAATGCCGTCATCTGTAGAATATTATTGAAAAGTTGATTAGAGAAAGAAAGTTAGAGCAGTTCGTCCAGGCTCCGCAGGATGGCGGAGCGGGCCCATCTAATCCCAATCAAGGCCAGGCTGGGCCTGAAGAACCCGCACATACTAGCGGGAGGCTGGTAATTAATACTATGAGTAGTGGTCCTCATCTGGCTGATCGAAGCTGGAAGGAAATGGAGTCATATGCTAGTTCGATTAGGCATGTGGACTTAGAATGTTGTAGTGGTACTGACGAAGGGGCCCCGGCAAAACAACAGAGGACGATGACAGACGACATCGTTTTCAAAAACCGTGATGCCGACAGAGTCGAGGCCCCCACTATTAATCCATTGGTTATTTCTGCCCAGATAGGTCCTGCTTTGATGAAGAGGATCTTAGTTGATAGTGGAAGTTCTGTGAACATACTTTTCAAACGTGCTTACAACCAAATGTTGATGGAAGAAAAGGATCTAAAACCGTGTCAGTCAAGTATACATGGTTTCAATGGCAATGCAACATACCGTCTGGGATGGTGGAATTACCTGTTGAATTGGGTATCGGTGATCGTCGGAGAGCCCGGATGTTGTAGTTTGTTGTGTTGGATATTAACTCTCCTTATACTGCTTTCCTGGGCCGACCGACCCTTGAGGGTTTAGGGCAGCGATTGCCCCTTGGTGTTTGACTCTAAAATTCCCCACTGATAATGGAGTCAGGGTAGTACGTGGTGATCAGGCAGCTGGACGTGCCTGTTATGTCGCGGAACTGCGAGATTTGCAGTGAAAGGAGAAAGGTAAGAGCGCGGAAGAATCTCTCTGTGTCCGCTCCATGGAGAATTGACAACTAATGCCTGATCCGAGGCTCGGGCGCCACGACTAGTTTCCTAAAGATCTTGATCCCAGAGACAATAATGATGAAGGGGAAGTCAGAGAATACCAAGCTTCCTCGGTAGAATTGACAATTGATGTCCCGGGCAATGACGATGATGATTCTAGGGTGATAAAGATCGGATCTCAGCTTAGCCCCCAGATGGGACAGGAACTGGTTGATTTCCTCTGGGCAAACCTTGATGTGTTTGCCTAGACTCATTTAGACATGTGTGGGATCTCACCGAATATTGCAAGCCATGCATTAAATATCGACCCATGGCACGTTCCGGTGAAACAAAAAAGGCATGGTATGGATTCAGAGAGATCTGCCACCCTGAAGGAAGAAGTGGATAAACTCAAGGATAATGGGTTTATTCGTGATGCTTTATACTTGGAATGGGTATCGAATCCAGTGCTTGTCAGAAAGTTGAATGGAAAGTGGCGGACATGTGTAGACTACTCAGATCTGAACAAAGCCTGCCCCAAAGACAGTTTCCCGCTTCCTAGAATCGATCAACTGGTGGATTCAACAGCCGGACATGAGCTCTTATCTTTCATGGACGCATACTCCAGCTATAATCAAATCATGATGCACCTTCCTGACCAGGAGCACACTAGCTTAATCACTGATCTGGGACTTTATTGCTACAAGGTAATGCCGTTTGGACTCAAAAATGTTGGAGCAACCTATCAAAGGCTCATAAACCGGATGTTTGCAAACTAGATCGGGAAGACTATGGAGGTGTACGTAGACGATATGCTTGTGAAATCATGGTTATCCAGCGACCACATCAGTGATTTGGAGGCGATGTTTGACATACTCCGACAGTACAGAATGAAGCTAAATCCGTTGAAGTGTCATTTTGGAGTCGCGTTTGGAAAGTTCCTTGGGTTTATTATCAACGCCAGCGGAATTAAAGCCAATCCTGAAAAGATCTGGACGATTCAAAATCTTAAAACTCCCATAACCATAAAGCAGGTGCAAAGTCTTAATGGGAAGGTGGCAGCTTTGAGCGGGTTTATTTCCCGATCCATGGACAAGTGGATTCCCTTCTTCGATCTTATTAGAAAGGGAAAACGGAATTTCGAGTGGACAGAGGAGTGCGAGGGCGCATTCTGGGCACTAGTACAACATCTAGCAACACCTCCCATCTTGTCGAAGCCGGTTGATCACGAGAAGTTGTATGTCTATCTAGCGGTTTCGGCAAACGCAATCACTGCCGCGCTAGTTCGAGAAGAGGATCGGATCCAACGACAGTCTATTATATCAACAAAAGATTGACGGGGGCATAAAGAAACTATCCGAAGATAGAGAGGATGGCTTATTGTCTTGTTATAGCCTCGAGAAAGATCCGCCCATATTTCCAAGCTCATTTGATCATTGTTTACACCGATCAGCCATTACGACAGATCCTGACACGACCTGAGACGTCTGGTAGGCTGCTTAAGTGGAACATCGAGTTGAGTTAATTTGATAGCACTTATGCCTCAAGGCGAGCTATTCAACGACAAGTTCTAGCGGATTTCATAGCTGAGTTCACCATACCGGAGGACTTTCCCGAAACCAGTGAAGCTCCCAACCATATATGGAAGCTATACACCGATGGCGCATCAAACGACCGGTGCTCAGGCATTGGAGTGGTGCTCGAAACCCCAGAAGGGCAATCTATATGCTACGCTTTGAAATTAGACTTCCATGCAACTAACAATGAAGCTAAGTACGAAGCCCTACTTGCTGGACTAAGACTTGCCAAGGATTTGGGAGTCATCGCTATGGAAATTTACTGCGATTCACAACTGGTGGTGTGCTAGGTCCAAGGAGAGTATCAAGCCAGAGACCAAAGGTTGGCCTCCTACCTTATGCGGGTCTAGGAAGTGTTGAACCAGTTTGACTATTACACTATCTGGTGTATACCCCAAGACCAAAATCAAAAGGCTGATTCTTCAGCAAAACTGGCCAGCACTAGCGAAGCACGGCGGATGGGACTCATCCCCATGGAGGCACTTACTGCTCCAAGTATTGATCAGGTGGAGACAAATTGGGTTCATGAGGCAACACCCGAAAGGGAGTCATGGATGACTCCAATCAAAAACTATCTTAAGCACGGAACGTTACCCGAGCGCAGGAGCGAGAAAAGACAAGTTCTCTGAAAGGCTTCGCGATTTGTCATCCAGGATGGAGTCCTTACGGAAGGGGATATTATGTTCCTTTACTTTGGTGTATCGCCCACGATGAGATCAAACGAGTGTTGCATGATGTGCACGAGGGAGAGTGTGGCGATCACACTGAGGGGCAAGCCCTTGCGAAAAAGATACTCAGGTATGGGTATTTCTGGCCAACCGTAAACCGAGACGCATCGGATTATGCTAAGAGATGTGATAGGTGCTAGAAACATGCCAGAATTCCGAGAGCCCCGCCAACCAAAATTACTCAGATGGTCAGCCCATGGTCGTTTGCCACATGAGGTATTGATATAATAGGGTCCTTGCCTCTAGCTAAGGGTGGCGCAAAGTACACCATCGTTGTAGTTGACTACTTTACAAAATGGGTGGAAGCTGAGCCCCTTGCTACTATCATGACGAAGAAAGTAATCAATTTTGTTGTGCGCAACATCATCTGTCGTTTTGGCCTCCCACAAACAATTGTAACTAACAATGGGGCCCAATTTGATAGTGCCGAGTTTAAGAATTTCTACCAACGCTATCGCATCCAGAAGAAATTCTCGACAGTAGCTCACCCTCAAGCAAACGGGCAAATCGAAGCTGTCAACAAAGTCATCAAGTCCATTTTGAAGAAACGACTAGAGAAGGCTGGAGGTAAGTGGGACGATGAGCTCCCCATGGCCTTATGGGCATATCGAACTACCCACAAGTCCGCGACCGACCATACTCCATTCGCACTTTCTTATGGCTCTAAAGCCGTTATTCTAGTTGAGCTAGAGGTAACTTCTCACCGTGTGACTTATTATGATCCAAAGACGAACGCCATCCTGCTTGTAGAATCTCTACATTTGTTAGATGAGAAGCATGAAGAGGCTGATTTGAGGGCAGCCGCACATCGCAACCGAGTCGCCCGATTATACAATGCTAAGGTCTGACCTAGAACCTTTGAAGTGGGCAATCTCGTACTCAAGCGGGCCTATCCAGTCCCTTCACACATGAAACTAACATGGGAAGGACCGTATGTCATCGAACGGAGGCTTGGAGATGGCACATTCAAGCTATACCGTTAATGGTCTCACACTATCGAGAGCATGGAACAGCGAAAGTCTTCGTCGCTATTACATATAATTGGCATTCATTCATTTAGTCTGCTTTCCTTTTCAAGTTTGTTTATGCAATTCAAGAATTTGTATTTGTAATAAGGCAACTGATTTTGCTATGATTTCTTATTTCAGCAATAAAGCGCAGACTCATAAAGCCAAATTAATGATTCCTAAATGCATCATGCGACCGCCATGATGTACAAAGAGCTGAGTTCCATCTTATGATGGGACTCCTTCAAATAGAAAGTGATCATGATCCGACCGGTCACTCGCTAGATGAAACCCCGAGCTCGGGGGGCAGACAACAACCAATTAAAAGAGAATTAAAACACGACAATTTTCCAACCAACTCCAGCTCCCAGAGTGCAAGCTGAAGTGCAAACTCTAAAATTAAGACGTGAATCAACCGCCCAGCTCGAGGAGGATGGATCTGTCCATCCACGACCTCGCTTATTTCCAAAAGCTCGAGGAGGATGGATCCATCCATCCACGACCTCGCTTATTTTCAGAAGCTCGAGGAGGATGGATCCGTCCATCCACGACCTCGCTTATTTTCAAAAGCTCGAGGAGGATGGATCCATCCATCCACGACCTCCCTACTTTTCAATCTCGAAGAAGATGGATCCATCCATCTACGACTTTGCTTGCCAGATCAAGGGGGGTGTGATCCGACCATCCACAACCTTGATCAACTCCTTATTCCCAAAGTGCGAATAAGATCCTAATACTTAAACGGGTGCGACCGACCGCCTATAAAATAACTTATGTCCCCGAAGTATGGATATGATTCTAAACAATAAGTGGGTGTGACCGACCATCGACATACAAGTCTAAATCCCCGGAGTGTGGATGCAAATAGTAGCAAGCGAGCGAGTGTGATCCGACCGCTCAAACTCATGTCACTTTAACTTTGTTCCGACTAAATTAAATCAAAGTTGGTGAAGGAGGAGGACGACCGCCAACTAACTACTTCAATTCTCTCCAGAACTGGGGGCATAACTCAAGTTCCAGCCGCTGACCGAGACAACGCAACGTTGGGACTTGACTCAACGTCTGATTATGACCCGAGGCCATGACTTCAGGACTTATAGACCAAACTCAAGTTCGACTCAGAGACTAAAGCTTCACGAGTACATTGAATGGAAATGTGAGTGCTAAAGTACTTAGACAAATAAACACAGAGTTATGATAAAAACAAAGAAGAAATTTTATTCACACTATTCTTTGAGAAAGTAAGTACAAAATCTGTTCAAAGGATTCCTATAAGCTGGGGCCAAACCCGTGTCTATACATGGCCTACGGAAAGCAAAAGTGAAGCTTATTCTAGCCATCTACAAAAGAGGAAGCAGAAATGCAAATCTACGCCTTCGGTTTCTTCTTGACTTTCTTTGGCGTAGATCCGCTCGAGCTACCGCCCGGACCTCTCTTTGAACCCTTGCCTCCCCGGCTCGCTCCAGCTGGCTTGTCTCCAGCCGGGGAAATCGACACGGTCTCTTCTTGAGAGCTCACAGAGATTGAAGTGTCCTTTGTGTGTGGAACCGGTGGAATGGTGGCACTCTCGATGCTAGAAGAATGAGGCGTGCTGGTCTCAATAATGGTGCCACCTGGAGAAACCACAAGAATAGGGACCAGACCGGGACCCGCCATGCCTCTGCCGGCTCTGCAAGCCTGCTCAGCCTGCTCAATCTTGGCTTTGATTTCTTCCATTATCTGTTCCTCCCGGTCCACGTGCTCACCCATCGAAATACTGCCGGTCGGACCCGAAAAGCCCATGATAATTATATCTTCATCTACATTGAAAGGCACTTCAATACTCGGGTCGCTTTGATGGATGAGGAGCACTTCCATTAGTTGATCATCAGGCACATAGCTACCATCATGTGTCTCCCCAACCGAAGAAGTAATTGTCACAGTTCTGGCCTTCGTAGTTAATGCCTCCTACTCATGGTTATTTCTTAAGTTGCAGGAGGATCGACCGATATAGAATCTAAGACTGAATGAAGATAAGAGAATATATTAGTAATATCTTCCGATAGTTTTCCTACATTTTGAGGAATAGGAGAAGTGTCCAGAATACCTTCCTTCAGTTGGTTCCTATGTTGAGCCGACGTGCCTTCCGGGCCGCGCTTGATAATCGGAGAGAGATGTGGTCTATCAGGATCATACCCCGGGCCGACTGAGGGATCGACATAGGATGTAGGCTCAGTTTGAGACGTTGGAGGCATTTCGGAACCAACTTCACGGTGTTCACTCCCGGATCCTTTTCCGGCTTCTAGATACTTAGCGGCCAGGTTTTTTTCTGAAGCGTGATGGTTGTCTCATGGAGGACTTTAGGCTCATCTCCAATCAGCACTTGAGTTTCTAATTCAAACCCATCGACGGTTGTAGCATTGCGGATCGCCTTTTCGTTCTCAAGCAAGCAGTTCCAGGCCTTATATAATTGGAAAGGATAGTCCTCACCGAGCTAGTTCAGGTTGCGATTTCTTAGGACATTAACGTTGTAGGTGACCAGAAGATCTTCAAATTCGCTTTCCATCTTGGCCTCTACATCTTTTATTTCCCTTTCCACCCTGGCGTCGGCATCTTCGGCCTTTTTATTCGCAGAATCCCTCTCTTTCCTAAGTCTCGCCGCCTCCTCACACGCCTCTTGGGCCACTCTGTTAGCTTCGTCTTTATCTTTAAGGGCCTCAGTCAGCTTCGCCTTTAATTCGGTGACTTCTTTCAATGCGGCATCCCTTTCTCGCATAATAACAGTATTGCAATGCCACATTTCCTGCACCAAGTCCATGTGCGTTTTCCTCATCTCCTCCATAGACTTCATGGCTCCCTCGGCTCTTTGGTTGGTCTCAATCTCGGCTTTTCTCGAAGACTCAATTTCATTGGTAAGCACTTCTATTATTTTGTCCTTATGAGAGAGATCACCTTCTAGTTTCTCGATAGCCTTGGCCCGCTCAAAAGGCACACCCAAAATCCGTTCTGTTGTCTTAACCCATTCGCGATATTGGTTGTATGTGTCATGCACATAGTCTTGCACTAATTTCTCTATATCACTTGGGATTCTTTTCAAGTTGGGAGGAAAGTGCAAGCCATCGAAACATACATTCGGAAAATATTTCTTCAGTTTGGCAATGCAAATGGCTCCCTCCCCCGTTGGCTCTATGGCAGTTTACTCTACGACGGTAGGAGTTTCTGTTTTGATTCTGCGGCATTGATCGCCGGCTTTTGGAGCATGAGACGGCGCCCTTTGATGAGCAGATTTAGAAGAAGGCCTACCGGAGCCAGAGGGTTTAGAGGGTCCTTTTGGTGGTGGAGATCACGACCTAGAACGATGCCTGCTTTGGTATGATCTCTCTTTTTCTCTATCGTGACGCTCGTGTTCCTGACTGGAATGATAGCCGCGACCATAGTCTCTCCCGCTCTCGCGGCGATGTGATTCAAAGTAGGATCCAAAAGAATGGCGCGAAGAGTGAAGTTTGCTAAGCATGGAGCCTTGCTTCACCATCGTGTCTGCAAAACAAAAGGAGGAATAAATTAGTCATCGCCAGAGATTAAAAAGCATGTAATGAGATGTCGTGTGGTGCCGTTAAGTGTGTGTAACGACCCGTAAATTTTAACTGTTTTAATAACGTAATTAGTTGAAATTTTGTGAAATTTTAAACGATAAAATTTTGAAATAAAAATTTAATATTTGGAATGCGCCTAATTGAACATAGCAACTGGTAAATTTTCGTCCGAAAATATGAAGTTTATTTTCGTGCGTAAATTTATTTCAATTTAATCAGTTAGGAATTGATGAAAATAAAATGTTTTCGAAACCTAAATATTTTTATATAGAAAAATTCTAAACCATCTTCTGAGCAAGACGTCATTTTTCGTTTTTTCAAATTCGGACTTCTTTAGCTCCGTCGATCTTATTTTTCTGCGATTTTCTTGCATTTTCCGATAGTAGAAAATTCGAATTTTCATAATTCAATCATACCACTGATATCTGTGTACCGTTTTAATCGTCTCGTCGTGCTGATCTCAACCATATACTCATTTGTGTATTTTGAAGTTCGGTGTGCGTTGAAATCTGTGAAACGCCTAGCGTATCGGTTACGCAACCGAGTCTTTTGGTCCCATACCTTTTAATATCCCACCGTTCAAACCAATGGACACTATCATTTATTATTTTCAGAAATCAACCGCGTGACTCTTACTATTTCCACTTTTCGTTCCTTTTGAGAAATTTTAACAGTCTACGCAAGTCACTTTATTATTGTTCACTGAATTCAGCATAGACTTCCTACATTATACGGGTTCCAAAATTTTACTGTTCATTCGTTCATATCCTTCATTTCAAAGAAGAAAAAACAATCTTCACATATGTTTCTCTTTGCTGTAACCAGACACACCTCCTCTTCACGTCAAATACCTCTCCCACCACCTTCCTCTTTGTGACCGACTCAAACCCATGGCCGCGACCGCCTCCCGATGCTGTGGCCGCCCATCACCTCACGTCAACACCACTACCGCACCCGACCACCCAGATCCACACAGCCCACGCCTACGGCGGCCTCACCCACATCACCGAAGTCTTCCCCTCTCTCGCGTGCCATCCCCTCACGAGCACCATCAGGTCCACCACTGTCCTCCCTCCGCGCAACCAACTCCGGATCCGCACACTCTCTCCGGCATCGTCCCCACCATCAGCTCGCCCCTCTTTCTTTCCTCCTCGCGCAAGTTCTTCCCTCAGCTGCATGACTATATATGGTACTATATATATATATATACTTTGTATGTTAGCTATATGTGATACATATATTTTGATTTTGTACATTATAGAAAAGTTTATACATAGGTTTATCTATATGTAGGTACAGTACAGTAAAGTAATATGTAGAGTATTATATGTATATATATTTTACTTTAAAAAGTTTTTTCTATTGTTCTATTCTTAGATTTAAAGCATGAGAGTGTATGTAAAGTTAGATTCGTTGAACCTATTACATATTTCAAGGCATATGCAAATACGTTATGAAGCTATATTTTGAGTTCTGTCCCTTGGACAAGTTTACTTTGGTTATATATTAGCTTATTAAGTATATATAAATGTATATATATACTTTTCAAGTATTTAGTTAATGCACTATTCTTCGCCGTATGTATCTAGTTTCTAACTGTTCATTGAAATTTGGTCTATTATTTAGTTATATATTTGTTTATTAAACCATTGATTGAAAAGGTGTATATATATATATATTGTTTAAAAGTATTCTTACATACGCTTTAAGTTGATTTAAGAAGTTTATATCAGCTGCAGATATCGTTTGTCATTTTGTTTTATTTTATATATATAATGGTTTCGATAAATTTATATATACATGTTTGTAATTTTAATATGTGTTATATTAAATAAGTGTAGTTGTAAGTACAGTTTATTTTAGTTTATGTTTTTAAAATATGAATAGATTTGAAATGAATACGTGTATAATATGTTTTGTTTTAATTTTACGATGGACCCTTGATGTTAAAATAAAATATAGTGTATCCTCAATACTTGAGTTTATTTTTCTCTGTTTATAGTTACGTCAGTTTACACTTATATCTAGTGTATATTAGTAATATATTATATGTTGGTTATAAATATAAATTTCACATAAGATTCTGAACAAGTCAGTTGTACATATGTTTATATATTAGTATATATATATTTATATGTTTATATATATATATATATTGATTTTTAATATATTATGTATGTATGTTGATTTTATTTTATATGTGTCTTAAATTGAAACAATGGATTTTGATGTATATATATTTAATTTAATATATATTTGAATTTAGGATTTGATTTATATATATATATAGATATAGTTATATATATATGCTCTCTTATACTATTTATCTTCATCGATCCAGTTCTGACTTATTTTCATCAATTCCTATTTACCCGCTTTGATCATCGAATTGTATCCATCTTGTGTTGCTTTGGAATTCGTAGCTCATTTCTTTATCAAATTTATCTAGCCTCGAAAGGTGAGCAATCACTCACGATTAACGTTCTTTTATTTATTAAATTTGATTTCAATTGAAACGACAATTGAAATATGCTGCTGCTAGTCATTTATATTGCTATATATATGCCATTATCTGTATCTGTTCACCTGTGACATCTGACACCATTATCTGTTATTTATATTGCTATACATATGTCATTATCTGTATCCGTTCACCTGTGACACCTGACACCATTATCTGTTATTTACATTGATGATATATGTCTGTTATATTATTATCATATTTGTTATCACTCTGCAAGTTCCCTGTTAGTATAGAATTCACTATGGGTTGAAATGATACATACCCGAACGATCTGTAGAATAGGAGAAAATCATTATGGGTTGAAATGATAAACCCAAGCGATTTTCATTGAATTAAATTTGGGATTACGGGTTGAAAAGATATATACCCGTATATATTTAAATTGCGGATTGAAATGATAAATATCTGTATCACTTGACCATAGGATAGAAAATTATACACAGACACCGTTGGTCTATATATAAATATTTTGGAAAATGATTTCTACGATTTTGAAAAGAAATATATGGTTTCAATCAATATTTATTTTAAAGATTTATTAAAGTTGATTTAATAAAGTTGATAAATAATATGTTTAAGTATTTATTTGATATCTATATTTTAAAATATAGAGTTTATAATGATTTGAAATTGATTTGAAATTATATTTATTTAAGAATTTTACTTAAATAAGTTTGATTTGAAATTTATTAAATTTGAAATTTTAAAGCTACGATTTTATAACTATAATTTGATTAAAAGTTACTTAAATGAATATTTCAAATTTATATAAATTTAAATGGGATATTTTGTTTTATTTAAATTTGTAAATTGAACTTGTATTTAGATATTATTGAAATGATTAAGTAAATATTTCAAAACTAATAATAGTAAAGTGAATTTGATATATATATATATATATATATATATAATTATCGAATTTAGTTTTGAAATGTTATATATATTGAAATTTGAATGGCTTATTTTATGGTTCAAATATGTATTTAAAAATCGATAATTTAAAATGGTTTATTTAGAAACTGAATCGAATTGAAATTGATGATTTGAGATTTGATAAAATTTGAAGTTTTGGAATTCGAGTTGATTTGAATCGATTTGTGAAATTTGAGGAAGCTATTTTTATATAAAGTATTTTTAAACCATATCTAAAACTATTTATATTTTACTTTATAAATTATTTTAATATAAACTATTTTAATAAATCATTTCAATATAAATTATTTTATTATAAGCTATTTTAACTTATAACTATTTTACATAAACTATTTTATTTTATAAACTATTTTACTATATATACTAATTTTAATATCTAAACTGTTAAAGAGGAAAGTGTTATGGATTCCAAAATGTTATGATTTCAAGCTATGATTTCAAAGTGTTATGAATTTCAAGGTTTTGATTTTCAAAGTGTTTTGATTTAAAAGACTTACGATTTCGAAAGCGATGTAACTTTGGAAAGTGATATGATTTTGGAAATGGATTTATTTAAAGTGAAAATGATATCGTATGGATATGGTTTTGAAATGGCAATGATATTTCGGTTTGAAATATAAACTATTTTTGAAAGTTTACTAAATGACCATCGGTGTAATTAATACGTAGTTATTAAAGAGACCGGGATCGGATATGGACATACTCTCTGTCGATACCGAAACCACTTTAATAACTAATATACGCGGAGTGTTGATCTAGAACAAAGTGGATGGTTTTGATGAACGCGTTGACTGAAGAAAGAGAACGATTTTGGATGACCCCTGACATGACTAAAACAGGAGCCCTGCCGGGCCATTGAGGTTCGCCACCTCTAGCGGACACACTTCTTCGTTACCATATCTATTACTTTTGTGATTCGATTTGGGTGCACCCCTCGATTATGGGAGTGTTGTTTCGCGGTGTTGGGGTAGTAGCTACTATGCCCAACATCAGTCCAGATGACGCAACTACTAGTATCCTAGTTGGTATCGCCTCATGTACCTTGTCATACTGATTATCCTATTCGCGACCACTATGATTTGTTTTGTGTTATACCTATGGGGTACCCTCTGATAACCACTAGTTTACGGTGGGGCTTACGGTGCTGTATAGACTATGACATGGTAAAAATGTGTTAAGGGTGGAATGGGCCATGACTTAACGTTATTTTGATATCGTACATTACTGATTAGACATTATCTACTTAGCGTACACTACTACATAGTAGATAGTTTAACGGATCCTTAGAGGATGGTTATCCCAAACATCCTTTGAGTTACTTGTATTTCAGTCGTTATTTCACTTGAGTTGGATTTATTGATATAATAATGTTAATCCTGACTCGAGTGTTTTGTGTTTTCATTACGCTCGGGTCAGACTGAGTGTACCAGTATTCGAGACTCACCTTTGGAGTTGGAGCTTCGCTTGGAGATCCAGCTATCTATCCAGCTTTCAGTGATTCAGTTGATTCCAGTGATGTATTCAGATCTTGTATTTGACTATTGTATTGAGATATCTATGTATTCGAGACCTCTGTTGTATCTTGTTTAACTCTGTTATATATATAGTAGCTTCATGAACTACTATTCTTTTTGTTTCTGCTGCATTATTGTTATATTACTCTGTGTCTGTGATCTGTGATTATATCTATTTACTGTATATGCTGAGTTTTGCCAATTTAAATTAACAATTCGGTATTTTGAATTATTCAAGTCCGACATGTGCGGATGCGAATGGTCCAAAATAGCGGGTCGTTAGAGTGTGTGTATGCATATGCAAACCCCTCAACCAACCGATTGTGGTAGCTTTGCTTATCGGAGTTAGCTCCCCTATATCTATTGAAGGTAGGCCTACGCCGGTTCTTGATGGAGAGTCAAGCCCCTCTAGCCCAAGATCAGGGAATGACGGTATTTCATCCGGGATAGGAATGTTTGATAACCCTTTCAATGAACTTTCCGCCTACGGGGAAGAGGTCTTCGGACCTATAGAAGTTATAATGAGCTTAGTTGCTTCGGTGGTCTTTTGCCTTTTGCTTTTGTGGACAGGAGTTTTGCCTTTTCTCTTCAACATAGATGATTGAGAGCCCTGCGGAGGAGCGACCGCGGCTCCTGACCAGCTTTTATACCCTCGTCATCGCGAGGTTCGATGATTATTACGCCAGGCACACTCTGAGCTCCCTCGACTGGGGGCACGACCAGAGCCCATCTTCCGCTTTGTCTTACTGGGGCCACTCTGGGAACCCTTGTCAGCCCTATACTCTGACCTTTTTCTATAAGCCCGACGCAATCAAGTTGTCATCAATAAGGACTTTGTCGATTTCCCTCAGTTCGGCAGGCACCGCCTGAAGTGTCCTCACTATCTCTTTGAAATGTGCTCCTTCAAGCCGTGGAATAGGAGTTGCGTAAGAAGTACAATAATGGATTCAGTATCAATTTATATTACCCAGTTAATCGATGAACAAGTGAAAGTACTTACGTCAGACCAACCATCGTCTTGCAAACCCCGGTGGGCATCTCACATAGAACCACTCTTCTTTGAAGTAGCTCAACTTACTCCACGTACCTGCCACCACTTGGCAGTTCCTAACAGCTTCCAGGAAAGTGAACGACGGATTATCTCCCCGACTCTTGACATTAAATAAGTATTTGATCTCATTGACAGTCGGGGGACGAAGGAGATGCTCCATGAATATAATGAACAAGCTATTGAGTAGCGCGTATCCATTAGGATGGAGCTAAGAAGGCGCGATCCTCAAGAAAAATAGCATGTCTCGAATAAACTGATTGAATGGGGGCAATGTTCCAACCACGCACATGAATCTATTGCATGCGGTGAACCCTTCCGATGGATTATGCGCTCTATCTTCTGGCCCTGGTAATCAAACTTCCTCCAAGGACGGTCCGTGCCTAAGACATATTCCACCCAGCATTTCTTCTGAAATCTTAGACCGGACGGAATCTTCCGGATTCATAATCACCACTGCATCCGGCAATTCATCCGGAGTAGGATACACTGTATTTGCCGCGACATCCGGCACTTCGATTCTAGGAAACAGAGGACTTTGAACTTCTTGTTGCTCTGAGCTTCCAGGATCCATAGCTATTGAACTCAGTAAAAACCGTTATTAGATGGAAAGAAATCCGTGTTCCCCCCAGTGTAAAGTGAATGATCGTTTTGTGTAGTGAAGTGCTGCAAAATACTCTAAATTTCTACAAGGTCGAAAGATGGTAAAACGACAGGACTTCGAGATTCAACTGGAGCGATTGTCATCGCTAACCATCTCAATTGTGCCATTCTGACTTTGAAGAACGATCCATGTTAATATTGGTTATGTTTGTTAAGTTACAGTTCATTCTGACTTTGAAGAACGATCCATGTTAATATTGGTTATGTTTGTCAAGTTACAGTTCCATCGATGAGCTTTGAAGGATAGTCATATATGCAGTTTTACAATGAAGTCGAAATATGCAAGGCTAAAGCTTGTCGGGGTTAAGTGTTCGAATATGCAAAAAGCGATGGAGTTCGTATCCATCATAGTTCACTTTGGATCGTTCCCCTAAAATCCATCATTTCATATCGATCAGAGATGTAGACCGATAGTCTTTTTTGTAACGATGAAACGTGCGTATCAACCCAACGTTCGTATCGATCCAATGCTCATATCGATCAGCTCACGTATCGATCCAAAGACTTTGGTTTCAGATCGATCGCACCATGCCTCATCCATTGACACAAACTGCGCCGCACTTCTTAGATCGATCATGAAAGCCGCCTTCAATCATCTCCAATGTATTCTGATCGATCCACCTCACATCGATACTAGTTCGAGATAGACTCCAAGTCCATCGACTCCTTCCAATTGCTCTCCTCCTTCTACTTCTCCAAATCTCCATTAAACACACCCTCGACCTCACCCTAGCCACACTCCGGCACCAACGACGCCGGAGATAGCCGTTGCCATGAATGGAATGGCGTGGAGCTCGAGTCTTATCACTTTAAACATAGATCTAATGATTATTTACCTAGCTTGAAGAATTTGGGTTAAGGGTTAACGAATTGGCATTTGAGGACGAAGGATTAGCAGTTCTTCTTCTTTTCTAATCGATACGAAATAGCAGCAGAAACAAGTGAAAAAATGTTCTAAGTCCAAACTCTATTTATACTTCTTCATATCGACCTTAAGGACGATTCGTATCCCAATCACAAAACCGTTTGAAGCGGTCAACATGCCAATCGATACGAAGCGCATCTAAACTTCAAAACTTCATATCCATCAACACGAGTCAATCCGGAGCCTAGCAACTCGTATCCATCAGTGTGAAGCCCAACATTTTGTATCCAACGATGCGAGGCACACCTTATGTAAGTCCATCTCGTATCGATAACCATCGATACGAAGACTACCTTCATACATCCCAGATCGATCCAGGAGAGGATCGATACGAAGAAAGGGATCAAAACAACCATCGATCGTTGTTGCAATTCGGATTTCACATCGATCCAGGAGAGGATCGATACGAAACTCAATCCAAATAAATAAATAAAAAACTTGACAACGATCCATGAATGTGCAAGCATGAATGGGAGTCAAGTTAAAATACGTGCATGTATGCCATACTAACATTTGATTTTCAAAGTTAACAGGAATTGGATGCTTGCCTGGTGACAGCCAGAACAATAAACAACAAATTGCTAGCACTCGACCTTCAATTACAACAAAAACTACGTGATCAATGGCAGTCTACAACTCAACATTTACACTACTGGAAATTAATTGAGGGTTATATCTCTTGATGAAAGGACAACAACTGTTCAGCAAATCGGATAGAACCTTCTCAGAATGAAGATTGCAGCTTCTCAAAGCACGTCATGTTCACACAGGACGTACTTTGGGGGGAAAATGTTATCCCGCATTTTGGCAAGGCCGTGACACCAAAGACTTGACTAGGGACTGAAGACAATCCGACCCAGAGATCGGTTATTTATAAGTCCATGATGGATACAGACAAACTTGGTCCGAGTCTGGATCCTTCTACAATTAGCATGGTATGACAAGCACAGCTATGGAAGGCAACATTCCAAATTTCAGGTCAATCGGAGTTTGTATGCTCAAGTTATGGATCGATCAAAATCCATATCCATTTCGTATCCATCAACCCATATCCATCATTTCATATCCATCCAGATCGATACGAAATGAGCATAACTCCTTCACTCAGCATCCATCATTTGTATCCATCAAGTTCGAACCAGTATCGATGGACTTCAACATCCCTTAGATCGATCACACTTCATTCAGCCAACAGTTGCATGTTTCGTATCGATCAACTACTTGATCGATACGAAGAGAGAGGCCAGAGATCGATACGAAGGAAAGAGTAGAGCATCGATACGAAAAGCATGGCCTCGATTGGATACGAAAGAAGAGGTCAAACCAAAGGAAGCGGTCCTTATGCAGAAATTTTGGATCTCCCAAAGCACTTGCGCCACGTCATCGATACGAAGAATATCGATACGAAATCTTCAGCCTCCCTGGCAAACTCAACCTTGGATCGATCATATTTCTCAAACTACAAATTCAAATGCCATGAAATTTTCACAAAAGCTAGCAAATCAACTCAAGAACAACCATGATCGATCGCAGCTCGATTGGACCATTTCATGATCGATACGAAGACAACATGGGTCGATCAGGAATCGATCCCAAACGACCTCATATCGATTGTGTGGGCCCACCTACGCATGAGAAAGGGTATTCCGAGATTCAAGGCAGATATTTCCAGCGCCTATAAATAGCACCCCTACTGCAACTAAAAAAGGACTTTTTATGTTGCTGCTCTATTTAAACTCCATTGTAACTCGAGTGTTAGCCATCGTACTGTTGTAATTCAATTTATAATCAGCAATAAACAGCAAATCCTTCAAAGTGGACGTAGGCCATAGCGCTGAACCACTATAAATTCTTGTCTTCTTTTACTACTGCTTATTTTTCTTGGTGTGATTGTTAGATTAGTCATTTTCCATTTTATTTCTTCATTCTAATCTCTTCAATTACATCCGAAGAGTCTTGTGCCCATTTTTGGTACAAACAATATGCGTGGTTTAAAATGCACATTTTAGCTGATTATTGATAGAAATGTTTCGTGAAATGTGTTTTTGAGAAGATTTTTTCGAGTATTAAGTTTTAAAATAAGGGACGGATCCTAATTTCCACCATTATTAATGCATGCCTTTTCTCTAATCTCTTATATCGTTAAGTAAGCATTTAAATGTCTTGATTACCTGAATTTTAGTCATATCAAAGGATGGCAGAATCTTCATCATCAATGGTAGATTAATCTCATTGTGAGTAAATTAACCATTCAAGAGAAATTATTTATATAGTCTGAATTTAAAACATATACATTTTAGTTCCTTGCAAAATTAAACATGATATGATACTGTAAAGTAAACTTAGCACATACTTTACAAATCAAATAACTTAAAACAATAAAATGAAATCGTTTTTTAAGTAAATTAAATTGTAAACCACTCTGATACCAATTGTGAGAAATAAATATCTGAATCAATATGAATTTTCTCATCATTATAGTATGAAACTTTAAACTAACAATTTATGTCTATATCAAACATGAATATATAAACCACATACATATTCACGTATCATAGAATTGATTTAGACCATTTGTCATAGACTTGAAAGAAGAAAAATATGATTTAGACGGTTACAATTCCTTCCCTGCTGCTTCTTCATTATGACCTCTCTTTGATGTATATAAGAACTATATAAAATATTAATACTTTCATCTTGTCATTGATTAATAAATGGGAGGTTGCACAAAAGATCCATATTTCTGATGTTGTTAGAAGAAAAGTTCCTATAGCAATAAATATGTAAATTAGGTTCTTATTTTTCTAAATTAGAAAGCGCAAACTAGCTTGTGCTTTACTGATAGAAAGCGCAACCTAACTTGCGTTTTTTAAAAAAATTTCTGATTTTGAATTTTTTTTTTTAAATTTTCGAAAATTTCAAAAAAAAAATAAAATCAAAATGCACAATCTAGCTTGCGCTTTCCTGATAGAAAGCGTAGGTTAACTTGCGTTTTTCAAAAATTTCAAAATAAAAAAGGCAAACTAGCTTGCACTTTCCTGTTAAAAAGCGCTTTTCAAAAATTTTAAAAGTTTCAAATATTTCGAAAAAAAATTCAAAATCAGAAAAGTGTAAATTACCTTGTATTTTCTATTAGAAAAGTACAAGACACCTTACGTTTTCGATTTTTCAAAAATGGAGACCAAATTTGCATATTCATTTCTGCAGAGACTTTTCTTATGACAATATTAAAAACATAAACTTATAGTTCTTTCCTTGTTAATAAATCTAGGCAAAGAGCTCTATTTATAACACTCTACTACCGTTGACACATATCAACATGCATGTATATATCATCTGTTAAAACGACAAATGTTATGCACTTCATATTGCATGTACATGACATTTCATTTAATGACAGTTGTCACAATATAAATATTGTCGGATGTCAAACATGCAATCAATCATCATGTGTTAAATGGCACTTGTAGCATGCTACTTTATATCTAATAGGCACGAATTATGATAATATTAATGCATTCAAATTTATGTTATCTTAATATGATAATGTAAAGTCGCATTTAGTGAATAAAATTCCAACAAGTTGAGCCTAAAGTTGTCTATTTGCAATAGTCGCAATACTAGAAAAAATAAATAGATTGAATGCCCTAAGCGTTCACATTCATGCCTATCCTTTAATTTTTAACCCATTCATATACATCATTGGATTTCATAAATCAATTGATGGCTTATAGATGATAATATAAGAAATAAAATACCAAAAATGTAGGAAAAGGAACCAAAAACAATGGGGAAGGCAATGAATGCATTTAGACTCCTAAAATTCAAACACACGACGATAATTACTGGAAATCAAGCATCTAAATATTCCAACTATATAGACTAACGGGAACGCTAGATATGTTATATACAAGCTTTGCTGCTTGAGACTTTTCCTAAATAGTGAAAATGTTGTAATTTGCAGCCTTGCTTGGGATCCTTAACCTCCACATTTGCTTAAGCAGTTGACTCCCATTTCCATGTAATCTTCTCTTGTCATCCAGAATTCTGGTGCATCCTGTCCCATCAACCAAACATATGTAATTATTTTTTTGTTTTAATTTTCCCTCTTGTTGTTTTTCAAAAAAAGAAAAAAGAAATAAAATGAATGCTGTAGAGATCAAGTTTTAATGAAAGTAAAAAAAAAAGTGAGATAACTTGGGCGTTTGAATACGAATTATCATGAAACTACCTTCATGAGTCCAGCCAGAACTGCACCTCCTAGGAACACCATGTGCTTTCTGCGCGGTGGATCTTCAATTCTCAGTTTCAATTTCTGATGAAATTTAGAGAATCACACTCATAATATCAAAATGTGGGTTAACAAATGAAGTTACTATTTGTGACAAGAAGCAAATATGAATATTAAGTAGGGACTAGTATTTGATGATTTCAAATTATCTTTAGGACATCCCCATCAGATAGGAGAAAGCTTTTGAAAAAGTGCCTACCCCAACAGCTAATATTAATTAAATGGACTTATCCCATGACTTACCCTATCTCCTCCTTTTCACCTCATTTTCTTTTTCACTTCCACCACTTTAATATTTACCACCCCAGATTCAAAATGCAAATAAAAGCGTAAGAAAACAAAAATCATGTTCAAGGCACAACAGTGAAAGCAAAAATAAAGTTGAATCTTTATCTGTTAGCCAATAGTGCACAGATCACAGCATAAATTGCTCAAATATAGTTTAATGAGGAATTTATTTGTAACAAGAGTGAAAAGAGACATAAAATAAGTAATTAATGTGTTTTATTCGATGTGGTATTATATTATACACAGCATTTCATTCGATGTAGCGTGTTATTATTCTAGTTTTATTAGATGCTGTGTATTATTCTATGGAGTTTTTTATTCGATGTACTGTGTTTGATGTAATGTTATTGTGTTGTGTTTAAGTTTAATATTCTGTTTTATTTATGCACAATAATTTTTATCACATGCAAATAAAATAATTATAAACATTAAAAAATGATAATTTCCTGTAATAATTAATTAATTTAAATAGAAATAATAAACAAACGTACATAAAAAGGTTTATTTGTTAAAAGTTTGAAATTTCCAAAATTATACATAATATACATTAATATATATTGAAAAACTTAATCTCAACTTACATAGTATTATAATATATTTTGAAATTTCCAAGAACAAGACACAGTTTGCCTTAAAAAGACCCTGCCGAGGTAGCAATTGAGTAGTAATACTCAAAAGCTACCCCATTAGGATTCGCTTATACATGATTCTACCCTTACCCAAATCAGTATTGTGAATAGCACCTACCTAATTAGATAGCAAATTTATTAGCAGGTAAATCATTACCTGCAGTCCATCGTTGTTTCCTTTTAAGACGCCTTGAAGATAGCTGTTCAGAATTTCTTTCTCCAAACTGCAAACACAGAACACATTGCTTGTACCATTCAATCTGAATTAAATTTAGTTCCTTCCAAAACTCAATCGTAGTGTTCAAATTTAATGAAACCTGAACTGTGCAAAGTCGGTATAGTGTTAAATGCACAAAAAAATGATAACTATATTACGCGACTATCTTCCAATAGGCACAAAAAAAGAGCTGGTCTTATCTTTCTTTTTAAAAAAGTTAACACATGATATTCTATAACATTCCTGGAAACCGGAAGAAAAAACATGTACCACACAATGCATCAAAGAACATTGGATTATACATCTTTTCATTTAATTATTTATTTTAATCAATAAATGAATATCAAAAAAACAATTAATTACTAACATAGCATACAGGATTATATATCAAGAAATGCATCTTGGATATAAATTATCACAAAGGTTTTTAAGCAATTACCGACTGGGCAACCCTGGATACATAGTGCTTCCTCCACTGAGCACAATATGCTGGTAAAGCTGCAATAGATGTAGAGTAAGACATTAACTTGCTAGGATTGCAGGAAAATTATAGGATTCTTATCAGAGAATATGGTAATAATTTTTTTATTTTGGTAACAAAAACCATGGCAGAAATTCAAAGCTATATGGATCTGACATATTTACCCAATCCAATTTAAGACTTCTATCATGTTTGTTACACCTAACAAATAGGATGAACCAGTTCATGTACAGTTTGTATAGTATATAAACAAATATCATGACTGAATATTAATACTTATCCGTCTACTGTAGTGAACCATTAAAACATAATATTGTTAGGTATGGCTCGCATTGTATTAGAGTGGGTGCATAGATTGGATTATGATTAGTCCCACATCGCAAGATATTCTAAAAGAAATGAGCATATATATGGGATTGATAGCATGTAAGATCAAGGGATTTCTTTTGTTACAGATAAATATTGCCATGAAAATATGTGTTCTAGGGGGATGTAGCGATATCCAATCATGACGCGCTTACACTTTCATGAAGCGTGCGTTCATGGGGACTATCAAGATGTTGTAAATTGTCCTGAATTTATTTTTAATGCAACATATATGAAGCAAAAAATAAAAAAGAAATCAATTTTTCGTACCTCTAGCCTATTGTCAATGTCCATTTCTTGAATGCATCTAAAAGCCATATCTGCTATGCCATCACCTTCAACATCTATAAGTTCCTGTATAAAATAAACATATGATCCATACTGCACATCCACATGCAAGATTTTATACTAAAATACAGCAAAATCAGATAATAAGTAACTTGTGTGATATGAGTTGAACTTCTAAAAAAACACGTGTGCTTGATTCATTCCAAACTAAAAATATTCCAACACAAAAGAAACTTTCAACATTGACAAATTCAAACTACCTACATTCCCTTATTCAATTCTCATATGTAAGACATGCATATCACAATATACCAAGCTGTTTTTAGGAAAAACATCACATATAACGTGATGACAAATATACTAGAGGACGACCACAATACATAATGCATTTTATGACAGTTAAGCCTGACAAATCAACTCCCGCATTATTTACATAAATAACCACAGTACATAATACATTTTATGACAATTAAACCTAACAAATCAATGCTCACAATATTGACATGAATAACCACAAAGGTATATGAAGGGGGTAAGGAAAGAAATATGAAAAATGGCTACATGTATATAAATAAATAAACATAACTTACAGGCGTAAATAGAGCCTCAGGGGCCTGAAATCGTTCTGTGCCAACCTTGATTACTCTTCCATCTGGCAACTGATGATGAAAACTCAATAATAAAGAATTATATCTTGTATCTCATAAGATTGCTGCGGTAATATTTACGGAGGGGGGAGCAGAAAACCTCAGTAATGAATTCAATGGAGCTGCTTTATAATTTGGTTTAAATATAATACAAAATAGTGTTGCAATTTTGTGGATGTTAACCAGGCCAGAGGTCAGATGCACGTTATTAGCTGTATCCTAGCAAGTTTCGAGCAAAGAAGTATTTCAAAGGATTGTCTTGTAATTGTTTACCTGGTGCATCAATATTTTTATTTAGTATAAGAAGCCAATTTACAGAAAATTGCGGCATACAACAAACTAGACTTATAAAATATGGACTATGATATCCTACCATCTTTTATTATTAGTTGTCATATCTTTGGCATCGCACTTTATCGGTTTAGACGTGAACTTTTCAAAATACGCCTATGCGATATGTATATGAGGTCAAAAGTTCGGATCCCTATCTTTTCTGAAAAAATGGAACATAAACAAGATTATGGATAAGAATCTCGTGGCTCTGGATTATATATGTGTGTATGCACGCGTGCGTGGGTGCACGCGCGTTTTATGTTCTCAATGTCATAATATACTTGTTTAAAAAATCTGTTCTTCGTAAT
This sequence comes from Allium fistulosum, assembly GCA_030737815.1. Taxonomy (NCBI): domain Eukaryota; kingdom Viridiplantae; phylum Streptophyta; class Magnoliopsida; order Asparagales; family Amaryllidaceae; genus Allium; species Allium fistulosum. The sequence continues at coordinate 1,095,812,734 of CM060905.1, forward strand.
TCTTGTTTACATTTATATACTTAACACACTTATTCAACTCTCTATATTCATGAATAATTATTTTCTTAATGAAAGCTATCTATGGTAAATTGATCTTCTTAGCTTATAATTTTCTAAAATAGAATATTAAAATTTTAATATTATGCACATATTATTTGTTTTGAAATATAGGAAGTTCAAAAGTCAATTCAATCATATATTCATGGTGTATCACTATTGTACTAGGTTTAATCAAATATTTCATGAAAAAGTTGGATTTTGTAATCTTGAAAAGTATTCATAAAAGGTATACTTTTCTTTTCTAATCTTCAAATTCTAAAAAGAAATAGTTATACAATGAAATATTGAAACTAAAAAAAAAAATCAATGTTACTACAAACTTCTTTTATATCGTTATTTTACAACATAAAATTGATCAATGTTAACAGATGCAGTCAAAATTTGATTATCACGGCTTAATATATATTGGAGATGGTTAAAGGAACTCCACTTTTGGATAAAGAGAAGACAATCTTTTCGGGAGACTCCATTCAAAATAAAATGTTATATAGTTGCAAAAATAAACTTTAAGTACACCGTGTTAATTACTAAATTAATCATGAACTGATACTTAATAAGTTCACAAGACATTAAACTGTATCGGAAAAAAAAATGCCGAGTAAGTAAAATCCAACGGTAGCGTACCGAAAATAGAAAAGAATTCGACAGACGTAAAAAATAAAAGGAAAATTCAGCAAGGATCTATCAAATCTGAGTAAAGACACGAGGGTAAAAGGATAATTGGTTTTATTTTTATAAACGGACTCAATTTTTATTTTTTAATATACTCGGGAGAACCCAGCGCACCGATAAACTCCTGAGAAGTAAGTTGTGCCTTAAAATTTATCAAATTACTAAAAAATTGTTATAAAAAATGGAGTCTGTTGAAAAATCCCACGTATATTTTCATGATATTTTAATATCTTTTTTGGATTTAACTCTTTGTGTAAGTTTATCTAATTTTGATTTTCTACGAGAACAGCTGTTTCTTTAATATTGAATTCACTTAAAATGATTTAATTTATAAATCAAACTGATTTCATAAAAAAAAATTATCACCTAATTGATTGTTTTGTATTTAAAAAATATTTAACTATGCATGAATAAAAATTGAAAATTTACATAAGATACATAATTTTAGGTTTCACAACTTTTTGTTCTATTTGAAACACATTTTTTTGGGAAAAAGAGTGGTCTTTTTAATTGTAATAGAATATTTATAAGATTATACTCAATCATACATTTGTTTATATAATGATCTTTTGTGAAGTTAAAAATAGTCAATATTATATGCAAATTAGATTTATCATTTGAATTTATATTATGCTCTTTCAAAAATAATTTTGTGTATATATACATCTTACATGCCAAAGTACTTACTGAACTAATGTCATGTATCAGCGAGTGACATTTGAGCATTCAAATTTTGAACTACAACATCATGTCATTCACATGCGGAGCATGTGTCATTTATCCTAATTATTTTGCACTTAACGCATGGAGCACATGTCATCTGTACAAATTATTTTGCAATGCACTCGTAGAAGGCATTCTATTTATGATGATTATTTAAGCTTGTGCGCACGGAGTACATGTCATTCTTACAAATAATCAAAACCAAAGTACGAAAACAGTAGAACTAAAACTTAGGATTTGAATATCAAAAGTCCACATCATATATCACTTAGTGCTTAAAAACAAATTTTAATCTAAATTTGGAGAGTATCATAAGATCTAACTATTCAGATGTTTGAATGTTCTTCTACTATGGGTTTTTATTGAAGTGGGTGACCAATTTCACAATTTATAAGCGCGCGCGTACACACACACACACATGTACCAATATCCATCGATTCCCTAGGCATACATATTAACAAAGAAATAGAGAGAAGAGAGAGTGTGTGTGCGTGCGCGCGCGCAGGGGGGGGGTGGTGGTTATGATGCTACTGACATATAATGAGGACTTTTAAATTTTGGACTCCGGTCTCCTACTATAACCAAAGTTGGAAAACAATCAAAAAACTAAGTAGTAAAACCAAATATCAAAAATCAACAGCTCAAATCATAAACCCAAAACAGTTAATCTGCCATTGTGCAAATGGACAAATAATCAAGTACTAAATGTACTATGTGTGTAACCAGAGTAGATATATGATTAAAATTTAATAGTTTGAAACACCATTAAAAATAATAAATCCATTTTGCATCAGACAGAAGTTAATTAAGTTTACACTATACTGCACAAACACGTAATAACTTTGTTCCTTCAGCTAATCATATCATAATAAAATGTGCATGACAAACATGTGTTAAACAACCACAATTGAGAGGGAAGAAAAATCTTAAAGGGGTTTACAAGAATATTACAAGGGGAAATTATGATTACTATAAACAGTGTACTTCAAAATGTATCAATGAAAGGAGGTATGTAGTATAATATTCAGTCAATTTTATATCTAAAAAATGGCTTACAGTGTAATTCTTGACCAAAATGGTTGTTTCTAGACCTAGTTGGTACTCACGCTTATAATCATAGCTGCAGGGGAAAAAATATTCATTCTCAGAGTTATCAACATGGCAATTCATACCAGAAAGCACCTCACCTTGTATAACAGAGTTTCTCTTTTATATCCCTTGCAGTTTCAAAATCCGCAGTCTTATTCATTGCATACCTCAATAACAGTATAACACACTAGTTAGCTTGGTTCATATCGTGGAACTGCATTAATTTTATAACTGTAAGAGCATCTCTAAAGTATTCCCTATAGTCATTCCTTTATTTTATGGAGCCAAAACATGTCTGTTATATCCAGCCAACTCTCTACATAGGAGAAACAACATAGAAAATACATCTCCACTTGATTTATTAAAATTGTTTTTTTTTTAATTATTCATTTTTTATTGTCTTTTATTCATTTTTTTATTTTGCATAGATGCCAACTATTTTGTGATAATTATCTATAATGCATTCTCTGTAGTAGAGTCAATTAGAAAACATAAAATTTAACAACTATCTTTTCTCTTTCTTCCATAGTAATATATTTTCATACGCATTCATTTTATATGGATTTATGGATTTACGTGGACTATTGTATTTGTTGATGCACATACGACAGCCATGCACATATATTTTTGTTATATGTGCTCGTTTCATAAAAATGTTAATTGATATGTATGTATTTATATGTGAGGTGAGCCGATAATGCATGTGAAGTGCACATGATTTGCATATGTGGTTATAATGTTCACGTACGTATAATTTTTTTCTTCGGTGCTCCTGCTTCCACTGCCCTTCACTCCATCCTCTCCCCTCTATCCAATTCCTCCTCTCTCTCTGGCCTCCTCTCCCCTCACCCTCTCTTTTCTTTTTTACATCAACTTATCTTTGCGTAAAACGATTGATTGCCATTTCGTTCGGACACAGTAAACGGTTGAGAGTAAAGGGTTTTGGTTTTATCGGTAGTAGAATTATGCTACATGACTCTTAAAAATATGAAGTCGCTTATAGATGCTCTAAGCCAGTATTAATGTATCTTACCCTCTTCGTGAAAGCAAATCGATAAGATAAGATGTTATGTGCCTGCCAGCTACATTCATTCTCTTTGTGTTGTGGGGAAATGAATAACCTTCCACAACAGGCACCTAAATAAGTTGAAAAAAAAAAGATGTAATATATCCATACAGGCTAATATATTGGAACATACCCAGCAGATGTGTATTTGACCATAAAAAAAAATAACAAAACAAAAATAAAAATAAAATAAAATAAAAAAATCTATAGCATGTAGTATCACAAGCTATCCCATGAAATAGCTAAAAGATTGTTTTGGATTTACTTAGAAAGCATATACGTTATTTTTGACTTGTTTAATTGTCATATATTATTGGATTCCACAAGTTATTACAAGTCAAAAGTCATTTAATTCTCTAATACACTAGCATGGTGACATTCATTACTTTGTCTGACTAAATTATCACAGGCCTTTTGAAGTCACTGGATATTGGATAAAATACTGTATAGAAGAATAGTTTAAGGCATGACAAGAAAACGGGCTGACAATAGTACATCTGAAATAAGATGCTGAGGTAGATTGATATGATAACATTCAACTAATCAACATTGAAATCAGAACCATGCTGACATTTTCTAGTAAGAACCATAGTTGCATGTTTCCAAGGCACTATTCAGGTGATTAGACAATCGAACAAATGATTCATTATTTCCTTCATTTCACATGCATTGAAATAATATTACTCTAAAATTGCTGCTGTAATAAAAATTTATTCTTTATAATTCCATGTACATGCTAACAATTTTATCATGTAAATAACATTAAATAGAATAACGCAAAATTTAGTGAGAGGTAAAGACGACTATGAATGCATAGTAAACTTTCTTAGATGTTGGGAGAAAGGTATTGTTGATGTAACATGCAATATGGAAGAGATATTTCAGATGATATACATGTTTTGGCATGTACTTGTGTAGGAAGAAGATAAGAAAGAAATGAGAAACGAGGTGTCCGATGATATGGGGTGGATAAGCTGTCAAATATAAGTGATTCGTAATTGTGGGAGTTAACTTTCACCTAATAAGAGTAGTAAAAAAAACACTCAGAGGACTGCCAAGGCAAACTTGACTAAGGCAGTCAGTCACCTAGTCGACTGCTTGCCTGCTTTTTCAACTTTGAAACAACATTCTGGGACAAATAAATAGAACTCAAAAAATGGAATATCATTGTTGCGTGCATGTATTATGGTATAAGCTATAGGATAAGGTGGAAAATTAATATACACGCCACTTGATACGGTACTAACATATAAAGGGCAATATAGAAAAATCAGTAAACTCAAACTAGAATTAAGCAGCAGTGTAGCTAAATTGAATATGCATGTCTAGCCAACTGCTCCTGAAAAACCAAGCAATGGTAAAAATAGATCATAAACTGTATATTAGGATAGAATAGGATAGTGAATTTTCATTCTACTTACAAAAATAATCTACAAGGTTTTCTATATAATTAGAAGTACCAGAAGCCAAGACTACTTCAAAGCATCATACCACATGAGTAACACCATCGCCTGAGTCAATGACTAAGCCAGTAAGCAATCCTGCCAAACAGTATGAGTCCACTTAGCACTTTATATTTAGGTGATTAAAAATCGGGAAAAAAAACGTCGAATCATAAAAATCCTAAATTGTATGAAACTATGTATCACTTGAGACCTAAAGAAAAAACAAAATATTAACTGCAATAGAATTACCTTGAGCATATAATGTCAAAACAGCTTGAATTTGAATGAAAACACCACTAAAATTGTACGTCTCAAACATGGTTTCCACCTGTTACAATTAAAAGAATAATTTGACCTTTTAGGCAGCCTAGATTAAACGAAAGAATATGATATTTGAGTAGTTACTAACATAAAAAAGTAAATGTCAAAATGTACCATCTTTTCACGATTTTTCAAAGGATTAAGCGGTGGATCTGTAAGTAGTATTTTGCATTCTGTTGGATCTATCTGAAACAACCAATTTGGAAATTTAATTATACCTCACATAAAGCACAAAGAACGATAAAATGGAATGCCTGCAACAAGCTTTAAGATAAAAGAACTCTAAGGCTAACCACATTGATAACTTAACCAGGATATCAAAAATATACCTTTAATTCATTGAAAAATGCATGGTCCCATACATGAACCATATCATCCCAATTTTGTACAATACCACTGCTAACAGGGTAAGATATGTCGAGCTGGTGCCTAAACTCCGCACAAGCTTCTCCAACAACAATATCCTAAGAAAACAATATAAATGACCAACAACTTACAATGTGTAATTTATTTAATTCAGGTGGATGCCATTATCCTATGTATGTAAAACAATCAATCTTATTCACAAAAACAAATATAGTTCATATAAAAGTATATGACAAGAAATGATTATATTCAAACCTTGATTTCTTGTTCATGGATTGATTCCTCATAGCGAAGTAACGGCCGTCCAACCACCGAAGGAAAAACAGATGAAGGGAAGTTTTCGTTAGCAAAACCACACTTCACATACTGCATGTTTAACATGTAAAAAAGACTAGTTTATTTTGCTTCAGAAAACAAAATTGTCAGAAAATACACATAAATGACTCACAATTATCACAGCTGGTTTAACATATTTTAATAGGAGTATTCACTTATATACATATGTAATAACAATTTTCACATAAAGAAATACTACATGATAAAATGCATTACATTTTAATTTGTAAATAGTGATGGTAGTTACTATAACTCCAAGATGGCTAGAGTTATATATAGTGAGCCTTTGCCTACACAAAAATCATCATGACAATAAATTTCAATGCCTAAAATTAAATGTGTACTCATATGCTCCATGAAATGTAGATCTAAATAATTTCAACTACGGATAATATCATATCCTCTTCAGTATCCAAAATCATTTTTTGATATCGAAAATTTGCATCCATGGATAGCGGGAAAATATCATATTTTATCCTATCCGCACACAATTAATATATTTTAAAATATAAATAGAAAATTTTGGCTTAACATTAAATTGTTTTAGTATTAATGGTTATAAAAAATAAAAAATATTTTTGAGCAATATTATTCATTTATATATGGATATAATGCTAATTATTACCATGATAAAAGAGTAAATATTAATCGTTTTATGTAGTAAAACAACATATTATAAACTATTATCTTTATAAAAACTGGATGGATAATATTTGAATGTGGATACCATCATATCTGCATCCATATATTTTTTCCGAATTTTGGGTATTTCTCGTTTTTCGAATATGGATGCACATGGATTTTGAATATCCATTGACAAGCTTAATCAAATGTGTTGTTAAGAATTAGAGTATGCAATATATGATAGTAATTAAATATAGGTTTCTTCTTCATTTTAGTTTCTAAAAGGGTGTAAAATGTTTTAACGTTCATGGTTGCTATTTACATGAGTTGCTGAATTGATGTTAGTCATACTGTTAAATTTTGAGAATAATATATTTTTCTCATAAAATACATATATGGTAATGTTCAAGTGTTAGGATCCTACTTAAGTAATTGACTACATATCTCTCGACAGCTTGGGCTTTTGAGAAGAGTTTGTAAACTCATAAAAATTGGCATAAGAAAAAGTCAACCCAAGGTTTAGATCTTGAAGAGGTAGCCTTATATAGTATGGTTGTGGTATCGATCTAATGGATAAATGAGTGAAGCTGTATTAGAGAAAAAAGGTATCATCGTCAATGTTGATAACTTGATAGAGTACAGCATCAATGTAGGACCATGAAAAGTTCTGGAATCTGAAGACATGGTTAAGTAATTAGTTTCTCATTCCTTAACTTCTCAGGCGTATGAACAGAGTAATGGGTTGCATTTCATACTTAATTTGTGGAGAATTGTTCTGCCTCGATTGTTTCTAAGTTGAAGTTTTTCTTATGCAAATCATTTCTTGTAGAGAAGTTGCAAATTTATTCCCCTTAACATACTCAAAGATGTTTCATTGTTAAATTACAAACATCAAATGAAATATAATTGAAGAAGATCACAGAACCAACCAACATCTTCAAAAGTATTGACCTACGTCGAAATATTCTAGTTATTCAGATCTGTTGGCGATATAGTAAGCAATACAAAGATTAGATCTACGAAAAAGGAAGCATAAGAAATTGGGAGAAATAGATGGGAAATTGCATACAACAATAAAAGTTTAAATGTGGAGAAATTACCCCGGTGCCATTGTCGCAGACGACGACGTTCTTGTTGTCCATATTTTGTCGGTCTTCCTTGAGTTGGGGGGGAAAAGATTTCCTTGTTCATTCCTTTAGTACTCGCATTCATTTTGTTGAGTAAAAAGAATTTAAATAAATATTATTTGGACGTGATTGGAACTTAATTAAGGCTATATAAACTTTAATACAGACTTCTAACTAGCTTGTAATTAGACTTCTAAGTATAAATGTTTTAGAAAAGTTACAGAAGTCATCAACAATAAATATTTGAATCCATCAATTACCACCCCCATCGTTTACTTTTCCCCGTTAAAATCTTTAAATATCAATTCTAATTATACCCTTTAACAATTAATTAAATATCATCTCTAATGTGTATGTTCATCTCTAATCTTTATCTGGTTGAAATTGTGCAATTTTTTTTATTATGGATGATGGAAGCAGTAACTCGACGACGGATTTTACATATGGTTCCTGTTGGGATGGAATTCCAACTAGAGACCACTCAACTCAAAATCCCAAAAGCACAGGAAAAGACAAGATCGTGGTAAGAAGTGTAAAAACAACCAATCAATATTTCAATTTCAATCTCAACCAATCCAAAAGCAGTCATAATCCTCAAACAAGCAATATAGAAATCAAAGCAATAAGCGAAAAATAAATCACACGGCGATTTATGGTGGTTCCATTAACGTTGTGTTAGCGTACATCCACTTTAAGAGAGAGCTTTTATTAATATCGATGAGAAGAGTACAAGAGATTGAATACAATGATCAAAATTCTAATAGAATTGATTTGTGGAGAAGAGAATTGAAGAAAAATTAGGTTTAGATAAAATCTAATCAGTGGAGGCTAATCTCTTGCAGTCGATTTCTGTCGCGTGTAGATCTGGAACCTGAAGCTAGCTTATATAGGAGACTAGAAAACCTAAGCAAAGTTCCAAAATTGCCTCTGCAAATATCACAAATCTTCACGTTAAGCTCATGCCTAAAAACAGGCGAAAGTCGCCGCAAATGTCTGTCCAATGTCTCGGGATGCAGGTTTGCTGAAGCGACAGACGTCTGTCCTTTTTCACAGACGTCTGTCCATTGTCTCGGGATGCAGGATTGCTGAAACGACAGACGTCTGTCCTTTTTCACAAATGTCTGTCGATGTCAATTCAGCAGCACTTCATCTTTTCCTCCATAACTTCCACCTTCGAACTCCGATTTGTGAACCGTTTTCTCCGTTACGAAGCTACTTCCGACATCTACAATTCTTCATATAATGTCGGCAAAATTTAACAATCCACCTCGACACTATATCCATCTCCAACTCCAATGATACCATACCATCAACAACAACTGATAGCACCAACTATCACTTCTTCTACCTTCAACCAAACATGAATGCTTTCCTAATGAGCTCCAGCAAAGCCACCACCCATTGCACTCCACCAACGAGCTCAGGAAAAGCCCCCACCCGCTAATGAAATGTTGAAAACATTCAAATCCTAAACCGTCTCACCAAAGACTAAAGTGCTGAGGAGTGTAAAATAGCACTTACCAAGAAGATAGAACCTCAATCTCTCACCAATACTCTTCCTCATCCATAACCAAGCTCCTCCCTCAACCGTGCCACCCCGTGGCACCTAGCAATCCATGGCTACTAGAAATGACTCTCATCTCAATATGCTTAATCCGTGAGCTAAACGTCAAATTCTCTACCAAGTGAATAGCACTTTGGCTATCACATCGAACATCAATACTATCATGCCCGAATCCCAAGTCATACAACAATCGCTTCAAATAGAGTGCCTTCTTTGCCATCTCCGCCGCGGCTATCAACTCCGCCTCCGTAGTGGATAAAGCAACTACGGTCTGCAATCTTGATCTCCAACTTATGGCTGTACCCCCAAGTGTGAAGACATATTCGAAAGTTGATTTTCTCTGATCCCTATCATCGGCATAGTCCGAATCACAATAACCAACCAACTTGCAATCCAATCTATCACTATCGCAAAAAACAAGACCATGAGATGATATGCCTCTAAGGTATCTCAATATAAGCTTTATAGCTTCCCAATGCGATTTCCCCGGATTAGTCATGTATCGACTAATCATCCCGATGGCATTTGCAATATCGGGCCTTGTACACACCATATCATACATTAGACTTCCAACCGCACTAGCATATGGCACATTTTCCATATAAGCCTTATCTTTCTCCAAGATAGGTGATCCCTTACTCGAAAGCTTCATATGCAAAGGTAAAGGTGTGTTTGACGCCTTTGCATTCTCCATGCTAAACCGGCAAAGCACTTTCTCAATGTACTCCTTTTGAATCAATTTCAACTCAAAACGCTTTCGATCCCTTTCAATTTTCATGCCCAATATCCTTTTCGCTTCTCCAATATCCTTTATTTCGAACTCCGATTTCAAACTCAGTTTTAACTTGTTGATTTCATTTTTATCCTTAGAAGCAATAAGCATGTCGTCCACATACAAGAGTAAATACACCCAACAATCATTTTTCAACTTCTTGAAATATACACAAGCATCCTTAATGCTTCTATCAAAACCATTTTCAAGCATAAAATGATCAAATCTCTTGTACCATTGTCTAGGTGATTTCTTTAAACCATATAATGATTTCTTTGGTTTGCAAACCAAATTTGACTTACCATCTACAACAAAACCTTCTGGTTACTCCATGTAGATGCCTTCATCCAAGTTCCCATGCAAGAAGGCGGTTTTCACATCAAGTTGCTCCAACTCCAAGTCATGAATAGCAACTATGACAAGTAATATCCGAATAGAAGTATGGCGCTCAACCGGTGCGAATATCTCATCATACTCCTTCCCCTTCCTTTGTGCAAACCCCTTAGCCACTAGCCTAGCTTTGTACCTCTCATCGTCCTTCACCTTGTATATCCATTTGCATCCAATAGCCTGGTTTCCTTTAGGAAGTGGAACCAAATCCCAAGTTTGATTCTTCAATAATGATTGCATCTCTTCCTCCATGGCACAAATCCACTTCGAGCTATCACTCGACTCCATGACGTCATCAAGGTCCATCGGCTCATCTTGGACTACATGAAGAGCAGAGTCCAAATTATCACAAAAGCTAAGATAGTTCCAATCACCATATCTTTCGGGTGTTCTTATAGTACGATGACCAACCCAAGTCGCAATACCATCACCCAAACTCCCTTCGGCTCCACCTTGAACTGAATCTTCCCTAGAATCATGCATATCACCAACACTACTAGAGGAACCATGTGGACTATGTGATGTAACATCAACCACTACCTCCTCGCAAGCATCTTCAACTACTATAATCTCTCTACTCCTTGGACAAAATGTGAAAATAATTTCCTTCTCCTTTGATTCACCATGAACCAAATCCAGAATATCCGATGAGCTCACATTCTCCTTGAACATCTCCGACTCATCAAAAGTAACATGACGAGAATTCATAACCTTCTTTATTTCCGGATTCGAAATCCGATAGCTTTTTACTCTATCCGTATAGCCAAGCAAAATCCCCTTGAAAGATCTAGATTCAAGCTTATCATTTTCCGGATCATGCATATAAACCAGACTACCAAACACACGAAGATAACTCAAGTCAATGCTCTTTCCCTTCCACACTTCCTTTGGAATTTTGTTACCAATAGCTGAGCACAAAATTCGATTAATAATATGCACTGCGGTTGACAAAGCTTCGGCCCAAAATCCCTTAGCCAAACCCGATGTCAATCTCAAGCATTGAGCTTTCTCAAGTAGAGTACGATTCATTCTCTCTGCAACACCATTCGACTGTGGATCTCCCGATGTAGTAAAATGCCTCTGAATACCATGATGCTTGCGAAACTCCAAAAATTCTCTAGAAACATACTCTCCGTCATTGTCAGACCTTAGAACCTTCAAAAACTTGCCACTCTCATTCTCAACAAGAGCTTTCCATGCTTTGAACTTTGCAAATGCCTCCGACTTGGCCTTCATTACATACACCCAAAGTTTTCGAGAAAAGTCATCTATGAAAGAAATATAATAGCGAGCTCCACCCAAAGAAGCTACCGGTGCCGGTCTCCAAACATTCGTGTGAACATACTTAAGAACCCTTCTCGAATCATGTTTTCCTTCACCAAATGAAACTTTAGTTTGCTTCCCCATGACACATTCTTTGCAAAACTCTAGCTTGTTGAAACTCCAAACTCCTCTAAAAACATGACCTAATCTCAAATGCCACAACCTAGTCGCATCCAAGCCACGAGAACTATCAACTCCTATACAAGTTTCACCTTCTACTGTCACTCCTTGAAGCAAATAAATACCATGAGTCCTAACACACTTCATCACCACAAACGCACCCTTCGAAACCCGCAAGCTATCACTCTCAATAGTGATCTTACAACCTAAAAAATCCAGCTGCCCCAAAGAGATAAGAGACTTTCTAAGTCCCGGAACATAGCGCACATTAGTGAGAGTATAAACCACTCCGTCAAACATCTGAATTTGCATGGAACCAATGCCTTTCGACTTACATATAACACTATTTCCCATAATAATTGAATTTCCTTCTTTGTCGATGTAAGAAGAAAAACAATTCCTATTTGGCGTCATATGATAAGATTCCCCCGAATCGAGCACCCATTAGCTACCCGAAACATCTGAAGTTACTGCCGACAACACATCTACGTCTCCCTCACCAACTCCACTCTCCAACGCTACTGATGAAGATGCTACTTCCTTCTTTGCCTTCTTCTTGTCCGGACACTCATTCTTCCAATGACCGGGCTTCCTACAAATATAGCACTTTTCTTTTCTTTCCTTCGACTTTCCTCTCCAACTGGGGTTCCTTGATTTAGAACGCCCCTGGTTCTCCTTCTTCACATACCTCTCCTTCTCCACAAATAAACCATGACCATTACTTGCACCACTACTTTCATCACCCAACTCCTTCATTTGATCCCGCAACTTCTCGTTAAGGAGACCTGTCTTGACATCATCTAGAGTCAATGTATCCCGACTATAGATTAAACTATTTGAGAAACTTGTATAGCGGTCTGGCAACGAACACAACAATATCACCGTCTTTTGCTCTTCCTCAATCTTCAAATCTACCGCCTTCATCTTCATTTGCAAATCATCAAAAGTATTCAAGTGCGCCTTTAGCGAAGTACCTTCCTTCATCTTATAAGTGAAGAACGTTCGCAATAAGATCAAACAATTAGTCAGTGACTTCTTCATATATATCTCCTCTAGTTTGTCCCAAATACCCTTAGCGGTAGTTTCACCACTAATTTCAAAGATAACATTCTCTCCCATAGCAAGTTGAAGTATAGTAAATGCTCACTCTTCCATTTCCTCTCTCTCAAAATCCGAGATGTCCGCTGGCAACAAATGTGTGTCAAACACTACCCGGTGCACCTGATTCCTCCTTAGAACCGCTTTCATCTTCCATTGCCATTTTTCAAAATCATTATCGCCATTCCACTTGTCGATTACCAATTGTGATCCTGAAGCCGCATACGATCCACATACATAAGGCGGTACACCACTTGGATTACCCATTGAGGAACCACTTGAGGTATTACTTGATTCCGGAATTTCTACAACACCTACCAACACCAATGCTCTGATACCAAATGTTGGGACAGGATTCCAACTAGAGACCACTCAAATCAAAACCCCAAAAGCACGGCGGAAGACAAGATCGTGGTAAGAAGAGTAAAAACAACCAATCAATATCTCAATTCCAATCTCAACCAATCCAAAAGCAGTCACAATCCCCAAACATGTAATATAGAAATCAAAGCAATAACGAAAAATAAACCACACAGTGATTTATAGTGGTTCCACTAACGTTGTGTTAGTGTACATCCACTTTAAGTGAGAGCTTTTATTAATATCGATGAGAAGAGTACAAGAGATTGAATATGATGATTAAAATTCTAATAGAATTGATTTGTGGAGAAGAGAATTGAAGAAAAACTTGGTTTTGATAAACCCTAATTAGTGGAGGCTAATCTCTTGCAGTCGGTTTCTGTCGCGTGTAGATCTGGAACATGAAGCTAGCTTATATAGAAGACTAGAAAACCTAGGCAAAGTTCAAAAATTGCCCCTGAAAATATCACAAATCTTCAAGTCATGCCCATGCCTGAAAACAGGTGGAAGTCGCCATAAACGTCTGTCATAATATGACAGACGTCTGTCCAATGTCTCGGGATGCAGGTTTGCTGAAGCGACGGACGTCTGTCCTTTTTCACAGATGTATGTCCATTGTCTTGGGATGTAGGATTGCTGAAGCGACAGACGTTTGTCCTTTGTCACAGACGTTTATCGCTATCAATTCAGCACCACTTCACCTTTTCCTCCATAACTTCCACCTCCGAACTCCGATTTGCGAATCGTTTTCTCCGTTACGAAGCTACTTTTGACCTCTTCAATTCTTCATATAGTGTCATCAAAATTTAACAGTTCCTTCATAGCTACTACTATAGAAATTGGTATAATCATGGTGCCATGGATACTAGGAATCGCTCAAAACCTAGTTTATTATATACTAGGAAGTGATAAAAACATTATTCGGTAAATACTAGTTTGTTTTTTACTTTGTATATTGCAATGGTGGCCGAAGAAGATGAAGAAATGGGTATGGATTATAGTAATGAGTTCACGACGTATGATGTATGTAATTTATTTTAATATTATATGAATTGACTCATTTTCTAAATTGAAAATTTCTCATTTTTTTAATCATACGAAAGCATTTCCAAATAGATATAAAATAAAAGAATGAATTGATTGAATGGCTAAAAGAAATGCAATGTTTATGGTAGTTTTAAATCAGATATTAATAGCAGTGATAGGAATCCAAGAATCATATTTAGATGCGAGAGACATGAAGCATATAAAGAGTACAAAGACAAGAAATCTATCAGTATTAGATTAATAGTACAAAAAAGTGTGATAGTCCATTCCATTTTAAAGGTGTTAAACTTCCTGTTTTAGATGAGTGGAGATTGGAAGTAACAGATGGTGTGCATAATCACTCTATACTTTATAGTTCTAAAATCACTCTTTTGTAGGTAGACTAACAGGAGATGAGACAAAATTTGCCGTTGAAATGTACAAAAATATGGTGAAGCTAAAAGCCTTTTTAAACATCATAAAACAAAATGATCTATCCAATACTACAACAATAAAAACGGTTTATAATGCCCTTTCTAAGCACAAGAAAATGGATAGAGCGGGTCGTTCTCAAATACAATATCTCTTATATGGAAGTGATGTAATTGCTGACATATTTTGGGCTCATCCTACGAGTATTGATTTGTTAAGAACATTTCAACATCTTCTTGTTATGGATTGTACGTATAAAACAAAAAATATAGAATGTCGTTGTTGGAGATTGTCGGAATCACGTCAACTAATCAAACCTTTTGTGTTGCTATTGCATATCTTATATCCGAGCATCAAAATTACTATCTTTGGGCCTTAAATCGTCTTCAATTGGTAATGATCGATTGCAATGTAGAAATGCTAAGTGTTATTGTCACGGATAGAGAGATGGCATTGATTAATGTCATTAACATTGTTTTTCTCCAAGCAGCCCATATCCTATGCAAGGTGGTATATTGAAAAAATATTCTTGCTTTTATTTAAAGAAGAGTTACGGGTATGAAAAAAGAAGTAAAAAAACAAGTTTTTCAAGATTGAAACAATTTATGTGAGTTTGGAAATATTAAGCAATATAACAATAATCTACAAGGTCTGCAAGTGAATTACCTAAAGGTGATAAAATATATTAATGAAAATTTGCTTGAGACATGGAAAGATTGATATATGCATGCTTGGATCGACAATTTTATGCACTTTGGCAACTACACATCAAATAAGTAAAACACTTGCCTTTATATTTATTTAATTATTTTAAACTTTTTATAACAATTGCTTAATATCTATTTTTCTTTTTAGAGTTGAGGCCTTCCATGCTAAATTGAAATAACATTTGGCAATGAGTCAATGCAACTTTGAAAGAGCATGATTCACTACTGAACTATCTTTTATAGAACTAAAAGCTTCGTTTGAAACAAGTTTATTGAAAGTAGCTCATGTTTATCATAAAAAAATATTTAAAATTTTACATGGTGTCGTTTCACTTACGGCATTGGAGCTAATTCATTCCAAAACTTCTATAAATAAATTCTTATGGAATTGTAGATGATGACTTACGCAGATATATTGTTCATAAGACACACAGACTTTCATGCTCTCATAAATTAGCAAAACTTGGTCGAAATGTAGAAATACCTTTGGATTTGATTCATGTTCATTAGACTAGATTGCATATTATAAAAATGGGAATGAAAAGAGATTTTAATTTGAAGAAAAAGCTTAAAGAAATGTTAAATGAAGTTATAAAATTGGAATTAACGCATCAAATACAAGCTTATAAGAAAATGAAAGAAGTTGTTTATCCACAAACGTCAACTCTTGCATCTCCGATTAGCAAAGTCAAAACCCATGGAATATCTCATAATAAATTGATACTTCAACAGAAAGGTTGCCTTCTACATTTGAGTTAGGTGAATGTGCTTCAACCCAATGTAGCGTAGCTAAAAAACAAAAAGTTGATCCTTATATTTCGGTGAAAAAAGAAAATTTGGGTGTTCGTAGACCTAAAAACATAAATTTTGGTGTGTATTGAAATTGTTACCAAAGGAATGGAAGTCATATATCGAAGAAATTGTAGATGTTAGTATGGATGGTAATTGCGAATTTATGTGTGTTGCTTCTTTTTTAGGAATAAGAGAATCCCGTTGGTGGCAAGTTCATAAAGAACTAATGAAAGAACTTGAAGAACATCAAGGCTTTATAGTTAAGTGTTTTGTGAAAAAGGTAGAAGCAAATATTTGCTAAATGTGTTTAATCATGAAATTGGTGGTGCCGAATCAAGTAAATTGATGATTATGCCCGAAATTGGGTACGTAATAGCCACTAAATATAATGTTGTCATTTTTAGTATCAGCGAGAGTTTGAGTTTAATTATACCAAGGAAATATTCCATCTCCATTGGAATGTCATGAATTAGGAATTCTTCATGTAAACAATGATCATTTTTTTCCAGGTATTATATATTATTCATTTTATTTTTAATTAATAAATGAAGGATTTTCACTTACAATGTAATGTTTTTATTTGTACAAGCCATCTTACAAGCGAACCATCTGGCACCACTAATATATATCAAGTGGTTTGTTAATTGTGATATTGAAGCTGAACAATGAGAGCATATATTATGAGATAGAAGAGTACAATGGGGAATTTCGGAAAATTATGACAATGTGTTTGTTATCCAACTTTATAACCAAGCCATGTTCGGACGAATCAAATCGATCAAATAGAAGAATGGTCGAGCAGGAATCTCGATAACTACCAAACCCGGATATCAAACAAGATCAAGAGATAGAATCACCAACTTTCCAAAGATCCTCTCAATTGCCTACATGCTAAGCCAACCCAAAGATCTAGGGCCAAAATAAAAAATTCTTGATAAGTTATGGATCGGTACCATGGTTCGGAATCGATCCCTAACATTTCTCCCAATTTACTTATGATTCACACTGCATGTAGTTAGAGTGCTTATAAGTTAGTACATGCCATTAGAAATGGTTCGCTAGGTATTCACAACCCAAACGATCGATGGATAAATCAAGTACTTTCATCTAACATCTGAACCATGGATTATCCAAGTACAAGCTGATATCACTGCATCCAAGTTTTATAGATGAAGAAACAAGTAAACCAAGCAACCTCGAAGGATCAAAGAAAGCCTTAAAGTCCATCTTATGGATCGATAGCAATCCTTGAAGTTTGTTGGGTAGGCCACAATCTTTTGAGAGAGACTCCTTCGGATCATAGGGAACGTGGGAAAGAATGTGGTGGAGAGAATTCTGTCGACCTGCAGCTATAAATAGAGGAGGAAGGCATTGTTTAAAGGACCTTTTTGGCTTGTTTAACAAGTTTCACTAATCCATAGCTACATATCCATAAGATCAACTTTGTAAAACTCAGCATAAAAAAAATTCGAGTGGACGTAGGCTGCTGATTAGTCGAACCACTATAATTGTTGTGTGTTCTCTTTTTCCTCATTTTC
This sequence comes from Allium fistulosum, assembly GCA_030737815.1. NCBI lineage: Eukaryota > Viridiplantae > Streptophyta > Magnoliopsida > Asparagales > Amaryllidaceae > Allium > Allium fistulosum. The sequence continues at coordinate 1,095,830,685 of CM060905.1, forward strand.
TATTTATTTTCTTCATTTTATTCTTCTTTGTTAATTTTTGGGTGTTTGTGCCAACTTTTGACGTAAAATTTTTGGTGCTTTTACTGAGAGCACTCGGATTTGATGACTTGGAACGTGAAATTGGAGAAGATAGCGTGACCATCGACCAAGAAAACTGCTGTTGGAGAAAGCCAACATGGGGATGAGGCAGTCAGGAGATGTCCTCAAGATCCAACCCCTCTTCCATCAACATAACTAGAGATGAGATGAAGGCGATGATGATAGAAATGCAAGATAGAATGATAACCTGGAAGGAAGAGACGATGGAGGGATTCTTTAGAAGGATAGAGCAACTGGGAACAACCGAATTAGCTGCAGACCAGAACCAAAGGCCAGAAGTCAGAACAAATGCACTCAAAAACAAAACAGAACAAAGTGGAGCAACCCTCGAAGAGATGCCATGATACCCGAGCACAAGTCGGTACTAATCCAAGAGTACTTGGGAGCATGATGAATTTGAACTTGGACATAGATGGAACATGCCTGGGAAACAATGTTGAACACTAGAACGTGAATCAGACTACAAACGTGCAATCGGAGGAGAACATGCAAGAATTTTTCCATATGAACGAGAGGTAGAATGAAAATTAGAACAGAGACTTCTCTTAGATGATAGTGATAGAATTGCTGAGATAGTTAGATAATCGATGAGAGGTTGTAACAACCCGCACTTTAATGAGCCCAAATTTCAATAAAAATCAAAACCCAAGTCTATCAAAGCACGGATCATCGGATTTGGTACCTGCAAATAAGCATGAAATTATCAGAGATTTATAAAAATCTAAACTCACATCGGAAATAATAATAATAGGATATAAATACTGACTATGGCTACTACCTTGTAATCAATAGTATTCCTTGGATGTAAAATCGCCACATCAATACCAAGCATGAGAGATAAGAAGACTTCTCCAACAACCAATCACGTCCAGCTCCAGTGACATCTTCCTCTAAATCTATCATGTGGGTTGTAATGAGGAGGGGGTCAAAACAACGTTCTGGTGACTGGAAAATCTATACGGTGTCCATAACATAAATTTATACCGATTGGTTTCCATTTAATTGTTATATCTACTATTTTAAGGTTAACCAAATTAACATAATATTGCACACGTGATATTCCTACCTAGCATGATTCACCTACCTACCATTCCCAAGGTATAAAATACCGACGTAAGTCTATCAGCCACTTAATACTTCCAAATATGAAGCGGACTCTGAGCATCATCATTGTTGGTCTATTGGTCCTAGCTACCAAGACCTTTGACCACTATTTATGGCTTTATAGTGTATAATAGCCATATTACTAATGCATCTATCGTCAGTAAAGTCTTAGCCATATAAGAGATAGTACCCAAGCCGCTTAATACCTTATTAATAAGGACTAGGCAAACCCGTGACCATTTAATACCTATATTCTAGGCAGGTCTTTGTCATTTAATACCTAACCCCAAAGGCGGACTCCTCACTAGTACGATCTAGCTGACATCGCTTGAAATCTCACTGAGACATTTAATACTTCTTTATAGGAGAGAGGCAGACCCTATATCAGCCACTTAATATCTCAAACCCGAAGCGAACCCTTCCCGATATATCCACTACCGCTCCTAAACATTAACTCGGACCATTTAATTCTTTTTAATTAGGAAAGAGACGGGCCCTTAAACAACCACTTAATACTTTTAATCCCTAAACAAATCCTATTATTCCAATAATCGTTTCCCACAGGCCTATAATTGGTGATGTCCCCCATCAGTACTAAGTGTACACAACTGCTGGTAGTCTTTGAGTGGAGGGCAGACATCCGTTGTGTCCCTTTACCGACCTCGCATCCCAATCTTTGAAGCCCAAATAATTATTCTATGGGCCTTATGGTTAAAAATGTCTCACATTAATAGAAAGTGTACTCAACTGCTGGTAGCTTCAAAGTGAAGGCAGACTTCCATTGTGTAACTCTACTAACCTCGCATCCCAACCTACTAAGTCCAATTAATTATTCTAGGCTTTATTAACTTAAGTCATATTATTCTAGGCTTTATTATTACTAAGCTTTATCATCCTAAATTGGATATTGGACTTAGCTTACTAAGCTCCTTTTATTTATTTAAGGCTATATAATTTACCTTAAATATTCAGTTACTCATAAATCTCCTTTATTTGCTTATTCCATAATGTCAATTTGTCCATGATAAAGAATATCATCCTAATGAACATTTCCTAAGACATTTATGTATATTTGCTAATTTCCAATTAGTAACATTTTCTAACTATTCCATAGTTATTAGTCTAACTTCTTTATTTATCAGTCTCATTAATCTATTTACCCTATTAATTACTTGTAACTCTCTAATCCATTTCACAATTATTACCCATTAATTGGAGTTATGACCTTTTTGAACTTTCCTTCTATTACCTATTCATTATTTAACCCTATTTCTATGTATAACTAATATCCTAAGCGAGCGTTATGCATAAATCATCATATTAGTTAAGTATTTATTAGCGCGTATAAATATGTATAAATACCTACTTCTATCAAATATATTCTAGTCACAAATCTTTAATTAGAATATTCTTTTTCATATTTAATTTGCTGAAATTATATTTCCTAAGAAGATTCTCCGTTGTGATTTCCATAAATTAGTTTAAAACAAAAGATCAAGAATAAAAGGAAAGATTTGCCTTGTTTGAAATTACAAGGAATGATTATTTCCTTTCTTATTAGAATAAACAGTGTAAACTACGGAGAATAAATCTATACTTTACACATCTTTTCCTTTTCATTTGCATATATTCCTTGTTAAATCAAATGCTGCATTTTCTATGCAATTTGGAAACATAAACAAATTTATAAAATCAAACGGATATTCTTCCCACAAATTAAACTACGGAAAATCTCTCATTCATAATAATTAGGGTAATAATCAAAATCATACTAATAATCCACAATGCAATATCAAATCTGGAATAAATTTCATATCTAATCAGTATTCATATCTATAACTTTTGGGACTGATTTCTAGATCAGGGTGTAATAATAATTCCAATTAGATCTTCTAAGAATATGTAGGCGACGTTTAATACATTCAATTTTAGCCTATAATTCACATATATTTATTTATTTAGGCATAAAACTCAAACATATAGCAATGGAGTAGATTCAATACAATAAATAATTTATAAATTTCCTACTCACCTTCTAAAAGCATCCTGGATCTCCAGAACTGACGTAAAGCCTTTGGTTCAACTTCATTACCTTCTTATTCCAAGATATATGTATAAAAAGGGCATATACCTATATTAGAATTATAGATCTGAGAAAAGATTTGGGGTTGAAAGAAAATATAGATATATAAATACATACATACATATATATATATATATATATATATAACTTGGTTATCGCGTAGTGTTGATTCGTTTCTTTTCTTATTTGATTTTGTTTCTTCTCCAATTTGTATATATACAAATATAAATATTATATTTTATAATTTAGAAAATAATGGAGAAGAGATGATGATAGAGCTTTGCTACTATTTCCAGAAAAATATAAGAAGAGAAAAGAGGGTTAGGCCTGAATTTATAGACACTTGAATCAACCGCAGCCGTTAGATTTAATTATATAAAATCTAGGTCGTTTAGCCAAGGCAAACCTTAGTTATTACTATCACAACCGGCCGACTTTTTCATGGCACCAGTCGACTACTACATATCAACCGGTCGCAATGAGGCTATTGATCTGTGGGTCATGTTAATTATTATATAAAAACGTTAACTTTGCTAATTTAATTATTTCCGTTTCAAATTCTTTTTTCGTCTGTAACCTCTTCGTTTGGACTCCGATCGCAAAACTGCAAATATAAATGTTGCTCGGAATTTCGCCACGAACGCAATAATGCAAGTTTTGTGGTCAAATTCTATCGTTTGCACAAAATCTTTTTTTTGACCCTAATTGATAATTAACTAATTAAACAACTAACTGTAAAATTTACGGGGTGTTACATTCTTCTCCTTTAAAAGTATTTCGGTCTTGAAATTATACCAGTGACTAAGTCATGGTTCCAGCTCACAATTACCTTAAACTACATAACCAATTAGTGTACAACCAATTTTGCAACCAACATGCACAAATGCATATTGTATCACAACATAGAAAACATGTATACAGAATGATTCTAAATTGGGTATTCCTTCTATATGAATGCTTTCTTTTAAAAATAATATTGAAAATATGTTGCAAAAAACCTATATATACTGGCAGTTCTATATGCATGTAGATTTTGAAAAATCTTTTCATCAAAAATCCTCACTCCTACTAATAGAAGTATGATGCAACCAATTTGCATCCAATTCTTACCAATCAAAAATTTAACGCGTTGAAATCTCGCTTCTTAAACGTAACTCCTATGCCCAGAAAAAGTGATTTAGGTGGAGAATTTTACATTCTTACCACTCTATAAGCTACTCATTTATCGTTGTGCAGTGAAAATTTCCTCGCTGCCTTTGATTTACTACAAATTTTCCATACACAAAACGCATAAGGAGGCTTATTTCCAAGCTCTAAAACGGAATTGAGTCTAAAATTAGATTCGCGCGCGTTGTCAATAAGGTACAGGAATTGAAATTCCAAGGCTATAACAGCGTTTCGCTTGTTATCGCTTGCATTTTATCGTATCGTTGTTGTTAATGCACCGCTAAATTCGCATTTCTAATCTATTTTCCTTCCTACGCTTAGCATGTGCCCTTCAAAATCAAAAACTTCATAAAAGTCTTTTTTCTTTTCAAATTTGTACGTTGCTTGAAAAATATATTTTCAAAATATTTTGACGTAAGTTTTCCCTTGATTTAAAATTTGGACAAAAATTCTAAAAATTATTTGAGCGTCAAAATTAATTAAAAAAAATCAAAACATTTTTTTCTTTTCAAGCGAAACTTTTTAAATCAAGAGAAACTTTTCAAAATATTCCTTTAAAATTTTGACAATTCAAACCACATTTTTAGCATTAGTCGGAAGTTAGTTATGCGCTAAATGCATAAGTTCATTTCTAACGTTCTTCAACTAACCTTAACCCATTTTGACATTTTATTTAGAAATGTCATCATACTCAGTTATTCAAAAAATTTAGCTTTTAAGGAACATGAATAATGATCCGTGGTTCCAAAACAATTTAACTTGTCCTGCACTTGCTAAGATTTATATCTATTTAAAACTTACAGTCTTATATTGCATTTTACCATTAGTTAAGTGTCCTTATGAGATTTTCATATTTATACTAGTTCTTCCAAACATACATATAAGAGCGGTTCACATATTCGAAAATAATAGCATAGTAAAATAGAAATGCATCTCAAAATATTATGTGTGTCTTAAGAAGAAACAACTAATAGTTACAACCCAACAACCTAAAACAGAAAGAACAAATGCTGGAAGAAAACGATACAACAATAAACTACAGAACCTAAAACACTACCTACAGACTATGGGACGGTCCCGATCCTTGATGGGAGCTCAAGCCATTGTCGCGGCCTCGAAAAGGGCGAAGCATAGCGACTAAGCACCCAGTCTCATAACTTTGGCGCTATAGCTCAGTCCTCATCTCTCGCTGGTCGGCGCGGATCCCTTGGAGATCAATCTAGACCTGCCCGAATGGTGACTAGCTCGAGACTTTGATATCTCTTGGTGCCCTGTCCCTGCTCCGCCTCCTACCACGACTACTGCTTTACTGCTGGGGCTGGTGGAAAAGAAATTCTCATCTTCCTAAGGGAGGCTCTATCAATGGCAGACGGGACCTTTTTCTGGGCAGTCTCCCTACTAAGATTCACCCCGTATCGTCTAAAAATGTGAGTGAATAGGTGACAATACAGAAAGTAACTCCGTGGGATGCCAACTTCGTAATCAGAAAAATGAATCATAAGAGTGTGCGCCTAATTAACGGCTATACCACCCGTAACTACATAGGTGACTTATGCACTTAAGGATAAATCTGATCATAGCTCCCATTTTGGGGATGATGCTGTGCTGAATAATGTGCCCAACAAGACAGACAGTCGAATGCAGATTGTCCATCTTTCAAACACTAACACCTGAGAAAAGATCCACTGCAAGATCTCCGAGTTGGACATCTCAATATCATCCAAATTCGCATCATCCGCGGAATCAACCGCGATCGGTTGACCCCTAGGTGTCGACCACTAGGCGGTTTTCCTATGCAACTTGAACTTGGAACCTTTCGGGCTGGGTTAATTTATAACATTAATAATAATAATAATAATAATGACCGTGTCGCGTCGTCACCCGACACAACACGATAAAAAAAATCTCTGCCCTCTTCATGGCAGTGCCTAAGCTTACCATCTAGTTTTCCAAACCATTCCTCCATTATTCTGCAATACTTTAGACTTATACTGCTTCAACCATCAACAATTCCATAAACCCGATAATGTTCCAACTACTATTTTCCGAATACTTCATATGGAAATATTTCTTTCAATAGTTAGCAGGCACAACAACACTTCTAACTTCATACTCCGATGAAATTAAATGTCATTCTTATTTTGTCCGTCCCCTAGAAGAGATAAAACTTTGAAAACTTCAATTATTATAAACAGGAAAACCATTGGGCTAAATATTCACCCCATTGAAACTCATTTCCAAATGGAAAACTATTTTCATGCTAAAAATCAAAATCAAACATTTATTGATATATACACATATATAAATATTTAAGGATTTCAAAACCTTTTTCTTTTTAAACCAAAATTTCTTAACACGACCAAACTTAGTGTTATACATGTTTCTTGAAAATTAAAATCTCAAAACTTCTTAAAATTTCCAAAGTAAATCCTTGAGAAAAGAAACCCTTTTTCCAAAATCTAAGGTATTTCAAAAATATATTTTATCAGAATTCTCTCACAGGTTTAGACTAAGGAATTGATCTTAATTCTTAAAATCTGATTTTCCATCTAAAGGTAGTTGGTGGACATTCCCTTACCAAAACTGCTTTCCAGATGTTTGCAACATATAGAGTTCAATTTCTCGCTTATCTAGAATAATTGTGCATCTTCGACTGTAAGTCACCATCAAAATTCAAAATCACAAGGTAGTTAGAATCTCAACCATCAAGTCAAACATCCTCTAGTCTCTAAGATTTTGCCATATGTCATACTCATGCTCTTCTCCATCAGCGCCTTATGCATCGCCAACACTTGGTGGGGTAATCAGAGTTGGCATGAAAATCTTAACTATAAGATATTTCAAACCTATAGTTGGTTTGCACATTCCTTCGAAGTGGAACTACAACTACTTCTATAGTCGATATTCTTAGAGTCTAGGGTAAAAATAATAATAGATAGGAAAGTACGAATATGTTCTCTCAATTTATCATAATTCCCTTGATTGACTAACCTAGGCTCTGATACGAAATGTAATAACCCGCACTTTAATGAACCTAAATTTCGACAAAAATTAAAACCCAAGTTCATCAAAGCACGAACCATGAGATTTGGTACCTGCAAATAAGCATGAGGATTATCAGAAATTTATAAAAATCTAAACTCATAGCGGAAACAATAATAGAAAATAAATACTGATTATGACTGCTACTGTTCGATGACGGAATTTATATCGAGTTAGAAAACCGTCGAACGAATTTAGAAATAAAAATAACCGCAAGCGCACGGCGTACACTTGTAGTACGTGGCGAATACGGGTCGATCCGTAGGGAATTGTTAATTTTAAAAATCTATTCAATCAAATTAAACCAAAGTCGAGGGATAATAACTAACTAAAAAAAGGTAAGAACAAGCTATAACTAAGGAGAATAAAAATATGAGATTAAAGAGCAATTTAGAGGTAAATCCCCTCTCATGATCACATAAATCAACATAATGAAATTATGATCTCTTTTTGGTCATTTGTGAGTTTAGTTGATGCATTTATCATAAGCATGACCTAATTGTGTTATTAACTAACACACTTAAACCATCAAACTTTAATTCACCCTCTAACCCACTTACTAACTTCAATGAAAATGATATGAAATTTTTTTAAAGAAAAATGTGTGAACCTCTATAAAAAGAGGAGAGCACACATATAAATATATATATCACAATGAAAAAGGCGCTGCCAACATGCCTGGCTTGTAACAAAAACTATATACAAGAATCAAAGAAAGTTAGGTACCCCTAAGATGAGTTCCAGCAAGGCCACCACCCATCACACCCCAATATCGAGTTCCGGCATGGCCACCACCCGATATTGAGGTGTTAGAAGTACCTAAAAACGGAAGATAATCCCAAAAATGCTGAATGCCATCACAAAACTAAGTAAGAAAACTCCATGAATCTGAATCTGAAGGAAAGGATAAGCAACTACTCCGGAGCGAAGCTGAAAATAGTACACCACGATAGAGATGAAAGTGTCCTTCCTCTGTGATGGAACCGCAAGTGATCCTGTAAGATGAATCTGACACCCTATAACCCACACCTGTGTTTGAACAATGACTAAGAAAAAATTAGAATAATACATATATATGTATATATATGCATTATACACATATATATGTATTATAAAGGAAAATAATATAAACCTAGATAAGACTAATAAAACCAAAATTAAAGAATAGAATTACATGTGAACTAAAACCAATAATGACAAGTACAATAGGTGAAACTAAGCTACAAAAGAATTCTTATGAACCTTTAATCATGAGTAAGTAATGATTAATAGTGAAATCATCATATAAATTAGTAGAAATATTAATACTACTATTGTGGGAATTAAATATATTATTATTTTGTTTAAAAGAATTAATATTATAATTAACCTTATTAAGATACTCTTTAAATAGATTATTATTAGCTAATTTATATTTGGGATTAGAAATCCAATTAAAACAAAATGAAGAAATTATAAAAATCAATTTGTTGAAATTACTACTACTATTATGAAAAATTCTTTGATTTCTTTCAAACTAAATATACCAACAAATAATAACGAATAAAGTATCAAGTAAGAATCTAATATTCTTATTGAAACGAAATATAAAGTTATTCCAATAAAAGTCACAATCCGAAATTTTTGTTATTATATTAAAGTTAAAAATTTTAAGAGTATTTTTAAGAATATAATAAGAATTCACGCAATCATAGTAAATATGTTTAATATCTTCAAGATGTAAATTACAAAAATAACATTTATTATCATTTTGAATGTTTTTTCTCTTTAAAAATTCTATTGTATTAAGTTTTCCATGCAATATTAACCACATGTGAATTTTAGATTTAGGAGGAGCATTAGATTTCCAAACAAATTTAAAAGGGTTATTTATTTTACCCGAAAAATTAATAAATCTGTAAAAAGAATTAGAAGTGTATTTTTACTCTTATCCCATTCCCAACTAATAATATCATTATCATTATCATTATCAATATTATAAAGATTTAATCTAGCATAAAGCAAAGAAAGTTGCCTAAGGGTTGAACCTACTAAAATACTATTAAAACTAAAATTCCAAGGAGGATCAATATTAGGAGAATAAACTTCATTTATTAACGCAAATTTAAAATTACATATTTCATAAAGTTCTTTAAATTCCAACTTAAGAGGAGAAACCAAAATCCAATGGTCATGCTAGAAAGAAGTACAATTACCAAAATGTACTATCGTATTAATACCTAAGTTAAAAACCTCATTACATTTTAAAATGTTTTTCCAAAAATTAGAAATATTTTGAGTAACTAAAGAAGAAATTTGATATAAATTACTATTGCCATTATAGTAATATTTAGTAATGATATCTTTCCAAATAGCATTATCATTTATATCCTTAAACTTCCATAACCATTTACCTAGTAAGGATAAATTCATGTTACGCAAATTGATTACTCCTAGGCCACCTTCATTTTTGGCTTTACAAATAGTTTCCCAATTAACTAAACATTTTATACTACTATTAGGGTTTTCCCCACTCCATAAAAAATCTCTTCTAATTTTATCAATTTTATCAATAACCCAATCTGGAAATAGATGCATGGACATCCAATAAATCGGAAGGGCGGATAAAACTGAGTTAATTAAGACTAGTCTACCTGCTCTGGATAAAAATCTACCATTCCAGTTAGAGATCTTATTTTTAATTTTGTCAATGATTATGAGCCAATCATCATGTTTGAGTTTGGTAGGTCTAATCACAAAACCTAAATAATCAAAAGGAAAGCTCATTGTTTTGCAATTTAAAGTGTTAGCAACTAAGTTTTCAACTTTATCAAAATCATTTAAAACTAAAACAGACTTTTGTCAAAATTTATTTTTAAACCTGATAGAAGCTCAAAACTGTATAAGATAAACTTAAGAGTGATAATGTGTCTAGGAAAATGGGAAGAAAAAAGCAGCGTATCATCGGCAAATTGGAGAACCGATATACCATTACGCGAAATGTCATTGCCTACATATCCTAGGGCCTCATTATCCATTGCTCTTTTAATAATCTTAGCAAAAACATCAGTAGCTAGGTTAAATAATAAAGGCGTCAAAGGATCCCCTTGCCTTAAACCTCTCTTAGATTGAATTTTATTACCTAATATGCCATTAATCATAATATTGGAATTACCAGTTTTAAGCAAATTCTTAATCCAATTAATCCATCTAAGACCAAAACCTCTAGCGTGAAAAATGTCTACAAGAAAATCCCAATCTATTGAATCAAAAGCTTTAGCAAAATCTAGTTTTAAGATCGCACAAGTTATGTTATTCTTACAACAGTGATTGATATACTCTTGAACAACTACCACTCCATCAGTGATATTTCTCCCTTTAATGAAAGCTGATTGTGAACAATCAATTAAGTCATTCATTCTATTACTAAGTCTGTTGGCTAGAACCTTAGAAATGATTTTAACTGAACAATTAATCAAAGATATAGGTCTAAAATCTTTTAGGTTTTTAGCTCCTACTTTTTTATGTAATAAAATAACATTTGCATAGTTAAATCTCCCTAATTCTAAATTACAATTATAAATTCATTAAACATATTAACTAAATCGAATTTTAAAACGTCCCAAAACGTTTTATAAAATAAAATTGGAAACCCATTAGGGCCCGGGGATTTATCACCAGGCAAGTCATTAATAGCTTTTTTAATTTCCTCGATCGAAAAAGGATTGTCTAGCTCGGATAAATCAACAATAGAATCGGAAGGATATAGATCTTTCCATCTGACATTGATTCTATGTTTGATTTTAGTGCCGAAGATATCCTTATAATAGTCTGTAAAAGCCTTGTTTAGATCTCTTTGGTCTACTAACTCTTCATTATTAACAAATATAGAGTTAATTGTATTACTACATTTTCTACCATTAGCTATGTTATGAAAATTTTTAGTATTATTATATCCTTCATTGATCCATTGGATTCTGGCTCTTTGCTTCCACATAACCTCCTCTTTTTCTAAAATAGAATTTAATTCTTCTTCTAAATTGGCGAGAACATTACGTTCACCTAAGTTTAGTTGTCTAGATTCTTCTATCTTATTAATTTTAAGCATCTCGTTGATAATATTAGCTTTTTTTATTTTTATATTGCCAAAAACATTTTTGTTCCAGTTTTTAAGAAAAATCCTAAGATCCCTAAGTTTCGAAACAAAAGATTTAGCAGAATTATCCTTATTTCTAATATTATGGTAATTCAAAGAGAGCCATTTACTATTAATTAAGTTCACAAAGTTAGAATCCATAAGCCACATCTTTTCAAATTTAAAATTATTAATAAAAACTCTATGATAATCGTAGGTGAGGATAATAGGACAATGATCAGAATACGTGTAAGGTAAACCAGAAACACTACAAATTGGAAACTTATCTTCGATCTCATCACTAACAAAAAAATCTATCAAGAAGAGCCATAGAAGGAGACTCCCTTGCATTACTCCAAGTAAATTCTCTATTTGAAAGAGGGATCTCGATCAAATTAGAATTAATAATGAATTGATCAAATTCCTCCATAGCAGAGTAATCCCCTATCCTAGGGAAACGCTCTCTTATGAAGCGCGTAACATTGAAATCACCCCTCAATATCCAAGAACCGGGAGCCAAGGATCTAAATTCTAGGCATTCTTTCCATAAAATTCTCCGATTGATTTTTGAATTAGGCCCATAGACATTGGAAATATTTAAATAAGAATTATCAGAAAGATTAATAAGAATAATATGAAGAGAATGCTGCATGGTAATACATTGAAGCAACTTAAAAGAATTATCACGCCAACCTATCATCAAACCCCCTGAAGTACCTACTGAAGGTAAAAAGACCCATTTTCTAAAGTGGTAACCGCCTAATCTTCTAAAGAAACGAATGTCAGGACAGTTAATTTTAGTTTCCTGAAGTAAACCGATATCAATAGAACAGTCCTTAAAAAACACTCTAACCTTATCGCATTTGTTTAGGTCGTTTAAACCTCTAATGTTCCAACTAATGATTCTCATAAACTAACAGAACTAGCCCCCTCTAATTCCTTACCTCTAATATATTCCCGATCAATCTCTATATCAGAAAAGATAAAAGATGTATCATTAGCTAACTGGCTAAACTCAGCAGATGATAAACTGCCTAATGCATATGAAGAGTACATGCTACCCAAAAAAGAACTCATACCTGAGCCTGGATACATAGCACCACTCATGGCACTCGATCCAGGTAACTCACCTATAGATGAAGTCTGACAAATACGAATTCTAGCACTACGCTGAACCGATCCACAAGATACAACTTGCTTCTTGCGCTTTCCTCTCCTCGACGATGCAGAAACTGAGCTGGAACCACACGTAATCATTTCAGGTTCTAAAGTATTTGCTATTTTAATCCCCTCACCAATGGTCACAGTAACAGATCTATCTCCATGATCTCTAGTACTATCAATGACTGTTTTGGAATCGACAGTGATATCCTCAACAACATTTGAGATTTGGAATGTTAACTTGTTCTCCTTTTTAATAAAAGCCTCTTCTTCAAAATTGCCTAACCCAACCAATGACCACACATCAATATTTGCTTCGTTTTCAAAGCATACAAAATTATAAACATTCATGTCTTCGACAGTTGGAAATGAAACATCACAAATAAGTGCTATTGCCTGATCGCTAAAAACTCCCTCGACTGAATGTGAAAACTATGCACCATGCACACCTTCAACAGCGTGCACAACATATAATGGAACCAAGGAAGAATTAGAAAACACACCAGAAATTCGAGACTCGAATTCAACAGATATATCGTCCTCCCTCTACTGTTCAAATAACGATATCCAATCATGAAAAACTTCTTTTTCAAACAAACGAACATCACCTGAAAAAACTTCTTCATCTGAAACAACTGGTTCAAGATCAGTATAGCGCTAGGAAACATTATTGTCAAGAAAGGCTACGGTCTCTTCCTCAGTTATGTCTTCCACAGCAACAGTTTCAATATTCCAATCCAATAAATTTACTAAAAAAGGATTTGAATCACTCCAATAACAGTTACTACTATCAATATCCAGCTCTGAGGAGTTAACAAAGAAAATATCTTCAAATGTTGACTCTAATTCATTTACCAAGGATGATGATTGAATCATACACAAGCTTATTGAATCCAACACTTTATCAAGGCTCGCATCATTCTTCGGATAATCTTCAAAACTCTCAATGTCAACAACCACTAGATCACCAGAAATATTACTGCCTAGCATCTTGGAATCCTGCTTATTTGAATCAATCAACAGTTTATCAACAAGTTGTTCAGAGATAACCACCAATCCCCCATCAACATCTGAACTGTCAAAATCTTACGAGAGACAGTCGAATTTATTAGATAAAGTTATCTCAAAACTATCATGAACACAGACTTTAGTTTTACGACATTTACAACTAGTAAAACTATTGAATCTATTTTGAATTACCATTTACAACTAGTAAAACTATCATGATATGAAATTAAAAATAGAATTTATTTTAAGCATGGCTTATTAACTATTGAATTAGAAACATAAACCATCAAATTTTGATTCTAAATCCACTTCCATTACCATGATCATATGTAGATGAAGAGATAATTAGTGATTCATATGACTAAGCATAGCCTATTTGTTTTGAACAACATAAGCTATCAAACTCAATATTAAACACAAAATCACACAAACATCCAACTTTCCATTAAGCACAAAAGAGACATAAATGAGAAATTATGTTGCATCTACATGATTCAAGAGAGCATCATTACCCCTAAATTGTAGGGATTAGCCTCTCATTTGTGTTATTATGTCAACACAAGTAGAAAGCAACATGAAATAAACAAAAATAAAAAGAAGAGGAAAATGAAAGCTAATGGAAAAGAGAACTAATCTAATTGCATAAAATAAAAGAGATCTACACTACAACATGAAAGGAAATAAACAAGAAAATGAAAAGAACATGTATTAAATTGCATAAAAAGTTCCATGAAAAGAAGAAATGGCTAAGTAGCCATGAAAAGAAAGAGAGCTCTCATTTTATTTTCCTAAGAGAAGAGAGCCTAAAAGAGAGACTAAGAAGAAGAAGGTTACATGAAGATATGGGGTATTTATACAAGTGTTAAACCCTAATTCATATTTTTGGGGAATGCCCAAATTGCCCTTGAGGTAGTGTGGTGGCCAAGTAATCATTAACATCCACTAATCCCCCACTTAAATGTAAATGAAGCTTTAATGTCCTTTTATCATGTGCTTAGCTCCTAATTGAAAATCAAGGTAAGTGGGTGGGGTCCTCCATGATCATCACTTTGAATTATTTTCATCTTCATTTGTTCTCTTCATTCTTGTGCATGCATATATTATCATGAAGCCACTTGTAAAATTCACCAAATTTCCTACAAAACAACATAGAAAATTCCAAGTAAATTTTCACAATTTAATAAATGGATAAAAATGACCATTTTACCCCTATATGAAGATGAATATGTGACAATTTGAAAATAATTTGAATTTTGGTTTAAATAAGTTAAAATACCCAATATGATCATTTATTTAATTTAAATAGATAAAATATGGTGGTAAAAATATGCACATTTACTTGCACATCAAATACCCTCACACTTATCTTTTTATTCGTCCTCGAATAAAGAAAAACTAAGATAAATCCGTTTTCGTAGGGAGCACAATTGCATTGAGCGTATGCAACAAGCCGGTAAACCTTTGGGTGTCCCCAGTCGGACGAGTGTTGTCTCGTGAGGGTTTTCAGCGGATACTACCCACAAAATCCAAATGCTGGATGAAAATATTTACAAAATGCAAGTTTTATTTACAAAGATGTGAATGCAAGTTTTTGAAAATATTTACAATGAAGGATTTATTTTTTAAATTAACACGAATAAGTTAAATATAGGTTTTGGTCATTATCTTGAAAATTTAAGTCATTTACTTGTCAAAATTTCCAACAAAAATTAAGTTATCATAACAAATAGACTATAGTTTAACTTGTTGTTTTGGTTGATAACATAGTGTAACTATGAAATAAATCCTTAGTTGATTATCAAAATTTATCAAAGTGGTATTTTCATTTCTTTTCAATAACAAGTCAAATCAAATAAGTTAAAATGGTGCTTGGATTTCATTTGCTTACTCTCTCCATTTTTTCTTTTGAAAGTTTTGTTGATATTAGCAATATTTACATATGCCTAACCCAGATAAACTGAGGCCAGATATATTACCCATGCACTGCCTTGCGGACCGATGTGAGGGGAATACAGAGCGTGGCGAGTGAACACACAAGTGTGAACACTTATTGACTGTAGGCGTTATTAGTAAAATAATTTTTATATACACACCTAACTCAAATAAACTGAGACCTGATATACCGATCGTGCACTGCCTTTCGGGCTTACGTGAGAAGGGTACAGAGCATGGCGAGTGAACACATGAGTGTGAACACATGACTCTAGGTGTTTATTAAGAATATATACATATATACAAGGAATTTTTTTTTGTGTTTTTGTTTTTTTTAGAGAGAGAGTTTCGCAAAATCATCTTAGCATCATTTAACTTAGAAGACAAAAAAAGTTATATCCTTTACTTTAAATCAACCACTTTTTAAAACAAAGATTTTCAATTAGGATATATTTCATAATTATCACGTATGAATCTTCCTATATACTAGTTAAACCATTTTTATTTGTAATCAAACTTCATTTTTATTTGTAATCAAACTTCATTTTTATTTTTGTTAAGACAAATTAAATTTCAAAAATTTCAATTTAATAGACCAAAACCATATATTTATCCTATACTTTTTCTTTAAAAATAAATCAAAATGCTTAATTTTTTTTTTGAGATTTTTTTTAATTTTGGAAAGAAAATAAAAATAAATAAACCATGAAACTAAAAATGATGATGAGTCTCCCCCCACACTTGATTTTGACTGTGTCCCCACAGTCAACCCAAGTGGAAGGAGAAAAATAAAAATGAAAACATGACCTTTATTTAAATGAAAATTAACGGTATTTACACGAGATCAGAAAGTATATCATCAAAGCGTAAATGAAACGGTCTTCCAAAGACAGATTCATTTGTCTCATCAAATATGCGAGACACAGCTTAAGCTCGAAAAACCAAATCGTAAAAGATTTCGGAATTGAATGTTGATTTGGAAAAACGAATGTCGTTTTATTGAAAACCGTACGAGTTGTTTTATTTTCGATGATTTTCGGGGTAGATAGAATAATTGATTGAAATTCAAATTTATTATCACCAAATTGAAATTCAAATTTATCATTGAAAACTTCTTCAAAATTATTGAATTCAAAATCAAAATGGTAATTTGAATCATCCCCTTCAGAATTCGACAACTCGTTTTCAAAAAGTCAAAAGAAATCATGTTCATTAAATTCGTCTTCCTTTGTTGGATTATCAACAACTTCATTGCGTATCTCAAGTTCAAAATCCAAAGTTGTTGTATTCAAATTTTCGAAATCAAGAGAAGGAAGATCGAATTTTAAATTTGGTTCCACACCCTCAAAAGAATTGAAATCCAACTCAATTACCGTGTTTTCAACAACTTCATTAAGATTATTATTTTTAATTTCAAAAGTTGTTATTTGAAAATCGTCGATTTTGGTAAAAGATGGATTATTACTTAACTCGTCACACGTTGGGATTTGGTTTTGTTGTTCACGTTGTTTCATATAAGTTTCAAACAGCGAATCCGTGTGATCATCGTAAATTTCGTTCATTTGTTCAACAAAATCCAATTTATAATTATTAGCTTGAGGATTTTCGGTTTGGATTTGTTGAGAACAAAAATTTTCACTTGCATCATAGTCGAGATTATTCCCATTGCCAAAATTATTTGAAAAGTGGATCACATTTTCGTTTTGATTTTGAAATTCATTTTGGAGTTTAAAATTTAATTGGCAAGGGTTATAATCGAAATCGTTTAAATTTTGAAGTGAATTCAAATTTTGATTATTTTGAAAACTTTGATTTGAATCATTGCCCAAATATGAATTACACAAATCATTTATCATTTGATTTTGTTGTGTAGAGATTTCAAGTAAAGACGAAATGCTCTTTTCGAGATTCGAGGGTTGGTCATCGTTTTGAAAATTTTGTTGTTCAAAATTCGAATTGTTTAAAGAATAGTTGTCGTTAAAATATCCATACGAATTTGGAGTGAAATCGTATGGATTATATTGATTTTCACAACTATTGTAAAATTCAAATGAGTGGGGAAACTCGGAAATTTTCAAGAATGTTTTTTTTTCTTTTTTTTATATAAAGGAAAAAATATTTACAAATAAAAATTTTCAAAAGGGAAATTGATTTTTTTTTTTGGTTTTTCAAATTTTTTCTTTGTTTTTTAAAAGGTTTTAAATTTTTTTTTTGGATTTTTGAAATTTCAAAGAAAAAGGAATATTTACAATTTTTTAGTTTTGGATTTTGATTTTTTTTAAAATATGCATGAACTAATGCAACTAAATGAATGCAAGGGTTAATTACAAATGATTTACCCTTTGTTAACCCAAAATTGTATAATCACACATTGTCTTAAATAAACAAGATAGTTCTCAGCCAGGTAACGAATAGGATTTATCGGTGCACCACGAATCACCGTAGCAATGCAGCCGAAGGTTTAAGTACCTTCAGAGAAACAACCGCTATAATATTTACGAATCACTATAATATTTATAAATGGTTATTACTCTGCCGTAGCCTAGACACCGAGAAATTAAATTGTTCAAAGAAGACAACTTGCCAATATACAATTAAGTGTTATCGATGTCTAACTGTTATCATTAATCAAAATGAAATGCAAAGCATAAATTAAACGTGTATTAACAATGCAACTACGAATGGATTTTTGTTTTTGTTTTTGAATTTTTTTGTTTTAATAAAATGCAAATGCAAGTAACCAACAATGCAATTCAAATAAAACTATAGATGAGATTAAAAGCAGCAAATTTTCTTATATAAGCAAGCTAGCAATTTATTTTTGGAAAGCGGAGTGGCAGTTTTCAGCAAGCTATTCTTCCTTTATTTCCTGTTTGGCAACCTGAAAATTAAAAACAAGATATATACAATTGTTGTTATTATTATTATTATTATTTTTTGGTTGTTTTTTTTCTTTTATAAAGGAAAAGTTTTAGAAAGAAAACTACTCAAAACAAAATTTCTTTTTTTTTGAAAAGGAAACAAAATTTAAAAGTGAAGTTTTACTTAAAAAAAATTATTTTATTTTTTGAGGGTAAACAAAACAAGTTAAGCAAACCCTTTTTTTTAAGATAGGAATTGAAAAAATAAAAAATAAAACAAACTAAAGTCACCTCTCTTTTTTTAGATAGAACAAAGCAAACTTAAACTCTACCTGACCCACTAAAATAAATGAAGAAAATAGTTTTCACATACTCAATCAACAAAATAAAATGCAGAACACCCCTAAATTCTCCAATTTCAATTCAGCAATTAAATATCTTTTTCCAATTTCAATTCAAAATTTTGTTCGGGGATTGGAGATTCGAGAGGAGTCGCGAGTGAAGGTTCGAGGCAAATTTCTATTCGATGCTTTGGTTGTGGCATGGTCGAAGTTGGCTGTTCGGGGATGCTCATCGGTTGATCAAATATGGATGTGGTGGCGGTCGATTTGGTTTGAGAGTGGTTCGAAGTTCGGTAATGTCTTGATTGGAGTTGAAGCAGTGGTGGGTTGATGTAGGCAAGTGAGGTGGTGATGTCTGGGTGGTCAGGGTGGTGAACTACTGTTGTTAGGAGGAAGTGAGTTGTAGAGGAAAGTGAAAGCTCTGGTGAAGTGGCTCTGTTGAGAGGTTCGGTAGTGGCAGCGTTTGAATTGTATAACAGTTGTGTGTAGGAGTTTGGATAATCATGGTAGGGGCTGCTGCAGTTGAAGTTGAATGTAGTTTGTGAAGTATGGAGTAGGTTGCGGTAATGGTGGTTGTTGTCAGTATAGTAGTTGCTGTTGTTTAGTAGTGGGAGTTGTGGTGATGTAGTCAGAGGATCGCTTGACAAGGTGAAGAATGAATAAGGTGATGCACAGATGGTAATGGTGAGTGGCAGCAAGTTGTGTGCAGTTGTTTTGCTGGGTTGTGGAGTTGTGAAGTTGATTTGAGAAGTATGTGCACAATGGTATGAAGATGGAGGGTTGTATATGATTGTATGAAAGAGATGGTTGATGTTTTCAGTTATAAGGTTGACAGAGGTCGTGTTTCAGGTGGAAATGGGAGAACTGTTGATGAGAAATGTGAAAGCAGGGGGATGAAGTGAGTTAATGTCAATGGTTGATATAGAAATTTTAATGTGGATTGAGCAGCTGTGTGTATGTGAAGTGCACGGAGTGTTGATGCAGCTAGAAGGTGGTCATATGACTGTGTTGTAGTATGGTGGTTGAGATGACAGTGATGAAGTGGGAGTTGCAGGAGAATGATACTGATATTGACAGGGTTGCAAGGGATGCTTGCTGAGTTTGTTATGCGTAGATAGTGGATATGGGAAGTGGGGTGATGAGAAATAAATGAAGTTGAGGTGTGGAGAAGTTTTGGCCTTATTGCATAGGGGTTGTATATGCAGATGGGGTTGTGAAAGGCAGTAAATGCATAGCCAGATGAAGGATGTGAAGGGCAGTAAATGATGGTTGTTTGTGGGTTTTGATGAATGTGTTTGTGAGTGGTGACAGTGAAGGTGTGCGTTTGTGGGCAGGTGGAAGTTTGCTGTAGTTGTGCAGTTGTGTTGTAGTGACAGTTTTGAGAAGCAAATGCAAATGTACGGGCAGGAAGGAGTATGAAGTTGTTATATGTGGAGGCTGTTGTATATGACAGTGATATGGTGAAGATATGGAGTTGATATGTGACAATGAAGAGGAATGTTTGTTTGCGTGTTGTGATTATGGTCGGAAGTTGATGATGGTGGATGACTACTGGTAGCAGTTGAAGGGTGATTGCATGAGGAAGATGAAGTTGCACTGGGCAGTAGACAGTGGACAGTGGAAGTTGAATATGCAAGTGGTTTGGAAGTTTACTGGTGATGTGGTTGAAGGCACTGGTTGCCGAAGGGAAGGAAATGACACTGGTTTGATTGTTTTTGAGCAGATGGTGTAGCAGTGTGGTGTATAGGCAGTAGTTGTGCACTGTGCACATGATATAGGGGAAAGAGATGGTGTGGAGGAAAACAAAAACAGCAAACAAATGGTGAATAGGTGGAGTATGACAGGCAGAAAGAAGGGGATGAGATTGTTGAAGTGGGATTGATGCTGTTGTATATGAGACAAAGAGAGAGGGAAATGCACTGAACAGTGGGGAGTGGATATGTGCACAGTGAATATTTTGTAAAATGTAATATAGTGAAATAAAGTTGTAAACCAATGCAAATGCAAATGAAAATGTAATCAAAACAAAAATTGTAAATAAAAATGAAATTTTTTTCTTTTTAATTATGCATGTTTTTTTTAAATATATACAATGCAATGCAAAATAAATAGAAAACAACAATCACACAAACAAATGTAAGCTACAAACACACAACAAAATTCTTTTTTTTAATTGCAAACAAACACACAAAATAAAACACACAACAAAAATAATTCGAAGAGTAGAAAATTAAAATCAAAACAATTCCCCGGCAACGGCGCCAAAAATTTGTTCGACGATGGATTTTCTATCGAGTTAGAAAACCATCGAACGAATTTAGAAATAAAAATAACCGCTAGCGCACGGCGTACACTTGTAGTACGTGGCGAATACGGGTCGATCCGCAAGAAATTGTTAATTTTAAAAATCTATTCAATCAAATCAAACCAAAGTCGAGGGATAATAACTAACTAAAAAAAGGTAAGAACAAGCTATAACTAAGGAGAATAAAAATATGAGATTAAAGAGCAATTTAGAGGTAAATCCCTTCCCATGATCACATAAATCAACATAATGAAATTATGATCTCTTTTTGGTCATTTGTGAGTTTAGTTGATGCATTTATCATAAGCATGGCCTAATTGTGTTATTAATTAACACACTTTAACCATCAAACTTTAATTCACCCTCTAACCCACTTACTAACTTCAATGAAAATGATATGAAATTAAAAATAGAATCTATTTTAAGCATGGCTTATTAACTATTGAATTAGAAACATAAACCATCAAATTTTGATTCTAAATCCACTTCCATTACCATGATCATATGTAGATGAAGAGGTAATTAGTGATTCATATTTTGAACAACATAAGCTATCAAACTCAATATTAAACACAAAATCACACAAACATCCAACTTTCCATTAAGCACAAAAGAGACATAAATGAGAAATTATGTTTCATCTACACGATTCAAGAGAGCATCATTACCCCTAAATTGTAGGGATTAGCCTCTCATTTGTGTTATTATGTCAACACAAGTAGAAAGCAACATGAAATAAACAAAAATAAAAAGAAGAGGAAAATGAAAGCTAATGGAAAAGAGAACTAATCTAATTGCATAAAATAAAAGAGATCTACACTACAACATGAAAGGAAATAAACAAGAAAATGAAAAGAACATGTATTAAATTGCATAAAAAGTTACATGAAAAGAAGAAATGGATAAGTAGCCATGAAAAGAAAGAGAGCTCTCATTTTATTTTCCTAAGAGAAGAGAGCCTAAAAGAGAGACTAAGAAGAAGAAGGTTACATGAAGATATGAGGTATTTATACAAGTGTTAAACCCTAATTCATATTTTTGGGGAATGCCCAAATTGCCCTTGAGGTAGTGTGGTGGCCAAGTAATCATTAACATCCACTAATCCCCCACTTAAATGTACATGAAGCTTTAATGTCCTTTTATCATGTGCTTAGCTCCTAATTGAAAATCAAGGTAAGTGGGTGGGGTCCTCCATGATCATCACTTTGAATTATTTTCATCTTCATTTGTTCTCTTCACTCTTGTGCATGCATATATTATCATGAAGCCACTTGTAAATTTCACCAAATTTCCTACAAAACAACATAGAAAATTCCAAGTAAATTTTCACAATTTAATAAATGGATAAAAATGACCATTTTACCCCTATATGAAGATGAATATGTGACAATTTGAAAATAATTTGAATTTTGGTTTAAACAAGTTAAAATACCCAATATGATCATTTATTTAATTTAAATAGATTAAATATGGTGGTAAAAATATACACATTTACGTGCACATCAGTTACCTTTGAATTAATAGTATTCCTTGGATGTCAAATCGCCACATTAGTACCAAGCTTGAGAGATAAGAAGACTTCTCCAACAACTAATCACGTCCAGCTCTAGTGACATGTTCTTCTAAATCTATCTTGTGTTTTGTAATGATGAGGGGGTCAGAATAACATTCTGGTGATCGGAAAATCTATAGTGTCCATAATATAAATTTGTACCGATTGGTTTCCATCTAATTGTTATGTATACTATTTTATGGTTAACCAAATTAACTTGATATTGCACACACGACATTCCTACCTAGCATGATTCAACTACCTACCCTTCCCAAGGTATAAAATACTAATGTAAGTCTATCAGTTACTTAATACTTCCAAATATGAAGCAGACTCCTAGCATCGTCACCATTGGTCTATTGGTCCTAGCTTCCAAGATCTTTGACCACAATTATGTCTTTATAGTATATAATAGTAATACTACTAATGCATCTATCATTATTAAAGTCTTAGCCATGTGAGAGATAGTAAAAGCCACTTAATACCTTATTGATAAGGACTAGGCAGGCGCCTGACCATTTAATACTTATATTCTAGGCAGGCCTTTGTCATTTAATACCTAACCACAAAGGCGGACTCCTCACTAGTACTATCTAGCTAACATCACTTGGAATCTCACCGGAACACTTAATACTTCTTTAGTGTAGAGAGGCGGACCCTATATCAGTCACTTGATACCTCAAAACCAAAGCGGACCCTTCCCGAGATATCCACTACCGCTCCTAGTCGTTAATTCAAACCATTTAATACTTTGTAATAGGAAAGAGACAAGCCCTCAAACAACCACTTAATACCTCTATTCCCTAAGCAGATCCTATTATTCCCATGATCATTTTGCATGGTTCCTATGATTGGTGATATCCTACATCAGTAATAAGTGTACATAACTGCTGGTGGCTTTTGAGTGGAGGCTATTGTATCCTTTTACTAATCTCACATCCCAATCATTTAAGCCCAATTAATTATTCTATAGGTCCTATGGTTAAAGATGTCTCACATCAATAGAAAGTGTATACAACTACTGGTAGCCTCAAACTTAAGGGCGGACTTCCGCTATGTAACTCTACTGACCTCGCATCCCAACTTACTAAGTCCAATTAATTACTCTAGGCTTTACTAACTTAAGCCATATTATCCTAGGCTTTATTATTACTAAGCTTTATCATCCTAAATTGGATATTGAACTTAGCTTACTAATCTCTTTTTATTTATTTAAGGCTACATAATTTGCCTTAAATATTCAATTACCCATAATTCCTCTTTATTTGCTTCTTCCATAAATGTCAATTTGTCCATGATAAAGAATTCCATCCTAACGAACAACTCCTAAGAAATTTATGTATATTTACTAATTTCCAACTAGTAACCTTTTCTAACTATTCCATAGTTATTAACCTAAATTCTTCATTTATCAGTCCAATTAATCCATTTACCCTATTAATTACTTGTAACTCTCAAATCCATTTCACATTTACTACCCATTAATTGGAGTTACAACCTTTCCGAACTTTCCACCTATTTCCAATTCGTTATTCAACCCTATTTCTATGTATAACTAATATCCTAACCGAGCGTTATGCATAAATCGTCATATTAGTTATGTATTTATTAGCGCCTATAAATACGTATAAATACCTATTTCTGCCAAATATATTCTAGCCGCAAATCTTTAACTGGAATATTCTTTTCCATTTTTAATTTGTTAAAATTACATTTCTTAGGAGGATTCTCCCTTATGATTTCCATAAATTAGTTTAAAATAAAAGATCAAAAATAAAAGGAAAGATTTGCCTCGTTTGAAATTACAAGGAATTGTTATTTTCTTTTTTATTGGAATAAACAGTGTAAACTATGGAGAATAAATCTGTACTTTACACATCTCTTCCTTTTAGCATATATTCCTTGTTAAATTAAATACTGTGTTTTCTATGCAATTTGGAAACATAAACAAATTTATAAAATCAAATGGATATTCTTAAAACAAATTAAACTACGGAAAATCTCTAATTCAACTAATTAATGTAATAATCAAAATCATACTAATAATCTACAATCCAATTTCAGATCTGGAATAAATTTCATATCTAATCAACGTTCATATCTATAACTTTTGGGACTGATTTCCAGATCAGCGTGTAACAATAATTCCAATTAGATCTCCTAAGAATATAAAGGCGATGTCTAATACATTCAGTTTTAGCCTACAATTCACATATATTTATTTATTTAGGCATAAAAATCAAACGTATGCCAATATCATAAATAATTTATAAATTTCCCACTCACCTTCTGAAAGTATCCCAAATCTCCAGATCTGCATAACGCCTTTGATTCAGCTCCATTTATTTCTTATTCCAAGAAATATGTATAAAAAGGGTATATATCTATATTAGAATTACAGATCTGAAAAGAGAATTGGGATTGAAGGGAAATATAAATAAATATATGTATACACACACACATATAAATATTATTCGTTATCACGTAAAGTTGATTCGCTTCTCTTCTTCTCCAATTTGTACATATACAAATATAAATATTATATTTTATAATTTAGAAAATAATGGAGAAGAGAAGATGACAGAGTTTCGATACTGTTTTCAAAAAAATATGAGAAGAGAGGGTTAGGCTTAAATTTATAGGCACTTGAATCAACCACAACCGTTAGATTTAATTATATAAAATCCTGGCCGTTTGGCCAAGGCAAACTCTAGCCGTCACTGTCCCAATCGGTCGACCGCTTCATGGCACCGGTCGATCACTACATGTCGACCGATCGTAATAAGGCTGTTGACCTGGGGGTCTCGGTAATTATTATATAAACGTTAACATTTTCTAATTTAATTATTTCTATTCCTAATTTGTTTTTCGTCCGTAACTTCTTCGTTTGGGCTCCTATCGCAAAACTCCAAATATGAAAGTTGCATAGAATGTCGCCACGGACGCAATGGTGCAAGTTTTATGGTCAAATTCCATCATTTGAAGAAATTCCATTTTTGGATCCTAATTAACTAATTAAACAACTAACCGTAAATTTATAGGGTGTTATAGAGGTAGACCGCTAGACCAGAGTCTAGAGATTGTGAACAGAAATACATTCACTCATAACATCTAGTACGCTAGGAATCCACCCGATTTCAAGCTATCGACATTAGAAACGTACGATGGAAAGACTGATCTTACGGTTCATCTAATAAGATACATCCGACATAAGGAGGTATTGGGTGCGTCTGAAGAGGTAATGGGGCGATGTTTCCCCTTATATTTTGACTGACTTGGTGGAAATATGGTTCATATAAGTGAAAAATGGGTTCATCAGCACTTGGGCCAAATTGGTGTATAGATTTATGAGACAGTTCAAGGTTCATATTTCACGACCAAAGAATGTGATGATGCTGTCGAGCATGAAGCAAAGGGCCGGAGAGACCCTAAGGAGTTATTTGACTTGGTTTAAGGGGACAACCGCTATAGTACATAAGTCGGATCCATCAGTGGTTCTGATGGCCGTGGTTTTAGGATTTGCTAGTAAAATGAATTTTAAGATTGCTTTGGAAATGGATACACCGGCGGATCTTGCAGATTTTTACCATGAAGCTGAGAGGCACTTGCATCAGGAGGACGCTAAAGTTAAAAAGGTAGAAGTCAATGCTATGAGTGACGGAGGACCATCCAGAGTAGGATTTGGAAAAGACAAAGGAAAGCAAAAGATGGATGATGGCTTTGGAGGACTGAAGCGATAGAGAAGGGAATCAAAATTCTCTTCTTACACAAAGTTGAATGAAACTCCAAAAGGGATTTACCTGGATATTAGGGGCCAGATTCTCTATCGGAAACTGATGAAGAGGAAACCCATGAATCAGGAAAAGAGATCGGGAAATTTTTTCCTATTCCATGAGCTAGATGGGCATAGAAAAAATGATTTTATGCATCTTCGTAACCTAACTGAGGAACGGGTTAGGAACAACCAACTGTAGCAAATACATGAAGAACCAAAGATGCGGTGATGCAACAGGAGCAGCCAACATCTACAGTAAATGGAAGTAGTCTTGGATCTAGGCCGAAGAATAATTATCTCATGATTGGGGTGGTAGCGAGTTAGGTTCGATTCCCACACTTTGCCTTTGTTTTCAATAAATGGTACGATATTACAATCAAGCCACATACTCGTGTATAGGACCTCGACCGATCCCCAGGCACGCTCTAAGTTGGATGCTTGGCCATGGTGCTTGATAGGATGGATGTTGTGATGTTTGTTGGACGTATGAATTTGAATTTTGTGGATGAGTGCTTGACTTTGAAAATCACTCGAACGTCATAACTGATTTTTATTCCAAAATACCAATGGAGACTGGTTACCCGTTATATTGATTCATGAACTGATTGAACGTTGTTTTCCCGACCGAAGAGACGAGATGACGAACCGTAAGTTACAAGTCCCATTGTTGGAGAGTGGGTGGATTGGTCTTGTATGGAATAGTAAGCCCTCTCATGGACAGTGAACAGTTTGACTTGCTTGGTCGTTGGATCCCCTCGTTGGAGTGTGAGCAGATTAGACTTAATATGAACTAATGGTCCGGAGAGATCGATGATTAAACTAACGATTCAGAGAGATTAGCGATTAAACTGACGATACATAGAGATTGACGATTAAACTAATGAGTAGGAGAGATCAGGAAATGAATTGGTCATTGATTACACGACTCGATGAGATTAGAAGCCAACCTAGATATGGTTAATGCCATCCAGAGAAATCAAAGGCTAGACTTTGGATTTGACCACCACTTGACTTTGAAACAACCTGATAACAATAATTAGATTATGTCGTTGCCTCGATTCGGTTGAGCATTCTTATAATAGGATACTAGGCGATACTAGACAATTTATAGATAACGTTCCAATCGGTGGCAATGAACTTACATAGTTATTGGTCTTTTATTATCCAATACGTGCTCAACTCGTGATAATAAAGTCCTAGGCGAACATGGGATAACATTGATTTTGATATATGATTGCAAACTCTCGGACGAACACAGATGATTTTGGCATACAATAAACAATATAATAATTCTAAGAGAACATGGAATGATGATGGTTTGTGATTAACGCTTAAGCAAGGATTCGAGTCCTTATCTATAGCAGTCTGGAATATCCTTTGATTTATAGGTGAATGTGAAGGAATTGGACGATTCGCCATGGTTTATCAGTCGATAGCTATGGAATTCGACTACTAGTGATTCATCGACTTTGAATTTTTTTCTTGAGCAAAGCATATCTTCTATTTACAAGACATGCTTTGGGGAGAAAATGTTATCCAGCTTTATAACCAAGCCATGTTCAGGCGAATCAGATCGATCGAACAAGAGAATGAAATCCAGAACGGCAACTGCCAAACTCAGATATCAAACAAGATCAAGAGATGGATTCACCAACTTGCCAAAGATCCTCACAGTTGCCTACATGCTAAGCCACCTAAAGATCCAGGGCCAAAATCAAAGATTCTTGATAAGTCATGGATCGGTACAGAACCATAGCCATGGTTTGCTACCGATCCCTAACATTTCTTCCAATTTACCTATGATTCACGCTGCATGTAGTTAGAGTGCTTATAGGTTAGTACATGCCATTAGAAATAGTTTTCTAGCTATTCACAACCTAAATGATCGATGGATAAATCAAGTACTTTCATCCAACATTCGAACCATGGGTTTTACCAAAGCACAAGCTGATATCAATGCATCCAAGTTCTGTAGATGAAGATACAAGTCAACCAAGCAACCTCAAAGGATCAAAGAAAGTCTTAAAGTCCATCTTATGGATTGGTACTGATCCCTTGAAGTTTGTTGAGTAGGTTACGATCTTTTGAAAGTGGCTCCTTTAGGTCATGAGGAACGTAGGCAAGAATATGTTGGTGGGAATTCTATCGACCTGCAGCTATAAATAAAAGAGGAGGGGCATTGTTTAAGGGATTTTTTAGCTTGTTTAACAGATTTCTGTACTTTCTTTGTAATCTCATGGATCATCACCAACTCATAGCTACCAATCCATAAGATCAACTTTGTAAAACTTAGCAGAAACAGAAACAAAATTTGAGTAGACATAGGCTCCTGATTAGTCGAACCACTATAATTGTTGTGTGTTCTCTTTTTCCTCATTTTCTATTTATTTTCTTCGCTTTATTCTTCTCTATTAATCTTTGGGTGTTTATGCTAACTTTTGGCATAAATAATGGCTAGATGGGTTTAGTTAAATATTATGCAGTGGTGTTCTTTGTTTCTTTTATGCTACTTTTACATGTATTATTGTCATTGAACCTTGTTAAATTTGTTTGAAGTATTGTGAAGTTTGTACTAATCTTATTTATATTTGATTGAAATTGTTCCTGTGTTTAGCTAATCTCCCGCATAATCCCCTGACAATGTTCTTACATAATTTCCTAACACTGAAGCAATTTGTGTTGTGTAGCATGGATAGTAACAATGTAACGGAGTAGGTGGCATTGTTTAAACAATAAAACATCGGGAATAAGCGTTATTTGCATTGGATCATCGTTTAACTAAAGCGTGGAATTTATACATATGACGTCGTTTACAGGGAAATAATAGAAACAGAGGGTGTGCTTGGTAATGTTTACAAGCACAAGAGCGGGCACTGAAAAAAGTAAAAACAAAGCAAGTAGAAGGTGTTGAAAAAATAAAATCAAAGCCAGGTTCCAGCATTGAACAAAATGCAACAACGCCCCATCATAGCGTGCAAAATATTAAAGTAACGCTTTTTATTGGCATTGAAAATGTATAGCCCATGTAGTTTTGAGGGAATGTATGAAACATAAACTTTGCTCTGGAATACAACAACGTGAAGTGGGGGGGTGCATTAGATAAGCACAAATCATGCTAACCATAATGTGGAATATATAAGAACTACGCTAGCCATAAACATAGAGTATATAAGAACCACGCCTGTTGTTGGTGCGGTTAATGTTTTCATGCTGCTGGCATGTAGCTTTAATTTTATCTTCTCCATGCTAGTCGCACAACAATTTGAGAACGCATGAATTTATAAATCCGGCACACATGAATTCATGAACAACAACACAATTAGTTAACATAAAAATAACATGTTTTAATTTATTATAACAACATCAAATATTTTACAATCCAAAATAACATGTTTTATAATCCAAAATAACATCAAAATAACATGCCATTACGTTCATAGTTTCATATCAACATAACATATATTTTAATCCAAATATAACAACATGAAGTCAATACCAAAAAGTTTCAACAACCCAACTAAAAGTAACCAATCTAAGCATTTTTTTAACGAATCAAGCACGTATCTTTCTTTCTTTCATTTGAGCTTTGCGGATCCTATTAAGATGCGACAAGCATGAACTTTTCGATTCTAATGAAACTAATACGATTCCTTCATCAAGCACATTATGAAGTTCTTCATAGCTCTATACTTTCAAAAGGAAAATATATTAGAAACAAATTAAAAAATGGTAACAAACAAGTATAAAAGTTGAATTATATGCAAATCGTATACAAATGATCATAGGATGTTCCTCATTGAAGTGGTTGTTTATTGCCCGGTTGAACTTTTAATATGGTACGAGGAAAATGCCATTCAAAATAATCATTAGCCACCGTAACATCCAACTTGAAAAGTGGAATATTACGATATTGCTCACTCATGCAATGATTTTGCCATTCATTCCATAAGTTCTCCACAAAATCATAAAGCACGTTATAAGTTGTCGAAGTAGCATCTCTCTTTTTACTTTTCGATGGAATAATAAGTCATAGAATATTTGAACCCCACCAAATTGCCTCAAAACTCGAGTAAGATGATATGGTTCAACAACACTTAAGCATAACAAACAACTAGTGTAACAAGAAATTTGTGGAAAAGGATGAAATTCTCATGCATGCATGTACGGATCAAAGATTGCCTAAATAACAAACAAGCAATAATTTTTTTCCATATCTAATATAATAATCAACAAAAAATATGTTATACTTCGTTGTTTATAAAATACCTAATGTTTTTGAATATTATCAAGATAAATTCTTAGAGGCTTAATTGAATAGAGATAATCATTGTGGGATCCCAACTAGATGTTCTTAGTGAAACTTCGTTATAAAATTTAATCGATGGATACAAATTCAAAAATTGCTCATAAATCCAAGATTCTAATGATCCTAAGTATCTACCTATCTGTTTCACCTTCACTCTACTCGCTAACGTAAGTTGTGTATACAATCAACACAGTGTTGCTAATCCCCAAGAATAATTATGTATTTCAACCAGATTAGCAAGTTGTTTCAAGTATTATACGAATACATGCGACTTGCTTTTATCCACAAATAATGTATTCCCGACCAGTTATGGAAGATATGCATAAGCAACTTGTTTGATTTTTTTAGCTTCTTATTCATCACAAACACCATCCAAAATTCCTTGCAACTTAGTAAAGGTTATTTTATATCCAACACTATCCTTCGTTATTTGTTTGATTTCTTCCTTACTAATTCCTAAGTTATTGATCACCAAATCTATCATATCATTTTTGGAATGGTCAAATGTTTGTATTGGTAATTCTTCGATTGGAATATGTAGTAAAGAAGCAACATCATCTAATGTTATAGTCATCTCTCCAAATGGTAAGTGAAAAGTATTTGATTCGGGATGCCAACACTCGACAAAAGCATATATAAGGTACTTATTTACTGTGCTATTACAAGTTTCAAAAATAGGATATAATCCAGAAGACTTCAAATATTCCCAAAAAATCATTGCATCATTAGGAATTTCCCAATTTAAAATATTTGTTCCATAATTTATGCATATAAGCTCACTTTTCTAAAAAAGATCTTGAATTAAATTAATGTTCAAAAAGATAATGTATTTAACTATTTGTAAGAGATGCCTTGCCACTCCATATCGATGGAGCAATATGTGTGTCATTGCTACTAATGATGTTAGTAATTTTTGGTCCATCATAAGATGTTGGTGTGTTAGATCTTTCTGAAGCAGTACCGATGACATCATGGGTTTATTGTTCTTCAATGATATTGTATTATTCAATATTTTAGCTTCTAATATTCTATTCCATGTTTCGTTCTTCAATATTTGACTGCTCCACAGTTTGTTCATTAATATTTGACAGCTACATATTTTATTCTTCAATATTCTACTCCCTTGCTTGTTTTTGTTTCATTTGTTTTCTAGCATTCACTCAACTATTTCTTTCTAATGTTGTTAATCGGGTTTGGGCATGAGTAGTAGCTTCAAAAACTTCATGAATATCTATAAATAAAGGTAAAACAATCATAAGATTTTCCATTCACGAGAAAACAACCGAGAGAAGTTCAAAAACCAAGGCAAGGAAATAGGTTGTCGTTGATTGAATTCAACCAATGCCACCCTTTGGCATTGGTCGATTTCAATCAACCGTAGAAATTCTTTTTTTTTTTGATTTTATACAAAGTAGTTGAATAGAGCGTAAAAGTATTTGAATTGTAAGTTTTTATTAATGATTGATTCCGTTATTTTAGTATAAAATAAGTTGGTTTTGGATTCTATTTTAAACAAGTCTATTGATTTAATTGTGGATATTGGATATATGGAATATGTGTTAATATTGAATTGAACTTGTATAAATTTAAAGTTTTGATATTTAAACATTAGTTTAGGATGCAATCTTCGCACACTTATTTTAGACGTGTATGTGTGTGTGTGTATTAGTGTTTATAACATACAATTATAATGTATTAACTCCATAGTTAATACAATATTAATTATCATTAAATCCCCCTTAGAAAAGCAATTAATTATAAAGGCAAAATAAAAGTTTTTCTTATAAGGACTTGATATGTAATGCGGTGAGATGTGGGATAATATATGAAGAGAGTGTTTTAGATTATAACTAATTTATAGGGATGCGAGGTCAGTCAAAATCACACAAAAGTATGCCCAGCTAAACTAGCTACCAGCAGTGTGACTTTGAGGCTGATGTGAGACATCGCTTGTAATAAGTAACCATGAAGGACGCGAGGTAAGTACCAATTTTGCAGGGTAAACCTGCCTAGTTAATCTGGCTACCAGTACCTACGAATATTCGAACTAATGTGAGACGTCATGGTTAGGTTACGGGTCATAATACGAAGGACCTGCTTTGGGGATTAAAGGTAGTAAGTGGCTAGTTGAGGGCAGCCTCTTCCCCATAATAGAAGTATTAAACCATCAGGATAAATGGTTGGGCACGGTAAAGGATATCTCAGAGATGGTCCGTTTAAGATTGGAAGTAGTAAGTGGCCGAAAGAGATTCTATGCAATGTCAGCTATATAGTACCATAGAGGAGCCCGCCTTAGAATATGTAGTAAACAACAGGGACCTGCTTTAAATGAGTTAATGGTCAGAGTCTGCCTAGTTTCCATTAAAAAGGTATTAAGTGGCTTGGGTACCATCTCTTACATTGTTAAGACATTATTGACAATAGGTATGGGTTTTGGGTTAAAAGAATAATGGACTGGAAAAACCTTAGGGTTTAAGGTCAGAAAACTTATAATATGGTTAAGATACATAAGATATATTCTTATTTAAATTATGTTGCCCAAGTACTAGTATAGGGAGGCTTGAGATTTTATTTACCAGACATTTTTGTTCTGACTCCCTCCTCGTTACAACACAGGTTAGAGATGTTGATACAGATTTTCGGAGGTGGCGGCGAAGATGCAGACTTGTGGTAGTTACTATTTATCTACTTGTATTATTTCCTTTATTTCTGATGTACCCATTAAGTAATGTTGTAAGTTTGGAATATTGTACTTTGGATAATTGAGGATTGTTTGTGGTATTGTGTTATATTTTTATGACATTTGGACTTTTAATAAAATGGGTACTGTTTTGATATTATATTTTATCCTTCTGCTGTGAGTTTCTGAATGTGTAGATAAATAGCTCTATGTATTGTTCTTTATACCAACCAATAACCAGCTTTGGAATGAGTCTAAGTTTTGATGATACTTTTCTAGGTTGGAATTTATGTCCGTTTCGAGACAGGTCGTTACATTTGGTATTAGAGCATAGGTTACCCAACCAATAAGGATAAGTATATGTATGAGTGGCATGTTTATTAGTTTTGAAAGAAATTTTCAAATCTTACTATATATATACACTTATTTTGATCATACATCTAACTCTATAAATTCTGACTATAGAAGTAGTTGCGACCATATTCTGAAAGGATGGGCAAGACGAGTATGAGTTGGAAAAATAAATAGAGTTGAATTTATACTCCTACCTCAATTATCCCACGGGTCGGAGGTCGTGTCGTAAGGAATGGACCAAGAAGAGCATGACTGCAACAGATAGAAGCACCCAAAAAGCTAAAGAGGACTTTACTCCTTTGATTGGACATAGACTTATAATTGTGGATTTCAATGGATTTCCAATTAAAGGCATACATTTCATCCAGATGGATGGGAGATAAGAAACTATATATTGTAAGCAACCAGAAGTAAGGAATGATAGGAGTGAATCAAGACGTGAAGAAGGAAGTGGTGCAAGTTCCCATAAGAAAGCGTACATTTATCACTATAAGGAAATAATCAGATTTTTATGAAGATTAGGTAGGGAAGAAGGAAAATTCAATAGAAAAGATAATTAAAGTCAATTTCTAAATCCAACCCTATGAGAAAGAATTTGAAATAAGGTTTTTGAAAAATTCCTTAAAACATTTTGAATGGATTTTTCAAAGGATTATTGGGAAGTTATTGTTTTGAAAAAGTAAGGAAATTTGAAAAGGTAAGATCAAACTC
Organism: Allium fistulosum; assembly: GCA_030737815.1. Taxonomy (NCBI): domain Eukaryota; kingdom Viridiplantae; phylum Streptophyta; class Magnoliopsida; order Asparagales; family Amaryllidaceae; genus Allium; species Allium fistulosum. Next base: position 1,095,865,280 of record CM060905.1, read on the forward strand.
GAATAGTTTGATCGGTCCCCTAAGTATCCTGGCTTTGGTAAAGTTGGCAGCAGGTTCTTTCTTTAGCCCCTTCCGTCGATCGAATGATTCATTGCCAGAGTAGGGCCGAGGGGAAGCCTCGACCCGAGCAGAAGTGCGATGTGTCTGGAAACACGGGATCATAAATGGATTCAAGTACCATTCTGATCGCCTAATATCTATGCATACTTGACTTATTTCACTGGTGCGCCCACAAATACCCATGCCAACACGATTGCTGATAGACCGATTTTGATAACCAACTTGGTGAACATCATAAGTGACATGGTCCCCTATCGGCTGCTCTGGTAAGAATACTCCTTTCCTTTTTCCTCTGTGGACGGGACCACAGCATCACATAATGAATGTCTTCAGAAAAACCACCCACTATTATCTGCGCTGAGAGTTCTCTTGTTAGTTCCCCCCAAGCCATCGGGAAATATTCATATTACTGCTTTTTACATTTACAAAGACGAGGCAAGAGATGAGAGGATGAAGATAGCTGCTTTCATAGACGCAGGGGTCGGGAACATTTCTCTTTGAATCACTATTCATTACTACCGATCCAATAGTTCCAGTGTTCATAGTTTACAATTTTGTTGAGTCAGAAATTTTTGATTAAAATGTTTTTTGTAAAAAGGATTTTTCATTTTTGAAATGTTAGTTTAAAATAGGTTGAGTTAAAAAAAATTCAATAATGCGATTCTTCTTTTTTAAAATAAATGTAAAATAGAGTGCAGGTTGGACTTGATGAATTTTCCTATCTCATAAATTTGAAAGTACTTTTTTTAAATTCTTTTTAAAAAGGGATAAATGGAAATGGAACTTGATTAAAATGATGTTAAAGCCATTTAGGTAAGAGGAATATAAACAGAGGCAATATTGGGAGATTTGGATAGAATAGCGTTAGGAATTTACGTAAAATTGGATTAGTAATCTAAACAGGGATAATATAGAAAAGAAGGGATAGGAAAATGATTGGATAGAAGTTTACCTTGTCTACTCCATTTTTCATTATTTAAAGTTATAAAAGATGTTTTGAATTAAAAGACCAAATTTTAAAGGAATAAATCTTTGACGTAGAAAATTTTTGAAAGAAGGAAATTATTTCGCTCCTTCCTTAATTAACCAATCCTTTTTGAATTTTTGATTTAATAATAGTTTGGTTTAATAATTGAGTTCTGAATGTTTTGGGTTAAAAATCCTACTTTTAAAGAAGTAGGTCTTTGAGGTGAAAGTCTTTGAGAAGGGGAAATATTTTGCTAAACAATTTTTGAATTTGGTGATAAGAATAAAGCGGCGAATGTTTTGAAATTTTTTGTTTAAATGTTTTTGAGAAGTTGAGTTCAAATGTTTTTGAAATATTTTGTAATAGAAATTAAAATGAAAATAAAAATAGAATATGGTGTTCAAATGCTTCTGGGATTTCGATTCTTTAAACTGTTTTGCAGGTTCGAAATTCTTTTGGAAAATATCTTTAAAGGATTTCTTTTGAAACGAGAAATGTTTTGAATTTCAAATGATACATACTAGTGTAATGAGGGTTTCTAGGTTTATATTTTCAAAGATAAAGGTTTCAGATTAGGTGCTTCATGATTGTGGAATTTTAGTTTTATAAAAGAATGATGAGGATAAACCACGTGTGTATGTGTGTATGGAGTAGATAGGGTTACCACCTAGGTAAGACAAGGTAAAGGTTTTGAGATATGAATAAAATAGGAATAGTATGAACTTGATCTAGAAATTTGAAGTCAGTTTCAAATATTTATTTGTAGAGTGATGGTAAAGTTGTAAAGATATTCCAGATCTATAACTAGGATGTAAATTAGGTTGTCCTAGTTGACTTGGAATGTGAATTTCTATGTTTTGATTTATTGGAGTAGGTTCCATGTAACTTCCATAAGTAATCCAATTACAAAATATTTATAAAAGCGCGTCTTTTGAGTTAACAAGGGATATACCAAAAAGGGAAAGAGATGTGTAAGATAAAGATATTCTTTTCTGTAGTTTACACTGTCTATTTCAATAAAAGAAATAATTCCTTATGATATCAAATGAAGCAAAGATCTCACTTTTGGTTAATTCATAGAAAATCATAACGGTAATCCTTTTGAAAGATGGCTATGATAAATTAAAATATGGAAAGGAATGTTCTAGTTTAGAAATTAGTAATTAGAAATAATATATATATATATATATATATATGCACACGTATAAATGCACTTAATGTACAATATATATAGCTTAATTTACGACCATATGTGTATTAGTTAGCAATTAACATATTATTGTTTGTGGGAATTAATTACAAATTTAATGGGCAATAAATTTGTAAAATAGAGAATTAAAAGGAATTGATTAAGAAATTTAATATGGCATTTGTGGAGGAAATGAATCGGTATAACAAAGGGATTTTGAAACTGGTAAAAAGCAAAGGGATTAAATAAGGATTGATTAGAGATTGTCCAAGTTGACATTAATGACCAATTATTACAGATGATGGGCATCTATTAAAAACTAAGAAGGAGAATTAAAGAAGGTTGGTGATGGTGGAATGACATTCTAAGAATGCCCACCTTAATTTAGTAAGAAGTATTAGGGCCCCAACATTATTAACACCACTTGATGCTAAATGGTAGCTTCCAGCAAAATTTTCCTTTAGATTTTTTGGGTTATAATCGCTAGTTGTCTCTTTTAGGTTATTGGAAATGCGTACGATATGGTAGGAGGTATGTTCCTGTTTTATCGGTGGGACATTTTATGGATGGAATTAGACTGCAGGATAAATATATACGTATTGAGAAATAGTGTAAATAAGGAAACCAGATAGGGATGGTTAACCAGTGATAATCTATAGGTAAGGCTGGAAGTTAATAATGAAATGAGGTTAACAACTGGAAATAAAGATTGCTTTAATCCCAAAAGCTTTGGGATTTTGGGAAAAATAATTTTTAGCTTGCGGAGTATCACCATTCACCCCAAAGGAGATAAGATGTATGGGTATATAAAGAGAATTTTTATTGGTCAAGGATGGAGAGTGAGTCGCAGAATTCGTTCCAGATGTTTAACGTGCCAAAGGACTAAGACTAAGAAAGGATAACCCGAAGGATTGTTATTACCATCGGAGATTCTAACTTGGAAATGAGAGCATATATCAACGGAATTTATAGATGGGTTTCCTAGAAGCAAAGAGGCAATGAAACAATTTGGGTCATAGTGGATAGGAGCAATAGGACCGCATCATCGCTAGCACATATTTATACGAAGGAGGTGGTTTGACTTTATGGCATTCCGATTAGCATCGTTAGTGATAGGGACCCCTTATTTACTAGCTAATTTTGGAGGAGTTGTAGTTAGCTTTAGGAACTTCATTAAATCCTAGCACTGCTTGCCACCGACAGCCCGAGGGACAAAATGAAAGGGTGAATAGGATTTTGAGGCACTTGTTAAGAGCTTACATCATGAACTTTCAAGGACGTTGGGAGCAGCAGTTACCTTTAGTGGGATTCACGTAAGATAATAGTCACCAAGCGACGATTGGTATGGCACAACATGAAGCACTTTATGGGAGGCCATGCAAATTGCTAAATCGTTGGTGGGGAATTACCGAAAAAATTCTACTCAAACCAGAATTAATTCATAAGTCTTCGAGAAAGGAAGAGTTAATTAGGCAGCATATGAAAGCAGCCTAAGATCGCTAGAAATCCTATGCGAACAAGCGAAGAAAAGAGTTAGATTTGGATCTAGAATGAGCTTTAACGCTTGGAACGGGTGATTTTGAAGCTAGAATATCAAATTAGAATATGAATACATGACCCCATGAGCCGAAACCAGAAGCCCACAGTTGAAACAGGGGGAAAGTTCATCCCTTACTCTCTATCTTCTGCTTTTCTGCCCTCAATAATCTCAGGCCGCTTACACGTGTATGGGATCCCGAACGGTCCCTAGACACACTCTGAGTCGGATGCCTGAAATGATTATTTAAGACAATAATAATCTCAGGCCGCTTACACGTGTACGGGATCCCGAATGATCCCTAGTCACGCTCTGAGTCGGATGCCTGAGATGACTATCTGATAAATCCTATATGAACACAGGATGATCTCGATGTATGATGTGATTCTGGTATATGATGTGATTTTTGATATATAATGTGATTTTGATATATGATATGACAACTCTGAATGAGAAGCAAAATGATAATGATGTAAATCCCGAATGAACATGGGACAATTAGAGATATGTGATGTAAATGGAGATATGTGATGTAATTGGAAATATGCGATGTAATTGGAAGCATGTGATTTTATTAGAGATATGTGATGTAATAACTCCGAATGAAATCAGAATGATTGTGATGTATAGATTACATTTGGGTAGAGTCTAGATTCTTAGAATGTAACTGGTTTGGAACGACTTGTGATTGGTAAGAGAATCCAAAGGAACTGGACGATTAACCAAGGCTAAAGTAGGTAAAGGGCTCAATTATCGAAGACTGGAGATAAGAACTTATTCTTAAACAAAGCACACCTTTCGTTCAAAAGGCGTACTTTGGGGGAAAGTGTTAACTGGATTTTTAACCCATCAAAATTCAATAAGAATTAGAACATTCAGACTATGCCAGAATAACTCAAGAATCAACCAAAAGGACCAGAAAAAGAAGAAGAGAAAGACCTAATAGGAAAGATGCCAAAATGAGCTAAGGTGATGGATCGCTAGCGATCCATTCCCTATGGATCGCTAGCCATCCATCACCTATGGATCGCTAGCCATCCATAAGGCTTTCTCATGGACGCTCCAAACCTCTTACATCGTGATTAATTACCATTTCTAAGCACGCTTTCCAAGTTTCATAGCATGCCAAACAATCTAGCTCGAGAAGTGAAGACTCATCCGATTCAAGCTGTTTGGCCAGAATTAGATAACTTAAAATAGACCTACAGAACTCATACAAAGTCAGATTGACTTGAAATTTTGGGAGAACATTTAGAAAACATAAGAGAAGGCTTACAAAAAAATGAAGTCATTTAGAGTTGATTTGATGGATCTCTAGCAATCCATCTAGATGGATCGCTATCGACCCATCTAGAGTGGGCCCCACCACCTCAAATTTTTACGGTATGTCCCTAACACCCTCTAGAATGTTCCTACAAAGTTTCGTTCGATTCCGTTAAGGTTTGAGCAAGATATGGATGATTCTTCTGAACTAGATGACCTATGAAGACGGATGGTCAAACTAACTCCAAACGACTTGATATTTGGACAAAGCACTTAAATAGAAGAATAGGAAGACAACCAAACAAAGATCACTCAAAAATATGCTAAGTCACTACGCCATAGATGGCCTATTGCAACGAAAATACAAGATGTTGCTAGCTACAATGTAACGATAGCTATGCTGATTTTTGTCTATTACAACATTAGCTTCAGGATGTTAGAATAGATATCAACACTATGTTGCAGTAGCTATAGACTTATAAAAATATTATAAAAAATGAGTGCGGGCTGAAAAAAAAGCGGGCTGAAAAAAAAGCGGGCAGAAATAATTTTTAACGCGGGAAGCAAAAACAAAGCAACAAAAGTTAACAAAATATTGAAGGGTTTCACTCAAACACTTAACAAAATACGTACTCCGCCGCTCAACCTCTCAAACACTCAAACACTCTGCGATTTCAATTAGGGCTAAAAGTTCAAGGTTTACAAGCTTAATTGGGGTTCGATTAGGGCAAGTTCGAGTTCAAGTTCAATTAGGGATTTGGTGTTTCAATTAGGTCTTCAATTGGGGTTCGTTTGGGTTTCGAATTTCAGTTAGGGCTTCGATTTAATCTGCCTCGTAAGGTATCACTCTATGTATATTTCAAGTTTTTCCTGATTTGATTGTTGTGTTGCCTAATTTAATGATTTACTTGTGAGTTCAGGTGTAATCATATTCCTGATTTTATTATTGTGTTTGTCTTTGTATGTTATTTGTGTGTAAATTAGTGATGAACGACGAGGAAAAAATATGGGCAGAACTTCCTAAGTTCAGTGAAGGATATATCAGTGGAGTGAAACGTTTTATTCAAAATACTTTTTCTAGATTCGCGGTAGGTGATGAAATTACATGCCCTTGCAAAAAGTGTCATAATCGCAAGTGGCATCGTCAAGAGGTAGTCTACGACCATCTGATTTGGAATGGTCCATCTGAATTGTACGTGAAATGGATTTGTGAGGTTTCATGTCTAGATCCTGAAAGGAGCGATAACGATATGGATCGTGAAGTGGGAATAAATTTGGAGATAATCTCGATGAGATGTTGCATCGTACTTATGGAAATATGCAGAACATTGAAGGTGGATCTTCTGATGGAGCAAATGGAGTAGATGTCGATGCTAGAAAATTTCATCATCGTGTTGAAGAGGGAAAGCAGCCATTATATCCCGGATGTACTAAATTTTCGCGATTAAGTTTCATCGTCGGGCTTTATTCTTTAAAATGCCTACATGGAATCACAGGGTCTGCATTTACCGATTTATTAGAGTTGCTAAAAGAAGCTTTTCCACAAGCCCACATCCCTTTATCTTTCAATGCTACCAAAAAATATCATTAAAGATTTAGGCCTCGATTACCAAAGAATACATGCATGTCCAAATGACTGCATGCTATATTGGGCAGAAAATGAAAAGGAAAATAACTTCAAACTTGTGGTTTTCCAAGGTGGGCTATACCGGAAAAGAAAGCGGGTGTTGACAATGATCCGGAGCAGCGGATTCACAAAGTACCAGAAAAAGTGATACATTATTTTCCACTAAAACCAAGGCTGCAAAGGATGTTCATGTCCAAGGAGTATGCAGAACTTATGATATGGCATGTAGTGGGACGAAAAAATGATGGCAGACTTCGACATCCAGTTGATGGCGAGGTTTGGAAGACGATGGATGCCAAATATCCTCATTTTTCATCTGAAAACTGAAATATCAGGTTAGGAGTAGCAACTGATGGATTCAGTCCTTTTCGTACAATGGCTACAGCTCACAGCACATGGCCAATTATATTGGTAAATTATAACCTTCCACCTTGGTTATGCATGAAGCTAAAAAATTTGATACTTTCAACCCTTATCCCTGGTCCACAGTCTCCTAAGAATAGCATTGATGTCTACATGCAGCCTCTTATCGCAGAATTGAAAGAATTATGGGGTCTTGGCATACAAACTTATGATGCCTTAACTGGTGCTAATTTCACGTTACGTGCAAGCGTGTTATGGAAGATTAGCGACTTTCCGGGCTATGCAATGTTATCCGGCTGGAGCACAAAGGGTTATTTAGCTTGTCCCGTATGCGATTTCGAGACTTCTTCAACTTACTTGAAACATAGTAAAAAAATGTGCTACATGAATCATAGGAAATTTTTAGATCCGGAACACAAGTGGAGGTTTGATAAGAAAAGGTTCGATGGTGAAATTGAAATGGGAACATCTCCGGGAATTTTATCCGGGATAGACATTGAAGAATTGTTGGCTGGTTATGAAAATATTTTTGGGCAGAAAGAGGTCAACAAGCATAAAAATGAATCCCCTTTTAAAAAGAAGTCAATATTTTTTAATTTACCATATTGGAGTCACAATGTATGTCGACATAACCTTGATGTTTTGCACATAGAGAAAAACATTTGTGATAACATACTTGGTACTTTACTAAATATTGATGGGAAGTCGAAAGACCATTTAAGTGCTCGGTATGATTTACAAGAGATAGGCATCAGGGAGGTCCTTCATCCAGTTCTATCAGCTGATGGGAATTACCTTAAGATCAGGGCTGCCATATTTGCAATGACGAACAAGGAGAAAGAAATATTTTGCTCGGTGTTGGAGAATGCTAAACTGCCTTATGGTTGTGCAGCTAATATCAGCCGGTATGTAAACAAGAAAGAGAGGAAAATTGCAGGGTATAAGAGCCACGATGCTCATTTTCTTCTCCACTATTTGCTGCAATTTGCTGTGAAGAAATCTGTAAAACCTGAAGTTGCATTACCTATGATAAGATTAGGTGCATTTCTAAGAAGTCTTTGGAGTAAAATTATCAATTTGGCTGATCTCAAGAGGCTACAAAAGGAAATTGTGGAAATTCTTTGTCAATTTTAGATGATATTCCCAAATTCTTTCTTCGATATAATGGTGCACTTGCTAGTTCATTTATGCAAGGAAATTGAATATGGTGGACCTGCACATCTTCGTTGTATGTTTCCTATTGAGCGTTATCTTTGTAAACTGAAATCATATGTTCGCAACAAAAGTAAACCTACGGCGTCCATTGCTGAAGGTTATCTTGCAGAAGAATGTTTGATATTCTGTTCAAGGTTCTTAGGTGGCGATGGAGCAGGAAAAATGAAATTTGAAACCTGTCCACAGAATCTGGAATATCCTATTGGCACAAGAAGAAACAAAGATGGAAAAGGTATCCATCTTAAAGATTCTCAATGGACGGCATGTCACCGTTACATTCTATTCAATTGTGGTAACAAGGAAATAGAGAGTTTACTTGAGTAAGTTTTTAAGTTTTATTTTTATTTTAGTAATTATTGAAGAATTAGAAAATTTATTTCTATCTTTTATTAACCAGGTCTTTATTTTAGGGAACATCGAGCTTTAATTGATGGTCATGCATTATCAAAAAAATATAAAAGAGATAGAGAACACAGTGAAGAATTTTGGAAGTGGTTAAAGGAAGAGGTTGGGAAAAAGGAGGACATTTCAAAAGAAGTACAACTGCTTGCAATGGGCCCTCTTCCAACAGCTAAGAGGTTTACTGGATATGTTATCAATGGATACAGATTTTATACAAGGTTCAAAGATGCCAAATGTACAACACAAAACAGTGGTGTATTTTTGACAGCCTTGACTACTAGCTTTGCAAGTTCGAAAGATCAAAATCCATTGGTTGGTGAAGTTAATTACTATGGATCAATTGAGGAAATATTATAACTAGATTATTGGGGAGAATTTAGTGTGGTTTTATTTAAGTGTTGTTGGTACTAAGAAGAGAAAGATTTATATGGGCTGACTCGTGTCAATTTTAATCAATTGTGCTAGAAATCTGATCCTTATGTTATGGCTTCAAAAGTACAACATGTGGTTTATATAGAAGATTCAATTGATAAGATGTGCCACAATGTTATCAAGAAATTTCCGAGATACTGGTGTGAAATCGAAAGAGAAGATGCAAATAAAGATTTGAATGATATCCAGCCTGCTTATGGAATGGGAAATCAAGATTTTGATGTTCGTTGGTGTAGAGATGATGTCCTAATAAGACGAATCCACCTTCCACCTAGCAAAGTGAAAGAAAATGCTTCTTAATTTCTGTGTATCACTATCATATTTAATTAAGTAACTAATGTACCAAATTTAAGTAAGAAAATGTTGTTTCTGCCTTGATTAAATGTTATAACTGATGTATCATATTTGTGGCTTTTTTGTCTCTTTTTTAGTGTTTCTGCCTTTATTACATTTTAGTGAAGTGACTGTTTTATTTTATAATGCAGTTGGTTTATTTTAATTTGTAATTATGTCATTCTAATGTTAATTCCTTCATTTTGTGTAGGATGGAGGCAAATCTTAAATTCCATCACAAGGGAAAATTTGAGAAGAATGGATATGTTGGTGGAGAAGAAACTTCTGTCATGGGCGTTGATCTGGATATGTTTTCTTACACAGTACTGATGGAGTATGTCAGGGATGAGCTAAAGTACATTGAAATTGGAGGAGTATATTCATGGAAAGGTCCAATGAGTGGGTGGAAATTGGTGACCAGTGATGCAGATCTGTGGGAATTGATGCAAATAAAAAATAATGGTGATTACATTGATTTCTATGTCGACACCGTGGTCGATGATAAAATTGAGCCAATGAAACAAATGCAGCCACATGTCATCGTACGCCCAAGGAAGAATCTGCTGTCTCTAGGTATAAAAATATCTTCTCATTTGTACTATTTTGATGAATTTGGTCATAAGAAAACTAACGATGAAACAACCTATTTATGATTACTTTCAAATGAATTTAAACCAAGATCCAATTTTGAGCATCCGATTCGAAAATTCATAAATAAGTCATACAGAAGCTCGTCCAAAGTAAGTGATAAAAACTGTAAATAGTTAGCTTTTTGACTGGAAGAAGATAAAAATATCTTCTCATTTGTACTATTTTAATGAATTTGGTTCTCGCATGGCTGAATTTGTTTTTCATTTTGCTGCTTTTAGTGTACATAAATTTTTTGTGCATTTTTGTTTGAATATTAGGACTTGTTTGATTTTTAGTGCACTTAGTAGAATAATAAAGGAACTGGAATATTAGTGTACATGATCAAGTCTTAATTTCTTTAATTAAGTTTAAATAATTATGTTTATGACATGATAAACTTGACTTTTATGTCATTGTATGTTTGCAGATGCGAAATCACAGAAACGGCAATTTGTCAACACTCACCATCAGCAACAGGCAGCAAAAAACAAGAAGCAGACTGAAGTCTTTACTCCGATTCGAAAGTCGGCACGGCTAAACAAGCCACTTATCGATGAGACGCAGACTGATCAAGTCTTTAGTCCTAGAAAGTCGGCACGGCTAAACAATCCACTTACCAACGATACGCAGACTGATCAAGTCTTTAGTCCTAGAAAGTTGGAACGGCGAAACAATCCACAAGTGAGCAAAGCTGCTGTGAGTCCATGCATGGACAGGAAAAAGGTGATCAACAAGAAGTCAACTAGAGTCGGTAGGTCTACGAAGTTACCAGAGAAAAATCCAACTGAAGTCAGTAGTCCTACGAAAACACCAGAGAAGAAAAATCCAACTGAAGTCAGCGATGCAACTTTGAATATCAACTCAGCAAGTGTCAGGAGTAAATTGGATTTCTATAATCCTCCAGATGAAGAGGAAAATATGGATGAAAATGAGATTCTAGTAAGAAGACTACAATCTGATCTTCTAATATGATGTTCTACATATTTTGCTTATATTTACAATAATGTCTTGTTAAATTATTTTAAGATGATGATCTACCACCTTCGCCACCTCCACCATTTACAGAATATGAAAGGGAGAGAGCTAAACATGTGTCGCAGAAGAATAGTGTTTTTGAAGCTCTTGCGATGCCTACATTAGTCACTGGACTAATAAATGAATTTGAAAAAAATAAAGGAAAGTCAAAGATGCCAGCTGAAAGCGAAGATTATGCTCCAGAACAAGAGGAACCTAGTGAAGATGATACTTCAAAAAATCCAGTAAAAGTGCGTTATAGCGGAAGATTTAATTTTATGTTGGTAATTATAGACTAGCTTCCTTATTTTTTTATTTTATTGTTTTTGTGTGCGTATTTTAGAGAACCAAAAAGGTTACAATTACAAAGCCTTAGTCTGGACCAACAACTCGTTCACGGGCCATTGTTGAATTTGCAACCGATAAGAATGCAACTTCGAAGGCAGGGGAAAATCCAGTTCCTACACAAACTGTTGATCCACCATGTAGCGTTGAGTTACCACACAATGAAGGAATAGGAACAATGGCTGCTTATTTGGCTATGCGAGAATGCCAGAAGAATAACAGTAGTGGAAGTGGAAGTGCAAGGAAGAAGGCTGTTGTCGGAAATGTCTCGACAAATATTGAAAACGAAGAAGGTGAAGTAGAAGAAGCTGAAGGTATTATCTAATTGAGTTCTGATTTTAATAGTTTAAGTTCTCATTTATGTTATGTCTAGCCTTCTCATTACTATTGTATGTACTTTGTAACAGTAGTGGGAGCTCCCAGAAGGTTCAGGGGAAAAACAAAGATGGATAAAGTTCATTCAAGGTCATATGACAAAAGAGTTCTAATCCAAATGAATCATCGGGGCCAACCTGTTTCAGACGATGACCAAGTAATGTCTGAACTGGGTGCTTTTTTAGGAACACTGAAGAGGAGTGTTCCACTTACTTACAAGTCTTGGTTTGATGTTCCTTCAAGTTTGAAAGGCACGCTGTGGAACTATGTCAAGGTAATTTGCAAACTTAGCTGAATTATACTTAAATATATGAAACTTGTCACAAAAGTAGTATGACTGTTCTTTTTAATGTTTGATTTGTATTTTAAGCAACGGTATATTATTCCAGATGAATGTGAATATTGGGTTTTGAAGTCAATTCGTGACTCTTGGAGGGGGTACAAGAGTCGTATTAAAAAGGCACATTATACAGCTTATGAAACTGATGAAGAGAGGCTTGAAAATAGGCCGGACGAAATTCCACTTGCGGATTTCAGAGTACTCTTGATGTATTGGGGAGATGAAAAAATTCAGGTATAATTTTAAGTTTTATCACAGAATTTTTTTCTGTTTTTATTCATTCAGATCAAGCAGATAAACATCTTTATTTCATGTTTTTGTAGTCCAAGGCCCTTACAAATTGTGCAAGTCGGAAATCATATACAGACACACACACTGCTGGTCACAAACTTTTTTCCCAAATTCGGCATAAGATGGTATGTATTTTGCTTATTTTTATGGTTGGCTGGAGTATGCATTTTATTTTATCTAAAATTCCTCTCCTTATTTAGCAAAGCGATGTATGTTCCAAAATAAAAATTAAAATAACTACATATATGTTCCAAAATAAAATATCACCTCACTCAAACAAATAAGCAAAATAAATATTAGTGATATATGTTCTGTTTATGATATAGAAGTTTGTAACTAAAAGAATAACAAGCAGGCTATATAATCTGATCTGTCACATTAATCATCCAGCAAATGTTTTTATTTCAATTTTAATGTATTAATTTTTATTGTATCTGTTTATTATTTTTGCATTTTCACATTAATTTATGACTCAATAGCTATTAATAACATTTGCTAAAAAAGTACATAAAATCTATAAAAATATAAATGAGCTTTTCTTTGCCCCCTTTGGCATAGAAAACTCAATTCTTCTTTTCCAAACCAGTGTCCATCATGCTCATGCATTTGTACGCATTTGGTCAATATACGTCTGCATGTTAGATGCATATTAAACATTAAATATGAGTCCAATCCATCTCTGTGGAAATTAAGTAATTTGTAAACTATTGGATACACTCTTAACTCTTAAGCATATGGATGTCAAGTTGATGCCTGTCTTTTGTCTGCTGTATGTTGATGGCTTTACTGCCTTGCTAAGCTTAAATCGTTTTAGTATTATATATATGTTCATGGCTCATGGGTTAATCACGGGGTAATCTTAGTTTTGCATCAGAATCTAAGATGAATCATGGGATATTTGTTATCTCTGTGCTTACAGTTAATAATTTGAAAGCATAGACATATAGGATATTTACTATGCAAATTTTCCTTAGCTCAGCCTTGAATTTTGCAAAACTGATACATCACTTGATACTATGCTTAAAAAAGCTCTGATATTGTTGCTACATATGTTGTGATTTTATACTTGTTGTTTCTTTATTTTTGCACTTGTAAGCTGCTTGAGAACTTACTGTTGCTCCATTTTTGCATCTGTGAGTTGCTCGAGACTTTTAGCTTGTGTGCACTTGTGGTTTCTGTTCTTCATTTGAACCGAGATTTGTTTTTATGTAAAGGCGATCATATTTACCTTAGTTTTGCTTTGACTTTGAGTATAATTTCTGAATTGATTAGTGATATATGTTCTGGAAAAATTAGTTTGATATCCTTTTGCTGTCTAACTTTTTCATTTAATTTGTATCAGTCCAACGAATCAGATGGAGAACTTTTTGTTAAAAATCGCAAGCGGAAAGAAGGAAAGGTGTACAAGACTGATACTTCAGTAATGAAGTACAGAATTGTAAGAATTTTATTTTCTCTTCAATCAGATGTCAAAAAAATGCTTCAATTTGCGCATTGACATTTTTGTAGAATTAGATCCTGTTTTGTTGAAACCTATAGCAGGATATTTTCTGAATCCATTTTAAATCCGTTAATAGATATTGCAAAACAATCCTTGTTTAAGAAACTTGTTTCAGAATTGTTAATTTTATTTAATGTCACATTTTGAAACTGCTTTATTTTGCAGGATAAGATTGAAAAAGCAATAGGTGAAGGAGGAAGTGATGGAGTTGTTCAAGAAATGATTTCTGATGGAAAGTCGCACGGTCCATCTTGGCTTATAGGATGGCACACAAAGTCTGCAGAAGTTTCAAAATATGCCCCAACAACAAGCACATACATACAGGAGCTGGCAGCGAAGATAAGGGAAAATATAGCTGACGAAGTCGAAGCAAAGGTGAACAAGAAGGTCCAAAATGAATTTGATACAAAGGTGAACCAAAAAGTTTGGGAGAACTTGACATGGGTGCTTAAGAAATTAGGCGAAGCAAACCCTGACATGCAAATTGATGTTGGGGATCTTTGTGCGACCGTCTACAGTGATGGCACTGGAGGCACTGGAGGCACTGAAGGCACTAGAGGCACTGATGGCACTGGAGGCTCGCAAATATGAATGTATTGTTAATAAGTAGAATTTAGTATGTACTGGCTGTAACTATGAATACACTGGCTTTGTTTTTAAGTATGTTTGTTATTTTGTACTTGACTAAGTAAAACTTGTGTTGCTGGTTATTCTGAAATGAAAAGTTCTTTGTTGCAGTGTAATGTTGCCATTAGATATGATATAATGTTGCAGTATAATGTTGCCATAGATATGATATAATGTTGCAGTAGTATAATGTTGCAGTACATTTCCAATTTAAATTGCAAAAGGTGTTGCCATAGATATGATATAATGTTGCAGTATGTGATGTTAAATGTGGTAATAAACTGGCAAAGTGTTGCCATTGGATGGTAAAAGTGTTACCATAGATTAATGAATATGGGCCCCACAACAGGGTTCCGTAAAGGTGGGCCACAGAATTAGTGGGCCCACATGTTGGGGCCCAGATTGTGGGGCCCACTTTTTAGTAAATTTGGTACCTGTGGCAACAACAGAACCGATGTTTCCCTAGGGCCGCAAAGATGTTGCCTTTGACTCTAAGGCAACGCGACAAAATGCATCACCGAGAAAGTGTTGCCTTTGCCCTTTTTTAGCCTACAACAACATTTTTTGGCACTTCCTGCATCACTTCTTGGGTGTTGCAGTATGCAATCTATGGCATAGTGAGTGGATGGATAGCTAGCAATCCATCCCCTATGAATAGCTAGCGATCCATCCCCTCTGGATAGCTAGCGGTCCATCAAGATAGGTCGGATCGGCCCTCAAACTTTTCAAGCTCCTTTGTAGCACTAAGTAAAGGCTTCTGGTAGAAAAATATGCTAAGTTGATGGACAGCTAGCAATCCATCCCCTATGGATCACTAGCGATCCATCCCCTATGGATAGCTAGCGATCCATCCCCTATGGAGAGCTAGCGATCCATAGAAATGACTCAGATTGATTTGAGATTTTTGGTGATGACTTAGTATAACAACTAGACTCGTCTGCCCCTAGACTTCTGGCCCAATACTCACTGAACTTCCCTATAAATACTCACCTACCTACAACTAGAGATGGATCTTTTTCGGAGAGAGAGCTGCCATTACTCTACTGGAATTCCTTCACTTCTTCAACTTTCTTCTCCCTCACAATAGTCATCAAGGGGGTTACTGTGATTCTCCAGTCAACCCTTGAACTTGTGACTTATTCTACTCATTGTAACTTAGATCTAGGAATTAACTAGTTGATATCCAAAGAGATTCAACTAGGATAATCATACTAAAGACCGATTAAAGTGGACGTAGGCCAGAGTCAGTCGAACCACTATAAAAATCCTATGTCTCTTTTCTTAATTATGCTATTTATTTATTGTTTATCTATGATTTGTGCTACTGATTATCTGCACTGGTGCTTTCACACTTGATCTAGGGTGTTGACTCATTTTTTGGGTTAACAATCGTAAGATTTGAAAAGTCGGGAAAGTTGGCACCATGGTTTGTTGGGTTTTTCCAAATTTGAAAAGAACAGGAAGACTTGCTTATCGTGAGGAACTACTAGATAATTTGATAGGAGTCCATGACGTGTTTCATGTTTCACACTTGAGGAAATGCCTTCATAACACAACTGCTGTGGTAAAGTCTGATCAATTGGGGGATATTGAGACGGAGTCAATAACATCCTATGCCACTGCACACATTGTGGAGCATAGAACTAGGAGACCCCGCAACATAGAAATTAAGCTGGTTCGAGTATAATTGAGGGTAAATCCAATGGAAAACATGAGGACCTCTTGTCCTGATCTTTTCATCGGTAAACTTCTCTCTAAAGTAAAGTTTTGGTTGCACCATGCTTGCTAGATTGGGTGGTAGAAGATGGTTGCTACACTCTTCACTATCACTTTTTGCACTCACATAAAAATTTTATGCATATTTAGGATATTTTGCATACATATCTGCATGTCACAATCATACACTCATGCTAGGATTGAGCCCACCTATAGTACGTCTGCACACATAATCACACTGCATTTTTGAT
Source organism: Allium fistulosum (assembly GCA_030737815.1). Taxonomy (NCBI): domain Eukaryota; kingdom Viridiplantae; phylum Streptophyta; class Magnoliopsida; order Asparagales; family Amaryllidaceae; genus Allium; species Allium fistulosum. The sequence continues at coordinate 1,095,881,758 of CM060905.1, forward strand.
TGAGTAGATGGATATATAGATAAGTTAGTTGTATAACACGGATGTTATTGCATGTTACGTTGTCCGCCCCTTGAAGATTTCGAGGAAAAAAATCCTTTTTTAGAGGGGAGAATGTAACACCTCGTAAAAATTAATAATAATAAGTTAAATTAATTAATTAAATAAGATAAGACTAAAAGTACAAATTTGATAAATTAAGAATTGAGCCACGGAAGTTGTTGCGTTCGTGGTAATTTTTTGATCAATTTCCATATATAATGTTTTGAAAACGAAGCTCAAACAAAAAAGTCATGGACATTTGAAGTTTTAAGATTTAAAATTATTTAAATGGAATTCAAATTTGGTTAATAATTAAATCCAAAATTTGAAATTCAAAAATTAACAGTAATTAGACTTGCGGATTAAGTAAACGATAAATCAAGGTTAACATTAAAAGTTTAATTAAGGAATAAAATAAATTAATCAATGGTAGTAGGAAAACGTTCCCAAAATAAGAGCACAGGTTGACCACCTACCATGGGCCACTCGAACATTAGGGGTCAACCGGTAGGGTAGGGGCGGTCGACTGGTCCCTATTAATGGTGGTTAGGGTTTTCAGCAATTGAATGACTCGGATTTTATTATTTTAAACCGACTTAAATTCAATCATTTTAGTGCTTTCTAACCACTATAAATAAGTGTCTTACCCCATCACTTTTATTCACAAATTATTTTGAGAACCAAGCGAAGCTCTATCGGTCTCTCCCCTCGAAGATTCAGAAATTTTTTTAGAGTTTCAGGTAAGAATTTTAAATGTTTAATTATTCAATTTCTAATCTTTTTCTCCTTCAATCCCTAAGTTCTGAATCTAGTTCGTATATCCTTGTTGTATATGTTACCTCGCCTTTTGGTCAAGGCCGGGATATCAACAAATTGGCTAAAAAGGATGGATATTAGGATTGGAGATCGATTGGAAACAAGGCTATGATCGATACCGTCAAAATTGGACCAACCTCCAATCAAGGTGGGATCGATCGGGAATGAGAAACAAGCCTCGGTGAGGCTACACTTCGAATTTCAGGTCAATCGGAGTTCATATGCTCGAGTGGAAACAAGGCCGCGATCGATACCGTCAAAATTGGACCAAGCTCCAATCAAGGTAGGATCGATCAAGAATGATAAATATGCCTTGGTGAGGCTACACTTCGAATTTTAGGTCAATCAGAGTTCATATGCTTGAGTTATGGATGGATCAATATTCATATGATTGATACCGTCAAAATTGGACCAAGCTCCAATTAACGTGGGATCGATCGGGAATGATAAACAAGGCTCAGTGAGGCCACACTTCGAATTTCAGGCAATCGGAGTTCATATGCTCGAGTTATGGATGGATCAATATTCGTGAAAAACTGGCATGTATTGATGCTTTCGTATCCGTCACTATGGATACCAAATGATGGATACGAGATGATTGATACGAGATGATGGATACCGGATGATGGATACCGGATGATGGATACGAGATGATGGATACGAGATGATGGATACCATATGATGGATACGAGATAATGGATACCAGATGATGGGATGATGGATACCAGATGATGGATACGAGATGATGGATACGAGATGATGGATACCGAATGATGGATACCAGATGATGGATACGAGATGATGGATACCAAATCATCAGCCTACACTTGCAAACTCAAACTTGGATCGATCATATCTCACAATCTATGCATTGGAACTTCATGAAATTTGGAGAGCAAGGACTTGCACTATCATCTTTCACCATGATCGATCTCAGCTCGATCAGAGCAATCGATGCGTACTCGCTATGGATTGATCAAGGATCGATCCCAAATGACTCTAGACCGATCATGTAGGCCCATCTGGGCTTGAGAAAGAGTATTCCAAGATTCAAGGCAGATATTTCCAGCTTTACACCTATAAATAGCACCTCCATTGTAACTAAAAATGGGTCTTTTTTCTCGGCTCCTCTTTTGCAAAAACTCTACCATTTTTGGCTATTGATATTCAAAGGATTGTAACTGTAACCACAGTATAAAGGAAATAAAAGGTTCAATTCAAAGTGGACGTATTCCAAAGTTAGTCGAACCACTATAAATTTTGTGTCTTCTCTTACTTTCTTTCATTTTAATTTTGTTATTTTTTCATTTTTACTCTCTACATCATCTGGATCTGAGATTCGTGAGTGGATACTAAGGATTTGTGTGTAAACACTGCTGCTTTCATTACATCTGGGGTTTGTGACCATTTTGGCGCAAACACTTTGGTGCTTTCACTAAGAAAACTAACACCCGCTATCTCGGATTTGGAGTTCAGATTTGGAAAGCTAAAGGATCAGACCTAGGAGGAACCATGGTTAGGCAATCAGATAGAAGGACATTACGAGAAAGGAGCATTCAAGAGGAAAGTCAAGAGGCTTCCTCTAGAGCTGGAGCAGATCAGGCATCCATCTACATCACAAGGGATGAGATGCAGACAATGATGGATTCCATACATGAGAGATTATTGAAGAGCCAACAGGAGATGATGCAGAATCTCTTCAGGCAAATGGGCACGGTTGGAACCCAGAACCCAGGAAATGGAGCAACCGCAGCTGCCGGTAATGCAGAACAAGGAGTCGGAGCTGCAGAAATCTCTGGAGGTCAGATCCAGAACTAGAATGGAGAACGTGAAGGGAATCAGCAAAGGCCTGGGGGCAGACCCTCGGGATCAGATATTAGAAGGCCCGTGAATGAAGCTCGGCGGGCTAGGGCCAACGCAAACGGGAATGATCAACATGAGGAGTACTACCCAGAATACCCTCCAGGACATGGGGGCAGCATGGAAACGCATATATGAGGCCACCCCCAGATGGAGACGAGCCGATGGCTGGATTAATAAGAAAGATTATGAGAGGAGGGCTACTGAGCGGTGGCTTGGAGGAAGTTAGTCGGAGTCCATTCACTACGAATATCAGAAACGCAAGGAACCCTCTAGAATTCAAACTACCAACGTTGGAGGTCTATGATGGGAAGTCAGACCCAACTATGCATGTAACTAGATACATCAGGCATATGGAAGTGCTGGGGGCATCTGAGGAGGTTATGGAAAGATGCTTCCCTTTATACTTGATGGATTTGGCTGCGCTCTGGTTCAGGCAGCTAGAGAATGGATCGATCAGGACATAGGGCGAACTAGTGGAACGCTTCATGAGACAATTCAGGGTCCATGTTGCACGACCCAAGAATGTAAGGACATTGGCATCAATGAAGCAGAGGATAGGAAAGTCCGTAAGGAATTTTCTAATGCGGTTCAATGCAGCCATGGCTTCGGTGGATCGCCCGAATCCATCAATGATTTTGATGGCGGCGGTAGCAGGAACTGTAGAAGGAACTGCGTTCAAGGACTTATTGGCATGGGATCCACCACAAGATCTCGGGGAGTTCTATCGCGAGGCGAAAAGGTTCATATGATTAGAGGATGCACGTGTCGAAAGGCAAGGGATGAACGCCGCGCAAGGCGAAGGAACGTCTGGAGAAGGACGTGGGATAGATAAAGGAAAGTGAAAGCAGGACGATGGATATGATGGTTCTAACAAGCGAAGGAGAGACTGAGAACCCAAATTCACCACATACACAGACTTGGTGGAGAACCTGGAATTAATTTACTTGGAAACACGGGGGCAACTCCCCTATCGAAAACTACCCAGAAGGAATCCCACAGAGCGGGAGTGCAGGAGCTGGAGGTATTGCCTATTCCATGAGCTAGAAGGGCATACCACAGATGAATGCCGCCACTTGAAGGACATGGTGGAAGAACACATCAGGAGTGGAAGATTGCCACAGTATATGAGTAACCGGACCACAGCGGTAGAACATGAGCAGCTACCACCTGCACCAAATCGGAATGACCCTAGATCAGGGTCACAACTCGTCATCAGCTGATCGTGATGGCAAGGACCGAGTTCAGGATTTGAACTTCGATCATCAAATATTCTTTTTGGTTTTGTTTCTAAATAAAGCGGCTAAGCCACTTACACATGTAAGGGAACCAGAGCGATTCCCAGGCATGCTCTTAGATGGTAGTAGACTGCTCTGCCCGGAGAGGCAGCACTTAATTTTTTTTGTTTTTTCATTGAACATTTGGAATTTGGATTTACTAAATGGATCTGGATTTTGTGAAACAAATCTCTAACCAGAAAGTTAAGGGATGGATACTGGAAATCAGTTGGAAATTGATCGCTTTATGCCCCTGACCGAAAAGGCAGGGACAGGAGTGTAGGAAGTGAGTCGCTTCACCGGAGAGCGACAGGATCGGCTCACTTGACGTTGTTCCCCATTCACCGGAGAATGATTGGATTGAGGTTTGGCAAGCCCAGAGTGGCGGCAATCGGTCTAGGACTTAGGCCATGGCATCGCTTAATGTTCAGGGACAATGAACCGGAGTGTAGGGAGTGATGCCGCTTCGCCAGAGAGCGACAAGATCAGCTTGCTCGATGTTATTTCCCCTTCACCAGATAGTGATAGGATGGGATCCAAAAAGAGCCCGGAGAGGCTATGATCGGTCTAAGATGATAAGGACATCGCTATATGCCCCCACCAGGGCCGGAGTGCAAGGGATAGGTTGCTTCGCCGGAGCGCGACATGATCTGCCTATTCAATCGTTAAGTTTGGATTGAGCTTAGCAAGGGTCCAAAGAGGCCGTTAATGACCCAAAGAAGTCATGGATTTGGTTATGGTTATGGATTCGGATAGTGGCTTTGAATAGCTAAGGATTTGACTAAGGACCCGAAGTGGTCCCGGATTTGGATATCGACTCGGAACAGTCGCGGATTTGGCTATCGGACTTGGATGGAATTGCTTGGCAATGGAATTAATTATGGATTGGATGATATGGCTATGGATGGAATATGGAATTTGGATGTCGGATTTAAAGCTATTCATAACACACCTTCCTACCACAAGGCATGTTTTGGGGTTAAATGTTACCCCGCCTTTTGGTCAAGGTCGGGATATCAACAAATTGGCTATAAAGGATGGATATCAGGATTGGAGATCAATTGGAAACAAGGCTATGATCGATACCGTCAAAATTGGACCAAGCTCCAATCAAGATGGGATTGATCGAGATTGACAAACAAGCCTCGGTGAGGCTACACTTTGAATTTCAGGTTAATCGGAGTTCATATGCTCAAGATATGGATGGATCAATATTCATATGATCGATTGGAAACAAGGCTATGATCGATACCATCAAAATTGGACCAAGCTCCAATCAAGGTGGGATTGATCAGGAATGATAAACAAGCCTTGGTGAGGCTACACTTCGAATTTCAGGTCAATCGGAGTTCATATGCTCTAGTTATGGATGGATCAATATTCATATGATCGATTGGAAACAAGGCTATGATCGATACTGTCAAAATTGGACCAAGCTCCAATCAACATGGGATCGATCGGAAATGATAAACAAGGCTCGATGAGGCTACACTTCGAATTTCAGGTCAATCGGAGTTCATATGCTCGAGTTATGGATGGATCAATATTCGTGAAAAACTGGCTTGTATCGATGCTTTCGCATCCATCACTATGGATATCGAATAATGGATACGAGATGATGGATACCAGATGATGAATACGAGATGATGGATACGAGATGATGGATACCAGATGATGGATACGAGTTGATGGATACGAGATATGGATACAAGATGATGGATACCGGATGATGGATACCGGATGATGGATACGAGATGATGGATACGAGATAATGAATGAATACAAGATGATGGATACGAGATGATGGATATCGGATGATGGATACCAGATGATGGATACCAAATCATCAGCCTACACTTGCAAACTCAAACTTGGATCGATCATATCTCACAATCTACATGTTGGAACTTCATGAAATCTGGAGAGCAAGGACTTTGCACTATCATCTTTCACCATTATCGATCTCAGCTCGATCGGAGCAGTTTATGATCGATGCGAACTCGCTATGGATCGATCAAGGATCAATCCCAAATGACTCCAAATCAATCATGTGGGCCCATCTGGGCTTGAGAAAGAGTATTCCAAGATTCAAGGCAGATATTTCCACCTCCACACTTATAAATAACACCTCCATTGCAACTAAAAAGGGGTCTTTTTTCTCGGCTCCTCTTTATCTTCTTCTCTTTTGGAAAAACTCTGCCATTTTTGGCTATTGATATTCAAAGGATTGTAACTATAACCATAGTATAAAGGAAATAAAAGGGTTAATTCAAAGTGGACGCAGGTCGGAGATAGCCAAACCACTATAAATCTTGCATCTTCTCTTACTTTCTTTCATTTTAATTTTGTTATTTCTTCATTTTTACTCTCTACAACATCTGGATCTGTGATTGGATACTAAGGATTTGTGTATAAACACTTGTGCTTTCATTACATCCGGGGTTTGTGACCATTTTTGGCGCAAACAGTATATTTCTAAAAGTACAAATCTGAAAGAGATTAAAGAAGGCGTATCAAATCCAAAAAAGGAAGAGCTAAGGGCCGATCGTGAGTGGAAATCTTAGTTTTTCCTATTTTAGTAATTGTATAGTATAAATTGGATCTGATATATGCCTTTGGGGAAATTTATTTACGCAACATCACACTAAAACCCCAAAATTCCCGTAAAGAGAAATGTCAATTCTTAAGTTTGAATCTCAGTTATTCTATAATAAAATAATGGAATTGTGTAAGTATTGCAATTTAATATTTTACATTCTATTCCACTTATTATCTTTTTTTTCTGATCCGATTAAGTGCTTTGAAAAGAATAAATTGAAAATGGTGTGTAAAGTATGGATTCTTTTATTCATAGTTTACATCTTCTAATTCTTCAATTTAAATAGAAATTCGCCTTTTCAATTTTATACAAAGAAATTGAATAGAGCGTAAAAGTATTTGAATTGTAAGTTTTTATTAATGGTTGATTCTGTTATTTTAGTATAAAATAAGCTGGTTTTGTATTCTATTTTATACAAGTCTTTTGATTTAATTATGGATATTGGATATATGGAATATGTGTTGATATGGAATTGAACTTGTATAAATTTAAAGTTTTGACATTTAAACGTTGGTTTAGGGTGTAATCTTTGAACGCTTATTTTAGACGCGTGCGCGCGTGTGTGTATGTCTGTGTGTGTGTTTGTGTGTTAGCGTAAATAACATACAATTAAACATATTAATTGCATAGTTAATATAATATTAATTAACATTAAATCTCCCATAGGAAAGTAATTAATTTTAAAGGCGAAATATGTGTTTTTCTTATAAGGCCTTGTTTTGTAATGCGGTGAGATCAGCGTAAATAACGTACAATTATAACGTATTAATTGCATAGTTGATATAATATTAATTATCATTAAATCACCCTTAGGAAAGTAATTAATTGTAAAGGTGAAGTACGAGTTTTTCTTATAAGGCCTTGGTTTGTAATGCGGTGAAATATGTGATAATATATGAAGAGAGTGTTTTAGATCATGACTAAGTTATAGGGATGCGAGGTCAGTTAAAAGCACACAGAAGTCTGCCCAGCTAATCTGGCTACCAGCAATGTAACTTTGGAGATGATGTGAGACATCGCCTATAATAAGTGACAACGGAGGATGCGAGGTTAGTTCCAATCTTGTAGGGTAAACCTACCCAGTTAATCTGACTACCAGTACCTACGAATAGTCAGACTAACGTGAGACATCACGGTTGTGTTACGGGTCATAATACAAAGGACCTCCTTCGGGATTGAAGATAGTAAGTGGCTGGTTGAGGGCCCGCCTCTTCCCTATAATAGAAATATTAAATGGTCAGGGTAAATGGTTGGGCACAGTTGAGGATATCTAGAAGAGGTTCCACTTCAGATTTGAAGTAGTAAGTGGCCTGAAGAGATTCTGTGCAATGTCAACTAGATAGTATTGAAGAGGAGTCCGTAACAACACGCACCTCAGTAGGCCTAAATTTTTGCTAAATCAAAAATCCAAGTCCACCAAAGTATGGATCGTTGGTTTGGTATCCTGCAAATAAAACAAAAGAATGCATATAAGAGCCCTAACGAAATAACTTGCAGCGAAATAATTTAAAAAATAATAGATCACATAAGAACTTACCAAAATTTGAAATTCCAAAATCATGTGTCTTTGTCAGCACCGAACATGTCCAAACACCAGTACCTACCCTTCAATCTATCCGGTGGATAGTAATGAGGAAGGGGTCCGAACAGTGTTCTAGAGACTGGAAAATTATACATCTTATACATAACACTATCTTATGCCAATTGTTCGCTATTTCATGTTATGTCTGATTATATTATTAGTCATTTCGACTCCATCTTTGCGTACGAACCATTCCGATCTATATCCCATCGATTTATATCTATATTTATATAACTATACATATACCCCATGATACCTTAATGGACCTAGATACTACCTCCACTAGTATCTCTCGTTCAGCACCTCGTTAGGATCCATCGCCTCACTGTATCATGATCTTGCCATTGTATATCTCGAGGAGATCTTGTAGTGCCCACTGACGACCTTTCCTCCATTAGGTCATGCTCTCTTTTTGGATTTTCTACTTTGTCTGCTTCCTATTACGTGGACTTGGCTTCGCAAACCACCTCATCCATGTTTTGAAGGAATCTCGTTATGGGTTAACTAGTCCTACCCTATCAACCAAACTAACAAACAACTATGGCGTTGCATTACCCAATTGAATAAAACCTGATAGGCGATGATGATCAATTAGGTGTAACTATATCCTTCCCGTTGACCGTAAGGGACTGATTGCAAACCCAAGACTTATGCAATGCCTACCCTTAGCTTTTTAAACTGGTATCACATGATGTTGCATAGTGTTCGATCCTCACCATCGTCCGTTTAGATTGCCTAATGCAATTAAGGCAATACCCCCGTCTAACAAATTTGAAGTAGACCTACTTTGACCATGCGAGTCTAGCCTCGACATCCGCCTAATGGACTGCCCAATTGCCTACGTTTATGTAGCTTCCGTTTCAAGCATAGTCCTCGTATCCCTTCTCTATACGTAAGCATCTATTCTCCATGGAACCTATGGTTGGAAATGTTTTCATATTCCAAGCGACTCTAATGACCTTATGTCATTTACTTTTTACAATTTATCTCTTTTAAATTATAACTATCCACACCTATCATAAACGCATATCTGAGGCTACATATATACGTATTTAATATTCATGTATATTTATTCTTCTTACACTTTCTTTATTGCCCCAACATCTTTTATGTTTGACCTTAGGTCTTCATTCAATTATGCGTTTATCTTTTCATTCTTCAAATTCATTTAATACTTCCTTTTCAATTTCTTAATATCGTTTCCTTTTTTCTTATTGGTTCCAATTAACATTTCTATTCCCATTTCATTTTCTATTCTTTTTCTTGCCTATTCCTCAAAGCCTCTTTCTTTCATTCTAATTGGTATTCGTACTTTATTCTTGACTTAATGTTTAACTTTGGGGATTTAATACATTTTAATATATCAGAACTAAATTTCTATTCAATATATGTTAACGTAGTAAATTTCCACATCTTATCAAAAGGGGAGATGTTTGTATGATGTTTGTAGTTACAAGGGATTGCCTTTTTAATTTCTCTTGAAATAGATGGCAAAAACACGGAAATTTTTCTTATTTTGTACATCTCTTCCTTTTTATTTCATATGTGCATTCCTTGTTATTCCAAATATCACACTTTTCTTTATTTTAAACTTGATAATATAAGAAAAATTAGCAACAACTTTGAGCCATTGCTAAATTGCAATGGTTTTGAGCCGCTGCAAAATGAATGGCAATAGGCTTAGAGCCGCTCAAAGTCGTAGCAAAGTTTTGCTATTTTTTTTTAATTTCTTGACCCTTTTACACACCCACTGTCAAAATAACATGCTCCTCTCACAAATTAACTTTTTCCAAAATAATATGGCATACCCTAATAAAGCTTCCCTCTCTCTCACCTTCATAGTTCCAAAATAATACGTCGTAGCAAGGTTTCACTATTCTAAAAGATCGGCATATTATTGAAGCAGTTCCAAAAGGATTGGCTTATCTCATATTGTCGAAATTTGTTCGATTAGAGCAATGTTATTGTAAAATCTAGGATGGAAAATAATCAATGATGATGAAGAAAAGAAAAGGAGTTCCACACCTTGGAATCGATCTCAAGTATAAGATGCTTTTTTAGGATTATGAGCATTTAGCAGAGGTGAGATCTTTTCCCTTTAATTTCCTGGGAAAACACTCTTTTTGTTTCATGGCTTATGTTTAGTTTGCTGATTTGAGGACTTATTAGGCTTACTTATCTTATTAGGTTTTGCTTATTAGTTTGGCTATGTTTATAGGTTGATTTATGCATATAATTGGAAATTTAAGGTTTGTTTGTTTTGAGATAAAAACTACTAGGTTTGTTTGTTTTGAGATAAAAACCACTGGGTTTGTTTGTTTTGAGATAAAAACCGCTGAATGGTGAATCCAACAAGTGATAAGTGATTGCTAATTTGTTTTTTTTGAAATAAATGTTTTCATTAAGCTCTTTTTTCACTTAGTTGAATAAGCAAAATTTTAGTACTTATTAATAGTGCTGATCACTTATTACACCACGGTTCCAATTGTACCTACATATAACATAAAATGTATTGTTATTTCAATCATAATGTAATTATTTTATAAGTTTTTATCAAATCAAATAATTAGAAAACATCAAACATAAATTCAAATTTTTTTCAGTTCTATCTCATTCCATATTAAGGAGAATTTTTTTTGGTATGTTTTGATTTTAGTTTTTTACTCTATAGTTTCTAATCGATGGAAATGAATATGCTAAAACATAATGAAATTAAATGATGATAACCTACCATAACATTTGAACACAATTTAAAGTTAAATATGATAATTTATAAATTGATTAATAGGAGTAATAAAGAAATAAATATATATTTTCACGATATATTTTTGGTTCAAAAATAAATAAAATGATATATATTTAATATAGATGTGAAAACTTATAAATAAACAATTTCGAATACTGATTTATTTTAGGTTAAAAGGGAAACTAAAAAAAATTCGCCACACATATGCAAAAGAAAAATAAATAGATTAAATAGTTATAAAAAGTTGGACAAAACCGTGATATTTATATAAAACTTATTTCGATACATTGAACACAATGTAATAATGCTTAAAAAATTACATGATAATCCAAACGCTTTGTAAGCTTCAACTATCATAATGGAATATTTTTTACTCAACCAAACATTTATAAAATATATTTAGTTCATCAAATTTTTATTTTGGTCGTGTTTTATAGATCTTGTAGTACTTAAATATAAGAGGTTTTTATTGTATATATGATATAAAACATAAAATAAGATGATTAAGTGCCTTTTTTGGTAGTTGCACCAAAGGATAATTAATTTTAAAATCGAGAGTAATATTGTCAAAGTTGTTATTTATGTTTACAAAACAATAATTCAATTAAAATGCAAACAAATAGTGTTTCAAGCATTCAGCAAGCAGCATTTAGCAATCAATATTCAACATTAAGCTTCATCATTCAGCATCTAGCAATTTAAACAAACGATACGTTAAGGTGATTTGTGTTGTTTATATGACATTTTAGTATCAACTATTGAAGATGTATAGTTTATAGGTATTAGTAATGAATCTAGTCCAGGTTTATAGTATCTGACAAAAGACAATTGATATTGGCTGTAAGTGATTAAACTTTTATTTATAATTCTAAAGCTTTTCTGTCGATTCTATTAGTCCAATCCCCTAGTCTGATAATTTATTAAATTAACAAATAACTTAGATGGTAAGAATAATCAGATCCTCAAATCAAAGTAGTACATTCAGTTGCCTTAGGGTGTTTTCTTTGGCTATCGAAAAAACAGGCACTATTAAAGCTTGGATATGATGCAAACTATTCAATGCAAAGTATATTATACATACTAAAGCAATATCTGTTTAAGAAGTTAAAATAATTTAAGACTAAAGAAAATTTAAGCACAAATCGCAATTGTAAACATTAAACTATAGTTAAAATAAAATAATCGTGTAAACATCATTTTGATATTACTTTTTTATTCATTATCACCTACGGGATAGAGATTTTGTTATACGTCTAGTATACCAAAACAGAGAATAATCAATTATAAACTCGTCGCACAAGTTTATAACTCAGATTTCCACTACACTGGAATTCTGTATTAATTATTATAACAATATGATTGTTGTAAATAAATTACAACAACAGCGTTATACTATTTTGAATAAATAGTACAACCAAAAATAAAGGATAGAATGTAGAATAAAATAGAATTCTAACTGGAATATGTCTGAGGCTCGTCGTAACGATTTCCTTAAGAATTTTATTTCAAAATTCTCCCAAGATACAACAGACGAATTTTGCTCGAAATTGTAATGAGTATATCACTCTGTGATTTGAAAGTAAGAACAGCAGTTTTTAGAGGAGAAGAGATTTCGGATTGGAAAATCAGTGAGGAAAGTGATCAGTTTTCCTCCTTATTTATAGTTGGTCCGTATCTCTTCCGAACGGTCGTGTCTGCACCCGTTCGCTCAAACAGTCGCGTCTGTACCTCTTCGTACAGTCACATCTGTTCGCCCACGTCGCTGCCTTTTAACGGGTCGCACCCGCTCATGCCGCATCCATTCGCCCGCGTCTGCTTCAGTTGGGTCGCGCCTCCTCAGTCAAAACCCGCGTCCGTCTTCACCCGCCCGATTCTCTTCAAATTCCAGGCCCAGCCCAGTTTTCAGCCGAAGCCCAAAACTGTTAAACAATAGCCTAGTAAAAAGAATGGTCCCGTACCCGAGCCCGGCCCGGTTCGGTTGGACGGACAGCGGCGGCGGCGCGCGCGTGTGGTGGAGATGCATGATCTCCCTCCTCACAACGAAGCATACATTTGGGAGCCCCAGGCCCCCAACCTCCTCATGAGAGAGCCATATATAAACTAATATAGCTCTCAATATTTTGGCGATGTGGGACTTTGTATTTTTCCATTCATCTTATTTCTTAAGGAATTCCAACAATCCCCCACATGAATGATAATATACATATCCCCCTCACAAAGCGAAATATCACAGAGTATATATGGATTTAATGCTTTATCGTGGATAAGTAGATATTTCACTTTGAACTTTCCCTAGTTAAAACTTATCGGATTTACTTGGCTAATCGGTGAAATATTTCATCTTGAACCGTCAGCCTTTATTGTATATCCAGACAATAAGTTCTACGAAGCATTAACTCCCTTCTCATCCAATTTCTTGGTTGTGTTCATTTTGTTCCTGAACAATACTTGGTTCTGCGAGTGTTTTAGAGAATAAAAGCCTTTTAATATTCTCATAGAGCCGACCCAGCTCACACTTACATAGGTGATCGCAACCATTAAGAGTATCCTACATATACCCCACTTGTTATTTCCAAGATATGGTCATCATTAAAAAACATAGTTTTAACCTTTAAATACTTCTGTAGGCATGCATTTATATTGTGCACCATAGGAATGGAGTTGGACTATGTCCATGCAAATGCATTACGTCTTGAGTTATTCATAACTGGTTTGCCTATTGATCCTAGTCCGTGGGATCTCCAGTCGCTAGGATAGGTTTCCGTATAAGATAACTCTTGGTGGTTTAGGCTTTTAAACCCATTCCCCTCGATGCGCAGTCAATTTTCTCTCTTGATAAACCTTTAGTAAATGGATCCGCTAGGTTATCATTTGTTCTCACATAATCTATGGAAATAGTTCCATTTGAGAGTAACTGCCTAACCGTGTTATGGCGTCGACGAATATGTCGTTCCATTATACACAAAGTTATGCGCTCTGCTTAGTGCAGCTTGGTTATCACAGTGTATGCATATGGCCAGTACAGGTTTACGCCAAAATGGAAAATCTTCTAAAAAGTGACGAAGCCATTCTGCTTCTTCGCCTGCTTTATCTAAAGCGATGAACTCTGATTCCATAGTGGATCGAGCTATGCATGTTTGTTTAGTAGATTTCCATGACATTGCTGCCCCTGCTAAGGTAAACACATAACCACTTGTTGATTTTGATTCCTCTGAATCAGCAATCCAATTTGCATCACTATATCCTTCTAAGACGGCAGGATATTTTCCATAATGTAAGGAATGATTTGTGGTATTTTTTAAATATCCAAGCACTCTCATTAGTGCTTTCCAGTGTTCCTTTCCTGGATTGCTTGTATACCTACTCAGTCGACTTACTGCATATGCTATATCTGGTCTTGTGCAATTCATGAGATACATGAGACATCCTATTACACGAGAGTATTCCAGTTGCATTACACTCTCATTAGTGTTTTTATGCAGTACTTCTGATGGATTAAATGGTGTTCTCACTCCTTTAATTCCATAGTCTTGGAATTTTTCAATCACTTTGTCTACATAGTGTGACTGAGACAATTCAATTCCATTAGGAGTTCTTATTATTTTGATTCCCAAAATAACGTCTGCAACTCCTAAATCTTTCATATCGAAATTGCTAATTAACATCTTCTTTATGGTCTCTATTACCTGAGTATTTGGACCAAATATTAACATATCGTCTACATATAAACAAATCATCACATATGATTGTCCAACTTGTTTAAAATAAACACACTTATCGCATTCATTTATACGAAAACCATTTCTCATCATGACACTATCAAATTTTGCGTGCCATTGTTTTGGAGCTTGTTTTAGTCCGTATAATGATTTTACTAATCTACAGACTTTGTTTTCATTTCCTTTGGAAATAAAACCTTCAGGTTGCTCCATGTAGATCTCCTCATCGAGATCTCCATTTAAGAATGCTGTCTTTACATCCATTTGATGAATTTCTAGACCATAAATTGATGCAATTGCTATTAGCATTCTTATAGAGGTTATTAGTGTTACTGGCGAATATGTATCAAAGAAGTCTACTCCTTCTTTTTGACGATATCCTTTGGCTACTAATCTGGCTTTATACTTGTCGATAGAGCCATCTGCTTTCATTTTCTTCTTGAAAATCCATTTGCAGCCAATAGGTTTTATTCCAGGTGGAATATCAACAATTTCCCAAGTTTTATTACTTAGAATTGAATCAATCTCACTTTGGATTGCTTCTTTCCAACATGAAGATTCAGAAGATGACATTGCTTCCTTGTACGTTTGAGGTTCATGTTCTAACACATATGTGAAAAAATCCGAACCAAATGTCTTGGAAGTCCTAGCCCTTACGCTTCTTCTTGGTTCAACTTCCTCAATCTCATGATGAGTTTCATCTTCATGTGAATTGCTTGATTCTTCTCTTGTCCTTTTAGGGACATTATTCCCTTCATTCCTTTTGTGCGGAAACACATCTTCAAAGAATGAGGCATCTCTTGATTCCATGATTGTATTTACATGAATATCAGTTATATCAGACTTGAATACCAAAAATCTATAGGCACTACTATTTTGGCCTGGCCCAAGATAATAACAATCTACTGTTTTTGGTCCAAGTTTGACTCTCTTGGGAGGCGGAACTGGAACTTTTGCCAAGCACCCCCACACTTTGAGGTATTTAAAGCTCGGTTTGTGTCCTTTCCATATCTCATATGGAATTGTTTCTGTTTTATTGTGAGGAACCTTTTTTAATATATGATTAGACATATTTAAGGCTTCCCCCACAAATTCGTCGGTAGACCAGAGGTTAAAAGCATGGCATTAATCATGTCTTTTAACGTTCTGTTCTTTCTCTCGGCTACACCATTTTGTTGTGGTGAATATGGAGCTGTAGTTTGATGAATTATACCATTTTCGACACAGAATTGTTCAAATGGTGATTCATATTCTCCACCTCGATCAGATCTCAATATCTTGATCTTTTTATTTAACTGATTTTCTACCTCAGCCTTGTACTTTATAAACGATGTAATTGCTTCATCTTTACTATTCAAAAGATATACATAGCAATATCGCGTATAATCATCAATAAATGTGATAAAGTACTTTTTCCCACCTCTTGTAGGTAACGATTTAAAATCACATAAATAAGTATGAACCAAACCTAGTGGTTCGGTGCTTCTATCAACAGATTGAAATGGTTTTTTAACCAATTTTGCTTCTACACATGTCTCACATTTGTAGTTCTTACCTATTTGGAATTTCGGAATTAATCCCAAGTTAGATAATGTTTTCATTTTTCGGAAATTTATATGTCCCAATCTATCGTGCCATAGTTAAATTTCGTGCTCAAGCAAGTAAGAAACTTCAATTTTATTAATAACACAATCAGAATATATAGTTTTATTGTCGATAACGGCTACATTTGCCTTAAATAGGCCATCACATAAGTATCCCCTTCCGATATACATTCCAGCTTTGGACAGAACCATCTTGTCTGACTCGAACACCATTTTGAATCCCTTCTTTGATAGTACTGCACCAGAGATGAGATTCTTGCGTATGTCTGGAACGTGGAGCACGTCATTCAATTTGACAGTTTTTCCAGAAGTAAACTTCAGGATTACTGTGCCACTGCCTTCGATCATGGATACTGCAGAATTACCCATGTAGAGTTTTTCTTCGTGGTCGAATTTCCGGTATGTAGAAAACATGGATTTGTCAAAACAAACATGACGAGTAGCGCCTGTGTCTACCCACCATTGATTAGGATTCTGAACCATATTGCATTCAGATACAACTGCTGAGAAGTTGGACTCGTCTACTTCCATGTTGTCTACTGTATTTGCCTCTTTATTGCGTTCCTTTTTGAGTCTGCAATCACTAGCGGCATGTCCAACCTTTCCACAAACCCAACAGTCACCATTAAACTTTTTTGTTCGTTTGTTGTCTTTTGGTTTGTTGTCTGGAGCTTTCCTTTTCTTCTGGAAATTCTTCTTTTTGTTTTTGGTCTTTGAACCTTCAGTCACAAATGCCTCCTCGCTTTGTTTTGTAATTCCATGGTCATCTGCCTCAATTTTTAGTCGGACTATGAGATCCTGTAAAGAGATTTCCTTCTTCTTATGCTTTAGATAATTGCGGTAATCTCTCCATGACGGCGGTAGTTTTCCCGTGATGGCTTCAACCAAAAACGATTCTCCAACCTTATGACCTTCCGCTTCGAGTTCATGAATAATGATTTGTAGTTTATGCAGTTGAGCAGTCATCGGTTTGGAGTCGACCATCTTGTAGTCCTTGAATTCGTCTACAATGAATTTCTTAAGACTGATATTCTGCGTCTTATACTTCGTGGCAAGTGCATTCCAGAGTGCTTTTGCTGTCTTTAGAGGTTGATATACTTTGTATAGCACCTTGTCGAGACAATTCAGAATATAGTTTCTGCATAGGAAATCAGAATGTTTCCATGTAGCAACATCTGCTTCCTTGCCTGGTGAAGAAATCGGTTCCTCCTCCTCGAGATACCGTTGCAGACCGAGTGTGGTGAGGTAAAATAACATCTGATTCTACCATGTTAAAAAGTCGTCACCATCTCCCTTGAACGGTTCAGGTCTGTTGTGAGTAGTAGTCTTTGAAAATTCTACTGTTGCCATCTCTGTTTTAGTAAGAAAACAGTAAAATTCTTAAGATGTTATACGTCTAGTATACCAAAACAGAGAATAATCAATTATAAACTCGTCGCACAAGTTTATAACTCAGATTTCCACTACACTGGAATTCTGTATTAATTATTATAACAATATGGCTGTTGTAAATAAATTACAACAACAGCGTTATACTATTTTGAATAAATAGTACAACCAAAAATAAAGGATAGAATGTAGAATAAAATAGAATTCTAACCGGAATATGTCTGAGGCTCGTCGTAACGATTTCTTTAAGAATTTTATTTCAAAATTCTCCGAAGATACAACAGACGAATTCTGCTCGAAATTGTAATGAGTATATCACTCTGTGATTTGAAAGTAAGAACAGCAGTTTTTAGAGGAGAAGAGATTTCGGATTGGAAAATCAGTGAGGAAAGTGATCAGTTTTCCTCCTTATTTATAGTTGGTCCGTATCTCTTCCGAACGGTCGTGTCTGCACCCGTTCGCACAAACAGTCGCGTTTGTACCTCTTCGTACAGTCACATCTGTTCGCCCGCGTCGCTGCCATTTAACGGGTCGCACCCGCTCATGCCGCATCCATTCGCCCGCGTCTGCTTCAGTTGGGTCGCACCTCCTCAGTCAAAACCCGCGTCCGTCTTCACCCACCCGCTTCTCTTCAAATTCCAGGCCCAGCCCAGTTTTCAGCCGTAGCCCAAAACTGTTAAACAATAGCCTAGTAAAAAGAATGGTCCCGTACCCGAGCCCGGCCCGGTTCGGTTCGGTTGGACAGACGGCGGCGGCGGCGCACGCGTGTGGTGGAGATGCATGATCTCCCTCCTCACAACGAAGCATACATTTGGGAGCCCCAGACCCCCAACCTCCTCATGAGAGAGCCATATATAAACTAATATAGCTCTCAATATTTTGGCGATGTGGGACTTTGTATTTTTCATTCATCTTATTTCTTAAGGAATTCCAACAATCCCCCACATGAATGATAATATACATATCCCCCACACAAAGTGAAATATCACAGAGTATATATGGATTTAATGCTTTATCGTGGATAAGTAGATATTTCACTTTGAACTTTCCCTAGTTAAAACTTATCGGATTTACTTGGCTAATCGGTGAAATATTTCATCTTGAACCGTCAGCCTTTATTGTATATCCAGACAATAAGTTTTACGAAGCATTAATTCCCTTCTCATCCAATTTCTTGGTTGTGTTCATTTTGGTCCTGAACAGTACTTGGTTCTGCGAGTGTTTTAGAGAATAAAAGCCTTTTAATATTCTCATAGAGCCGACCCAGCTCACACTTACATAGGTGATCGCAACCATTAAGAGTATCCTACATATACCCCACTTGTTATTTCCAAGATATGGTCATCATTAAAAAACATAGTTTTAACCTTTAAATACTTCTGTAGGCATGCATTTATATTGTGCACCATAGGAATGGAGTTGGACTATGTCCATGAAAATGCATTACGTCTTGAGTTATTCATAACTGGTTTGCCTATTGATCCTAGTCTGTGGGATCTCCAGTCGCTAGGATAGGTTTCCGTATAAGATAACTCTTGGTGGTTTAGGCTTTTAAACCCATTCCCCTCGATGCGCAGTCAATTTTCTCTCTTGATAAACCTTTAGTAAATGGATCCGCTAGGTTATCATTTGTTCTCACATAATCTATGGAAATAGTTCCATTTGAGAGTAACTGCCTAACTGTGTTATGGCTTCGACGAATATGTCATGACTTTCCATTATACACAAAGTTGTGCGCTCCGCTTAGTGCAGCTTGGTTATCACAGTGTATGCATATGGCCGGTACAAGTTTAGGCCAAAATGGAATATCTTCTAAAAAGTGACGAAGCCATTCTGCTTCTTCGCCTGCTTTATCTAAAGCGATGAACTCTGATTCCATAGTGGATCGAGCTATGCATGTTTGTTTAGTAGATTTCCATGACACTGCTGCCCCTGCTAAGGTAAACACATAACCACTTGTTGATTTTGATTCCTCTGAATCAGCAATCCAATTTGCATCACTATATCCTTCTAAGACGGCAGGATATTTTCCATAATGTAAGGAATAATTTGTGGTATTTTTTAAATATCCAAGCACTCTCATTAGTGCTTTCCAGTGTTCCTTTCCTGGATTGCTTGTATACCTGCTCAGTCGACTTACTGCATACGCTATATCTGGTCTTGTGCAATTCATGAGATACATGAGACATCCTATTACACGAGAGTATTCCAGTTGCCTTACACTCTCATTAGTGTTTTTATGCAGTACTTCTGATGGATTAAAAGGTGTTCTCACTCCTTTAATTCCATAGTCTTGGAATTTTTCAATCACTTTGTCTGCATAGTGTGACTGAGACAATTCAATTCCATTAGGAGTTCTTATTATTTTGATTCCCAAAATAACGTCTGCAACTCCTAAATCTTTCATATCGAAATTGCTAGTTAACATCTTCTTTATGGTCTCTATTACCTGAGTATTTGGACCAAATATTAACATATCGTCTACATATAAACAAATCATCACATATGATTGTCCAACTTGTTTATAATAAACACACTTATCGCATTCATTTATACGAAAACCATTTCTCATCATGACACTATCAAATTTTGCGTGCCATTGTTTTGGAGCTTGTTTTAGTCCGTATATTGATTTTACTAATCTACAGACTTTGTTTTCATTTCCTTTGGAAATAAAACCTTTAGGTTTCTCCATGTAGATCTCCTCATCGAGATCTCCATTTAAGAATGTTGTCTTTACATCCATTTGATAAATTTCTAGACCATAAATTGATGTAATTGCTATTAGCATTCTTATAGAGGTTATTCGTGTTACTGGCGAATATGTATCAAAGAAGTCTACTCCTTCTTTTTGACGATATCCTTTGGCTACTAATCTGGCTTTATACTTGTCGATAGAGCCATCTGGTTTCATTTTCTTCTTGAAAATCCATTTGCAACCAATAGGTTTAATTCTAGGTGGAATATCAACAATTTCCCAAGTTTTATTACTTAGAATTGAATCAATCTCACTTTGGATTACTTCTTTCCAACATGAAGATTCAGAAGATGACATTTCTTCCTTGTACGTTTGAGGTTCATGTTCTAATACATATGTGAAAAAATCCAAACCAAATGTCTTGGAAGTCCTAGCCCTTACGCTTCTTCTTGGTTCAACTTCCTCAATCTCATGATGAGTTTCATCTTCATGTGAATTGCTTGATTCTTCTCTTGTCCTTTTAGGGACATTATTCCCTTCATTCCTTTTGTGCGGAAACACATCTTCAAAGAATGAGGCATCTCTTGATTCCATGATTGTATTTACATGAATATCAGTTCTGTTCTTTCTCTCGGCTACACCATTTTGTTGTGGTGAATAAGGAGCTGTAGTTTGATGAATTATACCATTTTCGGCACAGAATTGTTCAAATGGTGATTCATATTCTCCACCTCGATCAGATCTCAATATCTTGATCTTTTTATTTAACTGATTTTCTACCTCAGCCTTGTACTTTATAAACGATGTAATTGCTTCATCTTTACTATTCAAAAGATATACATAGCAATATCGCGTATAATCATCAATAAATATGATAAAGTACTTTTTCCCACCTCTTGTAGGTAACGATTTAAAATCACATAAATCTGTATGAACCAAACCTAGTGGTTCGGTGCTTCTATCAACAGATTGAAATGGTTTTTTAACCAATTTTGCTTCTACACATGTCTCACATTTGTAGTTCTTATCTATTTGGAATTTCGGAATTAATCCCAAGTTAGATAATGTTTTCATTTTTCGGAAATTTATGTGTCCCAATCTATCATGCCATAGTAAAATTTCGTGCTCAAGCAAGTAAGAAACTTCAATTTTATTAATAACACAATCAGAATACATAGTTTTATTGTCGATAACGGCTTCATTTGCCTTAAATAGGCCATCACATAAGTATCCCCTTCCGATATACATTCCAGCTTTGGACAGAACCATCTTGTCTGACTCGAACACCATTTTGAATCCCTTCTTTGATAGTACTGCACCAGAGATGAGATTCTTGCGTATGTATGGAACGTGGAGCACGTCATTCAATTTGA
The DNA here is from genome assembly GCA_030737815.1 of Allium fistulosum. Classification (NCBI taxonomy): domain Eukaryota; kingdom Viridiplantae; phylum Streptophyta; class Magnoliopsida; order Asparagales; family Amaryllidaceae; genus Allium; species Allium fistulosum. Next base: position 1,095,903,460 of record CM060905.1, read on the forward strand.
CAGTTTTTCTAGAAGTAAACTTCAGGATTACTGTGCCACAACCTTCGATCATGGATACTGCAGAATTACCCATGTAGAGTTTTTCTTCGTGATCGAATTTCTGGTATGTAGAAAACATGGATTTGTCAAAACAAACATGACGAGTAGCGCCTGTGTCTACCCACCATTGATTAGGATTCTGAACCATATTGCATTCAGATACAATTGCTGAGAAGTTGGACTCGTTTACTTCCATATTGTCTACTGTATTTGCCTCTTTGTTGCGGTCCTTTTTGAGTCTGCAATCTCTAGCAGCATGTCCAACCTTTCCACAAACCCAACACTCACCATTAAACTTTTTGGTTCGTTTGTTGTCTTTTGGTTTGTTGTCTGGAGCTTTCCTTTTCTTCTGGAAATTCTTCTTTTTGTTTTTGGTCTTTGAAACTTCAGTCACAAATGCCTCCTCGCTTTGTTTTGTGATTCCACGGTCATCTGCCTCAATTTTTAGTCGGACTATGAGATCCTGTAAAGAGATTTCCTTCTTCTTATGCTTTAGATAATTGCGGTAATCTCTCCATGACGGCGGTAGTTTTCCCGTGATGGCTTCTACCAAAAACGATTCTCCAACCTTATGACCTTCCGCTTCGAGTTCATGAATAAAGATTTGTAGTTTATGCAGTTGAGCAGTCACCGGTTTGGAGTCGACCATCTTGTAGTCCATGAATTTGTCTACAATGAATTTCTTAAGCCTGATATTCTGCGTCTTATACTTCGTGGCAAGTGCATTCCAGAGTGCTTTTGCTGTCTTTAGAGGTTGATATACTTTGTATAGCACCTTGTCGAGACAATTCAGAATATAGTTTCTGCATAGGAAATCGGAATGTTTCCATGTAGCAACATCTGCTTCCTTGCCTGGTGAAGAAATCGGTTCCTCCTCCTCGAGATACCGTTGCAGATCGAGTGTGGTGAGGTAAAATAACATCTGATTCTGCCATGTTATAAAGTCGTCACCATCTCCCTTGAACGGTTCAGGTCTGTTGTGAGTAGTAGTTTCTGAAAATTCTACTGTTGTTATCTCTGTTTTAGTAAGAAAACAGTAAAATTCTTAAGATGTTATACGTCTAGTATACCAAAACAGAGAATAATCAATTATAAACTCATCGCACAAGTTTATAACTCAGATTTCCACTACACTGGAATTCTGTATTAATTATTATAACAATATGATTGTTGTAAATAAATTACAACAACAACGTTATACTATTTTGAATAAATAGTACAACCAAAAATAAAGGACAGAATGTAGAATAAAATAGAATTCTAACCGGAATATGTCTGAGGCTCGTCGTAACGATTTCCTTAAGAATTTTATTTCAAAATTCTCCCAAGATACAACAGACGAATTCTGCTCGAAATTGTAATGAGTATATCACTCTGTGATTTGAAAGTAAGAACAGCAGTTTTTAGAGGAGAAGAGATTTCGGATTGGAAAATCAGTGAGGAAAGTGATCAATTTTCCTCCTTATTTATAGTTGGTCCGTATCTCTTCCGAACGGTCGTGTCTGCACCCGTTCGCTCAAACAGTCGAGTCTGTACCTCTTCGTACAGTCACATCTGTTCGCCCGCATCGCTGCCTTTTAACGGGTCGCACCCGCTCATGCCGCATCCATTCGCCCGCGTCTGCTTCAGTTGGGTCGCGCCTCCTCAGTCAAAACCCGCGTCCGTCTTCACCCGCCCGCTTGTCTTCAAATTCCAGGCCCAGCCCAGTTTTCAGCCGAAGCCCAAAACTGTTAAACAATAGACTAGTAAAAAGAATGGTCCCGTACCCGAGCCCGGCCCGGTTCGGTTCGGTCGGATAGACGGCGGCGGCGGCGCGCGCGTGTGGTGGGGATGCATGATCTCCCTCCTCACAACGAAGCATACATTTGGGAGCCCCATGCCCCCAACCTCCTCATGAGAGAGCCATATATAAACTAATATAGCTCTCAATATTTTGGCGATGTGGGACTTTGTATTTTTCCATTCATCTTATTTCTTAAGGAATTCCAACAATCCCCCACATGAATGATAATATACATATCCCCCACACAAAGTGAAATATCACAGAGTATATATGGATTTAATGCTTTATCGTGGATAAGTAGATATTTCATTTTGAACTTTCCCTAGTTAAAACTTATCGGATTTACTTGGCTAATCGGTGAAATATTTCATCTTGAATCGTCAGCCTTTATTGTATATCCAGACAATAAGTTCTACGAAGCATTAATTCCCTTCTCATCCAATTTCTTGGTTGTGTTCATTTTGGTCCTGAACAGTACTTGGTTCTGCGAGTGTTTTAGAGAATAAAAGCCTTTTAATATTCTCATAGAGCCGACCCAGCTCACACTTACATAGGTGATCGCAACCATTAAGAGTATCCTACATATACCCCACTTGTTATTTCCAAGATATGGTCATCATTAAAAAACATAGTTTTAACCTTTAAATACTTCTGTAGGCATGCATTTATATTGTGCACCATAGGAATGGAGTTGGACTATGTCCATGCAAATGCATTACGTCTTGAGTTATTCATAACTGGTTTGCCTATTGATCCTAGTCTGTGGGATCTCCAGTCGCTAGGATAGGTTTCCGTATAAGATAACTCTTGGTGGTTTAGGCTTTTAAACCCATTCCCCTCGATGCGCAGTCAATTTTCTCTCTTGATAAACCTTTAGTAAATGGATCCGCTAGGTTATCATTTGTTCTCACATAATCTATGGAAATAGTTCCATTTGAGAGTAACTGCCTAACTGTGTTATGGCGTCGACGAATATGTCGTGACTTTCCATTATACACAAAGTTGTGCGCTCTGCTTAGTGCAGCTTGGTTATCACAGTGTATGCATATGGCCGGTACAGGTTTAGGCCAAAATGGAATATCTTCTAAAAAGTGACGAAGCCATTCTGCTTCTTCGCCTGCTTTATCTAAAGCGATGAACTCTGATTCCATAGTGGATCGAGCTATGCATGTTTGTTTAGTAGATTTCCATGACACTGCTGCCCCTGCTAAGGTAAACACATAACCACTTATTGATTTTGATTCCTCTGAATCAGCAATCCAATTTGCATCACTATATCCTTCTAAGACGGTAGGATATTTTCCATAATGTAAGGAATAATTTGTGGTATTTTTTAAATATCCAAGCACTCTCATTAGTGCTTTCCAGTGTTCCTTTCCTGGATTGCTTGTATACCTGCTCAGTCGACTTACTGCATACGCTATATCTGGTCTTGTGCAATTCATGAGATACATGAGACATCCTATTACACGAGAGTATTCCAGTTGCATTACATTCTCATTAGTATGCAGTACTTCTGATGGATTAAAAGGTGTTCTCACTCCTTTAATTCCATAGTCTTGGAATTTTTCAATCAGTTTGTCTACATAGTGTGACTGAGACAATTCAATTCCATTAGGAGTTCTTATTATTTTGATTCCCAAAATAACGTCTGCAACTCCTAAATCTTTCATATCGAAATTGCTAGTTAACATCTTCTTTATGGTCTCTATTACCTGAGTATTTGGACCAAATATTAACATATCGTCTACATATAAACAAATCATCACATATGATTGTCCAACTTGTTTATAATAAACACACGTATCGCATTCATTTATACGAAAACCATTTCTCATCATGACACTATCAAATTTTGCGTGCCATTGTTTTGGAGCTTGTTTTAGTCCGTATAATGATTTTACTAATCTACAGACTTTGTTTTCATTTCCTTTGGAAATAAAACCTTCAGGTTGCTCCATGTAGATCTCCTCATCGAGATCTCCATTTAAGAATGCTGTCTTTACATCCATTTGATGAATTTCTAGACCATAAATTGATGCAATTGCTATTAGCATTCTTATAGAGGTTATTCGTGTTACTGGCGAATATGTATCAAAGAAGTCTACTCCTTCTTTATGACGATATCCTTTGGCTATTAATCTGGCTTTATACTTGTCGATATAGCCATCTGCTTTCATTTTCTTCTTGAAAATCCATTTGCAGCCAATAGGTTTTATTCCAGGTGGAATATCAACAATTTCCCAAGTTTTATTACTTAGAATTGAATCAATCTCACTTTGGATTGCTTCTTTCCAACATGAAGATTCAGAAGATGACATTGCTTCCTTGTACGTTTGAGGTTCATGTTCTAACACATATGTGAAAAAATCCAAACCAAATGTCTTGGAAGTCCTAGCCCTTACGCTTCTTCTTGGTTCAACTTCCTCAATCTCATGATGAGTTTCATCTTCATGTGAATTGCTTGATTCTTCTCTTGTCCTTTTAGGGACATTATTCCCTTCATTCCTTTTGTGCGGAAACACATCTTCAAAAAATGAGGCATCTCTGGATTCCATGATTGTATTTACATGAATATCAGTTATATCAGACTTGAATACCAAAAATCTATAGGCACTACTATTTTGGGCTGGCCCAAGATAATAACAATCTACTATTTTTGGTCCAAGTTTGACTCTCTTGGGAGGCGGAACTGGAACTTTTGCCAAGCACCCCCACACTTTGAGGTATTTAAAGCTCGGTTTGTGTCCTTTCCATATCTCATATGGAATTGTTCCTGTTTTATTGTGAGGAACCATGTTTAATATATGATTAGACATATTTAAGGCTTCCCCCCACAAATTCGTTGGTAGACCAGAGGTTAAAAGCATGGCATTAATCATGTCTTTTAACGTTCTGTTCTTTCTCTCGGCTACACCATTTTGTTGTGGTGAATATGTAGCTGTAGTTTGATGAATTATACCATTTTCGACACAAAATTGTTCAAATGGTGATTCATATTCTCCACCTCGATCAGATCTCAATATCTTGATCTTTTTATTTAACTGATTTTCTACCTCAGCCTTGTACTTTATAAACGATGTAATTGCTTCATCTTTACTATTCAAAAGATATACATAGCAATATCGCGTACAATCATCAATAAATGTGATAAAGTACTTTTTCCCACCTCTTGTAGGTAACGATTTAAAATCACATAAATCTGTATGAACCAAACCTAGTGGTTCGGTGCTTCTATCAATAGATTGAAATGGTTTTTTAACCAATTTTGCTTCTACACATGTCTCACATTTGTAGTTCTTATCTATTTGGAATTTCGGAATTAATCCCAAGTTAGATAATGTTTTCATTTTTCGGAAATTTATGTGTCCCAATCTATCATGCCATAGTAAAATTTCGTGCTCAAGCAAGTAAGAAACTTCAATTTTATTAATAACACAATCAGAATACATAGTTTTATTGTCGATAATGGCTACATTTGCCTTAAATAGGCCATCACATAAGTATCCCCTTCCGATATACATTCCAGCTTTGGATAGAACCATCTTGTCTGACTCGAACACCATTTTGAATCCCTTCTTTGATAGTACTGCACCAGAGATGAGATTCTTGCGTATGTCTGGAACGTGGAGCACGTCATTCAATTTGACAGTTTTTCCAGAAGTAAACTTCAGAATTACTGTGCCACTGCCTTCGATCATGGATACTGTAGAATTACCCATGTAGAGTTTTTCTTCGTGATCGAATTTCTGGTATGTAGAAAACATGGATTTGTCAGAACAAACATGACGAGTAGCGCCTGTGTCTACCCACCATTGATTAGGATTCTAAACCATATTTGTGACGACCGCCCATGACCCCTGCACCGAACCTAGAGAAAAGTGCGCTGTAAAGTGTGCCAGGCGACCATGGACGTTTGCCAGGGTAAATTAAAACAACAGAATCTATCGTATTACTCACAGCGCATGGACAAAATACAATAGAATATATATATAGTGAAGCTTCACATAATAGAATGTCATCATATAAAACTTCATAATAGTTGAGTACAAGCATCTTAATAGTCAATACATCAAGCCTCACTACATAACACTCAGAGAATATACAAACAGCGGAACATCCAGTACATATAGTAAGAAGATAATATGCAAGCCTCCAGCTCGTCTTCGACATCAACATCGTGGAAAGCAAGAACAGCACCTGTCACCTGCTACCTAGTCTGCCCGTCCCAAAATGGACAAACAGCCCAATGCAATAAGAGTTAAACATAAAGCCTTGAGTCAGACAACAGTCTTAGTGAGCAATAAATTAACTAACAACATACCAAAAGAGCATAAAGGAAAAGGAATAGGAATACAACCCTCCCACTCCACCTCTTTCTACAGTGATAGCCCCCAGACACACACTAAGTAGAAGCAAACATAGCAAAGCATACAATTTAAAGTAAAGAAATTATCACTCGAGTCAAGGGCGATGTTTCCCAAGTACAAACCCCCAAGGCCTAAACCAAGATCAGATAAGCACCTAGAAAATACCGCTCTTGAGACCGAGTGATGATATGACCAAACATCCATGACTCTGGCTATCACTGTTATCATTGCTTCGATATCATCGTTAATTGAATGACCGGCACATTCTTTCAGTCGTCCGTCAAGGGCTAATGGAAACCCCGGTTCTAGACATAACTCTGCACGTCATCGTGACCCGTGCCTAGGACTATCGAATCTGCCCAGAGTACTTGACTTCCAATCATTAGCCTTCAAGGACTATCAAATCTGCCCAACGTACTCTTGCTTTGAGCATGCTAGAACCTTCAACAACGATGAGATCTCAGCCTTCTAGTCATCCTCCTCGACGACTATTTTCATACTAGCTCAAGCGCCTCTCGAGCAAACCATTATCCTCTAACTCGAACCATTTCACCGAGTTATCAACATGCTTGGAATGATCCCATCTGGATTAGACCAAGACTACTCATATCATGCTTCTCCTTATCATCATCATAGCAAAGCTCCATCTCATCATCATCATCAAATCTATCCATATGAGCTTCATCGTCCGCTACATATGCTACGAGCAGCTTTCCAATTCAAGAGCCTTTCCCTTAGCTTTTGAATCACCTTCGGTCATCTTGTCTAAATCAAATCATCAATCATCTAATTCATAGCAATCAATCAATTCAAACATTAATCCAAGTAAACAAGCATTCAAATATAAGCTAAATGGACAATTATAACAATAATGGCAATTTCGTAATTAAAGAGTCAAAAGTCTAACAAGCATGAAACATGATCAATATCTCTATAATCTTGATGAATAAACTTGCATAGGTTAACATGTAGTAAAATGGTTGTCAAATCATCATGAACAATGGATCTATGTGGATTTATACTTAGGTTTACAAAAATGCATGGAAATCACTACTTTAACATCAAATCAAGCCAACGATCCGATATACTCCTTTGGATCCGTGTGAGAGATAATCACCACTCACCAAATCACCTAAACAACCCAAAAGCAACACACTTCAAATCTGGACAGCGAAGGATCTAACTCGATCTATCACGAATCCGCTTCAAACGATGAAATCTCTCTTCAATGGATAAAGATCTTCAATCTAAGCTCTTGAATCTTCAATTTGATCTTCAACTTGGATGGATGGAATCACTAGATTAGAGTGGAGAAAAGAAGTGAAGAAGTGTAGAAGTCGAGCTCTCAAAATGGCAGCACTTCGTCGCTTCGGAATCCGGATCCCAAAAAGTGAGAAAATGAACGAGTATTTATAGGCTGAAAACCCCCTTAGGTCGCCCACTTTTAGGTCGTCCACGACCTATAGACCATCACGACCTAACAACCAAAGCTTCTACGACCTAGCACTTAGCAGATCAGCGCCTTCATATGACTTACGACCTAACGAATGCGCGACCTAACACAGACTGCTTCCTTGCGACCTAACAATGCCTCGACTTAGCAACTCACGCGACCTAACTACTCACGCGACCTAGCTGGGTTACGACCTAACACTTTGCCGACCTAACACAACGCAGAACTCACGACCTAACTCTTAGGACGTCTACGACCCAACTACGCTAACCACTAGGTCGCTAACTACTGTAGGATACTAACCCTTAGGTCGCTAACTCCTATAGGTCGCAACTCACCAGTTCCTTAGGTCGTTGCCGACCTAACTTCCTTAGGTCGGTCAAATACTATAGGTCGTCCCTAACTCATCAGCGACCTAAACCAATACGATCTAACTACTAAGTCGCTCCAATACTTAGGTCGTTCACTCGACCTATCCTACCCCACGACCTAAGCTTATCACACGACCTATCTCCTATACGACCTATCCCAAACTCCTTAGGTCGCCAGTTTCTATAAGTCGCCTATTTCCTTAAGTCATCTACGACCTAAGCCTCAACATACGACTTATCTAGCATACGACCTATCTTCATCCTTAGGTCGCCTACGACATAACTTCCTTCACGACCTAAGCTATCATACGACCTAACTCCAAATCCTTAGGTCACCAACCTCAACTTCCTTAGGTCGCATATCCTCCTTAAGTCGGTCAATTCTCTTAAGTCGCTCACGATCTAATTTCTACTCGACTTAAGCTTCGAACGACTTAAACCCTAGACGACTTAACAACATTACGACCTAATGACAATAGTTTTACGATGTTTCGATCCGTAAAAATACGGGTCGTTACAATATTGCATTCAGATACAACTGCTGAGAAGTTGGACTCGTCTACTTCCATGTTGTCTACTCTATTTGCCCCTTTGTTAAGGTCCTTTTTGAGTCTGCAATCTCTAGCGGCATGTCAAACCTTTCCACAAACCCAACACTCACCATTAAACTTTTTGGTTCGTTTGTTGTCTGGAGCTTTCCTTTTCTTCTGGAAATTCTTCTTTTTGTTTTTGGTCTTTGAACCTTCAGTCACAAATTCCTCCTCGCTTTGTTTTGTAATTCCACGGTCATCTGCCTCAATTTTTAGTCGGACTATGAGATCCTGTAAAGAGATTTCTTTCTTCTTATGCTTTAGATAATTGCGGTAATCTCTCCATGACGGCGGTAGTTTTCCCGTGATGGCTTCAACCAAAAACGATTCTCCAACCTTATGACCTTCCGCTACGAGTTCATGAATAATGATTTGTAGTTTATGCAGTTGAGCAGTCACCGGTTTGGAGTCGACCATCTTGTAGTCCATGAATTTGTCTACAATGAATTTCTTAAGACTGATATTCTGCGTCTTATACTTCGTGGCAAGTGCATTCCAGAGTGCTTTTGCTGTCTTTAGAGGTTGATATACTTTGTATAGCACCTTGTCGAGACAATTCAGAATATAGTTTCTGCATAGGAAATCGGAATGTTTCCATGTAGCAACATCTGCTTCCTTGCCTGGTGAAGAAATCGGTTCCTCCTCCTCGAGATACCGTTGCAGACCGAGTGTGGTGAGGTAAAATAACATCTGATTCTGCCATGTTAAAAAGTCGTCACCATCTCCCTTGAACGGTTCAGGTCTGTTGTGAGTAGTAGTCTTTGAAAATTCTACTGTTGCCATCTCTGTTTTAGTAAGAAAACAGTAAAATTCTTAAGATGTTATACGTCTAGTATACCAAAACAGAGAATAATCAATTATAAACTCGTCGCACAAGTTTATAACTCAGATTTCCACTACACTGGAATTCTGTATTAATTATTATAACAATATGATTGTTGTAAATAAATTACAACAACAGCGTTATACTATTTTGAATAAATAGTACAACCAAAAATAAAGGATAGAATGTAGAATAAAATAGAATTCTAAACGGAATATGTCTGAGGCACGTCGTAACAATTTCCTTAAGAATTTTATTTCAAAATTCTCCCAAGATACAACAGACGAATTCTGCTCGAAATTGTAATGAGTATATCACTCTATGATTTGAAAGTAAGAACAGCAGTTTTTAGAGGAGAAGAGATTTCGGATTGGAAAATCAGTGAGGAAAGTGATCAGTTTTCCTCCTTATTTATAGTTGGTCTGTATCTCTTCCGAACGGTCGTGTCTGCACCCGTTCACTCAAACAGTCGCGTCTGTACCTCTTCGTACAGTCACATCTGTTCGCCCGCGTCGCTGCCTTTTAACGGGTCGCACCCGCTCATGCCGCATCCATTCGCCCGTGTCTGCTTCAGTCACGTCCGTCTTCACCCGCCCGCTTCTCTTCAAATTCCAGGCCCAGCCCAGTTTTCAGCCGAAGCCCAAAACTGTTAAACAATACCCGAGCCCGAGCCTGGCCCGGTTCGGTTCGGTTCGGTCGGACGGACGGCGGCGGCGGTGCGCGCGTGTGGTGGAGATGCATGATCTCCCTCCTCACAACGAAGCATACATTTGGAAGCCCCAGGCCCCCAACCTCCTCATGAGAGAGCCATATATAAACTAATATAGCTCTCAATATTTTGGCGACGTGGGACTTTGTATTTTTTTCATTCATCTTATTTCTTAAGGAATTCCAACAATCCCCCACATGAATGATAATATACATATCCCCCACACAAAGTGAAATATCACAGAGTATATATGGATTTAATGCTTTATCGTGGATAAGTAGATATTTCACTTTGAACTTTCCCTAGTTAAAACTTATCGGATTTACTTGGCTAATCAGTGAAATATTTCATCTTGAACCGTCAGCCTTTATTGTATATCCAGACAATAAGTTCTACGAAGCATTAATTCCCTTCTCATCCAATTTCTTGGTTGTGTTCATTTTGGTCCTGAACAGTACTTGGTTCTGCGAGTGTTTTAGAGAATAAAAGCCTTTTAATATTCTCATAGAGCCGACCTAGCTCACACTTACATAGGTGATCGCAACTATGAAGAGTATCCTACATATACCCCACTTGTTATTTCCAAGATATGGTCATCATTAAAAAACATAGTTTTAACCTTTAAATACTTCTGTAGGCATGCATTTATATTGTGCACCATAGGAATGGAGTTGGACTATGTCCATGCAAATGCATTACGTCTTGAGTTATTCATAACTGGTTTGCCTATTGATCCTAGTCTGTGGGATCTCCAGTCGCTAGGATAGGTTTCCGTATAAGATAACTCTTGGTGGTTTAGGCTTTTAAACCCATTCCCCTCGATGCGCAGTCAATTTTCTCTCTTGATAAACCTTTAGTAAATGGATCCGCTAGGTTATCATTTGTTCTCACATAATCTATGGAAATAGTTCCATTTGAGAGTAACTGCCTAACTGTGTTATGGCGTCGACGAATATGTCATGACTTTCCATTATACACAAAGTTGTGCGCTCTGCTTAGCGCAGCTTGGTTATCACAGTGTATGCATATGGCCAGTACAGGTTTAGGCCAAAATGGAATATCTTCTAAAAAGTGACGAAGCCATTCTGCTTCTTGGCTTGCTTTATCTAAAGCGATGAACTCTGATTCCATAGTGGATCGAGCTATGCATGTTCGTTTAGTAGATTTCCATGACACTGCTGCCCCTGCTAAGGTAAACACATAACCACTTGTTGATTTTGATTCCTCTGAATCAGCAATCCAATTTGCATCACTATATCCTTCTAAGACGGCAGAATATTTTCCATAATGTAAGGAATAATTTGTGGTATTTTTTAAATATCCAAGCACTCTCATTAGTGCTTTCTAGTGTTCCTTTCCTGGATTGCTTGTATACCTGCTCAGTCGACTTACTGCATACGCTATATCTGGTCTTGTGCAATTCATGAGATACATGAGACATCCTATTACACGAGAGTATTCCAGTTGCATTACACTCTCATTAGTGTTTTTATGCAGTACTTCTGATGGATTAAAAGGTGTTCTCACTCCTTTAATTCCATAGTCTTGGAATTTTTCAATCACTTTGTCTACATAGTGTGACTGAGACAATTCAATTCCATTAGGAGTTCTTATTATTTTGATTCCCAAAATAACGTCTGCAACTCCTAAATCTTTCATATCGAAATTGCTAGTTAACATCTTCTTTATGGTCTCTATTACCTGAGTATTTGGACCAAATATTAACATATCGTCTATATTTAAACAAATCATCACATATGATTGTCCAACTTGTTTATAATAAACACACTTATCGCATTCATTTATACGAAAACCATTTCTCATCATGACACTATCAAATTTTGCGTGCCATTGTTTTGGAGCTTGTGTTAGTCCGTATAATGATTTTACTAATCTACAGACTTTTTTTCATTTCCTTTGGAAATAAAACCTTCAGGTTGCTCCATGTAGATCTCCTCGTCGAGATCTCTATTTAAGAATGTTGTCTTTACATCCATTTAATGAATTTCTAGACCATAAATTGATGCAATTGCTATTAGCATTCTTATAGAGGTTATTCGTGTTACTGGCGAATATGTATCAAAGAAGTCTACTCCTTCTTTTTGACGATATCCTTTGGCTACTAATCTGGCTTTATACTTGTCGATAGAGCCATCTGCTTTCATTTTCTTCTTGAAAATCCATTTGCAGCAAATTGGTTTTATTCCAGGTGGAATATCAACAATTTCCCAAGTTTTATTACTTAGAATTGAATCAATCTCACTTTGGATTGCTTCTTTCCAACATGAAGATTCAGAAGATGACATTGCTTCCTTGTACGTTTGAGGTTCATGTTCTAACACATATGTGAAAAAATCCGAACCAAATGTCTTGGAAGTCCTAGCCCTTACGCTTCTTCTTGGTTCAACTTCCTCAATCTCATGATGAGTTTTATCTTCATGTGAATTGCTTGATTCTTCTCTTGTCCTTTTAGGGACATTATTCCCTTCATTCCTTTTATGCGGAAACACATCTTCAAAGAATGAGGCATCTCTTGATTCCATGATTGTATTTACACGAATATCAGTTATATCAGACTTGAATACCAAAAATCTATAGGCACTACTATTTTGGGCTGGCCCAAGATAATAACAATCTACTGTTTTTGGTCCAAGTTTGACTCTCTTGGGAGGCGGAACTGGAACTTTTGCCAAGCACCCCCACACTTTGAGGTATTTAAAGCTCGGTTTGTGTCCTTTCCAATATCTCATATGGAATTGTTCATGTTTTATTATGAGGAACCTTGTTTAATATATGATTAGACATATTTAAGGCTTCCCCCCACAAATTCGTCGGTTGACCAGAGGTTAAAAGCATGGCATTAATCATGTCTTTTAACGTTCTGTTCTTTCTTTCGGCTACACCATTTTGTTGTGGTGAATATGGAGCTGTAGTTTGATGAATTATACCATTTTCGGCACAGAATTGTTCAAATGGTGATTCATATTCTCCACCTCGATCAGATCTCAATATCTTGATCTTTTTATTTAACTGATTTTCTACCTCAGCCTTGTACTTTATAAACGATGTAATTGCTTCATCTTTACTATTCAAAAGATATACATAGCAATATCGCGTATAATCATCAATAAATGTGATAAAGTACTTTTTCCCACCTATTGTAGGTAACGATTTAAAATCACATAAATCAGTATGAACCAAACCTAGTGGTTCGGTGCTTCTATCAATAGATTGAAATGGTTTTTTAACCAATTTTGCTTCTACACATGTCTCACATTTGTAGTTCTTATCTATTTGGAATTTTGGAATTAATCCCAAGTTAGATAATGTTTTCATTTTTCGGAAATTTATGTGTCCCAATCTATCGTGCCATAGTAAAATTTCGTGCTCAAGCAAGTAAGAAACTTCAATTTTATTAATAACACAATCAGAATACATAGTTTTATTGTCGATAACGGCTACATTTGCCTTAAATAGGCCATCACATAAGTATCCCCTTCCGATATACATTCCAGCTTTGGACAGAACCATCTTGTCTGACTCGAACACCATTTTGAATCCCTTCTTTGATAGTACTGCACCAAAGATGAGATTCTTGCGTATGTTTGGAACGTGGAGCACGTCATTCAATTTGACAGTTTTTCCAGAAGTAAACTTCAGGATTACTGTGCCACTGCCTTCGATCATGGATACTACAGAATTACCCATGTAGAGTTTTTCTTCGTGATCGAATTTCTGGTATGTAGAAAACATGGATTTGTCAGAACAAACATGACGAGTAGCGCCTGTGTCTACCCACCATTGATTAGGATTCTGAACCATATTGCATTCAGATACAACTGCTGAGAAGTTGGAATCGTCTACTTCCATGTTGTCTACTGTATTTGCCTCTTTGTTGCGGTCCTTTTTGAGTCTGCAATCTCTAGCGGCATGTCCAACCTTTCCACAAACCCAACACTCACCATTAAACTTTTTGGTTCGTTTGTTGTTTTTGGTTTGTTGTCTGGAGCTTTCCTTTTCTTCTGGAAATTCTTCTTTTTGTTTTTAGTCTTTGAACCTTCAGTCACAAATGCCTCCTCGCTTTGTTTTGTAATTCCACGGTCATCTGCCTCAATTTTTAGTCGGACTATGAGATCCTGTAAAGAGATTTCCTTCTTCTTATGCTTTAGATAATTGCGGTAATCTCTCCATGACGGCGGTAGTTTTCCCGTGATGGCTTCAACAAAAAACGATTCTCCAACCTTATGACCTTCCGCTTCGAGTTCATGAATAATGATTTGTAGTTTATGCAGTTGAGCAGTCACCGGTTTGGAGTCGACCATCTTGTAGTCCATGAATTTGTCTACAATGAATTTCTTAAGACTGATATTTTGCGTCTTATACTTCGTGGCAAGTGCATTCCAGAGTGCTTTTGCTGTCTTTAGAGGTTGATATACTTTGTATAGCACCTTGTCGAGACAATTCAGAATATAGTTTCTGCATAGGAAATCGGAATGTTTCCATGTAGCAACATCTGCTTCCTTTCCTGGTGAAGAAATCGGTTCCTCCTCCTCGAGATACCGTTGCAGACCGAGTGTGGTGAGGTAAAATAACATCTGATTCTGCCATGTTAAAAAGTCGTCACCATCTCCCTTGAACGGTTCAGGTCTGTTGTGAGTAGTAGTCTTTGAAAATTCTACTATTGCCATCTCTGTTTTAGTAAGAAAACAGTAAAATTCTTAAGATGTTATACGTCTAGTATACCAAAACAGAGAATAATCAATTATAAACTCGTCGCACAAGTTTATAACTCAGATTTCCACTACACTAGAATTCTGTACTAATTATTATAACAATATGATTGTTGTAAATAAATTACAACAACAGCATTATACTATTTTGAATAAATAGTACAACCAAAAATAAAGGATAAAATGTAGAATAAAATAGAATTCTAACCGGAATATGTCTGAGGCTCGTCGTAACGATTTCCTTAAGAATTTTATTTCAAAATTCTCCCAAGATACAACAGACGAATTCTGCTCGAAATTGTAATGAGTATATCACTCTGTGATTTGAAAGTAAGAACAGCAGTTTTTAGAGGAGAAGAGATTTCGGATTGGAAAATCAGTGAGGAAAGTGATCAGTTTTCCTCCTTATTTATAGTTGGTCCGTATCTCTTCCGAACGGTCGTGTCTGCACCCGTTCGCTCAAACAGTCGCATCTATACCTCTTCGTATAGTCACATCTGTTTGCCCGCGTCGCTGCCTTTTAACGGGTCGCACCCGCTCATGCCGCATCCATTCGCCCGCGTCTGCTTCAGTTGGGTCGCGCCTCCTCAGTCAAAACCCGCGTCCGTCTTCACCCGCCCGCATCTCTTCAAATTCCAGGCCCAGCCCAGTTTTCAGCCGAAGCCCAAAACTGTTAAACAATAGCCTAGTAAAAAGAATGGTCCCGTACCCGAGCACGACCCGGTTCGGTTCGGTTCGGTCGGACAGACGGCGGCGGCGGCGCACACGTGTGGTGGAGATGCATGATCTCCCTCCTCACAACGAAGCATACATTTGGGAGCCCCAGGCCCCCAACCTCCTCATGAGAGAGCCATATATAAACTAATATAGCTCTCAATATTTTGGCGATGTGGGACTTTGTATTTTTCCATTCATCTTATTTCTTAAGGAATTCCAACAATCCCCCACATGAATGATAATATACATATCCCCCACACAAAGCGAAATATCACAGAGTATATATGGATTTAATGCTTTATCGTGGATAAGTAGATATTTCACTTTGAACTTTCCCTAGTTAAAACTTATCGGATTTACTTGGCTAATCGGTGAAATATTTCATCTTGAACCGTCAGCCTTTATTGTATATCCAGACAATAAGTTCTACGAAGCATTAATTCCCTTCTCATCCAATTTCTTGGTTGTGTTCATTTTGGTCCTGAACAGTACTTGGTTCTGCGAGTGTTTTAGAGAATAAAAGCCTTTTAATATTCTCATAGAGCCGACCCAGCTCACACTTACATAGGTGATCGCAACCATTAAGAGTATCCTACATATACCCCACTTGTTATTTCCAAGATATGGTCATCATTAAAAAACATAGTTTTAACCTTTAAATACTTCTGTAGGCATGCATTTATATTGTGCACCATAGGAATGGAGTTGGACTATGTCCATGCAAATGCATTACGTCTTGAGTTATTCATAATTAGTTTTCCTATTGATCCTAGTCCGTGAGATCTCCAGTCGCTAGGATAGGTTTCCGTATAAGATAACTCTTGGTGGTTTAGGCTTTTAAACCCATTCCCCTCGATGCGCAGTCAATTTTCTCTCTTGATAAACCTTTAGTAAATGGATCCGCTAGGTTATCATTTGTTCTCACATAATCTATGGAAATAGTTCCATTTGAGAGTAACTGCCTAACTGTGTTATGGCGTCGACGAATATGTCATGACTTTCCATTATACACAAAGTTGTGCGCTCTGCTTAGCGCAGCTTGGTTATCACAGTGTATGCATATGGCCAGTACAGGTTTAGGCCAAAATGGAATATCTTCTAAAAAGTGACGAAGCCATTCTGCTTCTTGGCTTGCTTTATCTAAAGCGATGAACTCTGATTCCATAGTGGATCGAGCTATGCATGTTCGTTTAGTAGATTTCCATGACACTGCTGCCCCTGCTAAGGTAAACACATAACCACTTGTTGATTTTGATTCCTCTGAATCAGCAATCCAATTTGCATCACTATATCCTTCTAAGACGGCAGAATATTTTCCATAATGTAAGGAATAATTTGTGGTATTTTTTAAATATCCAAGCACTCTCATTAGTGCTTTCCAGTGTTCCTTTCCTGGATTGCTTGTATACCTGCTCAGTCGACTTACTGCATACGCTATATCTGGTCTTGTGCAATTCATGAGATACATGAGACATCCTATTACACGAGAGTATTCCAGTTGCATTACACTCTCATTAGTGTTTTTATGCAGTACTTCTGATGGATTAAAAGGTGTTCTCACTCCTTTAATTCCATAGTCTTGGAATTTTTCAATCACTTTGTCTACATAGTGTGACTGAGACAATTCAATTCCATTAGGAGTTCTTATTATTTTGATTCCCAAAATAACGTCTGCAACTCCTAAATCTTTCATATCGAAATTTCTAGTTAACATCTTCTTTATGGTCTCTATTACCTGAGTATTTGGACCAAATATTAACATATCGTCTACATAAACAAATCATCACATATGATTGTCCAACTTGTTTATAATAAACACACTTATCGCATTCATTTATACGAAAACCATTTCTCATCATGACACTATCAAATTTTGCATGCAATTGTTTTGGAGCTTGTTTTAGTCCGTATAATGATTTTACTAATCTACAGACTTTGTTTTCATTTCCTTTGGAAATAAAACCTTCAGGTTGCTCCATGTAGATCTCCTCGTCGAGATCTCCATTTAAGAATGCTGTCTTTACATCCATTTGATGAATTTCTAGACCATAAATTGATGCAATTGCTATTAGCATTCTTATAGAGGTTATTCGTGTTACTGGCGAATATGTATCAAAGAAGTCTACTCCTTCTTTTTGACAATATCCTTTGGCTACTAATCTGGCTTTATACTTGTCGATAGAGCCATCTGCTTTCATTTTCTTCTTGAAAATCCATTTGCAGCAAATAGGTTTTATTCCAGGTGGAATATCAACAATTTCCCAAGTTTTATTACTTAGAATTGAATCAATCTCACTTTGGATTGCTTCTTTCCAACATGAAGATTCAGAAGATGACATTGCTTCCTTGTACGTTTGAGGTTCATGTTCTAACACATATGTGAAAAAATCCGAACCAAATGTCTTGGAAGTCCTAGCCCTTAGGCTTCTTCTTGGTTCAACTTCCTCAATCTCATGATGAGTTTCATCTTCATGTGAATTACTTGATTCTTCTCTTGTCCTTTTAGGGACATTATTCCCTTCATTCCTTTTGTGCGGAAACACATCTTCAAAGAATGAGGCATCTCTTGATTCCATGATTGTATTTACATGAATATCAGTTATATCAGACTTGAATACCAAAAATCTATAGGCACTACAATTTTGGGCTGACCCAAGATAATAACAATCTACTGTTTTTGGTCCAAGTTTGACTCTCTTGGGAGGCGGAACTAGAACTTTTGCCAAGCACCCCCACACTTTGAGGTATTTAAAGCTCGGTTTGTGTCCTTTCCATATCTCATATGGAATTGTTCCTGTTTTATTGTGAGGAACCTTTTTTAATATATGATTAGACATATTTAAGGCTTCCCCCCACAAATTCGTCGGTAGACCAGAGGTTAAAAGCATGGCATTAATCATGTCTTTTAACGTTCTGTTCTTTCTCTCGGCTACACCATTTTGTTGTGGTGAATATGGAGCTGTAGTTTGATGAATTATACCATTTTCGGCACAGAATTGTTCAAATGGTGATTCATATTCTCCACCTCGATCAGATCTCAATATCTTGATCTTTTTATTTAACTGATTTTCTACCTCAGCCTTGTACTTTATAAACGATGTAATTGCTTCATCTTTACTATTCAAAAGATATACATAGCAATATCGCGTATAATCATCAATAAATGTGATAAAGTACTTTTTCCCACCTCTTGTAGGTAACGATTTAAAATCACATAAATCAGTATGAACCAAACCTAGTGGTTCGGTGCTTCTATCAACAGATTGAAATGGTTTTTTAACCAATTTTGCTTCTACACATGTCTCACATTTGTAGTTCTTATCTATTTGGAATTTTGGAATTAATCCCAAGTTAGATAATGTTTTCATTTTTCGGAAATTTATGTGTCCCAATCTATCGTGCCATGGTAAAATTTCGTGCTCAAGCAAGTAAGAAACTTCAATTTTATTAATAACACAATCAGAATATATAGTTTTATTGTCGATAACGGCTACATTTGCCTTAAATAGGCCATCACATAAGTATCCCCTTCCGATATACATTCCAGCTTTGGACAGAACCATCTTGTCTGACTCGAACACCATTTTGAATCCCTTCTTTGATAGTACTGCACCAGAGATGAGATTCTTGCGTATGTCTAGAACGTGGAGCACGTCATTCAATTTGACAGTTTTTCCAGAAGTAAACTTCAGGATTACTGTGCCACTGCCTTCGATCATGGATACTGCAGAATTACCCATGTAGAGTTTTTCTTCGTGATCGAATTTCTGGTATGTAGAAAACATGGATTTGTGAGAACAAACATGACGAGTAGCGCCTGTGTCTACCCACCATTGATTAGGATTCTGAACCATATTGCATTCAGATACAACTGCTGAGAAGTTGGACTCGTCTACTTCCATGTTGTCTACTGTATTTTCCTCTTTGTTGCGGTCCTTTTTGAGTCTGCAATCTCTAGCGGCATGTCCAACCTTTCCACAAACCCAACACTCACCATTAAACTTTTTGGTTCGTTTGTTGTCTTTTGGTTTGTTGTCTGGAGCTCCTTTTCTTCTGGAAATTCTTCTTTTTGTTTTTGGTCTTTGAACCTTCAGTCACAAATGCCTCCTCGCTTTGTTTTGTAATTCCACGGTCATCTGCCTCAATTTTTAGTCGGACTATGAGATCCTGTAAAGAGATTTCCTTCTTCTTATGCTTTAGATAATTGCGGTAATCTCTCCATGACGGCGGTAGTTTTCCCGTGATGGCTTCAACCAAAAACGATTCTCCAACCTTATGACCTTCCTTCGAGTTCATGAATAATGATTTGTAGTTTATGCAGTTGAGCAGTCACCGGTTTGGAGTCGACCATCTTGTAGTCCATGAATTTGTCTACAATGAATTTCTTAAGACTGATATTCTGCGTCTTATACTTCGTGGCAAGTGCATTCCAGAGTGCTTTTGCTGTCTTTAGAGGTTGATATACTTTGTATAGCACCTTGTCGAGACAATTCAGAATATAGTTTCTGCATAGGAAATCGGAATGTTTCCATGTAGCAACATCTGCTTCCTTGCCTGGTGAAGAAATCGGTTCCTCCTCCTCGAGATACCGTTGCAGACCGAGTGTGGTGAGGTAAAATAACATCTGATTCTGCCATGTTAAAAAGTCGTCACCATCTCCCTTGAACGGTTCAGGTCTGTTGTGAGTAGTAGTCTTTGAAAATTCTACTGTTGCCATCTCTGTTTTAGTAAGAAAACAGTAAAATTCTTAAGATGTTATACGTCTAGTATACCAAAACAGAGAATAATCAATTATAAACTCGTCGCACAAGTTTATAACTCAGATTTCCACTACACTGGAATTCTGTATTAATTATTATAACAATATGATTGTTGTAAATAAATTACAACAACAGCGTTATACTATTTTGAATAAATAGTACAACCAAAAAAAAAGGATAGAATGTAGAATAAAATAGAATTCTAAACGGAATATGTCTGAGGCTCGTCGTAACAATTTCCTTAAGAATTTTATTTCAAAATTCTCCCAAGATACAACAGACGAATTCTGCTCGAAATTGTAATGAGTATATCACTCTATGATTTGAAAGTAAGAACAACAGTTTTTAGAGGAGAAGAGATTTCGGATTGGAAAATCAATGAGGAAAGTGATCAGTTTTCCTCCTTATTTATAGTTGGTCCGTATCTCTTCCGAACGGTCGTGTCTGCACCCGTTCACTCAAACAGTCGCGTCAGTACCTCTTCGTACAGTCACATCTGTTCGCCCGCGTCGCTGCCTTTTAACGGGTCGCACCCGCTCATACCGCATCCATTCGCCCGCGTCTGCTTCAGTTGGGTCGCGCCTCCTCAGTCAAAACCCGCGTCCGTCTTCACCCGCCCGCTTCTCTTCAAATTCCAGGCCCAGCCCAGTTTTCAGCCGAAGCCCAAAATTGTTAAACAATAGCCTAGTAAAAAGAATGGTCATTTAAGACCCGAGCCCGGCCCGGTTCGGTTCGGTCAGACGGACGGACGGCGGCGGCGGCGCGCGCGTGTGGTGGAGATGCATGATCTCCCTCCTCACAACGAAGCATACATTTGGGAGCCCCAGGCCCCCAACCTCCTCATGAGAGAGCCATATATAAACTAATATAGCTCTCAATATTTTGGCGATGTGGGACTTTGTATTTTTCCATTCATCTTATTTCTTAAGGAATTCCAACAATCCCCCACATGAATGATAATATACATATCCCCCACACAAAGTGAAATATCACAGAGTATATATGTATTTAATGCTTTATCGTGGATAAGTAGATATTTCACTTTGAACTTTCCCTAGTTAAAACTTATCGGATTTACTTGGCTAATCGGTGAAATATTTCATCTTGAATCGTCAGCCTTTATTGTATATCCAGACAATAAGTTCTACGAAGCATTAATTCCCTTCTCATCCAATTTCTTGGTTGTGTTCATTTTGGTCCTGAACAGTACTTGGTTCTGCGAGTGTTTTAGAGAATAAAAGCCTTTTAATATTCTTATAGAGCTGACCCAGCTCACACTTACATAGGTGATCGCAACCACTAAGAGTATCCTACATATACCCCACTTGTTATTTCCAAGATATGGTCATCATTAAAAAACATAGTTTTAACCTTTAAATACTTCTGTAGGCATGCATTTATATTGTGCACCATAGGAATGGAGTTGGACTATGTCCATGCAAATGCATTACGTCTTGAGTTATTCATAACTGGTTTGCCTATTGATCCTAGTCTGTGGGATCTCCAGTCGCTAGGATAGGTTTCCGTATAAGATAACTCTTGGTGGTTTAGGCTTTTAAACCCATTCCCCTCGATGCGCAGTCAATTTTCTCTCTTGATAAACCTTTAGTAAATGGATCCGCTAGGTTATCATTTGTTCTCACATAATCTATGGAAATAGTTCCATTTAAGAGTAACTGCCTAACTGTGTTATGGCATCGACGAATATGTCGTGACTTTCCATTATACACAAAGTTGTGCGCTCTTCTTAGTGCAGCTTGGTTATCACAGTGTATGCATATGGCCGGTACAGGTTTAGGCCAAAATGGAATATCTTCTAAAAAGTGACGAAGCCATTCTGCTTCTTCGCCTGCTTTATCTAAAGCGATGAACTCTGATTCCATAGTGGATCGAGCTATGCATGTTTGTTTAGTAGATTTCCATGACACTGCTGCCCCTGCTAAGGTAAACACATAACCACTTGTTGATTTTGATTCCTCTGAATCAGCAATCCAATTTGCATCACTATATCCTTCTAAGACGGCAGGATATTTTCCATAATGTAAGGAATAATTTGTGGTATTTTTTAAATATCCAAGCACTCTCATTAGTGCTTTCCAGTGTTCCTTTCCTGGATTGCTTGTATACCTGCTCAGTCGACTTACTGCATACGCTATATCTGGTCTTGTGCAATTCATGAGATACATGAGACATCCTATTACACGAGAGTATTCCAGTTGCATTACACTCTCATTAGTGTTTTTATGCAGTACTTCTGATGGATTAAAAGGTGTTCTCACTCCTTTAATTCCATAGTCTTGGAATTTTTCAATCACTTTGTCTACATAGTGTGACTGAGACAATTCAATTCCATTAGGAGTTCTTATTATTTTGATTCCCAAAATAACGTCTACAACTCCTAAATCTTTCATATCGAAATTGCAAGTTAACATCTTCTTTATGGTCTCTATTACCTGAGTATTTGGACCAAATATTAACATATCGTCTACATATAAACAAATCATCACATATGATTGTCCAACTTGTTTATAATAAACACACTTATCGCATTCATTTATACGAAAACCATTTCTCATCATGACACTATCAAATTTTGCGTGCCATTGTTTTAGAGCTTGTTTTATTCCGTATAATGATTTTACTAATCTACAGACTTTGTTTTCATTTCCTTTGGAAATAAAACCTTTAGGTTGCTCCATGTAGATCTCCTCATCGAGATCTCCATTTAAGAATGCTGTCTTTACATCCATTTGATGAATTTCTAGACAATAAATTGATGCAATTGCTATTAGCATTCTTATAGAGGTTATTCGTGTTACTGGCGAATATGTATCAAAGAAGTCTACTCCTTCTTTTTGACGATATCCTTTGGCTACTAATCTGGCTTTATACTTGTCGATAGAGCCATCTGCTTTCATTTTCTTCTTGAAAATCCATTTGCAGCCAATAGGTTTTATTCCAGGTGGAATATCAACAATTTCCCAAGTTTTATTACTTAGAATTGAATCAATCTCACTTTGGATTGCTTCTTTCCAACATGAAGATCCAGAAGATGACATTGCTTCCTTGTACGTTTGAGGTTCATGTTCTAACACATATGTGAAAAAATCCGAACCAAATGTCTTGGAAGTCCTAGCCCTTACGCTTCTTCTTGGTTCAACTTCCTCAATCTCATGATGAGTTTCATCTTCATGTGAATTGCTTGATTCTTCTCTTGTCCTTTTAGGGACATTATTCCCTTCATTCCTTTTGTGCGGAAACACATCTTCAAAGAATGAGGCATCTCTTGATTCCATGATTGTATTTACATGAATATCAGTTATATCAGACTTGAATACCAAAAATCTACAGGCACTACTATTTTGGGCTGGCCCAAGATAATAACAATCTACTGTTTTTGGTCCAAATTTGACTCTCTTGGGAGGCGAAACTGGAACTTTTGCCAAGCAACCCCACACTTTGAGGTATTTAAAGCTCGGTTTGTGTCTCTTCTATGTCTCATATGGAATTGTTCCTGTTTTATTGTGAGGAACCTTGTTTAATATATGATTAGACATATTTAAGGCTTCCCCCCACAAATTCGTCGGTAGACCAGAGGTTAAAAGCATGGCATTAATCATGTCTTTTAACGTTCTGTTCTTTCCCTTGGCTACAACATTTTGTTGTGGTGAATATGGAGCTGTAGTTTGATGAATTATACCATTTTTGGCACAGAATTGTTCAAATGGTGATTCATATTCTCCACCTCGATCAGATCTCAATATCTTGATCGTTTTATTTAACTGATTTTCTACTTCAGCCTTGTACTTTATAAACGATGTAATTGCTTCATCTTTACTATTCAAAAGATATACATAGCAATATCGCATATAATCATCAATAAATGTGATAAAGTACTTTTTCCCACCTCTTGTAGGTAACGATTTAAAATCACATAAATCAGTATGAACCAAACCTAGTGGTTCGGTGCTTCTATCAACAGATTGAAATGGTTTTTTAACCAATTTTGCTTCTACACATGTCTCACATTTGTAGTTCTTATCTATTTGGAATTTCGGAATTAATCCCAAGTTAGATAATGTTTTCATTTTTCGGAAATTTATGTGTCCCAATCTATCGTGCCATAGTAAAATTTCGTGCTCAAGCAAGTAAGAAACTTCAATTTTATTAAAAACACAATCAAAATACATAGTTTTATTGTCGATAACGGCTACATTTGCCTTAAATAGGCCATCACATAAGTATCCCCTTCCGATATACATTCCAGCTTTGGACAGAACCATCTTGTCTGACTCGAACACCATTTTGAATCCCTTCTTTGATAGTACTGCACCAGAGATGAGATTCTTGCGTATGTCTGGAACGTGGAGCACGTCATTCAATTTGACAGCTTTTCCAGAAGTAAACTTCAGGATTACTGTGCCACTACCTTCGATCATGGATACTGCAGAATTACCCATGTAGAGTTTTTCTTCGTGATCGAATTTTTGGTATGTAGAAAACATGGATTTGTCAGAACAAACATGACGAGTAGCGCCTGTGTCTAGCCACCATTGATTAGGATTCTGAACCATATTGCATTCAGATACAACTGCTGAGAAGTTGGACTCGTCTACTTCCATGTTGTCTACTGTATTTGCCTCTTTGTTGCGGTCCTTTTTGAGTCTGCAATCTCTAGCGGCATGTCCAACCTTCCACAAACCCAACACTCACCGTTAAACTTTTTGGTTCGTTTGTTGTCTTTTGGTTTGTTTTCTGGAGCTTTCCTTTTCTTCTGGAAATTCTTCTTTTTGTTTTTGGTCTTTGAACCTTCAGTCACAAATGCCTCCTCGCTTTGTTTTGTAATTCCACGGTCATCTGCCTCAATTTTTAGTCGGACTATGAGATCCTGTAAAGAGATTTCCTTCTTCTTATGCTTTAGATAATTGCGGTAATCTCTCCATGACGGCGGTAGTTTTCCCGTGATGGCTTCAACCAAAAACGATTCTCCAACCTTATGACCTTCCGCTTCGAGTTCATGAATAATGATTTGTAGTTTATGTAGTTGAGCAGTCACCGGTTTGGAGTCAACCATCTTGTAGTCCATGAATTTGTCTACAATGAATTTCTTAAGACTGATATTCTGCGTCTTATACTTCGTGGCAAGTGCATTCCAGAGTGCTTTTGCTGTCTTTAGAGGTTGATATACTTTGTATAGCACCTTGTCGAGACAATTCAGAATATAGTTTCTGCATAGGAAATCGGAATGTTTCCATGTAGCAACATCTGCTTCCTTGCTTGGTGAAGAAATCGGTTCCTCCTCCTCGAGATACCGTTGCAGACCGAGTGTGGTGAGGTAAAATAACATCTGATTCTGCCATGTTAAAAAGTCGTCACCATCTCCCTTGAACGGTTCAGGTCTGTTGTGAGTAGTAGTCTTTGAAAATTCTACTGTTTCCATCTCTGTTTTAGTAAGAAAACAGTAAAATTCTTAAGATGTTATACGTCTAGTATACCAAAACAGAGAATAATCAATTATAAACTCGTCGCACAAGTTTATAACTCAGATTTCCACTACACTGGAATTCTGTATTAATTATTATAACAATATGACTGTTGTAAATAAATTACAACAACAACGTTATACTATTTTGAATAAATAGTACAACCAAAAATAAAGGATAGAATGTAGAATAAAATAGAATTCTAACCGGAATATGTCTAAGGCTCGTCGTAACGATTTCCTTAAGAATTTTATTTCAAAATTCTCCCAAGATACAACAGACGAATTCTGCTCGAAATTGTAATGAGTATATCACTCTGTGATTTGAAAGTAAGAACAGCAGTTTTTAGAGGAGAAGAGATTTCGGTCTGGAAAATCAGTGAGGAAAGTGATCAGTTTTCCTCCTTATTTATAGTTGGTCCGTATCTCTTCCGAACGGTCGTGTCTGCACCCGTTCGCTCAAACAGTCGCGTCTGTACCTCTTCGTACAATCACATCTGTTCGCCCGCGTCGCTGCCTTTTAATGGGTCGCACCCGCTCATGCCGCATCCATTCGCCCGCGTCTGCTTCAGTTGGGTCGCGCCTCCTCAGTCAAAACCCGCGTCCGTCTTCACCCGCCCGCTTTTCTTCAAATTCCAGGCCCAGCCCAGTTTTCAGCCGAAGCCCAAAACTGTTAAACAATAGCCTAGTAAAAAGAATGGTCCCGTACCCGAGCCCGGCCCGGTTCGGTTCGGTTCGGTCGGACAAACGGCGGCGGCGGCGCACGCGTGTGGTGGAGATGCATGATCTCCCTCCTCACAACGAAGCATACATTTGGGAGCCCCAGGCCCCCAACCTCCTCATGAGAGAGCCATATATAAACTAATATAGCTCTCAATATTTTGGCGATGTGGGACTTTGTATTTTTTCATTCATCTTATTTCTTAAGGAATTCCAACAATCCCCCACATGAATGATAATATACATATCCCCCACACAAAGCGAAATATCACAGAGTATATATAGATTTAATGCTTTATCGTGGATAAGTAGATATTTTACTTTGAACTTTCCCTAGTTAAAACTTATCGGATTTACTTGGCTAATCGGTGAAATATTTCATCTTGAACCGTCAGCCTTTATTGTATATCCAGACAATAAGTTCTACGAAGCATTAATTCCCTTCTCATCCAATTTCTTGGTTGTGTTCATTTTGGTCCTGAACAGTACTTGGTTCTGCAAGTGTTTTAGAGAATAAAAGCCTTTTAATATTCTCATAGAGCCGACCCAGCTCACACTTACATAGGTGATCGCAACCATTAAGAGTATCCTACATATACCCCACTTGTTATTTCCAAGATATGGTCATCATTAAAAAACATAGTTTTAACCTTTAAATACTTCTGTAGGCATGCATTTATATTGTGCACCATAGGAATGGAGTTGGACTATGTCCATGCAAATGCATTACGTCTTGAGTTATTCATAACTGGTTTGCCTATTGATCCTAGTCCGTGGGATCTCCAGTCGCTAGGATAGGTTTCCGTATAAGATAACTCTTGGTGGTTTAGGCTTTTAAACCCATTCCCCTCGATGCGCATTCAATTTTCTCTCTTGATAAACCTTTAGTAAATGGATCCGCTAGGTTATCATTTATTCTCACATAATATATGGAAATAGTTCCATTTGAGAGTAACTGCCTAACTGTGTTATGGCGTCGACGAATATGTCGTGACTTTCCATTATACACAAAATTGTGTGCTCTGCTTAGCGCAGCTTGGTTATCACAGTGTATGCATATGGCCGGTACAGGTTTAGGCCAAAATGGAATATCTTCTAAAAGGTGACGAAGCCATTCTGCTTCTTCGCCTGCTTTATCTAAAGCGATGAACTCTAATTCCATAGTGGATCGAGCTATGCATGTTTGTTTAGTAGATTTCCATGACACTGCTGCCCCTGCTAAGGTAAACACATAACCACTTGTTGATTTTGATTCCTCTGAATCAGCAATCCAATTTGCATCACTATATCCTTCTAAGACGGTAGGATATTTTCCATAATGTAAGGAATAATTTGTGGTATTTTTTAAATATCCAAGCACTCTCATTAGTGCTTTCCAGTGTTCCTTTCCTGGATTGCTTGTATACCTGCTCAGTCGACTTACTGCATACGCTATATCTGGTCTTGTGCAATTCATGAGATACATGAGACATCCTATTACACGAGATTATTCCGGTTGCATTACACTCTCATTAGTGTTTTTATGCAGTACTTCTGATGGATTAAAAGGTGTTCTCACTCCTTTAATTCCATAGTCTTGGAATTTTTCAATCACTTTGTCTACATAGTGTGACTGAGACAATTCAATTCCATTAGGAGTTCTTATTATTTTGATTCCCAAAATAACATCTACAACTCCTAAATCTTTCATATCGAAATTGCTAGTTAACATCTTCTTTATGGTCTCTATTACCTGAGTATTTGGACCAAATATTAACATATCGTCTACATATAAACAAATCATCACATATGATTGTCCAACTTGTTTATAATAAACACACTTATCGCATTCATTTATACGAAAACCATTTCTCATCATGACACTATCAAATTTTGCGTGCCATTGTTTTGGAGCTTGTTTTAGTCCGTATAATGATTTTACTAATCTACAGACTTTGTTTTCATTTCCTTTGGAAATAAAACCTTCAGGTTGCTCCATGTAGATCTCCTCGTCGAGATCTCCATTTAAGAATGCTGTCTTTAGATCCATTTGATGAATTTCTAGACCATAAATTGATGCAATTGCTATTAGCATTCTTATAGAGGTTATTCGTGTTACTGGCGAATATGTATCAAAGAAGTCTACTTCTTCTTTTTGACGATATCCTTTGGCTACTAATCTGGCTTTATACTTGTCGATAGAGCCATCTGCTTTCATTTTCTTCTTGAAAATCCATTTGCAGCAAATAGGTTTTATTCCAGGTGGAATATCAACAATTTCTTAAGTTTTATTACTTAGAATTGAATCAATCTCACTTTGGATTGCTTCTTTCCAACATGAAGATTCAGAAGATGACATTGCTTCCTTGTACGTTTGAGGTTCATGTTCTAACACATATGTGAAAAAATCCGAACCAAATGTCTTGGAAGTCCTAGCCCTTACGCTTTTTTTTTACATAAAAGAGAAATAATATATATAGAGGAGAAAAAACGCCTTTCTCCGAGGGCTTACAAAAACATAAAACAAGATGGGATGAAAACCACCAAAAAGAGAATACCGCAAAACAACAGCGGATAATTAAACCAAGACACAAAAGACAGCCACAAATCCACACCAAGATAGTGGAGGAAATGGAGGAAGCGATCCACCAACAAGCACTAACCCGCCTTCCCCCTAAGGAAAAGGCCAGACCTCCAAGCCGAACCAAAAGATAGCCAAATAGTAAACGCTAATCCAGCAAAAAAGGAACACACGGAAGATGGCAGTCAGAGTAAAGCAGACGCCATCAACACCAAACCAGAGGCATAAAAGAAGAGCAAGACCAGTCATAGCCGCAGAACAACCACAGTGAACCACCAAAAACCAGCTAATAAATGGAGGCCGGAATCCGAAAGCAGACAACCAAAGCCCAATCGAGCCATAGAAGAACCAAGCAGAAAAGAACCTGGAAAACTAGCAACAACATTAAACACAAAAAAGGGGGGGAGGGGATGTGAGCGCTGGGTGGAGGCCAGGGCTCACTCGCGATGATCAACCTACTCCCAGTCTAGCGTGAGACAAAGCACACGAGATAGAGAGATGTCCGACCAGTTGCTCCGCACGGGAGTTCAACCGACCCCTGAAAGGTCTACCACGGAAAGCGAGAAAGACGTCTTTCCTCACACACTGAATAATAGATGAGGGATCCATACTAGAGTTTTCGAAGGTTGCCTTGTTCCGCGCACACCAGAGGTGCCAGCAGATGAGGCAGGGGATCAAGCGAAGAACAATAGAGCGAAGAGACTTACCACCATTCCCAGACCACCATGAGTTAAGGAGATCAGAAGGGGAGCTGGCTAACTGACGATAATCAAGAAGGTTTCCGAAGTAATTCCAGCACGATCTGGCTGAGAAACCACCAAAAAACAAATGATTCAGGGATTCTGATTCCCCATTGCCGCAGCATCTACAACGAGACACTAGAGGAATACCGATTTTTTGAAGGTTCTCGTCTAGTGGCAATCCATCATGGAGAATCCGCCACATCAAAATAGAGACCTTGGGGGGAATACGAGAGTCCCAGATGAAAGAAAAGATCGGGCGAATAGGGGCTTGAATTCTAATAGAAGACCAAGCTTTGAGGATGGAAAAAGGAGATCCATCCCAACCAGAAGAACCACTATGAGTGTCGGAGAGAGGCTTCACCGTTTGCATGTGCTTCCAGGTCTCACTAGCAAAAGACGGAGAACCTGAGAAGTTAGAACCCTCAAGATTGCGGTATTTCGCATGAAGGAAAGAGGCCCATAAGGAATTGTTGGCGCCAAATCTGTTCCATAATTTGCAGGCAAAGGCGGCACAAAGGTCCTTTGGGTTGCGCAGACCCAAACCGCCTTCGTTTTTGGGGCGACAGACCGCGTCCCACGACACCCAATGGTGTCGACGGCCACTGTCCTTGTTGCCCCAGAAGAAAGCAGAGGCCAACGACCGATAAGACCGGAAGAAAGAAGAAGTGGGGGTCATAGCTGCGAAAACATGGGTTCCCATCGAATCCAACACGGATTTGATAAGAACTAGTCTACCAGCTTGAGAAATAAGAGAAGTATTCCAGCGTAAGATCTTACCCCTAACTTTATCGGTCAATGGGTCGAAAATAGCATTGAGCTTTCTACCGCGATACAGGACAACACCCAAGTATGGAAGAGGAAGGGTGGCTTCCTTGAACCCGGAGACAGACTCGATCCACGTAGCACGAGTGAGAGGCAAATCTTTCGCATGGACGAAACAGCATTTGGCAGGGTTAACAAGTTGGCCCGAAGAACGCTCATACTGATGAAGAAAGTCGAGAAGCCGACGGACAGAGGAGACGCTACCATTAGAAAAAATGACAACGTCATCAGCGAAGGACAAGGAAGAGACCAGGGGGCAGCCCCTCGGTATCCCGAAGCGTTGAATCTGACCATAGAAAGTCAAGGATTGAAGACCACGAACGAAAGCCTCTGCCGCGATCACAAAGAGTGAAGGCGACAGAGGGTCTCCCTGTCGCAGCCCCCTACCGGCTTTGAAATAACCATGAGCCGACCCATTTATAAGAACAGAGAACCAGCACTTGGAGATAAGCCTCCAAACCAAGTCAATAAGGGGTTCCGGAAAGCCGAAAGCCCTTAAGACCTTGATGATGAAAAACCATGACATGCGATCATAGGCCTTAGCCATGTCCAGTTTGAAGACAACGTTAGAACCCCTGACCTTCCGGTCGATCTGGGAAATAAGTTCCTGGGCGAGCAGAACGTTATCAGTAATCAAACGCCCCTTTACAAATCCCGCTTGAGAAGGAGAGATGATACGCTCAAGGTAGGGGGCCAATCGAGAGGACAAGATTTTAGAGATAACTTTGTTCGAAAAATTGCAAAAACTGATTGGCCGGAAATCCAAGCACGACCTAGGGGTCTCACATTTTGGAATAAGGACAATGTTGGTCGAAGTCCATCCAGATGGAAGGGCACCCCCAGAGAAAAAGGATTGAATAGCAAGACAAAAATCATCCTGAATAATAGACCAAGCTTGTCTGAAAAAAACACCGTTGAAACCATCCAGACCACTGGCACTGTCCTTGCTAAGCGCAAAGACAGCAGCACGTATCTCCTCAGAGGTAGGGAGATCCGCGATAAGGTCACTTTCCGGAGAAAGAACAATACGAGGAATAAAGGCCAGTAGAGCAGGGTCCGAAACAGAGACCGACGGAGAGCCTAGAAAGGACTGAAAATGGGACAGGATGGTCTCTTTGACATCTTCAGGGGAAGAGGCCGTAGATTGATCCTGTCACAAAATCTCACGGATCGTGAGGAGGTTATTCTTCTTGCGAATAGAGGAATGGAAGAATTTAGAGTTAGTATCACCAACAACTACCCACTTGATCCTAGCCTTTTGACGAAGGTAGTCGTTCTCGATATGAAGTTCCGAGGAGAAAATGGTTTGGGCAAGAGCCCAGGCCTCCTTGTTAGCCTCATTAGGATCCTCATCTAGCAAGGATTCGGCTGCGATAAGAGACTCTTCGGCCAAGCGAACGCGGTCGAAAATGTTCTTAAAGACCTGAATGTTCCAATCCTTAAGGCAAACTTTAAGGCGCTTAAGCTTACGACCGAACACCTCACAGGGAGATGCAACAAGAGGAACGCTCCAAGAATTAGCGACAACTTGGAGAAAGGAATGGTGAGAAATCCACATGCTCTGAAACCGAAAGGAAGATGGCCCCGTTAAAGAGCGGGGAGAGCAGCGGACAACCATGGGGGCATGGTCAGAGAAAGACCGATGGAGATGCTCTATCGAAAAGGAGTAGGGGAGACGAAACCACTCCTCCGACCCGAAAACCCGATCAAGTCGGGAAAGGATGCGGTTCGGCCCCGCTTGGTTGTTGGACCAGGTGAAAGCGGAACCAACAAAGGGAAGCTCAGACAGACCAGAGCTGACAATGAAAGAGTTGAAATCCGCCATCGCAACCCGGTTGATGGCGGCTCCTCCCCGTTTTTCCGCTTGGCAGGCGACAATATTAAAATCACCACCTATCACGGAAGCGGAGAAGCCCAGCGAATCGAGCCCTAATATGTCCGCCCAGAGAACTAATCTCTCCAGTCAATCACATTTGGCATAAACCGCAGAGAAAAGAAAGGGAGAACTAAAAGAAGGGGACGAGCAAGCCAAAGAGAAGAGCTGATGGGAATCAAAAGCGGCCTGGACCGATATGGATCTGGACCATAGGATCCAAATCTTCCCCGAAACATTGGCAAAGCCTCCGCCAAATCCTAAGGATAAGACGATGCCGGAAATGCCTTCCGGTCCCAGAAAGGGTTCCAGGAGAGCGATCAAGCCAACAGAATGTTTCTTGACAATGCGTTTAAGCCTAGCCAAAGACGCATCATTGTCTATACCACGGACATTCCAGAACAGCAAATTCGCCATTAAAAGCGAGAACCGGAGATCCCATAAAGAGGACTCAGACGAGGTACAGTGAGTACCGAAAAGATCAGTCGATCTGCTCGGACGCCGCTATAGAGTGTGTGTGAATGGTGCGGGGGGTAGTCTGGACTCTACGCGATCGACGCCGAGACGTCTTGGTGATAGAGTCAGAAAGCTGAGGACGCTGAGGAAGCGTCTCTGAAGACACTACAAGACCCGGACCCGAAGCAGAAGTCTTCGAGGCACCAAGCGGCGATGGCACCTGCGAAGAATTCCTAGCAATGCAGTCGAGACGCTCGTTGAGGAGCGCAATCTCTGCCTTACTCATAAGAGGAATGGAAATGGACAGAGAGCAAGAAGAAGCAGGAAGGGAGCAAACAGAAGAGCAGCAGGAGGAAGAAAGACCCTGAGCAACCGAAAGATCCGACTGCTCCTGGGTAATCCGACAAAAAGAGGGAAGGCGAATCAGTCGCAAGCCAATCTGCCGAAGAAACCAATCAGATAAATAAGAGGTAGAATAACTAAAAGCTCCGGCATGGCAAGAGTAAGGCGACACCGGTTGAGAAGCCTCAACCGACGAGGGGGGAAAAGAGAAAGGCGAAACAGCAGATAGAGGAGAGGAAGAAAAAGAAGAAACAAAAGGAACAGAGTGAAGGAATGTAAGGGTGCTAACGAACAGCGACCCATATTACTGTCGGATTCTTACCAATGCAGGACTGTTACTAACAAAACAGCCCCGCGTAGCAGGTAAGAGTCGCAAGGCGGGCCTATCAGAGGGGAAAAAGGAGCAAAAAGGCTGGCAGAATCTCAGACTGTCCATATAGTGGTCAAGAGTGGCCACTATACGAACAGGGCAAAGAGAAAACCCGAACCAACAGCTCCAGTCCCTCAGCATCCTCCGAATAAGCCTAACGAACCCAGAAAAAGAAAGTTTACACCAGAAAGACAAAGTCGGTGACGATATAGGATCTGCCTTGTCACGACTCAACAAAAGAAACCAAAACTGATCAGCCAGTAAAACAACCCAGACAACTACCCTGGGTTGAGCACCACCTATGCAGCACACAAAAGCCAACAAAAACTTCTGAGGCCGGGTATGCTGAGGCCGAAAGGAATACGACAATAAGCCGTAGAACGAATAAAACGCAACAGGCAGCAAGTGACCTGACACACTCCCAGTCTCAATAGAGACGGCAGTGTTAGGGAGCTCACACAAAAGTGTGACATGGCTCAAGCAACAACTGAGAACCGAAAAAACCGACAGCCCACAAACAGATGGCAACCCACAACAATCAACAGGAACAAAACAGTAACCAGAGCTGCTCACCTGCCAGCAGCAAGCAAAACAAACCTGAAAGGGCGGAGACAAGGACAGCAGCCTCGGCGTAGAAAGCAAGGGCGACAAGACCTCTTCAATATTCACCAAAGAAACAGGAGGAGACAGAGGCTCCGAAGAATCGATTCCAGAACCACCGCCCACCCCAACAGCAACTGGCCGGGCAACTGAAGGAGTTAAGGCTATCAACTCCTTAACCCCTGTCGCAAAACCAAAGCCAGGATCGACAACAGTCCCAAAAGCAACAGAATCCTCAAGCGGAACACAGCCAACAGCCGATCCCACAAAGTCTAAGCGAGGCACAAATCGAGTGATGAAATCTCGATTGTGGCTCGAGTAGGAACGACAAACATCCAAAGAACCATCGAGCTCTACCAGTGCTGCATCAACCGAACCAAAGCTAATAGCTGGTTGGTCAGAACCAACACCGTCCAACTCATCAGCAAAAACAATACACGGAGCAAAACGAGGAGAAAGGTCCCTCTGACCGAGAGGCACTTCCAACATCGAAGCAACATCGCAAGGAGCATCATAAGAGAAGATCTCTTCCTTCGATCTGTTGAAACTCGCTGGAATCGAAGGAAGAGAACTGAATATGGGATCCAGAGCCAAGAAACACCCATCAACATCTACAAACCTGAATCGAGCCAGCGCCGAGAAGGCGACAAACGAAAACACACAAATCTCAATTG
Organism: Allium fistulosum; assembly: GCA_030737815.1. Lineage (NCBI taxonomy): Eukaryota > Viridiplantae > Streptophyta > Magnoliopsida > Asparagales > Amaryllidaceae > Allium > Allium fistulosum. The sequence continues at coordinate 1,095,938,447 of CM060905.1, forward strand.
AGCAAGAGCCAGTGAAACAAACCGACAGCGGCGGAGGGACAAGTGTTAACAGGGCATCAGCAATGGACGCAAAAGAGGGACAGCGCAGCACAAAATCGCCACGAAAAAAATAAGCCCCAAAATCCATCTCCTGTGCCCTAAAATCAGCACCCAGAACCATGAACAGAGAATCGCAAAATCAGAGAGAGCAGCGAAATTGCGCTGGAGAGGGAAAGCGAAGGCAGCCGGGGGAAGAGGAAGAGGCCAGAAAAATCGCTAATCAGAGAGAGAGAAGGAGGCCATTGTTTTTATTATTACCGTTACGAAAATTGATCATATTGAGTTACGAAAATCAGAGAGGGAAGAGGAAGTCCTAGCCCTTACGCTTCTTCTTGGTTCAACTTCCTCAATCTCATGATGAGTTTCATCTTCATGTGAATTGGTTGATTCTTCTCTTGTCCTTTTAGGGACATTATTCCCTTCATTCCTTTTGTGCGGAAACACATCTTTAAAGAATGAGGCATCTCTTGATTCCATGATTGTATTTACATGAATATCAGTTATATCAGACTTGAATACCAAAAATCTATAGGCACTACTATTTTGGGCTGGCCCAAGATAATAACAATCTACTGTTTTTGGTCCAAGTTTGACTCTCTTGGGAGGCGGAACTGGAACTTTTGCCAAGCACCCCCACACTTTGAGGTATCTAAAGCTCGGTTTGTGTCCTTTCCATATCTCATATGGAATTGTTCCTGTTTTATTGTGAGGAACCTTGTTTAATATATGATTAGATATATTTAAGGCTTCCCCCCACAAATTCGTCGGTAGACCAGAGGTTAAAAGCAAGGCATTAATCATGTCTTTTAACGTTCTGTTCTTTCTCTCGGCTACACCATTTTGTTGTGGTGAATATGGAGCTGTAGTTTGATGAATTATACCATTTTCGGCACAGAATTGTTCAAATGGTGATTCATATTCTCCACCTCGATCAGATCTCAATATCTTGATCTTTTTATTTAACTGATTTTCTACCTCAGCCTTGTACTTTATAAACGATGTAATTGCTTCATCTTTACTATTCAAAAGATATACATAGCAATATCGCGTATAATCATCAATAAATGTGATAAAGTACTTTTTCCCACCTCTTGTAGGTAAGGATTTAAAATCACATAAATCTGTATGAACCAAACCTAGTGGTTCGGTGCTTCTATCAACAGATTGAAATGGTTTTTTAACCAATTTTGCTTCTACACATGTCTCACATTTGTAGTTCTTATCTATTTGGAATTTCGGAATTAATCCCAAGTTAGATAATGTTTTCAATTTTCGGAAATTTATGTGTCCCAATCTATCGTGCCATAGTAAAATTTCGTGCTCAAGCAAGTAAGAAACTTCAATTTTATTAATAACACAATCAGAATACATAGTTTTATTGTCGATAACGGCTATATTTGCCTTAAATAGGCCATCACATAAGTATCCCCTTCCGATATACATTCCAGCTTTGGACAGAACCATCTTGTCTGACTCGAACACCATTTTGAATCCCTTCTTTGATAGTACTGCACCAGAGATGAGATTCTTGCGTATGTCTGGAACGTGGAGCACGTCATTCAATTTGACAGTTTTTCCAGAAGTAAACTTCAGGATTAATGTGCCACTGCCTTCGATCATGGATACTGCAGAATTACCCATGTAGAGTTTTTCTTCGTGATCGAATTTCTGGTATGTAGAAAACATGGATTTGTCAGAACAAATATGACGAGTAGCGCCTGTGTATACCCACCATTGATTAGGATTCTGAACCATATTGCATTCAGATACAACTGCTGAGAAGTTGGACTCGTCTACTTCCATGTTGTCTACTGTATTTGCCTCTTTGTTGCGGTCCTTTTTGAGTCTGCAATCTCTAGCGGCATGTCCAACCTTTCCACAAACCCAACACTCACCATTAAACTTTTTGGTTCGTTTGTTGTCTTTTGGTTTGTTGTCTGGAGCTTTCCTTTTCTTCTGGAAATTCTTCTTTTTGTTTTTGGTCTTTGAACCTTCAGTCACAAATGCCTCCTCGCTTTGTTTTGTAATTCCACGGTTATCTGCCTCAATTTTTAGTCGGACTATGAGATCCTGTAAAGAGATTTCCTTCTTCTTATGCTTTAGATAATTGCGGTAATCTCTCCATGACGGCGGTAGTTTTCCCGTGATGGCTTCAACCAAAAACGATTCTCCAACCTTATGACCTTCCGCTTCGAGTTCATGAATAATGATTTGTAGTTTATGCAGTTGAGCAGTCACCGGTTTGGAGTCGACCATCTTGTAGTCCATGAATTTGTCTACAATGAATTTCTTAAGACTGATATTCTGCGTCTTATACTTCGTGGCAAGTGCATTCCAGAGTGCTTTTGCTGTCTTTAGAGGTTGATATACTTTGTATAGCACCTTGTCAAGACAATTCAGAATATAGTTTCTACATAGGAAATCGAAATGTTTCCATGTAGCAACATCTGCTTCCTTGCCTGGTGAAGAAATCGGTTCCTCCTCCTCGAGATACCGTTGCAGACCGAGTGTGGTGAGGTAAAATAACATCTGATTCTGCCATGTTAACAAGTCGTCATCATCTCCCTTGAACGGTTCAGGTCTGTTGTGTGTAGTAGTCTTTGAAAATTCTACTGTTGCCATCTTTGTTTTAGTAAGAAAACAGTAAAATTCTTAAGATGTTATACGTCTAGTATACCAAAACAGAGAATAATCAATTATAAACTCGTCGCACAAGTTTATAACTCAGATTTCCACTACACTAGAATTCTGTATTAATTATTATAACAATATGATTGTTGTAAATAAATTACAACAACAGCGTTATACTATTTTGAATAAATAGTACAACCAAAAATAAAGGATAGAATGTAGAATAAAATAGAATTCTAACCGGAATATGTCTGAGGCTCGTCGTAACGATTTCCTTAAGAATTTTATTTCAAAATTCTCCCAAGATATAACAGACGAATTCTGCTCGAAATTGTAATGAGTATATCACTCTGTGATTTGAAAGTAAGAACAGCAGTTTTTAGAGGAGAAGAGATTTCAGATTGGAAAATCAGTGAGGAAAGTGATTAGTTTTCCTCCTTATTTATAGTTGGTCCGTATCTCTTCCGAACGGTCGTGTCTGCACCCGTTCGCTCAAACAGTCGCGTCTGTACATCTTCGTACAGTCACATCTATTCGCCCGTGTCGCTGCCTTTTAACGGGTCGCACCCGCTCAAGCCGCATCCATTCGCCCGCGTCTGCTTCAGTTGGGTCGCGCCTCCTCATTCGTCCGCGTCTGCTTCAGTTGGGTCGCGCCTCCTCAGTCAAAACCCGCGTCCGTCTTCACCCATCCAGTTTTCAGCCGAAGCCCAAAACTGTTAAACAATAGCCTAGTAAAAAGAATGATCCCGTACCCGGTTCGATCGGACGGCAGCCGCGGTGCATGATCTCCCTCCTCACAATGAAGCATACATTTGAGAGCCCCAGGCCCCCAACCTCCTCATGAGAGAGCCATATATAAACTAATATAGCTCTCAATATTTTGGCGATGTGGGACTTTGTATTTTTCCATTCATCTTATTTCTAAAGGAATTCCAACAGATTTTTGTAGGAGCATATTTGAATATTGGAAAGATTTTGACATTTGAGTATACTTTGAGAAAATGAGAATATTAAGTAGCATTTAGGTTTAATACTGTCATTTTAACATCAAGTATTAGGCCACTTTGTATACCATTTGGGTATGCTTTGATAATTGATTTTTTTTATATAATCATGCATGTACCAATGATTTTGATGACAAACAATGAAATTTGAAGCAAACAATGCAAAATTTGCATTTACCTATATGCTGAAACAAATGAAACAAAATTTTACGTTAATTGCAATTTTAAATATATTTCTCATAATTTAAGTTATTTAATGAAAATATACGCACTTTTTAGTATTTCTGCAAATCATATTGGTTGGGTAAAATTGTTTGCACCCTTTTTTTAAGTTATTATAGTACATTTTAAGTGCAAATATTTGCACTTCAATGTAAGAGTAAAAGTAACTATTACTGCTAAAAGCATTTCACTTAAATAAATAAAACATATATAATATCTGATTATGAGATAAAATTCTCTTAGGTTTTCTGTTTTGTCTTTTGAGTTACGATAGTTGAAACTTCAGTTTCACATCAATTATTTACAAATTTGTGTTAAAAAACCAATTCAATTTTTTTTGTATTTTACTTAATTTCAATTAACTAAACAACTATAATTTCAATTTCTTATACTAAAGTGCATGTGCAAGTATCTATCTTGCTTATTCAATGGTGCAGTTCTAAATGTTAGCAGTGGAAACGTTATATGTAAATTTTTGACTAGCTTTTCAAGTATGATATAATAAACTTCATGATTTCATGGTCAAACTTTTAAATCTCGGATCATACAAAATCTGGAATTAACACTTTAGAGTACTTTATCATAAGGGTAGGATATTGTATGTACTCATTATAGTGAAGTGCGATACATATTGTCTGAGGCATAGTTAGGAATTGCATGAATCATATATGTCGGATCTGAAATAAAATTGATACATTAATTATAAATTAATGATTATAGTGAAGTTAGCTTGTGATAATAAGTAAATGGTAGAAATATATACATATATACTTGAGATTTAAAACCTTTTGTTTTTGTTTGAAACAATGTTTTCATAACCGGACCTTGAATCAAACCGTGAGGACTCAGGGTTTGAGGTTTCGAGGGTTTGACCGGTCGAATCGTCAAGAATCGCACATACTCTTTTTTGGAAATTAATACTATGCAACGTATCAATCTTAAGTACACAATAAACCAACATCTTCAATAAAAATATACAGTATTAATTCATAATCCACACATTAATTCTAATATGAAAAATTCACTACTAGAACCGGGTGGTATAGCCACCGAGGGTTGCAACGGCTAGCGACGGCTAAAAAAAGCGGTCGTCGCTAGCCGTCGCTAGCCGTTGCACGATCTGCTGATAGAAACAGAAACCCGCGAAGCCTTCTTCTTCATTTTTTTCCCACCAATTTCTAATCCCTAAACCCCCGATTCTTCCCCGTTGCAATTCCGACCGTTTCTACCCGTTTCTACCCGTTGCAATCACCTAGGTATGTTAATCTCCGCTCCTTTTGCATTTAATTAGGGTTTAAATTGGGTTTAATTGATATTTAGTCAAAAAACCCTAATTATGAAAAGTGTTTGTTTGTTGATTATGTGATATTGGTTAACGAAAACTAGTAGATTCGAGTGTTATTGCGACAAGTTATAGTTGATTATGTGTGTGAATGGTGATTATTGAATATTGGTTGATGATAATTGGTGTTAATGGTGATTGAAATGGTTGATTATGTGTTTGAAATGGTGATTATATTGAATATTTGGTGATTGAATAGTTGGTGATTGTTTGAAATTGGATAATTAGTGGTTATTTGATGATATTAATGGTTGTTCAATAATATTAGTGGTGAATAATACGAGTGGATAAAATTGTTGTATAAGTGGATAAAACTGTTGTTTATGGTGCAAGCCAATTTAGGAAGAGGTGTAGTGCATAGACATTACTCCGGTGCTACCATGGCGCCGTTGTAATGAAAAAAATTTTGTAAACAGTTTGAAAAAAAAAGTAGTTGTAGTGCATTTATTATAGTTAAATGAAAGTTGAAAAATGTTTTATAATTTAAAATTTAGTTCAGAAATATTAAAATAGTTGAATGAATAATAAAATATTTTGCTGTTGTTCAAATTATAAATTATATATAAAATGTGGTTTATTTATTTAGTTGGTTAAAAAACAGTGAATTAAACATTGAAAAAATAAATCAAGGAGTTATTTGAATTTTGTACAAGGGTCTTTGGTTATAAATTAATCGTACCGAACTTTTTATTCAAATTTTCTAACATATTTTTTAAAATCAGGAAAAATGTTCGATTATTTCATCGATCGTAGTTGGATGTATGAAGTCCGAACCGGTCTGAAAGGACCAATAAAGGAACATTTCTATAAAGGTGTAAACGAATTTATTAGATTCGCTAAATCTAATAATAAATATGACGACGAAATTCGTTGTCCATGTACTAAGTGCAAACATTTGAAGCATTGGAAAGCGGATGTAGTAGAAGTACATCTGTATAAATATGGTTTTGTGCCGAATTATTACTTATGGGATCGTCATGGGGAACTTGTTGAACCTACAGCTAATCCTGTAGTGTTAGAGGACGATAATATTACGATGAATCCCATAGAAAATATGGTGCAAGATGCAGCACGATCAATGTTTCCTACCATTGATCAAGGCAACGAAAATGTTGAAGAAGAACCAACCGCGGGAGTTAAAAAAATTTATGATTTATTGGATTCTGCTAAGAGGCCGTTGTGGGATGGTTGTACAAGCGGAACCGAATTATCTGTAACCGCCGAATACATCACTATGAAATCAAAATTCAATCTTACCGAAGCTGGATTTACAGCAGTTGTACAAGCTTCAAAACGACACATGCCCCCCAATAATTTAATGTGTGATAGTCATTATAAAGTGAAAAAACTTGATGTAATTGCAATGATATTGTTGCACATATTCTTTTAATTTACAGTTTAAATATAAATTATACTTGATGTAATTGCAGGAGAGATTTGATGCCGAGTGTGCAAAGGTATCACAGAGACTTGGACGGGATGATTTGACGGTTCAGGAGTCAAATAATATATGGGATAAGATTGTAGATCCAGGGACGCGAAACAGGCGTTACAGTTATGGCAATCAGGAGGTATATAGTTTTAACTATTTTAATTTAAATTAATAATTGCTATAGTTTAGATGAAAGTTAAGCAGTTGTTATAAAAATTTCTGGTTATTGTCAAATTTAACACATAGCTAAGTTTTTCTAAAAATAACAAGTAAATTAACTAAGATTATAAAATATTAAATTTTGTATAATAATAACGTTAAATTTTATAAAAATTAACAAATTTAGCTTAGAAATAACTAAGTATATAAAAATATAACTATATCTTCTTCAGTAATAATAATTAACAATGATTTGTACTAATAATAAGTTAAATAAAATTTACAAATATTTAAAAAGTGTAGAAAAATTACTGATTACTGTCAAATTAACTAAGATTAACTACGTACTGTAAAAATTGAACACATAGCTAAGTTTTTCTAAAAATAACAAGTAAATTAACTAAGATTATAAAATATTAAATTTTGTATAATAATAACGTTAAATTTTATAAAAATTAACAAATTTAGCTTAGAAATAACTAAGTATATAAAAATATAACTATATCTTCTTCAATAATAATAATTAACAATGATTTGTAATAATAATAAGTTGAATAAAATTTAGAAATATTAAAAAAGTGTAGAAAAATTACTGGTTACTGTAAACTGAATTATGATTATAAAAATTAACTAAGTTTTGTAAAAATAATAAATAACTAAATTTGTGTAGTATTATTTTTTTTCGATTATATTGACCGTAGATGAAACTTAAAATATGTACTTAGATCGTGATTGTTTTGTTTACAGGCTATAGACTTCCAAAGGGCGTATGAGAGATCTGTGGGGTCCACTGAGATTTTGGAGATGCGGAAGCAGCTGGCCGACCTCAATGAATGGCGAAGCAGCATTTCGCAGCATTTCCCAGCAAATGTTGCGCAGCATGGGACTATGCCCGGGACGAACGATGATGATGAAGACGATGATTCGTAGGTTTGTTTTTTTTGTTTGTGTTGATGGATACTTTTCGTGGATATGACTTATGTATGAATTTGGCACTTTTTCGATGCTTGACGACTTATTCTGTGATGGTTGATGACTGGAGATGGATGATATTTGTTTTGTTGTATGATGGATTTTGGTTGGTAGAATGTTATGGTTATTTAAGTATATAGCTGTGTTATTATTGATATATGTGTTATATTGGATTATTGGTGATATATTTGATTATGGGAAGGATGATTGAAGTGTATATGATGTGGTAAAAGTGATGGATATTGATTAGTATTGGAGTTGGTGCTGGAAGAGACAAGGATGGTTTGCTGGTAAAAAAAAACAACCCAGATTAGCGACAGCTTGCAACGGCAAAGTGGTCCAGGCTTGCAACGGCAAATTGGTCCAGGCTTGCAACGGCTTGCAACGAATAGTGATGCATAGCTGTGTAACCACCAACCTGCCACGTAGACAATTTGCCGTTGCTAACCGTTACTAAATTGGTGACGGAGCCGTCGCTAATGCCGTCGCTATACTGCCTTGTGACGACTATTAGTGCAACGGGATTTAGCGATGGTTTGCAACGGCCGCCAACGCATAATAGCCGTCGCTATACGAAGAGTGTTTTGTAGTGATTAAATAAAATTTGTTACACTAGCTGCACTAATTACGAATATAAAATGGGTGAAGATTCGAAAACATATTTTGAAGCGAAAAAATTGTGCATATGGGAGGGTTCAACCGTGTCCAAATGAATGGTTAAACCGCAAATTCAAAAGTCGAACCGAGGTTCTTGCATGAAGGAGGTTTGATTGAGTTCTCGGCCTTTGACTCCCACGGCTCGGGATTAATCGTGGTTCAACCGCGGCAGGGTCGGGTTATGAAAACTATGATTCCATCTATTAACTTTAAGTAGCTCTTTCACTGCTCAATAACCATAGAAGAGTACCTTAATCATCCATCATAACAGCTGTGCTATTGTACCCATTGCCTAGAATAAAAGATCACCGGATAAGCCTAAGATGAGAGGCACTATCATTTTCAAAATTATGTTTCATACTAACTCATTTTGAAATCTATATACAGAGGGATTGAAAAAAAACATGAGATTAATTTCATTTAGTCTTATAATGAACTTGAAATATATGTTAATAAGGTATAAATATAACTCATAATTTGGGATAATATAACTCATAAAAGCATGAAATTTGTTTTTATGCTTTTATCAACAGTAGTCTGTACCATACTGAGTATATGTTTCCAATTGATGTTGATTTTTTAAAACGAATCGACTTGACTTTTTCTTAGTGTTACGTATGGATTGACAAGCCGACCAAAGTTAATGAAATAATGATAATTAAATGATGATCCATGCAAACGATACTTATACATTGACTAATGGTTTTATACATAAATTTAGATACCATCCATATTATTTTTCAATAAAAGAGATGCCTGCCAGATTCAAAAATATGCAATAGCCTGAAGTAAAATATCAAGCATAGTTTAATTATATGTTAGGTCATAAAATGATATAAAATTCATATCAACGGCTATATGGTCGAATTACATAAATAGTTAACTGTATGAAGGTAACAACAATATATAACCAAGCTTATATTATCAGTTAATAGCACCTATTGTGCAAACAATTACAAAATCATACCCCCTCGCTAATCAACTGCGATAGATAACTGATTGAAATATGAATCGGGCAACCATTTAACGTACGTGCAACATCAAAGTGAAAACAGTCAAAGAAACCCTCAACTTTGTACAAATATTTTCCCTTCATTGACCTAAATGAAACAGCAAGCCATCAACATTAATATTTAGAGTTTTCATAACCCGACCCTGCCGCGGTTGAACCACGATTAACCCCGAGCCGTGGGAGTCAAAGGCCGGGAACTCAATCAAAACTCTTCATGCAAGAACCTCGGTTCGACCTTTGAATTTGCGGTTTAACCATTCATTTGGACACGGTTGAACCCTCCCATATGCGCAATTTTTTTGCTCCAAAATATGTTTTTGAATCTTCACCCATTTTATATTCGTAATTAGTGCAGCTAGTGTAACAAATTTTATTTAATTTTTCATATTAGAATTAATGTGTGGATTATGAATTAATACCGTATATTTTTATTGAAGATGTTGGTTTATTGTATACTTAAGATTGATACGTTGCATCTAAATGTATTAATTTCCAAAAAAGAGTATGTGCGGTTCTTGACGATTCGACCGGTCAAACCCTCGAAACCTCAAACCCTGAGTCCTCACGGTTTGATTCACGGTCCGGTTATGAAAACATTGGATGGAATTATCATCCTATTGATAATAAAACCAATCAGCTATAATTTGGTAAACTACATATATGACATGCATATTTTTAAGCAATGATAACTCTCAAGTTGACTTACTAAACTATGGTGGAATTACAACACTCTTTTAGCTGTTAGTTTTATTTATTATATGGCCTATGTTATTATTGTGCACCAATTTCATTTAATGAAAAGCTATTTGAATTTTTGATGGAAATTTTCAAACTTCTATTAATAATTATACCGGTCTCAAAGGTCGCCTCAGAATATATATAGACCCTTCCCATGCTATTCCAAAATTAAAACGTTCTTCTGCCCATTTTGTATTTAAGGATTCATTTCTGAAACGTTTTTTAAAAAATCCAATAAGTTTACAAAAGGAAAGAGGAAAAAGAAAACGCACAGATCTGAAGAAAACCTTTGAAGATTAGTTTTAGCACTTTCGCCTAAAGATGTCTTCACTTCAGAACTATAAGATTTAAATTCCTTTGCTATTTTATTTTGGATTTGCAGATTTTGGATTAATTGTGTTCTAATTGCAAAACATATTACGATCTGGTTAAATCTCTTTCTTTTGGTATCAACGCCATTGTAAATTCATATAAGATGCAATTTTTTACGAAATTAATTTTCAGTGGTTCATATAAAAGCTATACAGATTCAACTAATTGATGTATTAATATTTTCTTATAATTGGGGACGAAAGATTTAAAAGGAGAATTTTATTCTCTATTATGTATTCACATAGATGTTAATCAATGTATTTTCTATAAAGATGTAATGTTGATGACTTTTAACCAAGAGGCATCATGTCATGAATTACACGTTCACTATATTTTCGATATGTTATCTAATACAACTAAATCTATGTGAAATTTTGGTCCAAATTAGAACATGACTAAAAGTTTTGACATGTATATATATGTTTTATTTTGAATCTATTATTATTCTCCATGGTTTACTGTATATTTTTTTATAAATAATTTAAACCATATAATTACATAATTTTTTAATAATTGGTTATTGTCAATTTTATCAACTTTGAACTGTAACTGTCACTTTATTAAAATAATTTTTGTGATTTAAATATATAATCATGTTTTACATTTAATAAATTATTAATGGTAATTTTACCAACTTCAATTGCCATTATAATTTATTAAGTGAATTTATTTGTTTTAATGGTTCAGTTTGTTTATGGCCAACAGTGATACAAATTAATTTCATGAAATTACGTTTTCATATTTAATAAATTATGAATGGTAATTTTACCAACTTTAATTGCCATTATGATATAGTAAGTGAATTTATTTGTTTTAATGGTTCAGTTTGTTTCTGCCCAATGGTGATACAAATTGATTTTCATGAAATTACGTTTTTACATTTAATAAGTTATGAACGATAATTTTACTAGCTTTAATTGCCATTATGATTTACTGAGTGAATTTATTTATTTTAACGATTCAAATTGTTTCTACTCAACGGTAATATGAATTGAATTTTAGGCAAACAACTGTTATGATGGGACTGAAATATAATCTGGCGTTTTATTATTTATTCTAGTATAATTACTGTTAGTTCCTCTATATACAGTTGATTTAATGTTATTATGTTGTTTGTAGATTTGTAGTTGATAATAAGCATTTCATTTTCTCTGAATCTAATATGGCATTGAATAATGTTCATGCTCAGATCTTTGGAATAGTACCATTGAATGGAACTAATTTTTCCACTAGGAAAGATAAATTAAGATTTGTCTTGGTGTTCTGGTATTGTCTAGGTGTCACAAATAGACAAACCTACTATCATAGCGACAAGTACTGATGATGAAAAGACTAATTTTGCAAAATAGGAGCGATCGAACCGCATGTCTCTTATGATTATAAAAAGTACTGTTATAGCTCCTATAAGAGGAGGTACTCCTGAGAAGAATGATGCAAATAATATTTTCACTGCAAAACAGTTTTTGGCTTTTGTTGAAGTGTAGTTTAAAAGTACTTCTAAGGCTAATGCAAGTACTCTCATTATGAAAGTGCTCACTACCAAGTATAATGGGACAAGCAGTGTACGTGAACATATCACGATGATGAATGATATGGCAGTATAACATGGATATGACAATTTCTGAAGGTTTTTTTGTTCATTTCATTATGACTTCTTCCTGCAAAATTTGGTACTTTCAAGATCAATTATGGTACATAGAAAGAAAAGTGGAAATGAGCACATTAATTGCTATGTGTGTCGAAGAACAAGAAATAATTAAGGCTGAGAAACCTGAATACGCACACATTGCTTTTCACAGTCCAAAACTGAATAATAAGGACAATGGTAAAGGTCAAAATTAAAGTGAATATGGCTACTGATATTAACAAGACTAATATATCTAGGACAAAACCCATGCATGCCCCTAAGTGTCATCACTATAAGAAGCATAGACACATGAGGAAGAACTGTGTGAAGTTTAAAGATTGGCTCGTTAAAAATGGTAATGATTTAAATTTCATGATTTGTGAAACCTTTTTAGTTGATGTTCTCTTAAATACATTGTGGGTTGACACTGGTGCCTCTACACATCTTACAAACTCATTGCAGGGATTCCATTCTACGAGGATGCTTCAAAGGGGAGAAAGGAAACTTAAAGTTACTAACGGGAGGTTGAAGTCGAGGCTGTTGGGACTCTTCGTTTGGTTTTGAAAAGTGGCTTTATTCTTGATTTATACAATGTAGTTTATATTCCTAGTGTAAGCAGGAATTTAATTTCTGTTTCTAGACTTGATGCATGCGGTTTTACGTTTTAGTTTGGAAATAATGAGTTGAAACTATATCAAAACTCTAAGTTTGTTGGTTCTGGATTATTATGTGAGAATATTTATATAAATTATGCTTGGAATCTTCCTTTTGTGAATCTCTATTATCTATGAATATTACTAGTGTTAATCATAAACGTGGAGTCAAGAGAAATCGTGATGTCGAGAATTCTTTCAAATTATGACACTGTAGGTTGGATCATATTTCAAGAGATAGAATGCAACATCTCATTGAGAAATGAAATTCTCCCGGTATTAGATTTTTCTAATTTCAAAAACTGTGTAGAATGTGTTAAAGGAATTTTGTTAAGGGAAATAAGAAAGGAGCCACTCGAAGTGGACGACTATAAGAAATTATTCATACCGATACATGTGGTCCTTTTCCTATTATGGGCATTAATGGGCATAAATCATTTATTATTTTCATTGACGATTATTCTCGCTATAGTTATGTGTATCTGACTAATGAAAAATCTAAAGCACTAGATAAATTCAAAAATTTTAAAGCTGAAGTTGAGAATCACCATAACTTTAAAATTAAAATAGTGCGATCAAATAGAGGTGATAAATATTATGGTATGCACACCGACTTTGGTCAAAGTCCAGGCCTGTTCGCTTTATTTCTTCTAGGAAAAGGTATTGTTCATCAGTACTCTATGCTGGGAGATCCTTGATAGAATTGAGTTATTGAAAGACATAATTGTACACTAATGGATATGGTACGAAGTATGATATGCAATACCACATTGTTGGATTTTTTGTGGATAGAAGCTTTAAAAACAGCCACACCTATTCTAAATCGGGTTCCTAGTAAATTTGTTCCAAAAACACCTTATAAACTGTGAACTGGCTGAAAATTGCAATTAGGGTACTTGCATGTGTAGGGCTATCTTGCTAAAGTAAAGGTCTATAATTCGCAACTAAAGAAACTTGATTCCAGAACCATCAATTGTTATTTTATTGATTATCCAGAGAGATCCAACGGTTTCAAATTTTGTTGCCCATCACATACCACTAGAATAGTAGAGATTAGACGTGCTATATTTTTTTGAAGATGGCAACGTAAGTGGGAGTAATGTAAATAGAACAGTAAACCTCAAAGAAATCCAACTTATGTTCTGATTTCGATAAATGAGAGGTTGCAAATTCTATACCTCTTGTTCAAGAGGCTAATGAAGAAACTCATCTTCCTGATGTTACTAATGTTGACAAAGTTCCTATGCTGCAAGAAGAACCCTTCCGAAGATCACAAAGAGAGAGAAGATCTGCCATATTTGATGATTATATCATATACCTTACTGATGAAGGATGTGATATATGTAATAGAGATGATCCTATCTCATTCAAGCATGCTATTATAAGTGATAAATCATCTAAATGGTTAGATGCCATGAATGATGAGATGAAATTTATGAGATTAATGGATTTTGGGATCTTATTGAGTTACCTATCGAGGTTAAACCTATAGGCTGTAAATGAGTCTATAAAACTAAAATTGACTCTAAAGGTAATATTGAAAGATTTAGAGCCAGACTAGTCGCTAAAGGGTTTGCACAACAAGAAGGTGTACATTTTGATAATACATTTTCTTCCATCTCAAAGAAAGATTCATTAAGAATTGTTTTAGCTCTCATAGCTCATTATGATTTAGAACTGCATTTCTGAATGGTAACTTACATAAAGAAGTTTATATAAAACAACCTGAAGGATTTGTTGTAGAGGCAAGGAGCATATGACATGTAGATTAAATTGTTCACTATATGGGTTAAAACAAGCTTCACGATAGTGGTATCTCAAGTTTGATGAGGTTATAACCGAATTTGGATTTAAAGAAAATATAATAGATCAATGCATATACCTCAATATTAGTGGGAGTAAATTATCTTTCTCATTTTATACGTAGATGTTATTTTATTAGCAAATAGTGATTTAGACTTGTTATACGATACAAAATGTTTTCTATCAACTAGGTTTGAAATGAAGGATCTTGGTGAAGCCTCTTATATTATAAGAATTGAAATTTACCGAGACCGATCTCGTGTGATCTTAGGCTTACCTCTAAAAGCATATATTGAGAAAAATCTTAAAAGATATAATATGCACAATTGCTCTCCTTGTGTTGCTGCATTGTAACGGGTGATAAATTCGACAAGTTTCAATGTTCTAAAAATGAAATATAACATGCTCAAATGAAGCAAATTCCTTATGCTTCGGTAGCAGGGAGTCTTATGTATGCTTAGGTTTGTACACATCCTGATATTGCATTTGCAGTTGGTATGCTCAGCCGATATCAAACTAATCTAGGAATAGAACATTGGAAAGTTACCAAGAAAGTTTTACGCTATTTGCAAGGGACAAAAGATTATATGCTTACTTATAAAAAGTCAAATAACCTTGAAGTTATTTGTTATTCGAATTCATATTTTTCTAAATGCGTCAACAATAAGAAATCCATATCAGGTTACATATTTATGCTTGCAGAGGGACCAATTTCATGGAAGAGTGCTAAGTAGTCTATAAGGGCATCTTCCACTATGCAAGCAGTATTTGTGGCATGTTATCATGCTATTGGTCAGACAGTATGGTTAAAGAATTTTATATACTAGGACTTCAAGTAATTGATAGTTTTACGAGGCCACTCATCTTATTTTGTGATAACGAAGCTGTTTCTCTAAGAATAACAAATCAAGTAGTGCATCTAAGTGGATTGACATTAATATCTTGTTGTTAGAGACAGAATCAAAGATGGTACTATTAGGATACAACATATTAATACAAAAGCTATGTTAGCCGATTCTCTAACAAAAGCGCTTCTGCCCGCTCTTCACTAAGAGCATGTTGTCGACATGAGTTTAGTTAATGTATTATAATTTTGATGTTGCAAACTATATATATAATGCTATGGATTAAGTCTTTAATTATGTATTGACTTCGAATTTATAAATTTTCTTAATATGATGCGCATAATTTTGTTTAATCTAAGCAAATTACTTATAAGGACAGAATGAAGATTATTAACCGTTGTTGGAAAGAGTACCAATATTATAATTTTAAGGGATCAAATAACAACATTTGTTATTCTAATACTATTAGTTTGGTTTGGTATTTCTAACTAAACATGTTTAGGATTAATGAAAACTATACTAGCCAATTTTGAATGTGCGCTTTGTTATGTTATAACATTACGACCAAGTGGGAGAATGTTAGTTTTTTTTATTATGTGGCCTATGTTATTATTGTGCATTAATTTCATTTAAAGAATTAATGAAAAGACATTTGAATTTTTGATGGAAAAATTCTTATTGCTATTAATAATTATACCGATCCCAAAGGTTATCTTAGAATATATATAGACATATTCACTATTTCAACTGATGATATTCTACAATTAAAAATGTTCTTCTGCTCATTTTGTATTTAAAGGATCATTTCTGAAATGTTTTAAAAAAAGTCCAATAATTTTACAAAATAAAAAGGAAAAAAAACGTAATAGTGTCTCTATCATCGGATCTGAGAAAAACCACTGAAGATTAGTATTAACGCTTCCATCTAAAGATGTCTTCACTTCAGAACTGCAAAATTTAAATTCCTTTCCTATTTATTTTGAATCAATGGATTCTGGATTGATTGTTTCTAACTGCAAAACATATTGCGATCTTGTTAAATCTTTTTCATAAGCATTATAGAAAATTTTGTGAAGGATTGCTTCATCTAACCACTACAAAGAAATGTAATTGCTTTTGCTTCAATTGCTTAAGAATTGAATGGTCAAGGTTTCATATCCCTTTTCCCCTCCATATAATTAATGTATTGAACCTTGAATTTTACTATAGAAGCAAGAAACAAAAATATTTGGTCGTTTTTTGTTTTAATGTTAGTTTTAGGATCTCTACTTTTAGGATATTGCTACCGACACTCCATTTTGGTTAAGAGGAGGTCATTTTTTATTTGCACTCCACTAAATTTAAAGTTATTATGATGGGTACTCATGCTGTACAAATAATACATATCTTTTTCTATTTTATCCATCATTTATTTTTAACTAATCTTCTTCTTCTTCACTTACATTTTTCACTGCATTCAATTTAGCTTTCAGTAATGATGAGAACAAATCTTATGCTTCCAGACCTAAAACACCTTCCAATTTTACCCATCATTTAATTCGATTTAGAATTGTCGACAACCAAATTAACATGTAAAACAGTTGAATTTTTAAAAAAATTATCTAATTGTTTTGTTGAACAAAATCTACGTTACAGATGCTTTCTTGGGTAACAATTAAAATTTGTTTCTTTCTCTGTTGGAATTCCATCTACAGATAGTTTAATTTCTCCATTGATTATTGATTTAGAATATAGATTAAAGAAGAAGAATAGTTAAGAATAAAGGAAATTATGGCAAAAAATAAAGAGATAAATTGATCAATTTACAATATAATTATATAAGGGAGCTATTTTTTTGGTATCCCTTATAGTCAATTTTTTTTTTATAATAATGGACCCTTTTTAACTAAAAATGAAATGTCATTAACAATACCCTACTTTTAGAACGAGATTTTGACTCTAGCAATGTTGTAGCTTTATAGACCTTTGTTTTTGATTTAACTCTACATTTAGCTTCTACATCACTCATTACATTCCTATTAAAGCTTTAAGCAAGACAATGTACTCTTTTTGCTAGCATTTGTAATGCCTTTGAATCTTAGCATTAATTTTCATTAATGTCACTAATCAAAATTACGTTGCACACTTCCTATAATTAAAGTTATTATTATTATTAAATCAAAATACAGTAAGAATTACATTTGTGATAAGGGGACGAGTAAGATCATTATACTTTTGCTAACCTAGAAGAGAAATCAATATCAGTAAATGTAATCAATTATGTCACGTACCGAAATTTTCTACTTTCGAAAATTCGACATCGATACCCACTTTATCGACTGCCGAGCAATCGAGTGTCGGAAACTCCAATAGTGAGGGTTTTTAGAAAGAAGAAAACAGAAGGAAAGATAGAAGAAGAAGAAGAAAGAAGGAACAGAAAGAAAAAAGAACAACATCAGAACAGAAAACCATATCAGAATCTTACACATCGTAGCGGAACAATATACAATAGATAATTACTAGTCTTTTAAAACAAAGAGCTATATCAGTTTATACATACATCAATCATCAGAGTCAATATACAACAATGGACAGTTTTATAAACTTGTCCTCATACAGAATATACAGCGGAATAAATGAATAAGTACGTGTGATACGTTTCGCCATCCAGCTTGCTCCCAAAGCTCCAGAATATCCAGAATATCCTGATAACATAACTCTAGGCTTCCCGTGTGGAAATTGGTGGGCACCCAGAGTTTAGAAGGGAAACAATAAACTCCGAGTCAGTCATGGTGACTGGTGTGAGATCGTAAAACAGTTATTTTTCACAAAGAAAATAAAACAAATTCGCAATGCTTTTGGAAAATGAAACTACCATAAGACCTCCCGCCACACACACAATGCAAACGCAGACTTGGAGGAGATTTCTTCTTATGATAGTCAAAGATGCTTACTACGCAAAAATCAAATTCTTTTTGATATTATTATTAGTGCATAGTGTAGAAAACATTTTCGAAAGTATAATATAAATCTTAGCCAGCATAGACATTCCGAACTATGCCTACTATAGCTACCATCCAAACAGTGGTGACCACCATAAGTGAATGGCAGGTTCTACAACTAAAACCGTACAAGGCTCGTATTGTTTCTTTGGATTTCCAACAAATGGTCAGGCTAAGGAACTTCCTATCCACGATGGGTACGTCCCTGGAATAGACGACCCGAGAACCTAACCGGATCTCTGCCAACACAAGGCCGGGTTACCTCTGCAAAAATAGGTAACTACTGACACGCGTATGCCATCCCCCGATCGTAACCGATCTTCCCGAGGATCCCCGATTTCCAACAAACCACATAGATAATAATGCAGCAACCACATAGGTTAAGTATCTGGGCTCCATACCATGATACCACCTCTATCCAGAAGGAATGACATACACTAAGGGGCGCTACTCCCTAGAACCTTGCCGCATCCTTCCTGTTTCGACCATTTCCGGGGTGTGAGGCTCGACGAAGTCTCGTCCACAAAGCTACGCTTTCTATAAAGCCATGCTTCGGGTCAAACAAAATGATCAACCTATGATCACAAAGATATAAGATCAAACAAATGATCATATCGCAAATGATCAAACACTGATCATTTCACAGCAACACTCAGTATGCCACGTTACCAAATTGGGAGTATATCGCTGATAAATTTCAACTACATAACCTCTGAGCTCGTACGTCTCAGAGAAGGGTGTTAAGCTAAGAGAATAAATTCTCCGCCACCAACAGAAATGTATTTGAAAGAAATCAGCTTTATATCTCAAATTGTAACGTCAGACATACAATCCATACAAGTCTGTTCCGAGATCGAACAGAACCGAAGGCACTTCTCACGAAGCCCTTGCATATCCGGATAAATTTCTAATCACGTCCGGACTTCCCGTAAGGGTGATAAAACCTCTAAATCGGAGATCAGCCGATGTAGAGTAACTCGACGGTAATCCTTCCGTTTTCAAAAATATCTGGTCTTCAACACCGGTCTTCAAATGCGATTCATAACGACGTATCACATATTCGGAATGGGTTATACGACCCCATGGTCCTTTCCCGGCTAACCCGAATAGTGAGCGATTATTCAAAAATAAGTGTGGCATTCAAATTCATCCAATTCACAACAAATATCCATTCCAGGTAATTATTGATAGTCGGTTATTTAACTATCAATAAAGATGCGCAACATCATCAGATTCCAAATAATTTTCCAAATTATTTCATCTTCAAAAATATCTTTACTAGATATAAAATTTCCACTTCAAAAATAAATCAATATTTATTTTTCTAAACAGTTTCCATTTCCTTTATAAATTCCATATTGAATTTACATTTTTCGAATATCTACTAATATTCGATTTTCAATCGTTTTCAAATATTCATATTCGATTTATCTTTAAGAAGATAAAATCTCAAAACGTTTCATTTCATTTTGAAAAACATTCCATACTTATTTAATAATAAGTGTTTCACAAATCTTTTATTTTCAACATTTGAAAATATTCGATATACTTAAATCAAAATTAAGTATATATTTCATTCTTTAAGGAAATCATTTACTTTGACAACATTTATTTGAGTCAAAACGAATGTTACATAAAACATCGTTACGACGACTCAAAATCACTAGTATAGGGATTCGGATTTAGATAGATATATAAATCCCAATACTACATTAAAAACATTTCCTTTTGGAAATCATTTACTATAACAACAGTGTTATAGTCCACCATTTCCTTATTTTTCGAAAACGTCTATTTCAACAATAAGTGTTGAAATCTATGATTTCGATAGTTCACACGTTTTAAAACATCTTTTAAAACAATTAACTTCATTTATAATATCGCTTTCCCAAACATAACTATTTTTTTTCAATAATATATTCACTGTCCAAAAACATGAATATACTTCAATAACCAAATTTCAATATTTTCTACACATTTATTTCAAGAATTATCCACTGTCCAAAATCGTGGATAAAATTCCCTTAATAATCTCTATATTTAAAATCAATCAAATTTGATTTATTTTCGAATTTATAAAAACAACGTTTATAAATTCTATTTCCATTTGATAACAACTTCAATTTAATAAATCTCCTTTATTAACAATTCGATTCATAACTCAAATATTATACCAACAATCCATAATTATAAGTTAAATACTTATAATTTCTTTATTCTACAAAATCATTTCCATTTATAAGTTCACAATTTATAAATTTCATTTCTTTATAAATTCTTAAAAATTCATTTTAACGCTTATAAAAACTCGTTTTATAATACCAACATTTTAAAGTTATAAATATCAATTTTTGTACATCTTTCGCATACATCGTTTTTAATAATTCAAAAATTTCCATTTAAAACCATTTTATAAATTTCTTAACTATTTATTTCAAAAGAAATTACCTTTTGGTTATAATTCACAAATCTTAACTTTTTATAACTTTAAAATCTTAACGTTTATTTATCAATTCAAAAATTCCATAAAACGTATATTTTCAAAAATCACTTTAAAATCCTTTTAAAGTAAAAGTCGTTATTTTTAAACTTCTAAACTGAATCCGATGATGCAACAGCATCAATTAGTCAATCATAACATTCAATATCATATATCAATATGATAACAGCATATACATCAATATCTGTAAATAAATAACTACTGGTGAGGAATCCAGTTGGATCCCTCCAACCTGTTTCCCTGCATCCACAGACGTTAGCACAATACCAATTCCACTTCGAGGTGGAATATCGCGGTATATGGGTTTTATAAAAATATCCGCTTACTAACGGCGCAATAGGGTCTCATCCGCTATACGAGGCGGGAAATCAATCAATCTAATATATACATATGCCAATATGTATATATTGCTATATATATAGATATATCCTATTATATCTAATATCACATCCAAATAGCAATCATATCAAACAATCAATAACTGCAATCCAAATATAAATCTGAGTGAGGAGATCTCACCTTTGCTTTTAATTTGCCATCCATTTCCATTCCAGTTTGTTTTCTCCATTTTATTTGACCTTGTATAGACAATTTTATACAATCGATTAATATTCGAAATAAATCGAATAATTAAATCTGCCATTTTAAAATTTTAATCTAACTAAGATTTTCAGTTAAACTAATAATTTCATTTTATCGAATGATTTATTTTAAACGAATTTTCTATTAACTACAAACTTAAGTGTAAATTAACTTTATACTTAACTTAAATTAATTGTTTCTTAATTCGTTAATTTAATTAGCTATCCATTTAAATTAATTAACTTAATTTGTCTATTTAACAAATTCTCAATTACAAATTAATTTTAAACATTAAATTGTTATCAATTAATTTTAATTTAAATTACTTATTTTATTACTTAACCCATTAGTTAATATTTCTTAATTTCAAACCTATTAACCATTTAATAAAAAAAATTAACTACTAATTTATTTGATCTTAAATTTCAAATCTTAAGTTACTTCACAAACTCTTAATCATCTTGCCATTGATTTAAATCAAAGCTTGTATCTTACATTTAAATAAACTGTTTGTATTAAAACTATTAGCCTTTCAGTATTTAAACTAAATCCCGAGCAACCATGATAATAACTCGAGTAGAGCTCGAGTTTTCCCAACAATTTCCCCGCGTCATTCCCCTGTATCCTCCTTCTACGCATCCTTCTCTTCTGTTTTTTTTTCTTCTTCAGTAAGTTCAACTCTAAAATCTTAAATCGAAAGCATCAGGTAAGTAGGTCCTCGTGCTCGCGTACGAACCGAAGTAATCGCCACTTTACTCAAGAATCATCTCGCGTTAATCATCAACACACCCTGACACCAAAATTTAGACGTGCACGTGCACATCAACGCGCCGTCGTTCCGGCCAACGTCGCGACTCTCGACAAGTCGAGAAACTCACAAACACTCGAATTCAAACATTAATTCGAAGCCATCGTCTCGAAATCAAAGTTTCACCATCTCGTCGAACTGTATCTCGAAACCCACCAGCCTAAACGCTTCGTCCTCCTCGCACAGTTCACCAGAAAAATTCATGCTTCCGGCCATAGCACGTCGACAACCTAAGCTAACCTCCCCCTCGACCTCGATGAACTCGATCACTCCTAGGTGATAAAATCATCCCGTGTTCTACCCATTACAAAACCCAGTGTTAAAACCCTATCTTCAATTCGTTCGAACCATTCTAGTGTTTGAAAATTAATTCGACAATTTTCCCAACATTCTAGACATTCAAGGATGCTTTAGTACAAGTTTCAGAATTTATGAATGAATCGATTACCCGAAATTTAGAAAAATGCACATTGAACAAAATTCCAAACTGCTCTTGAAACACTCCACTAAAAATCTTCATTTTTGTTTTAAAAATCATAAATTTAACTAAGCATCCAAGTTAGATAATCGAATCCAGTAATTTAAATACTTGAATTTGATCAAAGTTTTGAAATTTTTCTTCTCCCCTGTTTTACTGGCACTGCCTTTTAAAATTTTATTTGAGAAAATTTCTTAAGCTTAATCTTGCTTATACAAACAGATTTCATTTAATTTGTAAAGTCTGAAATCAATCATTTTAAGAAGGATTTGAGGTTGATAGATTATTTTTCAAATTCCAGAAACCTGGAACAAGAAATATGCCTGTTCAACAGACCTGTATAGTATGACTACATCCACTTTTATATATGTATCCAACATTTTTTCTTAAAGTATATCACAACCACTCCAACATCCAGACATTTTAAAGAAGTCAGATCAATTTTAAAGGTTTACTCACAAATAAATATTCAACAGGATTATACTTTTAAGTTTTTAAAGGTAAATGTTACTCACCTATCCCCTGAATAAAAGAGCCACATTTTGTTCGAAACAAGCTTGAAGTTGCAAACTAAATATTCTTCTTTGATCTCTGGTTTTTATTTACTTTGAACTTGAATGATGTTAAGTTTGTAGATGGTGATGTTTGCATTTTCCTTTCTCTTGTTTGCTTAACTTTCTCACTGAACGAACAAAGAAATGAATATGGATGGGTATGTACATATAAAGGAGATGGTTTGTACAAATAGGCCATACTGGTATAGGCTTACTTTAATTGTTGACTAAGATATTCGTTTTCCATTTGTTTACTGATAAAATATTATCCTACTTCGGCTGAGAAGATACTAAGTCGTGCTTGCATTTATTATGTTGTACAATATACTAAAAAAAATCTTTTCATTTCGGCTGAGATGATAATATGTTGGTGGCTGGTACATATCTCTTGTGTACTAGAGATGATTATCATGTACAAACCTACCTTTGTTTGCTTTATTTTATTTTGTACCTTGCTTTGTCTTCCTTTGCAAGCCATTTCATATGTATATGTTTGTTTTCTTTTCTCAGCCTTATACTTTGTAATATGAAAATTTTTCTATTTTAACTTGTTGTTAAAACTATAGCAATTGTATTTACCTTATACTTCATATACATACATATATACAATATTTATTAAATTTAAATGATTTATACAAAATATATTTGGATATCGGGGAAACTCGCATCACTTTATAAATAAATTTTACAAATTTTTTTCTCAAAAATTTATTAAATTATCAATTTACATTAAATCAAAATCTTGGGTCGTTACAAATTATCTTTGAAAACAAATGTCATTGAATCACAATTTTGCTAACCTTGAATTAAAATTAATGTCATTAAGTACAATTGAATTTGAAAAGTATATAAGAGTATATTACAAATGTCGCTAAACACAACACATGCAAGATCGTTATACTCAAAACAATAGGTAGGAAGATCATAAACAATATATTTAGTCATGACGACATACTTATACTTCACCATCGATTTTTGTAGAATCTATATTTGATAAGGTAGGTCATAAGCAATAACTAATAGTCGTTAAATATTGTGCAATATATAGCTATAAAATTGGTGCCCTTTTTCAGCATGTTATACATGTACGTAGTTGCTTCAATTTTGTTAAAGGCCAAGCTTAATTACTAAAATAAATTAAATGCCAGTGACATCAAACACCAAGTACCACTAATTCATATTTTATAGAGATTTATAAATTGATATTCTTACATGATTACCAACTTTGGGTACATCGTTGAAAGGAATTTAGGTTTTAATATGATTAGTTACCATATCTTTCATTCTTCGAAGTTGTGTGATTACACTCGTTTAACAAAATTAGAACAATATATTAATAACTTACATTTATTGCTTTTCAACACTTATTCTTTCAGGGTACATCTCTGTTGCCGCTTATTTGTTCATAATAATTATATCAATTTTAACTCTTGATGAACAGAGGGTAGAAAATTTAGAACATGAACCTATTACATCCACCACTACATCACATGCACATGTTCAGTGATGATTAGCTAAAGCTACCAAAAGCTTTTGAGCAACATGCAAAAGATATTACAAAAGAACACTTGAAACCACTACATGTATGTGTTTACATTTCTAAGCAACTTCTTATTTATGGACCAGTAGAAAGATATATAATTGTCATATTAGTGTATAGATTTGTATCAATCATATGACTGCCGTAAGAAATGAAGTGGAAAAGTGAAGTGCAGCTGATAGAGTAATATACAAAGAACCATGCATTTGGTATTATGGATAGCGGGTATGCTAAGCCAAGAAGCCCACTTGAACCAATATCATTGTATTTAAATACTTTAGGCTTGTATCCGTGAATAAAGCAATGTAACATGTACTGAAAATCGTTCAATAAAGCAAAATTTATCTTGTCCTCTCAATAACAACATATTGCACCAATCATTCATCAATTCTTTCATGGTATCAGAGCTTTATAAGGCATAACTACATTGAATCTTCAAAAAGAAAGGAGGAAGAAGAAAAACCGATCATTCATCAGAGAAATCTCATCATTTGGAGATCAGTTTACCCATCAGTCAGAGATTCATCATTTGAGCAGTGGTGAATTTGTCTCAAGAAACTGCTGCCACGTACGCCAAGAAAATCTTGGCTGCAATAAGTCTCTATCATAGAGAAAATTAAGACTTGAGAAAATCAAAAAACAATCAAAGAAATCGAGAAACTCATCAAAATAGGAAAGGAGCAAATGCCATACCAAAAGCCTATCAGAGATATTTCATCATCTAGACTTGGTTGCAACATACCTGGTTACTGCAGAGAAGAATTTCTTGTTCTTTCAATAGTGAACTATGATTTATAAGTTTGTCCTTGATTCAAAAAGTCTCATCATGGCTGAAAGCAGTTCAAAAACCTCCAACAGTGCGTCTAATCCATCTCAACAAACTTCTGCAATAGCAGAAAATCTTATTAAAGCCATCATCAATCCTCAAACACATCTCATCACAGCACAGCTGGAAGAAGACATTTTTCTTCTTTGGAAAATTCAAATTGAAACTGTAGCCAGAGGTTACGGCCTGGAAGGATTTATTCTTGGTACAGTTGCCATTCCACCCAGATTTATTACTGATCAAGAAAACAAGACTGTGAACAATGAAGAATTTGCAAAGTATCAAAGACAAGATAGTTTAATAAGTTCATGGTTGCTGTCATTAATAAGTGTGAAACTATTGCCACAAGTAATGGGATGCAAAACTGCAAATGAAATTTGGATGACAGTTGAAAGGATATTCAATACACAATCTACAGCTAGGGTCATGCATTAAAACGACAACTACAAAATGTAAGAAAACACAACCAGCCAATGAGAGAATATCTGGCAAAGATCAAGAATACATGTGATTTACTTGAAGCTGCAGGCCATAAAATTTCAAATACTGAGCAAGTACTAACAATTTTAAGTGGTTTAAGTGATGAATATGAGGCTGTTGTAGCAGTCATATCATCACAAGAAACTTTTCCATCTCTAGAATATGTTCACTCTATTCTCCTAGCACATAAAGAAAACTGGATTTCAATAAACCCCTTGATACTGACATGTCAATTAATTATGCAGCAAGTAATAAATCCAAAAATCAAAACTATAGCAGGGTAGATCCGCAATATCAAAGAGGAAATCAATCAGTCAGGGGTAGAGGTAGAGGGAGATGGAGTGGAGGAAATAAACCAAAGTGTCAAATATGTGATAGAGTGGGTCACACTGCTCCAAAGTGCTACTTTAGGTTAATGAAAATTATCTACCAGTACAAGGTTCAAATAATCAAAGAAATGGTCATTACAGTGCAAACCTAGAACAGGTGCAATCAGAACCAAACAAACAATCCAATGGCAACAAGAATCAGTACCTGGATGAAATCACTAAGCCTGAACGTATTTAGGATGAAGCATGGTACCCAGACTCAGGAGCAACCAATCACTAGACAAGCAATCTTGACAACTTAAACCTGTGCAGTAAAGAGTACAGAGGTAAACAGTCCATTTTCATGGGAAATTGTAAGTCTATTGAAATCAGTCACACTGGTAATGCCTGTATCAAAGGTGAAAGACAACTATATCTTAATAATTTATTGAGAGTACCAAGAATAAAGAAGAATACTATGAGTGTTTCTCAATTTGCTCATGATAATAATGTTTACTTTGAATTTTATCCAAAGTAATGCTTAGTTAAAGATATACTAACTATAGAAATACTTTTGCAGGGTGATGCAGTGAATGGACTATACAAGTTTACTTTGACTAAATGCAGAAATCTTATAGAGAAAGTAAAGAGTTGTAACAATAGTGAAATGTCATCAACTTAAAGTAACAAAAATGTCTTTGATCTATGGCGTTACAAGTTAGGTCATCCTAATGCAAGTGTTGTGAAACAGGTTCTTATAGAAATAAAATTTCTTTTGATAATTTTACATTACCATATAATTGCACTTATTGTCAAATGGGCAAAAGTCATAAATTGGCTTTTGCGGATTCCACAATTGAATACAAGGTGCCTTTAGAATTAGTTGCAACTGGTCTCTGGGGTCCTGCACCCATTAGTTTAGACTATGGCTATAAATACTACATATCATTTGTTGATGCACACACTAGATACACATGGATATATTTCTTGAAACAAAGGCAGAAGCTTACAATGTTGTTATAAACTTTATAACACAAGCTAAAAACCAAACAAATCACAAAGTTAAAATCATTCAAAGTGATGGTGGTGCTGAATTTAACCGCTTGACAAGTTTTTCTTAGATAAGGGTATAATACATTGAACAACATGTCCATATACATCTGAGCAAAATGGTATAGTTGAAAGAAAACATAGACACATAGTTGAAACTGGTCTCACTTTACTTGCACAACATCACTACCCCTAAAATTTTGGCCAGATTCCTTCAGTACTGCAGTATATCTAATCAATAGATTACCAACAAAAGTTCTGAAAGGAATAAGTCCAATTGAAAAGCTCTTGGGAGCAAAACCTGACTATGAAAATTTATGGGCATTTGCGTGTCTATATTTTCCCTACTTAAGGCCATATAACAAGCATAAATTGAATTTTAGATCACTACCATGTACCTTTCTAGGTTATGCAACTAAATAGAAAGGGTACAAGTGTTTGGATAGCACTGGAAAATAGTCATAAGTAGACATGTAGTTTTTAATGAAAAAGTATTTCCATTTGCCTGCACAAATGTTAAAACAACACAGAAAGTATACAATCCAAGAGTGTCCATATCCAATGTACCTGTGTATTCAAGCATATGGAATTAGATAGTGACTGACAAGAAAGCAGGAGCCTCTGAACCACAACACACAGTGTTGTCTGAACCAGGTCATGGTACATAAGAGCAGCCTAATATGCATGCTCAGTCACCTACAAGATCAAATGATCAATGAAAAAGTTATCAAAGTCAACCATTGGACAACATTGATCAGGACAACAATTCAGCATCAACACATACTGAATTCCCAACCAGAACAGGTCATCATATGATAACAAGATCAAAGAGTGGAATATTTAAGCCAAAAATCTATACTGCAACATCTAGCATAGATGAGCTTGAAAAATTTGAGCAAGCACTAAGGATAAGAATTGGAAAGCAGCAATGGATGAAGAGTATCAGGCACTCATGAAAAATAAAACATGGAGTCTAGTATATCCACTCGAAAATAAGGATATAATAGGATGCAAATGGACCTACAAATTGAAGAAAAACCCAGATGGAAGAGTGTCAAGATATAAAGCAAGACTTGTTGCTAAGGGATATACTCAATAGTAAGGATTTGACTTCAGTGAAACATTTTCACCAGTGGTGAAGCCAACCATTATTAGAGTTGTTCTCATAATAGCACTGAGCAAAAATTGGAATATAAGACAATTAGATGTTAATAATGTTTTTCGAAATGGTATATTACATGAAGAAATCTATATGGAGCAACCACATGGATACAAGCAAGATGTACATCATGTGTGCAAGTTAAACAAAGCTATATATGGATTAAAACAGGCACCAAGAGTATGGTTTGATAGATTGAAAGTCACTTTGATCAGTTTAGGCTATCAGTCCACCAAATCAGATAACTCATTATTTTTCAAAATCAAAACAATTTTATCATTTATATTCTATTATATGTTGATGATTTGATTATAATAGGTGATGATGAAAATGAGATCAACAACATCATTCAGTATTTCAACAAACAGTTTTCAATCAAGGATCTTGGCAACCTGAATTACTTCTTGGGTATAGAGCTTACATAAGGACTCAGAAAATACTGGATC
The DNA here is from genome assembly GCA_030737815.1 of Allium fistulosum. NCBI lineage: Eukaryota > Viridiplantae > Streptophyta > Magnoliopsida > Asparagales > Amaryllidaceae > Allium > Allium fistulosum. Next base: position 1,095,967,667 of record CM060905.1, read on the forward strand.
CCCACCGACACAAACAAATTGTTGATAAAACTCCAAAATGGCATTTTCTTTGGATCCAATCTTTTTTTTCTCCTTATCATTCGAGAAAGACAAGAAAATTTCAGGGTAACAAACATTATCTAGAATTTCTCTTAGACTTGAACCCATAGCCGCTGATAAAACTAAAATAGATATTTTTGTTTCCTACTTTCACGTGCCCATATCCTTGTTCTTCTATCAATTTCTAATTCCGATCTTCCTTCCCAATCTGAATAAAATGAAAAACAAATTCAGAAATATTATTAAGCCAAAGGAAATAAATCAAAGAGTTAATAGTCAAGTTAAGGATAATGAAGCTAAACCACAACCAACGCCTATGATCAGTCATCAGTAGCTTTCCAAAAACAAGGGAGAACCAATATTAAATGTTGAACAATATAGAAGTATTGTAGGAGCTCTACAATATACTACTATAACTAGATCAGATATCTCATTCAGTGTTAACCAGGTCTCACAATTCATGCAGGAACCTCATGATGAACATTGGAGAGCTGTTAAAAGAATTCTGAGGTATCTCAAAGGGATTGCAAACTACGGGCTCACTCTAAAGAAATGTAACAATCTATATATCATAGCATATGCAGATGCAGACTACGCAACAGTCATAGATGACATAAAATCAATAACTCGTTACTACATCTACATTGGAGACAATCCAGTATCTTGGTGCTCAAAGAAACAAACAACTATCTCCAGATCCATCACGGAGGCTGAATATAGAAGTGTGGCGAGTGCAACGATAGAAATAATTTGGATACAATCATTACTAATGAAGTTACAGATCAAAACAGAAACCAAACCGATGTTATGGTGTGATAATTAGAGTACGGTATACATGATAGCAAATCCAGTATTGTATGTTAGAACAAAATATATCGAGATCGATCTATATTTTATCCGAGAGAAAATTCAAAAAGGGAAGTTACAAGTCAGTCGCATACCTTCCACTTACCAACGAGCGGATATTCTTACCAAAGCACTGTCAGCTAGAAACTTTCTGAGATTTAGAGCAGAGCTAAAAGTAGAACAATGCAAAGATAAGCATATCTGACATCCAACGGAGAATTGGATGCACAACTTCAATTGCTTCAGAGATTAATGAAGCAACTTCAGTTGATCTAAGCTTATAAACACTCTAGAGAGCGATTAATGAAGAGATTAAAGAAGAGGAGTATAAATTTATTGAATCACGACTGAAGCCCCAAGTCGATTGAAGAAACCCTAACCCTAATATCGGTTTGAGCATGGGTAAGAAATGAAGTGGAAAAGTGAAGTGCGACTAATAGAGTAATATACAAAGAACTATGTATTTGGTAATATGAATAGCGGGCATGCTGAGCCCAGAAGCCCACTTGAACCAATATCATTGTATTTAAATGAAAATCATTCAATAAAGCAAATTTTATCTTTTCTTCTCAATAACAACACATTACACTAATCATTCATCAATTCTCTCAATTGCTTCGGTTGATATACTTATGGCTTGAAGATCATGTATGAGTGGAGTGCTATTTTTAACCATTGCCATCCAATATCCTAGGGTCAAAGGCTCCAATAGAAGATAAAATTGGAAAGTATTTTTCGAGTTTCGTTATAATTAATCTTTGCACAATATATGTAAATAAACTAATGAGATATATACTAGGAAGTAAATAGCTTATATTGGATTAGAATAACTTTTTCTCCAAATGGTGTTTGCAGCAGCCAATATTCAGGAAAATTACAAATGTCACCAAACCCAAATGGTTTTCATATCCTTATTAAAGAATAAAAGATTCAAAAATGATGCATTTGAAATTTATGATTTAGAGTTTCCATAAGGGTATTTGAGTTCGTATTTTATTGAATGATACCCTTATATCTAAGTTGTGTTCCAATTCAAATCTGAATTAATCATTTGTAGGCACATACGTGCAGTTCATAATGCTACCATTTACATATTGCATGGCATTCAAAACTATATTTTCTAATGTTTGATATCCATTTGCAAATTTGATAAGTTTTATTTGTTAACTGAAATACATATATTTAAAATATATCGAATAAAATATTTGTTTGTTATTTGCTGAATAAGTTATACAAAGAACGGCTGCCAAGTCCCTAGAATTAGAAGATGATGGAAGAAAAGTCCCTCCTAAAAAGTTATGAAAATTTGATCCCTATTTTTAGTTTTTGTCTAATTTATGCCACTTTTGCCCCTGATTTCAATGCTGGACCAATTTTCTAGAAGGGGACAATTTGGTAAAAAATAACAAAACAGGGACCTAATTTACATGGGTTTATTAGTAGGGACTTTTTGTGCATGTGCTTTGAGAATAGGGACCTTTGGTCCAAAGCCCCTAAGTTATATGTGCATAGTTTTTCAAATAAATAGTAGTCTGTATTTGAATTGTTTTAAAGTTCTAAAATCTTACAGTACATGTGAGAGAACTTTTTTCTCTACGATTAATTAATATCTTGATATTTATGGTCAAATGTTATGTAAAATGTTAGACTTCCGTTGAAATAGTGAAGAGCTAATAATGAATAATTAATAAGTAGATATAATTGATAATAATTTATATGGGATTTTCAGAATACATGTCAGGTTCAGTACCCTTGAAAAGATTGATGTTCGTTTCAATGTAATTTAATCTTTCTTTATCTACCAAAACTTTGGTGTAACCATTATTTTTACTGTTGTGCATAGATATATTATCTTCTATGTCATGTATTTTCATGGTAACATGTAGATTTTATGGTTAAAGGTGTTCCAATGGTCATTAATAGAATATATTGCCGCTTTATCACTGTGAGTTTACTCCCAAAACAATGTTAATCATCTGAGGTATTTTTTTCGAATTACCTAGAAAACCAAGTTCGCTTGTAAACTCCAGGGAAGTATGTGCCTACCAAACACATTCTTCGGGTATTTGTTACAGGGTGGTTAGGTTCGGGCTCGAACTCGTGACATTCGATCTCGCAGTTCGGACCATCAACCAACTGCACCAACCCTGCTTGCAATATTATGTGAGGTATTTATAATGAAAAATACTTTAATCTTTATACATAAAATCATCCACTATATTACATTGAATGAGAAAAATAAAGTACATTCATCCTTTTGTTATTTAGTTAAGCACCTTCAACGCTTTTCACCAAAATGTAGTAAGCGTCATTATATCATTTACACCTTCAATATTATTGTCATATGGGATCATTTTATATTAAAGCTTAAATATGATTCCAATGTGCATAAATGAATCCATTTTATTTAAGTTTGAAAATTCTTACATGCATTGTTTAATCATACTGATCTTCTAGTAAGGAAATTGCATGTAAATATATAATGGTTGTTCCCTGTATACATTTTTAAGAGGGTCCATTTCGATTCTAAGATGGTCCATTATTTGAATATTGTGTAAACTGTTTCTTACGGACATTAGTTGAATGGGAAATTTGGAATATAACACCTTAGAACAAGATGATGGATTTGATTATAAACACTGCAATTGTTACTTGCATAAAAGCAATCCTTTTTTTACTACAATGGGGGTGCAACATAAGGATTAGTACCAGACTATTTCAATTAACTTCTTATTGTGCTTCAAAATGAAGATTTAATATCCCTCCAATAATATTTTTCAATTCCAGTTTTATATGCAAGTGTTGGAAACAAATGATCTTCGGTTGAGTCATGTACTAGGTCACTGTTTTGAAAATGTTTCGGTGTTCTGCTCAGCGGTGCAAAGAAGTCTAACCAACGTCGCCTCTAGAATAAAACAACTTCTTCTTTTTGATTTGGTATCGATTCGCTTGCACACAATAAACCGACTACACTCAAAAACGACTGCTCGTCTTATGATTTTAAGAAGATAGTTTCGTGGAGAAGAAGATAGGTTTTACAGAGGTAAAAAAATGTCGCTCTCCTTTGGTCTCGTCTAAAAACTAATCAAATAGACGAAATACCAAATCGAACGTGTTACTGAACAGTGGGGTGACGTTGGCTCGAAATTCGGATCTGCAATTTTACCGTTTCAAATAAAATAACGGTCAGAAAACGCAAAAAAAATTCCGTCCAAAAATATAAGTGCTACACCACAACAAGCCCGAGCCCGACCCAGGTCGGGTCGGGTCAAGTCGAGTCGGTCGATCGATGGGCGCGCGTGTGATAGTCATGCATGTTATCCCTCCTCAACACAAAAGCAACATTTAGGTGCCCAAAGGGTCCAATTTAGGAGCTAAGAAACTCGTATATATATATGAGTATCTTTCAATATTCCCTATGGTGTGAGACTCAAGCAATAAATGCACTTATTCCAAAATCTTTAATTTTTAAACAATTCATAAACCTATTTTTTTTAAAACAATTTCCAACAATCCCCCATTTGAATTTTTAAAAATATTTTTCGAGCAGTTTCTGAAAACATAAGATTGTGCATAAACAAAGGTGTCTTTCGACTTGATCGTTTGCATAGTGGATGAGATTCAGTTTTTACTAAAGTGGCACGTAGTTCTTGAACTCTATTCCTGACATCAAATCACACACAATCTTTCTAGAGTGCAATCAGATAAGCCTGTGCATTTATGGCCATGCATTCTATCCTAGTTTAGTGAATGCTATAAGAATTTTGCCCAAAATTCCATAGAAACGGCCACATTTCGACATCCACATATGTGAGTCTATCAAGAGTACTCCTAAAGGTAGGTACTCCATTCTATATTCAGTATAGATCTCATTAAGACTTTCTATTAACTCATTCTCTAATCACTTCAGGAATCCATGCTTCCAAATATACAAAAATAGTGTTCAACTCATATCACTTCACAACTTGTTCTTACCCATTGAACCTAGTTCTTGGGGTCTCTAGTTATTAAGTCGGGTTACCATTGTGCATGACTCAACAATCGGGAAATTGTCCCATTCTTTTAGAGGTTCTAAGTACTTTCTCTCTGGCTACTCCTTTCGTCAAAGGATCGGTCAAATTCCCATCACTGCGTATGTGATCCACTCCAATAGCTCCTTAAGAGAGTAGCTCTCTAATAGTGCTGTACTTATGACGTATTTGTCGTCTCTTACCGTTGTTATAACGGTTCTGTAATCGGTTTTTCCCATAAAGAAATCTCAGTTAGCAGATTCCTTAAGTAATCTGCTTCTTCACTATCTGTGGCTAGTGCTATCATTTCAGACTCCATAGTGGACTGAGCCAAAATAGTTTGTTTCTTAGATTTTCAAGAAACGGATCCACCGGCAATGCTAAAGATATGGCCACTGGTTGCTTTCGAATCATCAGATAAAGTATTCTAGTCTGCACCAGTGTATCCTTCAAGGACAGCTGAAAACTTTTTACAATGTAACCCAAGGTTCATAGTTCGTTTTAGGTTTCTCATGACCCTTTCGATAGCATTCCAGTGCTCTATACTAGGTCTACTATTAAACCTACACAATAATCACATGACATAGGCAATGTCGGGTCTAGTACAATCAATGGCATACCGAAGGTTGCCAATGATGCTTGCATAATCAGACTGTCTTACACCTTCATCAGTGTTCTTAAATAGTTTTACACTAGGATCCTATGGTGTACATGCAGGTTTGCAGTCAAAGTAATTGTATTACTTTAGTATCTTCTCAATGTAATGAGATTGATCCAAAGAAATTCCATTTTCTGACCTAGTAATCTTAATTCCAAGGATTACACTCGCTTCACCTAGATCTTTCATATCAAAGTTGACACTTAACCAAGATTTGACATTGTTTATGACATGAATGTTTGACCCAAAAATAAGTAGATCATCTACATATAGACATATAATAGTGCAAATGCCATTTTCGGATTTATAGTAAATACATTTGTTAATTTAATTAACTTTAAAACCATATGAGATTATTAAGTTATCAAATTTCTCATGTCATTGCTTAGGTGCTTGTTTTAAACCATATAATGATTTATCTAACTTGCAAACTTTATGTTCTTGACCATGAATTACAAAGCTTCAGGTTGGTCCATATAAATTTCCTCTTCTAATTCACCATTTAAAAAAACAGTTTTAACATCCATTTGGTGTATTATTAAATTATGAATAGATGCTAGTGAAATTAGTACTCGAATGGATGTAATTCTAGTTACAGGTGAAAAAGTATCAAAAATGTCTACATTTTCTCTTTGCTTAAACCCTTTAGCTACTAAACGGGCTTTATATTTATCAATTGTGCCATTAGGTTCTAATTTCTTTTTAAGTATCCATTTACAGCCAATAGACTTACAACCAGGTGGTAAATCTACTAAGTGTCAAGTCTTATTGGATTGCAAAGAATCCATCTCATCATTTATAGTCTCATGCCAAAAATGGGGATCTAAAGAAGACAAGGCTTCTTGGAGGTTTAAAGGATCCTCTCTACAGTAAAAGTGCAAAAATCTGAACCATAATCTTTTGAAATTCTTACTCTTTTACTTCTTTTAGGTTCTTTTTTAGAAGATTCATTATGTTCTGTTCTAATAGATATAGTGTTACTTGATGTGCCCCCACTATTCCTCAATTTAAAAGGAAATTTCAATTCATAAAAATCAGCATCATTGGATTCTATTATATTGTGTGTATTCATATCATAAAATATGTATGCTTTGTTATTAATAGCATAACTAATAAATACGCATTCATATACTCTACTTGCTAATTTTATTCTCTTAGGGTCAGGTATATGAACATATGCTAAATATCCCCAAGTTCTAAAATAAGACACATTCGGTTTATAATTTCTTAAGATTTCAAAAGGTGAAATTTTTCTTTTTGACTTAGGAATTCTATTCAAAACATAACACACGGTCAATAAAATTTTCCCCACCAAAGTGATGATGCACCAGAATTAAGTAAAATAGCAACTACTAATTCAGTTAATGTTCTATTTTTCCTTTTAGCTTTACCATTCATTTCAAGTGAATATGGTGCAGTTTTTTCATGTATTATTTCATGTGAGTTATAAAATTCAATAAACAAACTTGATTCATATTCAGTTCCTTTATCACTGCGCAATCTTTTAACTATCTTATTAGGCTGATTTTCAATTTCAGTTATGAAAGATTTAAACATCTCAAATGCATCACATTTATTTTTCATAAGGTATACATAAGTAAAATCAGAGCAATCATCAATAAAAGTGATAAAGTAGAGGTGTTCATTTCTAGTCAAAGTACCATCAAGCTCACATATATCAAAATGAATCAAGTCTAAGAGTTCTGGTTCTCTAATTACATATTTATGTGGGCTTTTTGTTATTTTTTCTTGACTACCACAATCACATTTTTCAAAATCATTTAGTGACATATTAGGGATAATACCGAAGCTACTCATGTTCTTTATTATTCGTTTATTTACATGACATAGTCTAGAAGGACAGATATTAAAATCACACAACATATAAGAAAAAGCAGATATTTTATTAAATTCAACATTCAGTTTAAACATGCCATCAATTGCATAACCCCTACCCACAAACATACCATTCATAGTGATGGTGTACATATCAGCTCCAGTAGTCTGTGTAAACCCAGCCTTATTGAGAAGATAACCTGAAACAAGATTCTTTCTCATCTCTGGAGTGTGCATGACAACTTTCAGAATAACGGTCTTTCCAGTGGTAAACTTCAGCTCTAGCTTCCAGCCTCAGCAACAATAGTGGTGTGAGAGTCTCCCAACAACACTTCCTTATCCTCAGTCTCCGTGTATGTTTTGAACATACCACAGTCATAGCATCATATCTACCCACCAACCTTCTGATCCTCCAACAAGGTGAATCTCATCAGGAATCATCATCGTAAGAGGCTCCTCGGTCAGGTTAGCCTGTGGTGCAGAGCTTGGCATGTTCTGACACTTGCATGCCATATGACCTGATTTAAAGAAACAACCGTCCAGAGTCATTCCTTTGGGGTGGTTTCTATTGACCTCTTTGGTTTCCTTGCGAGTTCAAATTCTGTTTGTTGCAGTTCTGACTAAGCTTGCGGTTCTGATTCTTAAAGCTTTTGGGATTCGATTTCAGAACTGCAGCTTTCTTAGTATTGCTTGAAACAGCAAGCACTTCTTCCTTCATATCCTATTTAAGAGATTCATCCTCAATACGAAGACGAGTTATCAGACTTTCTAATGAAAATTACTTATTTTTATGTCTAAGGTTATTCTTAAAATCCTTCCAACTGGGAGACAATTTGTCAATCAAAACTACTACTTGAAACTGTTCATCCAAACTCATACCTTTTGGAGATGATCTCATGAGCTATTTTCTGAAGCTCATGAGACTGCATCTCTACTAACCTGTCATCCGTCATCTGATACTTGAGGTAGCGGCTGATGACATACTTCTTTGCTCCTGCTTCCCCTATGTCGTACCTTTTTTACAGAACTGTCCATATCTCCCTTGCTGTTTTGTCAGAGTTGCAATAGTCATAGAGATCGTCGCTAAGTCCGTTGAGGATGAAGTTCTTGCACAAGTAATCCTACTCTATCCAATTCTGCAACTCCTTTGATTTCTTTTTCTAGGCTTTCATTTGATCTGGGTCTGCATCATTGGGTCTGTCTGGTAGTTGCGGTTTGTTTGTTATTAGTACAACGACCACCTTCCTCATCTTTAGAAAGAACTCCATCTTCTGCCTCCAGCACTCGAAATGGAGGCCCTCAAACCTGAAGGGTGCAGCAAACACCATAGGGACCTAGAACATTAACGTCGGGGCGTCAACGTCCAAATTTGCAGCAGAAGTCATTGTTGTTGGTGTCGTCTTCAATTTATTGGAAACAAATGATCTTCGGTTGAGTCGTGTACTCACTGTCTTGAAGACGTTTTGGCGTTCTGATCGGGAGTGCAAAGCAGTCTAACTAACATCGCCGCCTATTCTTTCTGATTTGGTATCGATTCGCTTGCATAAAAAAACCGACTCAGTTGCACTCAAAAACGACTGCTCGTCTTATGATTTTAAGAAGATAGTTTCGTGGAGAAGAATATAGGTTTTACAGAGGTAAAAAATGTCGCTCTCCTTTAGTCTCGTCTAAAAACTAATTAAATAAACGGAATACCAAATCGAACGTGTTACTGAATAGTGGGGTGACGTTGGCTCAAAATTCGAATCTGAAACTTTACCGTTTCAAATAAAATAACGGTCAGAAAATGCAGAACAAATTTCGTCCAAAAATATAAGTGCTACACCACAACAAGCCCGAGACCGGCCCGGGTCGAGTCGGTCGGTCAGCACGTGCGGGCACATGTGATGGTCATGCATGGCTCCCTCCTCAACACAAAAGGCAACATTTGGATGTCCAAAGGGCCCAATTTAGAAGCTAAGAAACTCATATATACACACATATATATATATATATGTGTGTGTGTGTGTATCTTTCAATAATCCTTATGGTGTGGGACTCAAGCAATAAATGCACTTATTCCAAGATCTTTAATTTTTAAACAATTCATAAACCTATTATTTTTCAAAACAATTTCCAACAGTAAGTTTCGAGAAGAGCATGCTAGTGAATTGTGAAGAAATAACCGTCGGTTTGTAGTATGTCGAATTCTTAACATTGTACGAAATATGATGATTATGCATGTTATGTATGTTTATGTTGGACTGGTGTATTATGTAATATCTAATCCGTTCCTCTATAGTTTTATTATATCTCCATTACGGTTTTACTCTGATTAGTTACATTGGATTATAGTAGGTTATATATGTATTATAAGGCTGAGGGATATAATGCCGTAGGACTATAGTTTTTTTTAAATTATAGTAGTTAGCAAAGGCTCACAGCCATTGTAAATGCTAAATTAATAACGGCTCGAAGCCATTGCAAAATTTAGCCAATGCCTATTTCAATATTTTACAATGGCTTAGGACCATTGCGAAATGGTTATTTTGGTGTAGTGATTGCCAATCAACATAAGATCGTCGACATATAGCACTAAGAGTATTATAGCATTGCCGTATTCCTTTCTATATATGCATGCTTTCTCTGTGTTTTGATAAAAACTAAACCGTTTGATTACCTTATTAAAACACTTCTTCCAACTCCTTGAAGCTTGTTTGAATTCATAAATGGACTTTAACAACTTGCAAGTCTTGCCCTTACTTCCACTGACCACAAACTCCATGAGCTGTAACATATAGACGATCTCTTCTGAAATCACCATTCTGTAATGCCATCTTTGCATCCATTTGTCATATTTCGTAGTCATTGAATGCAGCAATGGCTAGCATAATCCGAACGGACTTAAGCATGGCTATGGGAAAAAAAGTTTCGTCATAATCAACACCTTAAATTTGACGAAATCCTTTCGCGACTAGCCTAGCTTTATAAGTCTCTACTACCCCATCTGCATTTCATTTTTTCTTAAAAATCAATTTGTAACCGATGGGTTTTATCCCTTTGGGTATGTCCGACAAAGCCATACTTTTTTTGTACAAGGAATCCATCTTGGATTTCATCGCTCCAAGCCGGAGTGCAGAGTCTTTACTCTACAGTGCTTGTTGGAAAGACAAAGGAGTGTCATCATCTAAGACACATTTCCCTTTTTCGCCATCCATAAGAATACCATAGTATCTCTCTAGTGCACGGGATTCTCTACTTGACCTTTTAATAGGTTGCGTGTTTTTGTATATGGCGAACTCGGTTCTCCCACTGGTTTGGTCTCAGTGTTAACTTCTTGGATCTCATCCAGGTCTACAACCTTGCTATTAATTTCTTTTAATAGAAATTCCTTTTTAAAAAAGATAGCATGTCGAGAAATAATGACCTTTTGTTTCTTAGTATTGTAAAATATACAACCCATCGAGTTTTTGGTTTTCCTATATATTTACATAATACTGATCTTGCCTCTAGTTTATTCGAACCGACGTTCTTAACATAGGCCGGCCAGCCCCACACCTTCAAATACTTAAGTTGGGGTTTCTTACCACACTGCATCTCATATGGTGTTTTATGCACATATTAAGTGGGTAACAAGTTCAACATATGTGTTGCAGTTTCCAGCGCATATCCCTAATAGGACAAAGGTAACTCAACCTTACTCATCAGAGAATGAACCATATCTAAAAGAGTTCAGTTCCTTCGCTCTGACACACCATTGTGGTGCAGAGTATAAGGTGGAGTAAATTGAGAGATAGCCCCACTATCTTTTAAGTAGTGTTGGAGTTCTTCTCCAACGTACTCACCTCCTTGATCGGATCGAAGAATTTTTATATTTCGGTTCATCTGATTTTCAACTACATTCTTACACTCAACAAATTTTTCATAGACATCAGATTTGTTCTTCATAAGGTACACATATCCTTATCTTGTGAAATCATCAGTGAACGTAACAAAATAAGAACTATTATCCTTGGTGATTATAAGCATTGGGCTACATATATCACTATGTACTAACCCTAAGAGTTCATCAACTCCTTTATTGCTATCAATGAAGGAGTGCCCAGTCATTGTACCTTTGAGACATGACTCGCATGTATTAAATGGTTCAGAATCAAGTAATGGAAGACAACCTTCGGTTCTTAGTTTGTGGAGTCGTTTCTCACTAATATGACTTAGCCCATCATGCTAAAGATAATTATCATTTATATTGTTAAAAGAATTACTCACATAACAAATATAATTTGTATTGATCACATAAATGCCATTTTCAAGAACACCATCGCGGACTTTAGTTCCATCCAAACTAATGTTTATAACATTATTCGAACAATGAAAAACATATCCAGTCTCAGATAATCTAGAAACAGACAAAATTCCATAAATAAAGCCTTTTACAAAATAACAATTATTTAATATCAATACAACACCACTAGGCAAACATAAATGATAATCTCCTGCTGCCATTGCATCTACGATAGATCCATCAGCAACCAAGAGCCTCATCTCTTCTTTTGCCACGCAGCGCCGATTTCCAAGCCATGTAACGTATTATAAATGTGAGTTCCAGATTCAGTATCTAAAATTCAAGACATCTTATTGATTGCAAAACGATTTCGAATAATAAATGTATCCGATGAAGCTGCAGAACCGTTCTGCTTTCTTTCTTTAACAATCTTTAGGTACTCTGGAAAATTCCTTTTCCAGTGGCCCTTCTTATGGCAATGGTGACATTAACCTTTGTCTTTCGCTTCTTTGAACTCTTCGAAGATGATACCCCACCCTTAATAGCAAGCACAACCCATGGATCCTTCAATTGTGACTTGGCCGACCTCAAGATATTGAGGAGCTCCATGAGATTCACATTCAGTTGGTTCATATTATAATTCAGTATGAACAGTTCATACTGAGGGGTAAGTGAACCAAGGATTAAGTCTACCTGCAATTCATTGTTTATCGTCACGTCCAATTATGAAATCCTATCAATATAGCCCTTTATTATTAGGACATAATCGTCCTCCTTTTGTCCTTTTTGCATTTTGGCGTTGAATAATTTCTCAACAATCTCATACCTCGAAGAACGAGATTTCTCATCAAATAGTGTCTTCAGGCTATTGAATATTTGATGGACAAACAAGATTTAATGATGCCTTTGCAACAACTTGTCTAATGTAAACAACAAAAAAACCTAGGTGATTTCTCGGTTAGCGACCCACTTGTTATAAGCATATGCAGTTCAGGGTAAGTGTTTTCAGTGGGTCAGGTCATAGAAGTACAAGTAACAGACGACAAAAGTCGCTCGTATGTCAATGCTATCTTTATAGCTCTCATCCAATCGACGTAGTTGTTTGGTCTAGTTAGTTTGTCATTTTCACTAAACAATATTGGAGTTGACATTTTCTGCAAGTTTTAATAGGTAGATTATTAGGACAGTGTCATAGTAGATGTTCTTATAATATTAGTATTTAACTTTATGTTTCATTTTACTAATAAGCTCTCGATAGTTTTTACGTTTTGTCAAACCCTAAGTCGAAACATAGAAGTCTGTCTACTTTGCTAGTAGATGTAAGAACTCATCTGTCTTGGAATTTGGCCTTGAGTTTGCTCAACAAGTAATAGCTCCACATACGATGGATAACTCCTTATCAGTTGTATCATATACAATTCCTAACCAATGGTTCCTTGTCTTAATTTCACTTCAACCTTGAGTTTGCTCAACAAATCAAAATGAAATTATTCACTCGTACCCACCATATCGAGATGACATAAGTATAGTATATGTACCTTGAGTTTGCTCAACAAATACATTTAGTTTGTGGCCACCCAACTTTTTCGACCCTCGGAAATCGATAGTAATACATCCACAGTATTCACGTGCCGCGATCCCAAGTGCCGGAAGGGTAAATTGTCAAGAGTAGGAAGAAAAAGAAGACAAAACAGAATCTTACTCGAATGGAATAACATATATTATTTCAATATAAAACCTTTACAGCGGAAAATCTTTTAAAACATATATAAAAGTCTAACCTAGATTCAGTTTGGACAGTTATAATACATCTGTCCTTACATTAGCTGAAAAACAAACAACACACAGTGCAGTGGAAAATAGAATACGTCCATACGTTGATGAAGATCTCCAGCTCTTCTTTGAAAACTCCAAGCGTCTTCAGCTAATCCTGAAACTACTTGGATCTGACCCGAGTATAAAAATACCCGGATCAGACTGGCAAACCAACGTGGGAAACACGAATCTTAAATGACAGTGTCGTAGATCAAAGATTGGTGACAAAAACCTTTTGAAAAGAAAGAGTATCTTATAAGACCACGCCGCATATAAACACGAACATGTTTTTACCTTATGATAACTAAAACATTTTTATCAAATCATTTGATATTATTTTTAATGACATTCTTTGAAAACACTTTCCAAGTAAACATATTCAAATAGCCGAAACTATTACCATTATTAAATGCCAGCATACTAGGCTCTACAATCAAAATGGCAGACACGTATTGGAGAATGGATTTCCAACAAATGACCAGGAAAAGGACTACCTTCTAGCGGTACATCTCCAGAGGAAAGTACCGAGGCCTAACTGATGGTCCTCTACCAACACAAGACCGGCCTACCTCTAACTAGATAGTATCAAATATGTCATCACCTCGGTCGTTACCGACCTATCCGAGAGCTCTCTTTGCATACACCACATTAATTTAAACCCTGACGTCATAGCGGAAATAAATATATCTAAAAGAGGATGATCATACCCTAATGGTTGCGAACCACATAGCATTGCCGCATCTACCCTGTTTTAGTCATTTCCAGGTGCGACGCCTGAGGTAGCGATTACCTTTCACATAGAACATCAACTTTTCACTTTGAATACCACATGCCATTAATCACACAACTGATTTCTACTAACGCATAACTCCTGAGTCCGTTCGTTTTAGGAAAGGGTGTTAAGCAAGGAGAAGTTGCCTTCTCCACCACCAAACAGATGATACGTTTATAGAGATAATTAATGTGATTTTAAAATGCAATGTCAGACATTCATTCATACAAGTTGTTCAGGAACATGAAAAACCGAAAGCACTTCTCCTACCACATCTTGTCGGGAATTACCCTTATGATTAGTAGCGATTGTCCTTGCAAATCGAAGATTTTCATAACAGAGCACTACTGCCTCCAAAAGTATATGATATGGTAATTTACCCGAGGGTCTAGTGGCAAGCAGCCCTACATCATGAAGATCTTCGTCTTCAATTGTCTTTGACTTCAACCTGTTTTATTTCCAAAGCGTAAATTGGTTTGAAGTGGTTTTCGGATAGGAATTGGCTAAATCCGACCCCGGTTCCTTCGAAATCCAATCATCGATAAAAAGGTATTTAGGTTTACAGGTGATTATCACAAAACATTCAATTAATTAACCTTTATTTAAATCAAATTTCTCTTAGAGATATATTCATTAAATCTTTCCTTTTTCTTTTTCAGAGTATATGGAATCATTAAGCCTCAATTATCAAATCCTTGGGTTAATTAAAACCCTTTTTAAATCTTAGAATAATCCCAAATCATTATACCTTTTACATAAGGAAATATTTCCAAATCATTTCTTTAATCTTAATCAAAGATTTTATAACTTTTAAATGGGTTAAAAACAATGTTATTTAAGACATCGTTTACTGTAGACCCAAACCAATTTGTATTGAGTAAAAGACTAAACTAATCATACCAAGATTAATTTTCATATTCAACTCGTACTATTCATGGAATAACGGTGGAATAACCTTTTAAATTCACACCGATAATACAAGTTCCCTTCTCGGACCTTAATACAAAGTTTAACCAGAATATTCTTTTATTAAAATCTGGTATACTTTGACTCTTTAAAAACTCTTTACTTTTGGAAAATTCTTGATCGACTCTAAACCTTAATCATCATTATAAACTTCCAAACCATAATTTAAACACTTAATTATATATTTAAAAACATTTATGAATGATTCAGGAAAGAATCATTAAATTTGAAATCATTATTTAATTGTTATTGGAAACCGCCGTAAAAAGTGCTGCGAATAATGCTTTTAAAAGATTATTTGATCAACACGACTTTTCTAACTTTTGAAAATTCATATTTATAACTTAAATCTTTTTTAAATCCATTTTTAATAGATTTATAAAATTTATTTCATATTTTTAATCATTTAAAATATCCATTTATATAGAATTTAAACTGTGGTCACTTTACTGTAGAAGCGCGATTTCTTTTATGAAAACTTGATTTGCTCATATTTTAAAATCTACTAAATGAAATCTAAATCCTTTTCTTTTGTTTGAAAACTATGATTATAAGAGTCCGGATAATTCTTATTTCAAAATTTTCCAACTCTGAATCCATCGTATAAATGGGTTTACCTTACTGTAGCGCGAAATCACAAACTACCATTACGAGATGCGTCTTTTTGACTCAAAATTTTATTTCCTTTTCAAAATTTGTCGAAACACTTTTAAATATTTATAAAACATTATTAAATCATTTTAAACCATTTTCAAAAGGTTTAAACATTCCATATATGCCATTTCATTTACATATTATATATTATTATAATACCATTTTCAACCTTTTTAGATAATTTAAAATCATTAAGAGGCTAAATAATTTACATACACATATTTATGGATTTTAAATTCTCATTTTATTAACTATGGTTAATTTTTAGCCATTTCTCTTATCATTCATCAACCCAAGTAACCATCCATCTTAACAATCATATAACCAATCAATTAATCATCCAAGTAATCAACCAAATTTAAACCATCCAAGATATTATATTTTCATATTATTAAACTTGGAATTATTAGTTAATTAAAAAATGAGTACTCCCCATTAATTCAAGTACTCACCATTAATTTGGAAAGTGATTTCCTTTGTACTTATCGATGTGTCTTAATGTGACTTTTTAAAACAGTTTCACAACTACATCAAACAATCCACACTTTATGTAAGCATTTATAGAAATCATATCACATCATCATACATGTGTGTATATATATAGATATAGATATTAAATAGAGTTTCTCACCAATATCCAAACTGTTTCACTTCCTACCAACATTCAAACTAATACATGCTTCACTAACTACTTCATACTCCATTTAAACATTACCAAGCAACTTCTTCTTCCTTCCAAGTGCTCGGCCAAGGCTTGAGATGGAGGTCGGCCAAAAGTATAGAGAAGAAGTGGTGGATCTTTCACCTTTAATTCTCAAAACTAGATCCGAAAAATAGGTCATCTTCTATCTGATTTTTGACCCTCTGACTCTCAAAATTTGAAAAAGTTATTAACTGGAAAGTTGTTGAAAATTGTTTTCTCTTGAATTTAAAAAAGAGTCACTTGATTTTGAGTTGTTTTGAGGGAGATGTGATTGAATGAAGAAGAGGTATTCTACGATTGAAAAAAAATCAAACCTAAAAATACACTTGAAAGAAATGGAATTTTGGCATAGCTAAGCTCAAAAATGGAAGAAGTGGTAAACATGAAAACTATAGCCCACTGGAATTTCATATGATCTGAAGAAAGAATTTCTTTATTTGGATCATATTTGAGGAAGTTATGATCATAAGAAACAGAGCTATTCTCGGCCATAAAAACTGGGTCAGAGAATGCACTGGAAAGAAGTTGGTTTTTGACATATCTAATATCAGAATGGGAATAAGTGGTCAACATGAAAGTTGTAGCCACTGGAATTCCATATAATTTGAAAAAAAATATTCCCCATTTGGTTCTGTTTTGAGGAAGTTTTGGCCATGAGAAGAAGAGGTAAAATATGGAGAAGGATGAGTTCGATTTTGAAGCGAATGGATATCAATTTCATTTTGTATATTTTGTATATATTTCGACATTATTTCTTTCTAATTTTTTTCTATGGATTGGAAGCCAATAGAGAGGAGAGGAAGAAGATGAAGAAACTTGAAAAAGAGAGAAGAGAAGGTGTGAATGAAAGTGGAGATGGAGGTGGGTATTTATAGGGTTAGAAAATTTGTAAAATATCTTTACGTGCAAAGACCAAAATACTCTTCCTTCAAAATATCTCTTACACCACATCTTTTCCATCACTTTATGTCATCCTTACTTACTTCTTAAGGGTTGAACCTAGATGCATTTGTGGACTAAGGTGGAAATTTGCCTTGGTTTTGGTGAGATTTGATTTGATGTTTGTTTTTTTTCGAAAAGAAAATATCTTACTTACTTTTACTAATTACAATCTTGAACTTTCTAACCAAGCTTAGTAAAAGTAAACTTTGTTTAGTTATTTTGTTTTACATGCCATGTTATAAAATGTGTATACATACATGTTAACAAAGGTGCACTAACGTTGCGACAATTTCCGTTTGACGAACGGTCGAAAATCCGAAAAACGATTATCGGTCACATTTTCAGTTTTTAATTAAACAATTTATTTATGTAAACAACTTGAAAATACATTCCTTACCATATTTAAATAATTAAAATAAGTTTATTTAAGTTATAAAACCATTTTAATAATATTAAAATCCAATATAAAAACATGACATTGAATTTTCAATATACGGTGAAGTTTGAACATCTTTGTAAAACAAGTTTATATATTTATAAAACCTTTATAAATCAAATTATTATCATTATTAAATGGATTTGAAATGTATTACTCATCGAAATGAATTATTTATCCTTTAAAACAATTTCTTGAATACATATCCTACTTAATCAGAATCCGACTTTTGTTAATTTTACGATGAAAATTAAAAATCTCTATTTTTGTAAACGAATTCAAAAAAATAAGTTCACCATTCTTATTTATCGCATAAAACATGATTATTTAAGTTTGAAAATTCTATATTTGAATATTTAAATAAAATAAAAATTCCATTTTCAAAGTGGTAAAATTTTAGGTCGTTACATTCTCCCCTCCTTAAAAGAAATTCGTCCCCAAAATTAAACCCCAAACAAAAGTTTGCCCAAAACATTATTTCACAAACTTAAACCCATAAGGTGTACCTAAATCGTCCGTATAAAATATCAGATTCGATCTTCTATTCGAATACACAACTTTTCTTCCGAACTAGTATCGATCCTCCGATCCTCTAGTGCGGACTCTAATCAGGCTCCTTGATCAGAAACCCTTGTTTTCCTTGCATAGCCCTCAACTATGATAGAAAACCTGAGCACCCAACCAAAAATCCTCGTTAATGTTCACTGTCAAGAATCGAGTGATAAATCCTTTTTGGATTGGTGTAAACACCTCAAAGTCTTGTACTCGAATCTTAGATCAAAATCGTGTGACGAAATGATCTACGTACAACTTACATATTTATTCCTATTGGTTTTTTTCTTTCTTAACAATAACAAATTCTTTTTATTTACATCCTTTATTGTTTACATTCATTTTTTCCCTTAGTATATTTCCTTTGGTATTGATAACACTTAGGAACCCTTCTCTAAAATTTTACTTAAGTTTATAAATACATACAAACACAACTTTGTTATAATAAACCTTTTAAAACTTATGTTTCATAACCATTTACTTCATACTAAATCCATTTTTTCCCGAATTATCTCTTAAAACATTAGGTAAGTGTATAAGTAGTTCATGACTTAAATCTATATTTGTATAATACACCTTTACATCCTAAGAGTACATATACATATCCCAAATTTCAAATTGGTTTTACCTAATCGAGGTGTTTAACTAATTTAAAACTTTTTGTAATTTACTATCATCTCAAATTCATAAGTTATAAAACTTATTCCTTATATTTTTATAAAACACTTAGCTTCCATTACCCTATCAAAATTTTGGAAATCCCGACTATCCAAAATCGCTGAAATTCCATTTTATCCTATTAATTTGTGATCCAAAATCATCTTTGGTTTAAACATTTTTATAAAGATGCTTCTTTATTACCAATCAATTTATTAATTAATGATTCACATTATCTCTTAACTTAAGAAAATTATATAGATCGAGTAACTCCAAAATAACACCAAGGAACTTAGTACTACCAATAGTATCATATATCTGCTTAACTAGAAGGGTAATACTTAAGAGAAGTGTTTATCATCCGAACACATCTCCTGCCCAGTTTTAGTTACTTTCAAACCATTCAAACTAGTTATCCTAAGATACTTCTTTTCAACTTTATTTTAAACAATACATTACGTATTTTTTTAACAAGTTATTTACTATTTTGTTTATAAAACCCCGTTTATATATCCATTTCTTATAATCATCGTAACTTCCTTTTAATCGTATTAAACTTTCAAAATTCTTTTCCAAAATACTAGGATTTAAATTCTCAAAATTTATATACAATACTTTCCACATTTAACTTTTACAAAATCGTTTTATTTGCAAAACATACTCATAAATTGGTCTTAAATAAACTTCTTAATCTTAAACCAATCTTATTATCAAATACCTTATAGCCAAATCGTGAACATAATTCACAAGGTATTTGTACTTAAACTTTTATATCAAACAATTTGATCAATTAATGATAATAACTGAATATTATCATTCCTTAACAACCAAATACTCAATAAATAACTATATCATTTTGAAAATATCTTTTATATCCAAAATATAATCCTAGGTAAAATTATTTCATTTACCAATTTTTTTTCCCAAAAAAAAATTATTTTATATAATATTAACAAATACGTGCTCATATACATAATACTCTCAACTCATTCTAGGACATCACTTACCCTCTCTCTAATGAGTTACTCATCCTAGGGTATTTCTAACCCTATCTCTGATGAGTCTTTACCCCACCACAACCAAGGTTCTCGCTTAATCTTCAACTCTGATACCATGCTACGACGGCCCAACTTTTTCGACCCTCGAAAATCGACACTAATACATCTATGGTATTCATGTACCGCAATCCCAAGTGCCGAAAAGGTAGATTGTCATGGGTAGAAAGAAAAAAAGACAGAACAGAATATTACTCAAATCGAATAACATATATTATTTCAATATAAAATATTTACAGCGGAAAATCTTTTAAAACATATTAGAGTCTAACCGAGATTCAGCTTGGACAGTTATAATACACCTGTCCTTACATTTGCTGAAAAATAAACAACACACAATGCGGCGGAAAATAGAATACGTCCATACGTTGATGAAGATCTCCAGCTCTTCTCTGCAAACTCCAAGCATCTTCGGCTAATCCTAAAACTACTCAGATCTGACCCGAGTATAAAAATACTCGGATCAGTCTGGCAAACCAGCATGAGAAACACGAATCTTAAATGACAGTGTCATAGATCAGAGATTGGTGACAAAAACCTTTTGAAAAGACATAGTATCTCATATGACCACGCCGCACATAAACACGAACATGTTTTTACTTTAGGAGAAGTAAAAAAAATTACCAAATCATTTGATATTATTTTTAATGGCATTCTTTGAAAACACTTTCCAAGTAAACATATTCAAATAGCTGAAATTGTTACCATTATTTAATTCCAGCATACTAGGCTCTACAACCAAAATGGCAAGCACGTATTGGAGAATGGATTTCCAACAAATGACCAGGTAAATGACTAACTTCTGGCAATACACCTCTAGAGGAATGTAATGAGGCCCAACTGATGGTCCTCAATCAACACAAGACCGACCAACCTCTAACTAGATAGTACCGAATATGTCATCACCCCAGTCGTTATCGACCTATCCGAGAGCTCTCTTTGCATACACCACATAATTCAAAACCCGACGTCATAGCGGGAATAAATTTATCTAGAAGGGGTTGATCATACCCTAATGGTTGCGAACCACATAACCTTGCCGCATCTACCCTATTTAAGTCATTTCCAGGTGCGAAGCCCAAGGTAGCGATTACCTTTCACATAGAACATCAACTTTTCACTTTCAATGCCACATTGTCATTCCATAATCACACAACTGATTTCTACAAACGCATAACTCTTGAGCTCGTATGCTCGGAAAAGGGTGTTAAGCTAAAAGAAGTTGCATTCTCTGTTAGTCCATGAGATGATGGTTTTGATGACAACAACCTTAGAATAGATTATAAAATATAAATACTAACATTACAAGTTTAGATATATATGTATATGCAGGATATAACCATGCAGGTATCAAGAATGAAGACTGTACAGTATAAAGATTCAAGATATAGAGATAGAAGACTCATGAGTAGCAAGATTATCAAGAGTTCAAGATTTCAAGGTTAAGTTTGTTTTATTAGGAATAGTTGTTAAAACTCGTAGAAAAGCACTGGCATCTTAATATCCAATTTATTCGTGGAATGGAATCCACTTCGAGCCCGTTAAAGGGATGGAACCCTAAGTAGGATGGAACCTACAAAAATCTAGTGGGACATTGTTTTGTATCCACTAAGCTTAATTCAAATGAGTTTTCAAAATTATCTTGTTTTCGAAATGATTTCAAAACTTTCCTTTTAAAAAGATTCAAAACCCTCGATTCCGTTTTTAAAATAATTTTAGCCTCAAAACATCTTTATTTTCAGAGTCAAAATTTCTCCTGATTTTAAACTATCTTTTCAAATAATATATTTAACATTTAAATTATTTATACTTTGATTTAAATTATAGTTAAATAATATATATATTGTTCTTTATATTTACTTATGAATTTCAACTATATTCAAGTATATTTATAAAGTTTTAATATAAGATAAATATTATTTTTATAGAAATTCAAAACATCAAATTTGGCTGAGGGATGTCGACATGCCCATAGGCACCATGTCGACATGGTGACAGTTTAATTCAAAATTCAAATTTCAAAAGAAGTGTCTATTCGCCATAACTTTTCATGAATGGTCATGGCTGTTGTTCTTCTATAAATAGGGGTCAGTTTCAACGAATTTTATAACACTTTTCTCTGATTTAACTTCTCTTCTTCTTCTCCACTTTCTTATTTACAAATTACACCATTACTCTGCCGAAATCAATATCGAATCTAACTAGATAATTTCTGGTTTTGATTCTCTTCACTATCTCTACAAGATCCAAGTGCTAATCTGAGTTATAGACTTTTTGTAATCAATTGAGCGAGAGAAGGTGTGATTGTAGCCCTGGAAATCAATTGGGTGAACTTGTTGCCCCGGAAATCAAGTATCCCTACCCAGAGGATTGTGATTCTGGAGGGTGTACCTCGTAGCCTTGAAACCGAGGGTTGTAATTGTTGAATTGATTTTGAAAGGAAATCTGTACTTAGTTGTGCGGGACTGGATGTAGGGTAACTCCGAACCAGTATAAAATCCGGTGTGTTCTTTCCTTTACTGCTTTTACTTTATATTTGCATCTGTGGTTGATTCTGTGTTCATATCTGTGTCTGATTAGTGTATACATTGTTAACAAAGTAAGATAAACTCAAAAAGATTAACAAATTTCTTAAAACACTATTCACCCCCCCTCTAGTGTTAATTCTAGCCTTAAGATCCTTAATCCGCATTTCTCACATTCTCCGCCACCAAACAGATGCTACGTTTATAGAGATCAATTAACGTGATTTAAAAATGCAATGTCAGACATTCGTCCATACAATTTGTCCTGGAATATGACAAACCGAAGGCACTTCTCCTACCACATCCTGTCGGAAATTAGCCCTAGGATTAGTAGCGATTAGTCCTTGCAAATCGAAGATTTTCATAACAGAGCACTACTGCCACCAAAAGTATATGATATGGTAATTTACCCGAGGGTCTAGTGGCAAGTAGCCCTACATCATGAAGATCTTCGTCTTCAACCTGTTTTACTTCCAAAGCGTAAATTGGTTCGAAGTGGTTTTCGGATAGGAATCACCCAAATCCGACCCCGGTTCCTTCGAAATCCAATAATCGATAAAAAGGTATTTAGGTATATAGGTGATTATCACACAACATTCAATTAACTAACCTTTATTTAAATCAAATTTCTCTTAGAGATATATTCATTAAATCTTTCCTTTTTCCTTTTTAGAGTATATGGAATCATTATGCCTCATTTATCAAATCCATTGGTTAATTAAAACCCTTTTTAAATCTTAGAATAATCCCATATCATTACACCTTTTACTTAGGAAAACATTTCCAAATAATTTCTTTAATCTTCATCAAAGATTTCATAACTTTTAAACGGGTCAAAAACAATGTTATTTAAGACATCATTTACTGTAGACCCCAAACCAATTTGTATCGAGTAAAAGACTAAACTAATCATACCAAGATTAATTTTCATATTCAACTTGTACTATTCGTGGAATAACGGTGGAATTACCTTTTAAATTCACGCGGATAGTACAAGTTCCCTTCTCAGACGTTAATATAAAGTTTGACCAGATTATTCTTTTATTAAAATCCAGTTTACTTTGTTTCTTTAACAACTCTTTACTTTTGGAAAATTATGAATCTCATTTCAAGGAAAATGCAGTCCGAGTTAATTAAATTTACAATCACATCCATTGGGCCTGTCCAGATAGCTTGGAAGAGTAGAAAACTGGTTTTCCAAACTCAAGCCTAGACACTATCTCTCTGTCACCCATAAGGCGGTTAAGTTATCTGATCGAGTCTAAATCTTAATTATCATCATTATAAAAACTTCCAAATTGTCATTAAAATACTTAATTATTTATTTAAAAATATTTATAAAAGATTTAGGAAAGAATCGTTAAGGTTGAAATCATTATTCAATTGTTATTGTAAACCGCCGCAAAAAGTGCTGCGAATAGTGATTTTAAAAGCTTATTTGATCAAGACGACTTTTCTAACATTAGAAAATTCATATTTATAAATTAAATCTCTTGTAAATCCATTTTAAATAAATATATAAAATTTATTTCATATTTTTAATCATTTAAAATATCCATTTATATAAAATATAAACTTTGGTCACTTTACTGCAAAAGCGCGATTTTCTTCTAAAAACTTGATTTGCTCATATTTTAAAATCTACCAATTGAAATCTAAATCCTTTTCTTTTGGTTGAAAACTATGATTATAAGAGTTCGGATAATTCTTATTTCAAAAAATTCCGACTCTGAATTCATCGTATAAATGGATTTACCTTTTTGTAGCGTGAAATCACGAACTACCGTTACACGACGCGCCTATTTTAACTCAAATTTTCATTTCCTTTTCAAAATTTATTGGAACACTTTTAAATGTTTATATAACATTATTAAATCATTTTAAACCATTTTCAAAAGGTTTAAATATTCCATATATATCATTTCACTTACATATTATAATATCTTTTTAACCTTTTTAGATAATTTAAAATCATTAAGAGGCTAAATAATTTACATACACATATTTATGGGTTTTAAATTCTCATTTTATTAAATATGGTTAATTTCTAACCATTTCTCTTATCAATCATCAACCCAAGTAACCATCCATCTTAACAACCATATAACCAATCAATTAATCATCCAAGTAATCAACAAAATTTAAACCATCCAAGATATTTTATTTTCATATTATTAATCTTGGAATTATTAGTTAATTAAAAAATGAGTACTCATCATTAATTCAAGTACTCACCATTAACTTGGCAAGTGATTTCCTTTGTGCTTATCGACGTGTCTTAACGTGACTTGTTAAAACAATTTAACAACCATATCAAACAATCCGTACTTTATGATCAAAACATATATAAGCATTTATAGAAATTTGATCAGATCATCGTACATGTATATATATATATATGTGTGTGTGTGTCTATATATATATATATATGATTAAATAGAGTTTCTCACCAATATCCAAACCATTTTACTTCCTACCAACATTAAACTAATACATGCTTCACTAACTACTTCATACTCCATTTAAACATTACCAAGCAACTTCTTCTTCCTTCCAAGTGCTCGGCCAAAGCGTGAGATGGAGGTTGGCCGAAAGTATAGAGAAGAGTTGGTGGATCTATAACCTTTAATTCTCAAAACTAGATCCGAAAAATAGGTCATCTTCCATCTGATTGACCCTCTAACTCTCAAAATTTGAAAAAGTTGTTAACTGGAAAGTTGTTGAAAATTGTTTTCTCTTGAATTTAAAAAAAAGTCACTTGATTTTGAGTTGTTTTGAGGGAGATATGATTGAATGAAGAAGAGGTATTCTTCGATTGAAAAAAAATCAAACCTGAAAATACACTTGAAAGAAATGGAATTTTGGCATAGCTAAGCTCAAAAATGGAAGAAGTGGTAAACATGAAAGCTATAGCCCACTGGAATTTCATATGATCTAAAAAAAAGAATTTCTTTATTTGGATCATATTTGAGGAAGTTATGATCATAAGAAACAGAGCCATTCTCGGCCATAAAACTAGGTCAGAGAATGCACTGGAAAGAAGTTGGTTTTTGACATATCTAATATCAGAATGGGAATAAGTGGTCAACATGAAAGTTGTAACCACTGGAATTCTACATGGTTTGAAAAAAATTCCCCATTTGGTTCTGTTTTGAGGAAGTTATGGCCGTGAGAAGAAGAGGTAAAATATGGAGAAGGATGAGTTTGATTTTGAAGCGAATGGATATCAATTTCATTTTGTATATATTTCGACATTATTTCTTTTTAATTTTTTTCTATGGAATGGAAGCCATTAGAGAGAAAAGGAAGAAGACGAAGAAGGTTGAAAAAGAAAGAAGAGAATGTGTGAATGAAAGTGGAGATGGAGGTGGGTATTTATATGGTTAGAAAATTTGTAAAATATCTTTACGTGCAAAGACCAAAATACCCTTCCTTCAAAATATCTCTTACACCACATCTTTTTCATTACTTTATGTCATCCTTACTTACTTCTTAAGGGTTGAATCTAAATGCATTATGGACTAAGGTGAAGATTTGCCTTGGTTTTGATGAGATTTGATTTGATGTTTGTTTTTTCGAATAGAAAATATCTTACTTACTTTTACTAATTAAAATCTACAACTTTCTAACCATGCTTAGTAAAAGTAAACTTTGTTTAGTTATTTTGTTTTACATACCATGTTATAAAATGTGTACATATACATGTTAACAAAGGTGCACTAACGTTGCGAAAATTCCCGTTTGACGGACGGTCGAAAATCCGAAAAATGATCATCGGTCACATTTTCAGTTTTTAATTAAACTATTTATTTATGTAAACAAAACATGAAAATACATTTTTGACCATCTTTAAATAATTAAAATAAGTTTATTTAAGTTATAAAACCATGTTTAATAATATTAAAATCCAATTTATAAAAATACGACATTGAATTTTCAATATACGGTGAAGATTAATCATCTTTGTAAAACAAGTTTATATATTTATAAAACATTTATAAATCAAATTATTATCATTATTAAATGGATTTGAAATGGATTATTCATCGAAAAGAATTATTTATCCTTTAAAACAATTTCTTGAGTACATATAATACTTTATCGGAATCCGACTTTTGTTAATTTTACGGTAAAAATCCAAAATATCTATTTTTATAAACAAATTCAAAAAATAAATCCACCATTCTTATTTACCACATAAAACATGATTATTTAAGTTTGAAAATTCTATATTTGAATATTAAAATAAAATAAATATTCTATTTTCAAAGTGGTAAAATTTCAGGTCATTATATAGTTATTTTAACTCGTCTATTCGATATATTAATAAGACTACACATAACATCCCTAGCTTAAGTTTGCTTAACAACTAAGGATTATGCGAGTAATTATGTGTGTGTGTGTGGACAACACGATATTAAAGATTCATAATCTTTAGTATATTAAATTGAGTGATATAGACTTATGGAATAACGTATTTCTTTCGAAATACCCTCGTGATTCAAGTGTTAGACATAT
The DNA here is from genome assembly GCA_030737815.1 of Allium fistulosum. Lineage (NCBI taxonomy): Eukaryota > Viridiplantae > Streptophyta > Magnoliopsida > Asparagales > Amaryllidaceae > Allium > Allium fistulosum. The sequence continues at coordinate 1,095,994,915 of CM060905.1, forward strand.
CGAGAATTACGGTTTATGAACATTTACGTATGTCTTTATTTCTTAAGTTTATTTAGGATTTCTCTAATATTCCGCCTTTAGTTTATACATTTATATTATATAAGTTTTATTATATATATTTTTATATTTTAATTAACTTATACAATAGTCTATGTATAACATTATATTAATTAAATCATATTTAATTAACTTCATTTAATTCACACTTTAATGAATTGTATATTATTCAATACATATTATATTAAATGTTTATATACTATAACTTTTATAATAACACACACATGTATGTATGCATGTATTTTGATTTAATAATTAATTTATTTTATTAAATAATTTATTTTATTTTTTTTGAATTTCGAAAATTATTTTATATACATACATGTATACTTACGTTGTCTTAAACATTTCATGACAACATAACATATATAACTATATATTATATATGTATATGTGTGTGTGTGTTATATATGTATATATAAAATCACTAAAACAAATATATCCTATTACAACATCAAAAAAGTATTATAATATGGGTTTCGTAACATTTTTGCAAACGTGGTATTAAACCAAGTTGTAATAGGATTGACATCTTTGACAACGCTTTTCAGATGTAGCGAAAAACGTTGTAATAAAACTTGTTACATCTGATTTTAGATGTTGTGGTGTATTTTTTCATAACATATTCTAAATGATGAAATATGCTTTTTTACAACATTTTTTAAATGCCGCGGTAAAAATTTTTCCAACTTTTTTAAAATGTTGTGGTATATTTTTTACTTTTAGAAAAAATAAAATACGTGGACTCTCATGTTATTATTAACGTAAATACAGTAATTTAGAAATTTCAACGACACAAACTATAAGCTACACAATTCAAAATTGCTTCCATTCAAATTAAGTCAACGATTTATTAACGCAAATAATATTACATTTAATTTCAAAGAAACATTCATATCAAAATTCAAAATCCATATGAATTTCACAAAGACCACAATAGCACAACTTGAACATACATAGCATAAAAAATTATCACAATTGAAATGTTAAGAAACTTACAAATAACGCAAATAATACTCGGGTTAAATCTTCATCATTACTAGCTTTTGATTTTTTCCAACTTTTTCCCATTCAAGACCGTGTGTTAGAGGCATTAACATAGAAGAAATAAAATGAATTTAAAGGAGTCGAATAAAAATGGACAAAAAGATGACGGTGATCTTAGAAAATTAGCAGATGAATATAATTCTGCTCTACTTGTTAGTGACGATGATCCAACCGACACCAATTTAAATACATCCATGACAAATGCCAAAGCAAAATTGGAAAAACAAATTAGCACACATTATCAAAATGATGTTCAAACATCAGAAGTAGATTGGCAAAACTCAAAGTTCTTCTATGCAATAATATGTCCTTGAGGTAATTTAGGAATAACATACAAGCATTGCTTAATTATCAAGGCGATATGATATATAATGCAAAATTTATTGCATCCGAAGCAGTTGACTTTTATACAAACTTATATGATGTTAAATTTTGTGACACTATATGATGGAGAATTGAAGGGGATGAATGTAGCTTCGTGTCGGAGAAAACGGTTTGCAAATCGGAGTCCGGAGGAAGAAGATAGGAGGGGAAGTGCTGTTTTTGTTGCTGTTTGAGGTCAGATGTCTGGCTGAGAGGGCCAGACGTTTGACGAGGTTCAGGCTGGTTCCCGAAACCTTCTGCAGACATCTGGTCCCTCTGGCCAGACGTCTGGGCCTGTCTAGTTCTGTCATATTGAACCTGGCTCAGACATCTGAGGCCAGAGGTCAGACGTCTGAGGCGGTATAATCCTGTTTTTTCCTGGACCGGGTTTTCTGAGCTGTTTTGTGATTTGTGAAGGGCAAAGTGGTCTTTCACCAAGGTTTTCTCTATTAGTATATATACTCTCTTCAGGTCTGATAGAAGAAGTGGATCAAGCAATCTAATCTAGGGTTTAGTCCTCCATTAATTAGGGTTTTAGGCAAAACTCTATTTCTTCAATTCTAATCTCCACAAACATTGATTCTTATTGAATAGAACATTGTAATCAATCTCTTGTACTCTTCTCTTTTGGTGATAATAAAAGATCTCTCTCAAAGTGGATGTACACTAACGCGACGTTAGTGGAACCACTATAAATCGGTGTGTGATTTACTGTTTTCGTTATTGCTTATTATTCTCTATTGCTTGTGGTGTTATTGTGATCGTGTTTGGATTTGGTTTTATTGAATTCTTCGAGTGTTTGGTTGTTTTGCACTATCTATCACGATCTAGCTTTTCCGCGTGCGTTTGGGGATTTTAGTTTGAGCGGTCTCGATTGAAATCCACCATAACATTTGGTATCAGAGCTTTGGAGTTGGTATGTGGCTGTTGAAATGCCGGAAACGATAACTCTGAAAATTCAATGGCTAGTTCAAGTGGTATAGCGCCGTATGTACGTGGGTCGTATGTGGCGTCGGGATCGCAATTGGTAATCGACAAGTGGAATGGCGATAATGATTTTGAAAAGTGGCAATGGAAGATGAAAGCGGTTCTAAGGAGGAATCAGATACATCGAGTGGTGTTTGATACTCATTTGTTGCCGGTGGACATCTCGGATGTTGAGAGAGAAGAAATGGAAGAGTGGGCATTTACTACACTTCAACTTGCTATGGGAGAGAATGTGATCTCCGAAATTAGTGGTGAGACCACCGCTAAGGGAATTTGGGACAAGTTGGAAGAATTGTATATGAAAAAGTCTCTAACTAATCGTTTGATCTTGTTGCGAACATTTTTCACCTATAAGATGAAAGAAGGAACTTCGCTAAAGGCACATTTAAATGTGTTTGATGATTTGCTTATGAAGATGAAGGCAGTAGATTTGAAGATTGAGGAAGAGCAAAAGGCGATGATATTGTTATGTTCGTTGCCGGACCGTTATACGAGTTTCTCAAATAGTTTGATCTATAGCCGGGATACATTGACGTTAGATGATGTCAAAACGGGTCTTCTTAGTGAGGAATTGAGAGATCAAATGAAGGAGTTGAGTGTTGGTGGTAGTAGTGCCGGTAATGGTCAAGGTTTGTTTGTGGAGAAGGAAAGATATGTGAAGAAGGACAACCGGGGGCGTTCTAAATCAAGGAATCCCGGTTGGAGAGGAAAATCAAAGGAAAGGAAAGGCAAGTGCTATATTTGTAAGAAACACGGTCATTGGAGAAATGAATGTCCGGACAAGGAGAAGGGTAGAAGGGAAGTAGCATCTTCATCTATAGCTGTGGAGAGAGGTGTTGGTGAGGAAGACGTAGATGTGTTGACGGCGGTAGCATCAGATGTTTCCGGAAGTGAGTGGGTGCTCGACTCGGGGGCGTCGTATCATATGACGCCTAATAGGAATTGTTTTTCTTCTTTTGTTGCTAAAGAGGGAAATTCAATTATTATGGGAAATGGTGCTATGTGTAGGTCTCAAGGCGTTGGTTCCGTGCAAATTCGAATGTTTGACGGAGTGGTTCATACTCTCACTATGTACGCTATGTTCCGGGACTTCGAAAGTCTCTTATCTCTTTGGGGCAATTGGATTCTCTTGTATGTAAGATCACTATTGAGAGTGATAGTTTACGGGTTTCGAAAGGGGCACTTGTGATCATGAAAGGTGCTAGGGCTCATGGTGTTTATTTGCTTCGTGGAGAGACCGTAGAAGGTGAAACTTGTGTAGGTGTTGATAGTTCTCGTGGCTTGAATGAGACAAAGTTGTGGCATTTGAGGTTGGGTCATAGCTCGGAGAGGAGTTTGGAGATTCTTTGGAAGAGGGAGATGATCAATAGTGAGAGTTTCAACAAATTGGAGTTTTGCAAAGAGTGTGTCTTGGGGAAGCAAACAAAAGTATCATTCGGTGAAGGAAAACATGATTCAAGAAATGTTCTTGAGTATGTGCACACGGATGTATGGGGACCGGCACCGGTAGCTTCTTTGGGAGGAGCAAAGTATTATATTTCCTTTATATATGATTTTTCTCGTAAAGTTTGGGTGTATGTAATGAAGGCTAAGTCGGAGGCATTTGCAAAGTTCAAAGCATGGAAGGCTCTTGTTGAGAATGAGAGTGGTAAGTCTTTGAAGGTTCTTAGGTCCGACAATGGCGGGGAGTATGTTTCCGGAGAATTCTTAGAGTTTTGCAAGCATCATGGGATTCGGAGACATTTTACTACACCGGGAGATCCGCAATCAAATAGAGTTGCGGAGAGGATGAATCGTACTCTACTAGAGAAAGCTCGATGCTTGAGATTGACATCGGGTTTGTCTAAGGGATTTTGGACCGAAGCTTTGTCAACCGCGGTGCATATCATTAATCGAATTCCGTGCTCGGCTATTGATAACAAAATTCCGGAGGAAGTGTGGAAGGGAAAGAGTATTGACTTGAGCTATATTCGTGTCTTTGGAAGTCCGGTTTATGTGCATGATTCGGGTAATGATAAGCTTGAACCCAGAGCTTCAAGGGGATTTTGCTTGGCTATACGGATGGAGTGAAAGGCTATCGGATTTGGAATCCGGAAACGAAGAAGGTGACAAACTCTCGTCATGTTACTTTTGATGAGTCGGCATTGTTCAAGGAGAATGAGAGCTCATCGGATATTCCGGATTTGGTTCGTGATGAATCGAAGGAGAAGGAAATTATTCCACCATTTCGTCCAAGTGGTAGAGGTAGAGTAGTTGAAGATTCTTGTGAAGAAAATGCGGTTGATGTTACATCACAATGTTCACGTGGTGCCTCTAGTAGTGTTGGTGATGTACACGAGCCTGGAGAAGTTTCGGTTCAAGGTGGAGCCGAAAGGAGTTTGGGTGAAAATATTGCTACTCGGGTTGGGCGTCGTCCCATAAGACCACCCGAAAGATATGGTGATTGGAACTATCTTAGCTTTTGTGATAAGTTGGACTATGCGCTTCATGTAGTCCAAGATGAGCCTTTGGACCTTGATGACGTCATGAATTCGAGTGATAGCTCGAAGTGGATTTGTGCCATGGAGGAAGAGATGCAATCATTAATGAAGAATCGAACTTGGAGTTTGGTTCCGCTTCCTAAAGGAAACCGTGCTATAGGGTGCAAATGGATTTACAAGGTGAAGGATGATGGGAGATACAAAGCTAGGTTAGTGGCTAAGGGGTTTGCATAAAGAAAGGGTATGGAGTATGATGAGATATTCGCACCGGTTGTGCGCCATACTTCCATACGGATATTACTTGCCGTAGTTGCTATTCACGACTTGGAGTTGGAGCAACTTGATGTGAAGACCGCCTTCTTGCATGGTGACTTGGATGAAGACATTTACATGGAGCAACCGCAAGGTTTTGTTGTAAATGGTAAGTCAAATATGGTGTGCAAGTTGAAGAAATCACTATATGGGTTGAAGCAATCACCTAGACAATGGTACAAAAGATATGATCATTTTATGCTTGAAAATGGTTTCAATAGAAGCATCAAGGATGCTTGTGTGTATTTCAAGAAGTTGGGAAATGATTGTTGGGTGTATTTACTCTTGTATGTGGACGACATGCTCATTGCTTCGAAGGACAAGAATGAAATCAACAAGTTGAAATTGCAATTAAATTCGGAATTCGAAATGAAGGACCTTGGAGAAGCAAAGAGGATATTGGGCATGGAGATAGAAAGGGATCGAAAGCATTTTGAGTTAAAATTGACTCAAAAGGAGTACATAAAGAAAGTGCTTTGCCGGTTTAGCATGGAGAATGCAAAGGTGACAAATACACCTTTACCTTTGCATGTGAAGCTTTCGAGTAAAGGGTCACCTATCTTGGAGAAAGACAATGCTTATATGGAAAAGGTGCCATATGCAAGTGCGGTTGGAAGCTTGATGTATGCTATGGTGTGTACAAGGCCCGATAGAGCAAATGCCGTCGGGGTGGTTAGTCATTTCATGTCTAATCCGGGAAAATCGCATTGGGAAGCTGTGAAGCTCATATTGAGATACCTTAAAGGTACGTCATCTCATGGTCTTGTTTTTGGCGGTAGTGGGAAAATGAATTGCAACTTAGTTGGTTATTGTGATTCGGACTACGCCGGTGATAGAGATAGGAGAAAGTCAACTTCCGGTTATGTCTTCACACTTGGTGGCATGGCCATAAGTTGGAGATCTAGATTGCAGACCGTAGTAGCTTTATCCACTACGGAGGCGGAGTTGATAGCCGTGGTAGAGGCGGTGAAGGAAGCACTCTATTTGAAGCGATTGTTGTGTGACTTGGGGATTGAACACGATAGCATTGATGTTCAATGTGATAGCCAAAGTGCTATTCACTTGGCGGAGAATTTGGCATTTAGCTCACGGACTAAGCATATAGAAGTGAGGGAGTCATTCTTGGTAGCCATGGATGAGGATAAGCAAGTATATCTTCGAAAGGTGCACACAAAGGAGAACGCGGCGGATATGTTCACTAAGGCATTGCCGGTTGGGAAGTTCGAGCATTGCTCGGACTTGATTCGCTTGGAGAAGTGCTAGGTGCCACGGGGTGGCACGGTTGAGAGAGATACTTGTGTAGATGAGGAAGAGTATTGGTATGAGATTGTCGTTCTATCTTCTTGGTGTAGTGCTAGTGTACACTCCTAGTGCTCTTGTCTTTGGTGAGACGGTGTTTGAATGTTTTCAACATTTCGTTAGCGGGTGGGGGCTTTGTGCCTGAACTCGTTGATGGAGTGCAATGGGGGGTGGCTGTGCAGGAACTCGTTGGGGAAACATTCATGTTTGGTTGAAGGTAGAAGTGTTGGTAGTTGGAGCTATCAGTTGTTGATGGTATGGTACCATTGGTGTTGGAGATGGATATAGTGTCAAGGTGGAGTGTTAAATTTTGTGACACTATATGATGGATAATTGAAGGGGATGAATGTAGCTTCGTGTCGAAGAAAACGGTTTGCAAATCGGAGTCCGGAGGAAGAAGATAGGAGGGGAAGTGCTGTTTTTGTTGCTGTTTGAGGTCAGATGTCTGGCTGAGAGGGCCATACGTCTGACGAGGTTTAGGCTGGTTCCCGAAATCTCCTGCAAACGTCTGGTCCCTCTGGCCAGACGTCTGGGCCTGTCTGGTTCTGTCATATTGAACCTGGCTCAGACGTTTGAGGCCAGAGGTCAAACGTCTGAGGCGGTATAATCCTGTTTTTTCCTGGGCCGGGTTTTCTGAGCTGTTTTGTGATTTGTGAAGGGCAAAGTGGTCTTTCGTCAAGGTTTTCTCTATTAGTATATATACTCTCTTCAGGTCTGATAGAAGAAGTGGATCAAGCAATCTAATCTAGGGTTTAGTCCTCCATTAATTAGGGTTTTAGGCAAAACTCTATTTCTTCAATTCTAATCTCCACAAACATTGATTCTTATTGAATAGAACATTATAATCAATCTCTTGTACTCTTCTCTTTTGGTGATAATAAAAGATCTCTCTCAAAGTGGATGTACACTAACGCGACGTTAGTGGAACCACTATAAATCGGTGTGTGATTTACTGTTTTCGTTATTGCTTATTATTCTCTATTGCTTGTGGTGTTATTGTGATCGTGTTTGGATTTGGTTTTATCGAATTCTTTGAGTGTTTGGTTGTTTTGCACTATCTATCACGATCAAGCTTTTTCGCGTGCGTTTGGGGATTTTAGTTTGAGCGGTCTCGGTTGAAATCCACCATAACATATGATACTTACAATGTACAGAGAGGAGACAGCTTTGAGCATATAAACTGGGGAAACAAAGTAAACACACAAGGACAAGAATACCTGCTACAGTCTATTATAAAATCAGAAGTCGAGAAAGCTATATTCTCCATAATAGCGAAGAAGCATAATTATGTGAGAATTTAAAGGCAAAGTTTAGCTATCTACAAGTTAGGTGCATTTTCAACTTGACGAGCCTGCTTCCATAAAATTGAATACTCGCCAGCCTACTACCACTAATCCATTTTGGATGGAACTCAAGTATCGCAACCCTGTTACTGGATAAAACTTATGCATACATGCTAATTAATACTAGCATTTTTATTCTACTCTCGTCTCTATCATAATTCATACCCCCTGATCAAACCAAATATATACTACTAAATAACACACCGACCTACATGTTAACCACACCACGTTAACTCTTTCTTTTTTTAATCCCGTTACTGAATCCGGACAACAAATATATAGAGCATCATCAAATCAATGCCTCACTCCCCAACTCACGACCTTCAAGCATCAGCATTTTCACCAAAAACCAGACGTGGACTACATACCTTAAGCAGACATAGCACACTCTCCGGTTTCTAAGCATCAGTTGTTGATCATCCCAACAAACCAAACTCCCACAAAGGTGCAAATAAGTCACGTTAACTTGAGCACAAAGCAGATTCCTTTCATACCGGTGACAAGATCCAAGCACCAACTTTTGTTACTATCTCAAACTAGACAATGTCTCAATTTTCATCATTCAGGTACAAGTCGGACTTGGACAAAAAGATCCCATAAACCAATCCACCATTTCCAGATCTAGGCAAATCAGCAACCAAATCACCACTGCATTCAACTCTCATTCCAAATCTAGGGCGTCCGCCTTCATCGTGGTGAAGACGTCGAAGTCGTCTTCGAGCTGCAACGACGGAAGTGATTTTGCGTTTGCAAACGATGGAGCTGGAAACGACGGAGGTGATTTTGGGTCAGCAAACGACGGAGCTCTGCAAACGTCGAAGTCGTCTTCGAGCTGCAAACGACGGAGCTGCAAACCACCAGATCTGAACATCGACGTATAGCGATGCAACACTAGGTGGAGGCGAAGACGAAGGTGAGGGAAGAAGTTGCTGCTAGTTGAGAAGTGGGAAGTGGTAGAAATTGGGAATTTTGTTTGGGATATTTTGGGTTTTCTTTTTGGAAAGTAGTGATGTGCTATAGGGGTCACCGGGAAGAAGCACGGTCGTGGTTGGTAAAAAAGGAGGTGTATTAAGTAAAAATTTGGTTTTGAAGTCAAAAATTGGGGAAAAATTGAGGTTGGGACCAAAAATTGAAGTTAAAATTTCCGATGTTTTGTGACATTAAGTTTTGTGACATTCGTGTTAATCTTTTTAACATTTTATAATTTTATGAAATTTTAAATATTTTATAATATCTAAATTTTATTTAAAAATTTAATTTTTTGTTAGTCTTAATTATTAGTTATTACTTCTTAATTATTTACTGGTATTTATTAATTATTAAATATTAAATAATCAATATTAATTATTAGTAGTAATTATATAATATTTATTATTGATTATTTAATAGTAAATTTACATGTGATCTTAGGGTATGCTATAACTCGTAACCACCACGATACACGTCGTAGCTGCCACTTTTAAATTTGGTAATAGGAGAGGTAAAATGAAAGAAATTCAAAAAAGGGAGATATAAAAAATAATTCCTAAAATGAAGGATATAAAACAAACAAGTTTAAAAAAAATGGATGTGTCCATAATTTCCACAAAATAAAAGATGCATAGTGAAATATAATTAATAGTTTCTAATAATTAACAATTTATACTTAGTAAATTATAATTAATGATTTATGAATTATAAAATATAAATAATAATTCATAAACAACGTCATTTACCACTTTCCCCAAGTGAATGATTGGATTGGAAGGTGAAAAATAATAGTGGGAAGAACGAAAAATTAAAGGGAAGGTTACCGCTAACTTAATTTTTGTGGGATGATACGTTGTTGTTTTACTTAAGTATGGTTTTTCACCCTTATTTCATAAACTATTTTGGCGGAACGAAATTATTTTATAAAATTTCAAAATTTTGATTTTTTTTTAAATACTAAATATTAAATACTAATAATGATTCTTAATTGTTAAATATTAAATATTAGGCTTAATTATTAATTATTAATCATAGTAATGTATAATTATTGATTATTAAATATTACTTCTTATTTATTAGTTATTAATTATTAATTTATTGCTTATTTCTTCTTAATTATGACTAAACGTTAATTTGAATTCAAACACAAACGAGATATACCATTCATTGTTTATAAATTATAAACAAGTACCTATCTAAGTTTTCATTTATAAATTATTAATTATGAACTACCATTTATAAATTATTTAAGTAAGTATTAATATTTTTTATTAATTGTGAATTATAAATTATTATAATATTTTAAGCAATACTAAACATATTTAAAAAAATTAACGTAAACCAACAAGTAAAACTACTTTTAAAAAGTTGTTAATTAATATATAGTTGTAAAAAACAATATTTTTACAATATTTTAAAACCGTTGTTAAAAGAGTACCGTGACAACGTTTAAGTAAACATTGTAAAAAAAGTAGTTTTTACAGTGTTTTTGAAGAAAACGTTGTAAAAAGTCATGTTTTACAGCGTTTTATGTAAAAAAGATTTTTTCACAACATTTTTTCAAAATAAGTCAACATTTTTTTAGAAAAAGGTGTAAAAGAGGTTTTCTACACCGTTTTAAATACAAAAGGTGTAAAACAAACGTTGTGATAAGCTATATTTGTTGTATTGTATTTGATTAAGTGATTTAATTAATTTATTTCTTTTATTAATCTTATTAATAAAATTAATTTTGAAATTAACTTATATTTGTTTCCAAACATTTTGAAAATTTTCATTATATTATAACTTTTATAACAATGTGTTTCATTTTAAATTTAACTTTTAAATTTTAAATCTACATTTTTAGTTTTTAAAATAATTTTGAAAATTAGCCTAAGACCCAATTCAAATTGGGCTTTTTCCATCAAAGACAACCTTTGAGCCACAAATCTATTCGGGTTTGGCTAGCAGCCAAGTAGTGTAGAGTACTTGATTACCCAAACTCAATCTTTCGACACTACCTTTCTAGACACCATACCATCTGGGTTGTAAGCTTGATTGATTAGTCTTAACATGACTAATTTAGTCCGCATAGGCTATTCGGCTCTAATACCATTATTGGAACTCGATCAGTCTGCAATAGAGTAATTGAGTAAATTTCAAATTTTTTTACCTACTTGGATCTTTATTAGGCCGATGTAATCTAAATTTATTTAGAACTTTTCTAAATTTTCCTTTCAAATAAAATCAATATTTTATTTAATTCATAAATAATGTTCTATTTTATATAATTTGTATTATAATATGTGTGTGTGTTTGTGTGTCTCATATACACATATGTGTGTACATTCACATGCATCAGGATAATGTGTACATGGTTTGACATGCCCATGTTTAGGTGTTGGGATCTAGATCGCAGCGGACATGTCAGTCCCTTGTGTATATAGATGTATTGTCTAAATGTGTGTGTATATATGTGTAACGACATATATTTTACGTATCAGAGGATCGTAAAATATTTTTATTTTATTTATATGAAGTCGTATGATTCTATAATTTAGGAATATGACTCTTAGGAATATTTTACATACCTATGATTTTTTATGAATTTCTATGTGACCAATTTGACCATGAAAATCTTATTTGAGCTATAACTTTTGATAGGAGTTGAATTAGAGTTTCAAACCATTTCTATTGCTTCAAGATGATGGTTTTTCATTTCGTAGAGTGGTCATAATAGAAAAACGGACTTACGGTTAGGGAGTTATGACTGTTTTAAGTTTTGAAAAATGCTAGTCAGAGTTAGTGTGTAATTAGTGAAGCCCATTAGTCTAATTAGAGAATCACTATAAATATGGGTTGTATGAGTCAAATGAAAACTTTCCCACTTATTCTAAATCAGGTATAAACTCTAATTAGCCCTAAATCCATCCCAATTTTATCCAAAACCATCCAAATTGCTCTCTAAATCAAACTAGATTGCGGATTAGAGATTGGATCCTCAATTAGAAGCTAGGGACTATCAAATTGCTTGATTTGGAGTGATTTTTTTCGCTGTTCGGATTAGATCTACATACAAGTTGATTGAATTTGCTAATTGGTGAGTGGTTTATGCGTTCTCACTATATTATGCATGTTTATATGGTATAATCATAAGATTTAACATGTTTTAAATTGATTTTTGGCCATAAAATTTTTTCTAACATTAATGACATGTTAGTCCAGGTGTTAACCATAAAGTTCACTCAAGAATATAGGTATGAAAGAAAGCTTCCGAAGGCATCAAAAAAAGGGTTCCGTAAGTGTTAAAAGAAGGCTTGCGAAAGCATTATAAAGGCTTCCAAAGAGTTGAAAAAAAGGGTTCCGCCATGGTTCAAAAGGAGAGTTTCGAAGGCATTGAAGTAGCTTCCGAAGTGGTTGGATTGGTGCTGTAAGCGTTGATGCTTCCATAGAAGATGAAAATAAGGAACTCTTCCAACATGATCCCTTCCATATAAATCAAGTCCTTCGAAACGATTGATTCCGCCACTATCTACCTTCCGCAGAAGAAGACTCTACCAACACTTCCCATATGAAAGAATGACTTTGCAAAGACTAGCCTTTTGAATCGGTTAAACCCTTCAGCAAGAATTAGAAAGGCTTCATATACGTAAATATTGCTTCTGCAAGCGTCAAAAGATGGGCTTCCGCATTAATCAAGAGGATTGCTTTCGAAAGCCACCTTCCGCAACCATCATTTGTCCATCAAGAAGCCTCCTCCATTATACGTGACCTTTCGTAATGATCCTTCCGCCACCATTAAACCCTTTCGAGCCCATCCAAATGCCCTACCTCACTCGTTCAAGTAACAACCTACCATGTTAGCACCATATCTTAACAACAATGAAGAGGTCCAGGAAGCCTTCAACTATGTTACAACCCTTTCGAAGCCAAGAAAATCCCATTTCGATAGTGACGAAAGCCTCAAAAGATGCATATAGGCGGTATGGAAACCGATTCGATGCCCAATAAAGGAAGGTAGATTCAAGTGTTACGAAAGCTTAAACAAAGAAAGCAGAAGCACCTCAAAATCAACGATAGTGAAAGGTCTATGAAGAGACCTTTCGATAGCTTCAGAAGGATGGACGCAAAAGGGCCTAATCCGCATTTATAAATACGACCCTAGAGGTCTGAGTTCGAGACCAATTTTTCAATCCTATATTTCTTTGTCAAATTGAATTCTTGTAACCCTAAATCAAATTGGGGACAAATTCTATTACTTATAATCCATTTGTGAGAAATAAAAAGAGAGGATGCATGGACTTGATATTAATTTCAAACATGAGAATGATCATCTCGGCCATTAGTTTGTATAATGACCAATTGCACATGATACACACTTATCTTCTTAACCCTTTATTAGCGTATGCTACACTATAGGACCTATTTGGATATCTTGACTTTAAAGCATATTATCATTACGTCCAAAGTACTTGCAGCACTAAAGTAACGTGATGATGATAATTCCACATTATTGTGTCTATTGGACTTACAACATTTATCCAAAATAAGGCTCTATGGCACATTGAGTCCATTCTTTACTCAAATATATATATACACACACACACACCTTCGAAGGTCCAGTACCCTTCGAAAGGATTCGAAACATCTATATATATATATATATATCGAGTTTCGAATCCTTTCGAAGGATACTGGACTTCGAAGGAGCTCTCTTTGTAACTGTTGAATCAAACCCTTTGGGAGGACTTCTTCGAAAAGCATTTGAATACTTTTGAATATAACTTGGCTTTGGAAGGAGATCACCGCATAGCTGCTGTATCGACACCTTCTAAGGGGTCCATTCGAATGGGTTCTTGACCTCATTTTGATCCCTTCGAAAGGGGCGACAAATAGGACTGCAACATTGAATCTCGGTTCTGATAATACAAACCCTTTTGAAGTCCTTCAAAAAGGATCTTCTTCTAATTCACTTTCAATCCAATGCATATTTGGATGTTGACGATTATATCGTTAACATTTTTTGCACTAGAAGGAGGGCTCGGACCTCCGACCTTATTATTTCCTCATAGAATAATTATGGAAAGTTTGATTGTTGTAGGAAAATGAAATAAAAAAGGCTCAGTCTATTGGATAAAGAAGCGGTGCACACAACAGTTCTAGAGGAAATTATTACGCCAACCTTCAACTTAGAAGTGTTGTGTTAGGGCAACCATCAACTCCAGCACAACCTGATGACAATGCAGCTAAGATAAAACATTTGGAGCAATGGCTATTGGAAATGCAAGAACTCCTGGAAGCAGCCTTTACTCGAAAATTATCTAAAACCGCTAAGCCAACAATAGGGGACAAAGTGGTCTCCCCAAGAAGGAATCTAAAGGCTTACGTATTCGAAGGTAAGAGCAAGATTAACTTAACATCATCAAAGAAGAAGGAATGTTATGCAACTAAAGCTGATCACCGGATAGAATGCAAGACAAATCTTTGGAGCAATTTGGAAGCTCAACCTCCAAGGAATATAATCCAAATCGAAAAAGCTATCATGATACTGAAGCGTATTTGAAGGACGTGGTAGAGAAAGCTGTTAAAGACATGCTGGATGTTAAAGGGAAAAGAACTTTAGGTGAGCAAGTGAATGATAACGATCGAGTAGCTCCGTTCATTGAAATCATGTCAACAACAATTCCATCTCATGTTAAGGTTCCAACTATGAAATACCATGGCACTACTAATCCTGATGACCACCTAATGGCTTTTGACAGCCAAATGGACCTTTATAATGCTTCGGGGAAGTGCGATGCAGATTGTTCCTAGTAACACTTCAAGGGGCCGCTGCAAAATGGTACCGCAAATAGCGGGAGAAAACTATCTACTCATGGAAACAATTCTCCTATGAATTCTCTGCTCAGTTTTTCATATGCAAAGATCCAACAATTGACTACACCATTATGGCAAACATCAAGCAAAGGCAAGGAGAATTGTTGGGTGATTATCTCAAAAGGTTCAATGTAGAGGCATTAAAGGCCAAAGACATAAATGATAGAGATAAGCTAAGCACAGTGCACTCGGGATTGATAGAAAACACGCCGTTCTGGAAAGAGATCTTCATCCATGGATGCAAAAATTTACAAGATTTTCACTTTCAAGTTGATAAATTTATTCGAATGGATGAATTATACTATGCTAAAAGGAAAGCTAACCCCAAGAAGAAAATTGGAAGATTTGGATTCGATCGAGGACAAAAAAGGTCAAGGTGGGAAGACTCCAACACCAATTCAGTTGCTTTGAATAAACCTTTGTCTTATACCTACACCACAGCTAAAGAAAAGGTTAATTTTCCAACTTCATTCAAGGCTAAGAACTTCCCCAGGCAGAGAAAAAGGGATAATTATTGTGCTTATCATGAATGACCATAAGACAGACGAATACCGAATGCTAGCCGGAATTATTCAAAAGATGATCCGCGAAGGACATCTGAAAGAGTTTGTCCAAGATAAACAGAAAGCACCACGAACTGACAATGGACCCCAAAAATTCCCTAGTAATGCTGTGAATATTTTAGAGAATGAAGATCCATTGAATTTAAGTCCACCTTTGAACAGGATTGATGTGATTCATGGGGACCGCATCCAGTAGGAAATAGTAAAGGAGCTAAGAACATATATATCATGGAATCTTGGGAAGGAGTGTTCTCTGTACAGAAAGAGCCCTCGCTCAAAAACCCGCGACTGAATATACAAATGCCAAATCTTGTCATCACTCCACAAGAACTAAACAAAGGTATCCAGCATCCCCATAATGACCCCCTTATGATCACAACTCAAATCGGGCTTTCCATAGTATCCAAGATTCTGGTAGATACCGAAAGCGCGGTTAATGTCATCTTCAAGCATGCTTTCAATCGGATGGGCATTCCTGAGGATAAACTGGAGCTTGGTCTTGAATGTATCTTTGGGTTCAATAATAAGGGATTGACACCGGTAGGGCAAGTAAAGCTACAGATGGGCCTGCCACCATGCTGCAGAACTTTTGAGTCTCTCTTTGTGATCATCGATCAGCCTTCATATTACAATGCATTCTTTAGCCATCATGTGCTGGATGAGGTGGATGCTTTCATCTCATCAAAATACCTGATGGTAAAGTTCTTGACTAAAAGGGGTTGGGGTACTATTCAGGTAGAACAATTTAGCTCCCGCGTAATGTATTTTGGAACTTTCGACCAATATAAAAGGGAGTACTCTTCTTACTATGATCCTCTACTATTTTTTAGCCTTTGGATGATGGATTTTTACATCCAACATTCGAAGAAAAAATAAGATCTAATAAAACAAATAAACATGTGTTTGAAAGGTACATCTCACTTGGAGGAAGAGGAAGAGGATCGATGCTAACTCTGTAGAAGAAGACGAGATCATCACAGAATTGGATTGGCAAGGAGAAATGGAGAGGATAAAGCCTATAGAGGATCTTGAAGAAATACGTATAGATCCAACTGATTCAACCAAAATAGTCAAAGTAGGAAAAGAGTTAGAGAACAACTTGAAAGTAGACTTGATTCAATTCCTTAAAGCTAGCAAGGACGTATTTGCATGGACTCATTCAGATATGGTCAGGATTGACCCATCAATTATGTGCCACGCACTAAATATTAACCCAAATATGACTCCTGCCTGGAAAAAGAAAAGGTAGTTTAACAAATTCAATCTGATGCCTTGAAAGTAGAGGTTAAAAGGCTACTTGAAAACAGATTTATTCAGAAAGTTTTTTTAATCCAAAATGGCTGGCAAACCCTGCGTTGGTAAAGAAGTCGAATGGAAAGTGGAGAACCTACGTCGATTACACTGATCTGAACAAAGCATGCCCAATAGACAGTTATCCGCTACCCAGAATAGACCAGTTAGTTAATGTGACTAGCAAACACAAGCTATTATCTCTCATGGATGCTTATTTAGGATATAATCAAATACCCATGTTCAAGCTAGATGAAGAACATACAAGCTTCATTACCGATTGGGGAACTTTCTGTTATAAATCAGTGACTTTCGGACTAAAGAATGCAGGAGCTACTTATCAAAGATTAGTCAAAATAATATTCAAGGAATAGATTGGTCGAAATATGAAGGCATACATGGATGATATGTTGTTAAAGTCCTATGAAGCTAGAGTCACCTTAAAGATCTTGAAGAAATGTTTGAAGTATTACGAAGGTATCAAATGAAACTAAATCCTTAGAAATGTTCTTTCGGGGTCCATTCAGGAAAGTTCTTAGGCTACATCGTTAGTGCATAAGGGATTGAAGCCAGTCCTGACCAGATCCAAGCTATCAAAGACATGGCCGAGCACAAAACAAGCAAAGACATAACGATTTTGAATGGTAGAATTGCAGCTTTGAGCATATTCATCTCCAAGGCAACCGATAAATGCATTCCATTCTTCAATATAATCAAGAAAAGAAAGAGCTTTGAGTGGGGAGAAGACTGTAAGAAAGCCTTTCAAGAATTAAAAAATCATTTAGAAAAGCCACCAATATTATCCAACCCCGAGAATGGAGAAAGCTTATACTTATATATGGCAGTCTTAGAATGTACGATTAATTCGATTCTGATTAGAGAAGAAAACAAAACTCAGCTTCCCGTTTATTATGTGAGCAGATGATTGAAGGATGCCGAAGTTCGATACCCAGTCATAGAAAAGTTGGCTTATTGTTTGATACTTATAGCACGGAAACTCAAAGCCTACTTCCAAGCACATCCGATCAGAGTATTGACTAACTTTCCACTTAAGCAGGCTATCAGTAAACCTGAGACTTCGGGTAGGCTTGTAAAATGGAGAATTGAACTTAACCAATATAACATAGAATTTCTGTCACGAGCAGCAATTAAAGGGCAAGCATTAGCAGACTTTATCAATGAATGTATAGGCTTTGTTAAAGAGCAGTCAGAGAAAGAAAAAGATCAAAAGCTCATATGGCAACTATTTGTGGATAGGGCATCAAATGAGTAGGAAGCTGGAGCAGGGTATGTCATAATCACACCAGATGGACATCGCCTACACTATGCAATGAAGCTAGGACTTCTTGCAACAAACAATATAGCTGAATATGAATCGATGGTGGCAGGACTAACTCTAGCCTTACAACTCAAGGTCCCACAAACTCAAATCTTTAGCCACTCTCAACTAATGGTAATTCAGATAAAGAAGATATATCAGACTAAAGACATTAGACTATCCCTATATGTTAAGAAGGTGCTAAAAATCCTTACCCTATTTGAAGATTTTTCTGTACACCAAGTCCTAAAGGGAGATAATTCTCAAGCAGATTCATTAGCAAAATTGGCTAGTTCAAGAGGAGCTCCAGAAACCTGTATCGTATCGGTAGGGTATCAAGCAAGTCTCGGTATTGAAGAGAAAATGCTCGAACCAGGAAAAGAACTATTGGTTTTAACTAGATCCCAAGTCATGACACAAGAAAGAGAAGAAAGAGAAATTGATGAAGAAATTCCATATGAAGAGCCCATTCATCCAAGAACAAATAACTGCTACAAGAACATTTGGATGACACCTATTGTAGAATATCTTACCAATGGAATATTACCATCTGACAAAACGGAAGCTAAGAGAATCAAGCGTCAAGCTCCAACCTTCACTACGGTGGATGGAATTCTCTATAAGAAAGGATATGCTCTTCCTTACTTAAGATGTGTAAGTTCTGAGGATGGGATAAAATTACTAAAAGAATCACATGGGAGACCATTCCAATGGGATATAGTTGGCTAAGAAAGTAATAAGACAAGATTTCTATTGGCCTCAAATGACTAGTCAAGATATAAAGCACGTAAAGAAATGTGAAGGCTGCCAAAAATAATCAAAGATTCCTCGTTTATCACCAAGCCAATTATCCCGATCTTCATTCCATGGCCCTTTGATGTATAAGGAATCGATTTTTGATTGGACCATTGCCAATTTCTAAAGAAGGGGAAAAGTATGTTGTAGTTGCCATTGATTATTTTACTTTACTAAATGGGTAGAAGTATAACCGCTTCTTAAAATCACTTCTAGGGAAGTACTTAGCTTTGTTATTAAGAACATCATCACTAGATTTGGGATCCCTTACAAGATTATATCAGACAATGGAACACAATTTGAAAGTGAAGAGTTCTCTTGATTTTTCCAAAAGATTGGAATCATCAAAAGTTTTTCTTCCATAGCACATCCAAAGGCTAATGGAGTCATCGAAGCAGCCAACAAGACTATTAAGACCATATTGAAAAAATGACTAATAAGGCCAAAAGAAATTGGGTGGAAGAATTACCACTTGTACTCTGGGCATATCGTACATCCACCAAAACTGCTGAAGGTCATACCCCTTACTCTCTAACATACGGATGTGAAACAATGTTACCAGTCGAAACTGAAATGCATTCCCATTGAAGAATTGCATACGCATTCGATCCAAACCAAGAGTTAAAGAAAGAGTCATTGGACTACACACATGAACTAAGAGATGAAGCAACTATTCGAATTGTCATATCAAAGAAGAATATAAAAATACTACAACTCAAAAGTAAAGACAAGGTCATTTCAAGAAGGAGATCTAGTGCTCCGAAGAGTGATGGTAAACACTAGAAATCCTGCATATGGACCACTAAGACCAAACTAGGAGGGTCCTCTAATTGTGTGCAAAGTAATTCCTCCCGGGGCTTACAAATTACGCCGACCAGATGGCAATAGGGTTCGAAAAACATGGAACGTGGAACATTTGCGACCGTATTTTCCAACATTGGATGAATAAAGCGCCTTTTTTAAGAAAATCTACATGGTCGGGAGTAGAATTCTCTTTAAACTTGAAAACTACCTTAAACGGTCATAAGCCTTTGTCTGCGCCAAGATGGCCAGGTCAGAGCGTCTCCTGGAGGGAGGTCAGAGTAATCCTTTATTCGCGTCATGCTATGGCCAGATCAAGGCACCCCTGGAGGGGGGAAGGAGCAAGCCCTTGAATGCGCCACGCTATGGCCAGTTCAAGGCACCAACCAGCCTTCAGTCCCGCCTATAAGGCTTTGCTGGAGCACCTCCTGGAGGGAGGATGGAGTAAGCCCTTGATCCCATCACGCCATGGCCTGGTCAAGGCACCAGACAAGCCTTCAGTCCTACCTATAAGGCCTGGCTGGAGCACCTCTTGGAGGGAGGTATGGTAAGTCCTTGGGTCCTACTAGTGGATAAGCTAACCAAGCGCACCGGACAACAACGAACTAAGACGTCCAAGCCTATGGGGTGGCACACAAAGCATTAACAGTATATGAAGCCTAAAGGATGGCGGGTTTTGAAAGAATCAGGTACCTGGATTCAGAGAGGTAACACAAAGCAAAAGATTCGAACAATCAAAGTCCAAAGAGTGGTGTAAAACAAAAGGCTCAGATGAGAATTTCTGAACTTCCATTATTCGAATAATGATTTCTAAACTTTCCCTCTTATTGTCAGGAATGGATTTATATTCTTTTATTATTTCTAGATGATAATTCCCAGATTACATTCATTATTAGATATGAATTTATGATCTTCGGCTAATTTCCAGAAGATGACTTCTGGACTTCATTACTAATATCTGAATCTGAGTCTCGGATCTTCTACAATTAACTTTTGGACTGCACTTATCAATACCCGAATCTGGGTTTCAGGTCTTCTATTATTTTTAGATAAGGGTTTCTAGACTCCTATTATTTGTTCTCAAATGAGGATTCCTAGTCTTTTATGACTTATTTCCAAATGATGATCTCTAGACTTTTATTATTAAACGATTGTTCTTGGTCTTCTATCAGTTATTTCCAAAAGAGGATTTCTAAACTTCTATTATTAATGTCAGAACTATATTTCTGGCCTTCTATTATTAATTTCATAATTAGATTTCTGGCCTTCTATTAATATAACCAGAGTCGAATTTCTGGTCTTCTCTCATCATTACCAAAGTTGGATCTCAGGACTTCTATTATTATCAGACAAGAATTACCAGTCTTTAATGATTCCCAACTATGGATTTCTCATCATTTATTATCTTCAGATGAGGATCTATTAATTTCCATTATTCTCAGATTTAGATTTCTAGAATTCTATTATCAGGAATTCTAATACTATCTCCAATAATACGGACAAACTATTGAGCATATTCTTACATAAATTTCAAATTAATAATAAGAAATGTTGTCTACTTTGTACTTTGCAGGAAAATAAGATTGATAAGGAAGACCATTGAGGATGAAACAATGCAAAAGAGAATTCTTGGATTTTTTTCCTAAAGAACAAAAGCTTCTTTCATACAAGGGGGGCTAAATGTTAACCATAAAGTTCACTCAAGAATGTAGGTATGAAAGTAGGCTTCCGAAGCCATCAAAAGAAGGCTTCCGCAAGTGTTAAAAGATGACTTGCAAAAGCATTATAGAGGCTTCGCAAGAGTTGAAAAAATAGGGTTCTGGCATGGTTCAAAGGGGGGTTTTGAAGGCATCGAAGTATCTTCTTAAGAGATCGGATTGGTGTTGTAAGCGTTAATGCTTCCACAGAATATGAAAATAAGAAACTCCTCCAACATTATCCCGTCCACATAAATCAAGTCTTTCGACGACTAGTTTCTCCACTATCTACCTTCCGTAGAAGAAGACTCTACCAACACTTCCCATTCGAAAGCATCGCTTTGCAAAGACTAGCCTTTCGAATCGGTTAAACCCTTCCGTAAGAATTAGAAAAGCTTCATATACATAAATATTTCTTCCGCAAGTGTCAAAATATGGACTTCCGCATTAATCAAGGGGATTGCCTTCGAAAGCCACCTTCCGCAACCATCATTTGTTCATCAAGAAGCCTCCTCCATTATAAGTGACCTTTCACAATGATCCTTCCGCCACCATTGAATCCTTTCGAGCTCATCCAAATGCCCTTCCTCACTCGTTCAAGTAACAACCTACCATGTTAGCACCATATCTTAACAATAATGAAGAGGTCCAAGAAGCCTTCAACTATGTTACGACCCTTTCGAAACCAAGAAAATCCCATTTCAATAGTGACGAAAGCCTCCAAAGATGCATATAGGCGGTATGGAAACTGATTCGATACCCAATAGAGGAAGGTAGATTCAATTGTTACGAAAGCTTAAACAAAGAAACCAGAAGCACCTAAACATCAATGACAGTGAAAGATCGGTGAAGAGACCTTTTGACAGCTTCGGAAGGATGGACGTGGAAGGGCCTAATCCGCATCTATAAATACGACCCTCGGGGTACAAGTTCAAGACCGATTTTTCATTCTACATTGCTTTGTCAAATTAAATTCTTATAACCCTAAATCAAATTGGGGACAAATTCTATTACTTGTAATGCATTTGTGAGAAATAAAAAGAGAGGATGCATGGACTTGATATTGATTTAGAACATGTGAATGATCATCTCGGCCATTAGCTTGTCTAATGACAAATTGCACATGATACACACTTATCTTCTAACCCTTTATTAGCATATGCTATGCTATAGAATCTATTTAGATATCTTGAATTTAAAGAATATTATCATTACGTCCAAAGCCCTTGTGGCAATAAAGTAACGTAACGATGATAATTCAATATTATCGAGTCCATTGGACTTATGACATTTATCCAAAATAAGGTTCTATGGCACATTGAATCCACTCTTTACTCAAAATTATATATATCAAGTTTCGAATCCTTTCGAAGGGCACTAGACCTTCGAAGGGATTCTCTTTATAATCGTTGAATTAAACCCTTTGGGAGGACTTCTTTGAAAGGCGTTTAAATACTTTTGAATATACCTTGGCTTTCGAAGGAGATCACCCCATAGCTGCTGTATCGACACCTTCAAAGGGGTTCATTCAAATGGGTTCTTGACCTCATTTTGATCCCTTCGAAAGGGGCGATAAATAGGACTGCAACATTGAATCTCGGTTCTGACAATACAAACCCTTTCGAAGTCCTTTGAAAGGGGTCTTCTTCTGATTCACTTTCAATCCAATGCACCTTTAGATGTTGTCGATTATATCGTTAACATAATGCACATGATATAGATTGATTAGAAATCACCTTGATTTGTGTTCATATGTTTATGATATATGTAGATTTATGTTTAAAATTGCCTTTTTTATCTTACTTTGATGGATTGCAAGTTTGATGGGATGAAATTTCTTGTTATTCTATGTTTGGATGATATGATATGATGTTGTTTGCTAGTTTTGTGATTGCATAGAAAATTAGGTCGGAGAATTGAGCAAATCGGAGGCAAAGTTGGTTGAAATTGGATGAAACTTGACATATAAGCTCTGGGTAACGGCAGGAGGCCACATGATAACTCGCAAGTTGGTAGGAGTTAAAGTCATAACTCGGCACCGAGTTAAATCTATAACTCGGCATCGAGTTATGGTGTTAACTCGTGTGGATTTCTTGACTTCGTGAATGGGAAGGGTTTGTCAATTGGAGGTTGCCTATAGCTTGATGTAGGAAATTTGGCTAAGTTTTGGATGTGATGATGAGTTATCTTTAGAACTAGAAGAAGAAGCTTTGTGCTGGGGGCTGAGTTATCAAAGGTAGATGAGTCGGGGTCCAAGGCACTGGAAGGGGAGTACTAGAGACATGAAAGGGAAATTAGCCATTAGTTGACTAAGTGTATAACTCGGCATTGAGTTATACCTATAACTTGGTACCGAGTTATCGTGGTGAGTGATATGGATGTGAGACTTTCAAGGCAGGAAGGGGATGCTCTGTAGATCGTGCTGGAGATGTTGGATAGTTCATATCAGGTTGGATGATGATATAACAGCACGATGAAAAGCTATGGTCTTTGGATGTTGGCTCATGTTGGGAATAGGTTCCGAAGATGGCGGCTCTAAAGGAGGGAGCCGTACAATCGGGGAATGTGGAAGGGTTCCTCGTTAAGAAAGGAAACTGGGTTGGGCAAGAAGAGCTCGGTATCCAAATAGAGTAAAGGTGGGCTCGGGTGTATGTGCTAAGGAATCGTTAATGCTCGGAGAGTTTTCAATTGTACTCGAAGCAGGGGTATTGTAAGTGGGGACGTCCATGGATCAATTGAGAGACCTGTATACCTTGGACCTGTTGCTTTGGGTCTATTGTCCAGCTTTGGGATGCGAGACACGTATCCAACTTTAGGCTGCGAGATAAGACAATGCAACAGAGAAACGGGATTTCCACTAGTCCCTGGCTTGGGGATCATGTGAGTTATCATATATTCAGATCATAATGAGTGATAGTTAGGATTGTTGATGGATGCTATGGATGCTTTGGTTGTTTTCTTTAGTGGGCTATCACTTATAGGTAGCAGAGAAGAAGGTATTAGAGATAGGAATACTTGGAAGACCGATATCCTTTACTTGGTTTGTGGTATACCTTAATGATATTGTAGAGAAGCATATTAGAGTGTTATATGCTAACTCTTTGGTTGCAGAGTCATGTTAGGTATGGTTCGTGTACTCTTGTTCGTTACCATATTAACGTGTATAGTATTTTGAGATTCATTTACTGCTCACACTAGATTGTTGTCTGATCCAAGGTTTTATGCTTTGTTTCTTATTATCTTGGATACTCTTAAATGAGTAGACTAGATAACAGGTCTGGGTGATGCATTAGCTGATCAGAGGAAGAGATGGATGAAGCTTTGCCGTATTATATACATATATTGATTTCTATGCTTTTCCCCTGAGCAACGCGGTGGAGCCCATGACAGAGATTGCTTGTTTCTATTTGTTGAGATAGTTTATTGAGTTTACTTCTGTTGTATAAACTCTCTTACATTTGATGTATAACTTTGTGGATCTACTGCTCTGATGATGATTTATTCATATAGTTATTACTATCTCTTCTGTTATATCTGTGATATTATATTTTATCCATGCACTGTGAGATATGACATATTAATATGCTATATTGGTTTATTCAAACCTGATGATCATCCTATATCAGTTGGGCATGATAGTAACGCACTATTTATATACTATTGGTACCGGTGGTATAGGGTGGTCTTCACATTTGGTATCAAAGCTTTGGTTACACAATTAATTGGAGTTGATACCATGATCTAGTAGAGATAGGGAAGGTGTTATCGCTTTATACTAGATTGAGTGTATGTATATATGAGAGAGTGCGTACTTGCTATAAGTTTTAGTTTTCAAAGCTATATGATAATATATTATATAATATAAGTTGCATGCACATGAGTGTTATGGACACGTTTTATTTTGAGAGACTGATCATTCTTATTACATATAAGAATGAGTCGGCATACAAGGAACACTGTAAAGAATTCTGCTTCAGGAGTAAAGGAAGGAGCGGGATTAGGAGCTGCTACGCCTGAAGTTTAATGGTATGATGGCTAATATGATGAGGAATGCTCCTGTAGTGGTGATAGGTGGAAGTGCTCCAATGCAAGTGCTTAGGGCTGATTTCACCAAGCCGAGCAAAGATTATTCTACTTTTAGAGGGAAGGCCTTTTATAGGACGGAGTCAGCCATAGAAGTGCAAGATTGGTTAGATACTTGTGAGCGCATCTTCGGTGATATGGAGGTGGAAGATGCTATGAAAAGGAAGATGGCTTCAAGACAGCTACGATCGAGCCATGAATCGGTGGAATGCTGTTAGTATTGCTACTCCAGAGGATCAATTCAGCTAGGATCAATTTAAGGCAAGGTTCGAGGAGAAGTTTATTTCTGCTGCTCAGAAGTCGGTTCTGTTTAGAAAATTTACTGATCTCAAGTAAGGAGAGATGACAGTTTTTGAATATGTGGCAGAAGTTGATGCTTTGTCTAAGTATGGGATGTCGTTCATCGACACCCCATTGAGAAAGAATGAGAAATTCATCATTGGTGTGGATGACTACTTTGGAGAAAAGCTAATGGACCATATAAATTAGCCGTTTGAGAAGCTTGTAGAGAAAGCGCTATGTCATGAGAACTTGTATCCTAAGGATTAAACTGTTATTGTTGTTTCTACTGAGAAAGAAGAGCCAAAGCCATAGTAAGGCGGTGAAAGCAAGAAGAAGTGGAACAGAAAGAGAAAGCAGTCCCAGGGAAAGGGTGGTAAGAAGAAGAGTAAATGGGAACCTACTTTCTTTGGATGCAACGAAAATATTTATTTGATTAAAGATTGCAAGGTGAATGAGAAAAGGAAATGTTACAACTGTGATAAGCCTGGGATTTGAAGAAGAATTATCCACAACCGGTGAAAGATAAGCAGGCTGTGAAAGTGTATGCCTTAGATGCAGTCTCGACTTCGTCGAGTGATCCATCTGCGAAGGAGAAGGGGAAGGGATTCATCATTCAAGGTATGTTTTCTATTGGTAATGTTCCTGTTTGAGTTTTGTTTGATACCGGTGCTTCACATTCATTCATCTGTAGTGACCTAGTAGATAGATTGGGATTGGAACCTGAGATAGTAGACTGACCCCAAATCATGATGAATCCTATTGGAGGCTCTACTAGTCTTTACACGGTTTGTCGTGGCCTATTTTTATCGAGTCATGGATGTTCATTGGTTTATAATTGTTTTGTTTTGAACTTTATTGGGTTCGGGATTATCTTGGGTATGGACTAGCTTAGGAAGTATGTGGCCATAGTGGATTGAGAAGCTATTGGCGGCAGTCGGAGATGTGGATGGAAGAACGACAATGATTAGCTGACTACCAGAGGATGTGGTGATGGTTAGCTTTCAATATTCGCTTGAGGTTCCATAGGAGGGATTTTCATCAGTGCCTATCGCTGGGGAGTATCCGGACGTATTCGAAGAAGTGATTGGATTACCGCTGCATAAAGAGATTGAGTTTCGGATAGACTTGGTGAAGGAAGCCAGACCGATAGTTATGCCTTTGAGACGTATGGAATGTAGAGAGCAGAAGGAATTGGAGGTGCAAGTGAATGACCTATTGAGGAAAGGGTTCATTTGAAGGAGCATATCTGAGTAGGGCACACCTATAGTATTCGCAACGAAAGCGGATGATTCTTTGAGGTTGTGTGTGGATTATCATGAGCTGAATAAAGTGACGAAGAAGAACAAGTATCCACTCCCACACATCGAAGAAGAACAAGGTGTTCTCTTAAATGGATTTGGTGGTAGGATTTCACAAGTTGAGAGTAGCAAAGGAGAGTGTGCCTATTACTGTGTTTCGTACGTCATCGGGTTTCTATGAGTGGTTGGTGATGCCATTTGGATTGACCAATGCTCTGGCATACTTTTTGGATATCATGAATCGGGTTTTCAGAGACCAGTTGAATAAGTTCGTGCTTGTGTTCGTGGATGATATTCCGATCTACTCCAGAACTAAAGAGGAGCACAAGATGCACTTGAGGATTGTGCTAGAGATATTGAGGAAGCACAAGTTGAGAGCGAAGTTCTCTAAGTATCACTTTTAGAGAGAAGAAGTGTGATTCTTGGGTCACGTCGTGTCGGGACAGGGTATAGCAGTGGATCCTGCGAAGGTGGCAACGGTCCAAGATTGGAATCAGTCTAAGAATGTCATGGATGTAAGGAGTTTCCTAGGGATGATAGGATACTATAGACGCTTCATAAAGGACTTCTCGAAGGTAGTGGCACCGTTGACCAATTTGACGAAGAAGAATCAGACCTTTGTATGGGATGCGAAGTGGGAGCATGCATTTGTGAGTCTGAAAGAGAGGTTGATGAGTGCACCAGTGTTGACCATTCCAAGTGGAAATGAAGAGTTGACACACCGATGCTTGTGGTACTGGATTGGGTGCAGTGTTGATGCAGAAAGGGAAAGTTGCTGCTTATGTTAGTCGACAACTAAAGCCACATGAGAGAAATTATCCGACTCATGATTTGAAGTTAATGGCAATTGTTTTTGCTTTGAAGTCGTAGAGGCACTATTTGTTGATAGAAAGGTTTGAGTTGTTTATGGACAACAAGTACCTTTTCTCTTAGAAGGACCTTAATCTTCGTCAACAATGATGGTTAGAGTCTTGGCCTCTGATGGTTTTAGTATTTCCTATACTCTAGGAAAAGGGAATGCAGTCGCTGATGCATTGAGTAGAAGACATGCTCGGTTGGGAGCAATGTTCTTGGAATGGAAGCAGATAGAGTATATTGCTGGATATGATTTCAGATCTCATTGTGAGCTAGAACCTAAAATGTTAGCAAGCTTATCGATCAGACCTATTCTGATTGAAAGGATCGGTACTAGTCAAAAACGAGATGCTAGGTAAGTGGAGATCATAGCAAAGATAGAGAAAAGAGTAGAATATGAAGACATGAAGCAATACGAACTCGACCGAGAAGGTTGGCTTTGTAAAGACGGAAGGTTGTTTGTTCCCGATGTTGATGGATTGTGAGATGAAGTGCTAAGAGTGCAAGGTTTATACCTGCTAAGTCAAGTAGGACGACATCCAAGCTGGTAGAGTTGTTTGTAAAATGGATAGTACGATTTCACGGTGTGCCGAAGAGCATTGTGAGCGACCGAGACCTGTTGTTCACTAGTGGATTTTGGAAGAGCTTACAAGAGGCGTTAAGGACGGAGATGCATCTTAGTATAGTTTATCGTCTGCAAATGGATGGGCAGACTGAAAGAGTAAATCGTATATTGGAAGCTCTCTTGCGAGCGTGTATTATAGACTTTGGTGGATCATGAGATGATCATTTGCATCTGGTGGAGTTTGCATACAACAATAGTTATTAGTCGGGTATTGGTATAGCTCCGTATGAAGAGTTGTATGTTCGACCATGCAACGCTCCTTCATGTTGGTGGGAAGCGAGCGAGAAACTGATACTTGGGCCAGATATGATCAGAGATACTTCAGAGAAGATTAAGGTCATTCGACAACGAATGAAAGCTGCTCAGGATCAACAGAAAAGCTAAGTGGATAAGAGACAAAGAGAGTTAGAGTTTTCTGTTAGAGGCATGGTGTCTATAAAGGTTTCTCCTTTAAATAATGTAGTTCAATTTGGTAGAAAGGGGAAATTGGCACCGAGATTCGTAGGTCCTTTTCCGATAGTCGAGAGAATCAGAAGATAGCATATAGGGTCGACTTACTTCAGAAGATGGCGAACGTGCACAACGTTTTTCATGTCTCTTATCTACGGATGTTTATGTACGACTCAGCATGATAATCACACCAGATTAGCAAGATGATGTTGAGGTAGAACCAGAAGTTTCTATACCTCGTAGATCGCTTCGTATTGTAAGGTACGATACGAAACAGTTTAGGAGAAAAACGATGAAGATACAATGGAGCAGAAGTGATGATGATTGTATGTGGGAGACAGAAGAGAGCATGAGGACTATGTGTCTGGAGCTCTTTAAATGGTAAAATCCACTATTTATCATAACTACTTTCACCATTGTATGTTATATTTGATAAGTTATTATTTTGCATGCTAGGATAGGTCACTGATACTATCGATTGCACGGATGCTTGTTTGAGATGTTTGATGCTTGCATATGTTTGGTAAGCATGCGGGATGACCATGATTATTTATACTTTGGCTTGTTTTGAGATTTCAAGGGCTAAATTCCTAAAGGGGAGAAGAATGTAACGACCTGTATTTTACATATAGGAGGATCGTAAAAAAAAATTTATTCGTATGAAGTCTTATAAATCTTTAATTTTGGAATACGACTCTTAGAGACATTTTACATACGTATGATTTTTCCCAAATTTCTATGTGACCATTTTGACCCTGAAATCTTGTTTGGAGTATAACTTTTGATAGGAGTTGAATTAGGGTCTCAAACCAGTTCCATTGGTTCAATATGATGGTTTTCCATTTCGTAGAGTGGTCATAATAGAAAGATGGACTTACAGTTAAGGAGTTATGTTTGCTTTAAGTTTTGAAAACTGCCGGTCAGAATTAGTGTGTAATTAGTGAAGCTCATTAGTTGGCCCATTATTCTAATTAGAGAATCGCTATATATAGGGGATGTAGGATTCAAATGAAAAATTTCCCTCTCATTCTAAATTAGGTCTAAGCCCTAATTAGTCCTAGATCCATCCTAATTTCATCTAAAATCACCCAAATTGTTCTCTAAATCAAACTAGATTGCGGGTTGGAGATTGGATCCACAGTTAGAAGCTAGGGATCATCAAATTGCTTAATTTGGAGTGCTTTTCTTCACTTTTCTCATTAGATCTACATACAAGTTGATTGAATTTGGTAATTGGTGAGTGGTTTATGCCTTCTCACTATACTATGCATGTTTATATGGTAGAATCATAGGATTTAACATGTTTTAAATCGATTTTTGGCCATAAAACTTGTTCTAACTTTAATGACATATTATCCATGCATATGATATAGATTGATTAGAAATCTCATTGATTTATGTTCATATGTTTATCCTATTTGTAGATCTATGTTAGAATTGCCTTGTTTATCTTACTTTGATGGACTGTAAGTTTGCTTGGATGAAATTTCTTATTATTCTATGTTTGGATGATATGATTTGATGTTGTTTGCTAGTGTTGTGTCTACATAGAAAGTTAGGTCAGATAATTGAGCAAATCGGAGGCAAAGTTGGTCGGAATTGGATGAAACATGGCAGATAGGCTCAGGGGAATGGCAAGAGGCTACATGATAACTTGCAAGTTGGTAGGAGTTAAAGTCATAACTCGACACTGAGTTAAAGCTATAACTCAACACCGAGTTATGGTGCTAACTCGTGTGCACTTCTCAACTTCGTGGATGGGAGGGGTTTGTCAATTGGAGGTTGCCTATAGCTTGATGCAGGAAATTTGGCTAAGTGTTGAATGCGATGACGAGTTATATCTATAACTAGAAGGAGTTTTGGTTTGGGTGCCGAGTTAACAAAGGCGAATGAGTCGGGGTCCATGGCACTGGAAAGGGAATACTAGAGACAGAAAGGGAAATTAGCCATTAGTTGGCTAAGTGTATAACTTGGCATCGAGTTATACCTATAACTCGGTACTGAGTTATCATGGTAAGTGATATGGATATGGAACTTTCAGGGCAGGAAGCGGATGTCCTGTAGATCGTGCTGGTGCGTTGGCTCGTTCATATCAGGTTGGATGACGATATAACAACATGATGAAAATATATGGTCTTCGAATGTTGGCTCGTGTTAGGAGTAGGTTCTGAAGATGGCGGCTTGTAAAGGAGGAAGTCGTATGATCGGGGAACGTGGAAGGGTTCCTCATGAATAATAGAAACTAGATTGGGCAAGAAGGGCTCGGTATGCAAATAGAGAAAAGGCGGGCTCGGGTATATGTGCTAAGGAATCGTTGATGCTCGGAGAGTTTTCAATTATACTGGAAGCAGGGGTATTGTAAGTGGGGACGCCCATGGGTCAATTGTGGGACCTATATAACTTAGACATGCTGCTTTGTGTCTAGTATCCAGTTTTGGGTTGTGAGATATGAGAGTATAACAAAGAACCGATATTTCCATTAGTCCTTGGCTTGGGGTCATACGAGTTATCATATATTTAGAGAAAAATGAGTGATAGTTAGGATTATTGAAGAATGTTATGGATGCTTTGGTTGTTTTCTTTAGTTGGCCATCATTAATAGGTATCAGAGAAGTAGGTATTAGAGATAGGAATACTTGGAAGCCTGATATCCTTTATTTGTTTTGTGGTATATCATCATAATTAATATTATAGAGTAGCATATTACAGTGTTATATGCTAACTCTTTGGTTGCAGAGACAGGTCAGGTATGATTCGTGTACTCTTGTTCCTTACCATATTAACCTGTATAGTATTTTGAGATTCATTTACCGCTCACACTAGACTGTTGTCTGACCCAAGGTTTTATGCTTTGTTTCTTATTATCTTGGGTACTCTTAAATGACTAGACTAGTTAACAGGTCTAGGTGACGCAGTAGCTGTTCGGAGGACGAGCTAGATGAAGCTGTCTTGTATTATATTCATATATGGATTTCTATGCTTTTCTGCTGAGCAACATTGTGGAGCCAGTGACAGAGCTTGCTTGTTTCTGTTTGTTTGAGACAGTTTATTGAGTTTGCTTCTGTTGTATAAACTCTATTACATTTGATGTATAACTTTGTAGATCTATTGCTCTGATGATGATTTGTTCACATAGTTATTGCTCTCTTCTGTTATATCTGTGATATTATATATTATCCATGCGTCGTGAGATATGACAGGTTGTATGCTATATTGGTTTATTTCAAACCTGATGATCGTCCTATGTCGGTCAGATACGATAGCAGTGCACTATTTATATACTATTGGTGCCACTGGTATAGGGCAGTCTTCACAATATGTGCGTCAAATTATTACGTAAATAAAAGTATATAAAATAAAAGTATATAAATATATTTATACTGTGAAATAGTAACTGTAAAGAATTTATTTAAAGTATTTATAATACACACACATGTATGTATGTATGAAATTAATCAAATGATAAAATTATTATAAATATTATTTAGAAATACTTTTGAGAATATATATAATAATTATATGAAACCGAAAAGAATTTTTTTAATTATTATATATATACGATGTATGTATGTACGTATATATATAAACATATATAATTAGTCGTAACTATACATACATACATACATATATGTATGTATGTATGAATATAAATAGTAGTAATAAAAAAAATTAGCATATATTTTTTGTAAAGCACACAGCCTAGGTATTTTTTTCGGTTTTTATGTATTTTATTACTAGAACATTTATTATTATAAAACCTTATAGAAAATTAATAATAAAACAAATAAAAAATTGTTTTCGAAAACAAATTAACTAAAATATATTGTATAAAACTTCATACAAAATTTATATTTTATATATATATACACACACACACACACACACAAGCATATGTTTTTTTTATAATACACACACACACATACATTTTATTTGCATAATTAATTTCAAATTAAATAATTGTGCGTAATATATATATATATATATATATATATATATATTTGGAATTTTTTTGCCGAAAACCTATTTAATAGAATTGCATTTTTTAAAGATTTAGAACATACATTATATCATGTTAAACATTTTTAAATTTGATTTCTATAATATTATTTTTAATTTGGAAAATAATATTTTTTTAGGCCAAGAGCATAATACAAGCAAACATATATAATTTTTTTTAATACACACACACACACTTATATACGTAACCATCAACATGTGACAATCTATCGATATACCGATTTTTTTTAATTCTAATTAAGCAACATATGGAACAATGATCATATAAACATTAGTATATAATACTAGAGCAGCAAAGTACCTTTCACCAAAGCCCAAAGTTCGCACATTGAAATGAAGAAATAAACTCCTTGAATCTGATTCAAATTCTGAAGTTGCTAGCTTTCGAATTGCCTATACCATCGATGATTGTATTTGATTTAATTTATATTTAAATGCTTGAAAATTTGAGGAGAGGGAGGAGCTGAATTCGACAAGCAAATGGAAGGGATGGAGAATCTAAAAGTATTTGAAAAGTTTGGGTTAGAAATAACTAAATAAGGAGATCATATGGAGTAAAACAAGGATCTACATCCTTATTTTTCTCACACCAATTCTCCTTTATTTTAATTCAAATTCCAACACTACCTTAGCCAATCCTAACCGAAATCAACATGCCCCTTATGGACCTCAAACCACTTCAAGCCCGAACAATATTTATTGCATTTAAATCCAATTTAAACGTATATCGGTATTGTATATCAATTAGTGTTTATATAACTATTATATGCACATTATTTAATATTGTTCAATGCACATCAAATAAAATTTTATAATTAATATTTCATATATATTAATTAACTTATAACTATTATAGTTTAATTAAATCGAGTGGTAACAGGAGTATTTACGTTTCCGTTATGTGGCTCTTAGGTTTAAATTTGGTTAGCGATTGATATCGAACAATTTGAATATTAACGTTCATACTTCACTTAGCAGGAGGTATGACATTATGGTCAAATTTATCGCTTACTTGGTATCGGTAAAATTCAATTTTACTTTATTAAGCATTACATAGTAGTGACAATTATTTACACCAATTCTCTTCGTCAAAACTATATCACTTTGGAC
Source organism: Allium fistulosum (assembly GCA_030737815.1). Taxonomy (NCBI): domain Eukaryota; kingdom Viridiplantae; phylum Streptophyta; class Magnoliopsida; order Asparagales; family Amaryllidaceae; genus Allium; species Allium fistulosum. Next base: position 1,096,028,815 of record CM060905.1, read on the forward strand.
TTATGGAATTTGATAATGATCAAAATTCCAATACCATCCATATTCAACTGTATAGTCCAAACAAAGTCTTCAGTTCAATAATAACAATTATTATTAACCGAACTACTATGGCCAAAGGTTTTGACTTTGAGTTAACTTCAGTTGACTATGATACTAACCTCACATAACCAAGGAGACAAATCCTCTCCCGAATAGTGTTTCACTTCAAATACTTCCACTCGATCCAATTATAGTCGTTCGATGGGCCCCGTGCCATAACTTAACTATGATCAAGTAGAGCTTTCGTATTGAAGATCAACGTTATTCTCAAGTCAATAAAACTATGTAAATTAGTCACATCGATATTTTTTGTTTGATCTTAGTTATATTAACCAGTAGAAAACTATCGAGTGAGCCATTCCATGGTTATCCAATAACTATCAGTACGTAACTCCCTTGGTGCCCCCCAACAGTCATTAGTAATACACTGCCTAACATTTGGAGAATGCTACATACTATAGTCTCAAAGGATGCATTGATATCCAGTCTCGATACATCTTAACTAGGAATATTTAAAATGATGTGTTTATTATATCATGATACAATACTCATGATTACAACTATTTATAATTACTATCACAAACACACCATATATTGATTTTTGTTAAATTTATTTTAGTTAAACATTTAATTATTTATGACACATTATGACAAATATATAACAAAAAGAAAATACCTTTTATAACGAATTAGAATTGATTGCAAAGTTAATAATTTACAATAAATTATAGAATTGCCCCAAGTGCATACCCCTAACACTATCAAAAACAAACACATGAACACCTATTTTTTAGATGCTCGTATAGTAACAACATAGCAAAGGTCATAAAATTGAAGAATCGATACATGTGGCTAGTAAAAGACTTGAGAATAAATTTTATACCTGAGCACAAACAAGGGGTGCACAGATATATGATAAGATCTGAAGGAGATAGTAATGACAAATTTGGTCCATCATATATGGAAGGAACGTCGCAGAAGAGTTTCCATAATGAAGCAAGAAGTAGAGAGAAAATTAGCTGTAACGACCCGTATTTTTAACCATTTAAAAATATTGAATTGAGTGAAAATTTTGAATCAAATTGTTAGAAATGAAAATTTTACGATTTTATTAATGTAAAATATATTAGAATATAATTTAATGAGATTGGTTTGCATGTAACTAAAAACAGGGATTGGATTAATAAAAGTTAAATTTTAATAAAGAATAGGATAAATGTTTTTATCAGAGAAGAATAAACACAGGTTTATTTATTTATTTAAGATGTATTTTAGATAAGTATTATTTCAAAAATAAGACAAAAAAACATTTATTTAGTAAGTAATGTATAACTCTTGTTGTATTACAATAATTTTATAAATATGTCTGAATTACCGAAAGAAAGAGAAGTGAATTGTAATTAATGACTTTAATATAAGAAACATACGTTTTGTGGTATAATAGAATAAGCGTTTTAATGAAAATAAAAGAATGTTTTGGAAAATAAAATGAACGTTTTCATTTTGACTATAAGTATAATTTTATAAAAAGAATAAAAATTGAATTTTAAACAAAAAATTTACCGCCATTAAATAGCAGCAGTAGGCGGTACGGAAGTGATTTTAACGCTAAACTTAAAATTTAAAATAAAATAAAGTTGTATGATTAAAATGTGTTTTAATAAGTTAATATGAAAAGTAATGAATTTAGTTTGCGTATTTCGTAAAATCTATTTTTTCAGATTTAATTAAAAATTGATTAATATTTTAATGAAAAATATTATTTTCGAAATGTAAATATTTTTACATAAAAATATTCTAGAAATTTTTTCAATTAAGACGTCAAAGTTCCTTTTGTCAAATTCTGATCATTCTAGCTCCGTTTATCGCGATTTGAAGCTTGTTTACACGTTTGCGCAATGTATTTAGCGGCAACGGTGAATTTTTGACCTGGTTGTTGTAGCACAGATGTAAGTTGGTCATATTGTTCGTTTTTCCTAACTGATCGCAACGGTATTTTTATTTCTGTGTTCGGACGCACGGTTGAGAGCGTAGGGGTTTGTTTTTGTGTGTAAACACGGACACTAAACTTTGTCCATCTTTTGAAATTCTTGTTTGATGTGTGCATGCTTTATCGCATGTGCATCTTTATTTATTTATTTATTTCATATTATATTAGATCCGTAAATATTGAATTTGGACCCTTAAAATGAAGTAGTAGGCGCATATATTTTTGTACGTATAGAATTGGGGTGACTTGTTCTTTGAGTGGATCCATTTATTTTTTATTAGTACCTATTCTCTCTCCTACTTTTTAAACTCTCTTCACGGTCACTTGCCTTTTCTCCTATCTCATTTACTTTCTCATATTTCCCGTTCTTTTCAAAACCAAAACTTTATAAACCACTGTTCATTCTTGTATCATCAACCCACGCAAACCTCCACTTTCACCAACCTATTTCGCCTGCCACTTTCGCCTGCATTTAAAAAGAAACCTCCGCCTCCATTTTTGTTAAAGAAAAACATTATACCGAAGCTCCATTTCCCAACCAGCACTTGCACCTCTGTTTGCCGCCTCTGTTGTGCCTATGCCAGCCTTCCCTACCGCTCCACCACACACATAGCCGCTCCAACCATCCAGCCCGCTCCACCTCCTCACCGCCTACAACAGCTCCACCCGGCCTTACCTCGCCACCCTCTCACATCATCATCTACCCAGATTTGATTCTGCTCATCATCTACGCCTCTACATGCTCCGCCACTCCCATTTCCGCCTTTGCCCGAACAGCCAATAAATTGTTCCCGCCTACATTTCCACATCTACACCCACACGCCAAACCACACACACCCGACAAGCTCACTGCAGTCATTCCTTCACATTTCCAGATCTACCACCTCATAACCAATGCCTCAGATTCACTCGCCACTCCGCTAGTTCACTGACATTTTTCCATGTCCGTGTTGCTCGTACGTAGTTGGATATGTAGTGCTATGTTCGTGTAGACTTGTTTGAAGTGTGCTAGATCCTGGTCTGAAGCATTCGTGTGTACGTATAGGATTCGGATGACTTGTTCTTTAAGCGGATCCATTTATTTTTGACCAATACATATTCTCTCTTATACTTTTTAAATTCTCTTCACGGTCACTTGCTTTTTCTCATATCTCATTTACTTTCTCATCTTTCGCGTTCTTTTCAAAACCAAAACTTTATAAACCACTGTTCATTCATGTATTATCAACCCACACAAACCTCCACTTTCACCAACCTATTTTGCCTGCCACTTTCGCCTGCATTTATAAAAAAACCTCCGCCTCCATTTTTTTTAAAGAAAAAACATTATACCTAAGCTTCATTCGCCAGCCAGCACTTGCATCTCTGTTCGCCGCCTCCGCTGTACCTACGTCAGCCTCCCCTACCACTCCACCACCCACACAGCCAGTCCAACCATCAAGCCCTCTCCACCTCCTCACTGCCTAAAACAGCTCCGCCTGGCCTTATCTCTCAACCCTCTCACATCAGCATCTACCCAGATCCGATCCCGCTCATCACCTATGCCTCCACATGCTTTGTCACTCCCCTTTCCGCCTCTGCCCAAATAGCCTATAAATTGTTCCCGCCTACATTCCCGAATCTACACCCACACGCCAAACCACACACACCCGACAAGCTCGCTGCAGCCATTCCTTCATGTGTCCAGATCTGCCACCTCACAGCCAATGCCTCAGATTTACTCACCACTCTGCCAGTTCGTTGACATTTGTTCATGTCCGTGTTGCTCATACGTAGTTGGAAAAGTAATGCCGTGTTCGTGTAGCCTTGTCCAAAGTGTGTTAGATCCGGGTCCGAAGCGTTTGTGTGTGGTGAGATTCGTAAATGCGTCGCTGTTCGTATCGATTTGGAATTCAGTTTGCGTTCGAAGGTGGGTGTTTAAACTTATGAAATACTAAAATTTATTGCAAGTTAAATCAACATTGTTATGTGGCAAGAGTTTATTTTGTGTTTAAATTAATGTTAAAAATTGAATATCATTGCTAGTTGAATACCTTGATATGTGATAATTAATGATTGTTGTGATATATGGTTAATTAAGTTGACTTAGATTTTGGATTGCATGTGTAGGCCTATTAGTTGATAATAATTTTAAAATATTGTGATTATATGTATGTTTGTTCATTGATTGAGATATATACTTGTTACCACCTTGTTATATTGCTTAAGTTGTATAAATTATCATATGGATCATTTGAACATTAAATAGTGATATAAAAAACCCTTGGACTCTTATATTGATATGTGGAAAATATTAGGATATATAGTTTTATTGTTTTGGCCTTAGAATAGAAAATCTAAATTAATTGTCGTTTTGTCCATATTTGAAATATTTCACAAATGAATGTGTTTAATTTTGAAATTCTTATATATAATGATAAAGGAAATTTGAAATAAAATAGTCTAAAATTGGATGGAAAGTTTATGTGTAGATTTTTCAGAATAAATATTTAATTATATACGAAGAAAGCGATTTGTAAAAAGGGTGTCATTTTAACTTGAAATTTTTTCTATAACTCAATTACAAAAAAAAGAAAAATATTTTGTAAAGAAAACTATTTTAATTTCAGCCATATATGTATTTTTTTAATTTATTTTAAAGAAAATAGCTTTATTGTATTCTTATAAAAATAATTACTTTGACCTGAAACTTTTTCCGCAGCTTCAGTATTTATTTGAAGAATAATTAATGAAGAGAGCTGTACTTAATTCGGTCATTTAATAATTTTAATAATTCAATCTTTGAAATTAGCCGTTTGAAAATTTAGGAATATTATTAAATCGTTTTGTAAAAAATTTAAAATTCACTTGTAATTCTAAAAAGATGTTTTAAGAACTTAGAAATTTAATTTGGAACTTTTATGTAAATTTATAAGTTTTTATAATTTAATTAGTGCGAAATCTAATGTATTTTGAATATTAAAAATAATAAAATTTTCTGGAAAAATCTGAAACTTTTTCTATGGATTTCTGAAATAAAATGAAGATCTTTTTATGTCTAACATTTTTTGTAATTTTGTACAGATTTTACTGTAAATATTTAAATGGATAATAAAACATACAATTGGTTATTAAAGAGACCGAGGCTGGATATTGACATACTCTCTGTCAATACCGGAACAACTTTAATAACTATGTACGTGGTGTATGTTACCCAGAATGTAGACGTTGAATTGACAAACGTTTGTTGGAATAAAGTAAGAGAACGATAATGGATGATCCTGATACTTGTATCAATTTGAAATGACTAAAACATAAGCCATACCTGGCCACTGAGGTTAGCTACATCTAGCAGACATTTTTCCCTCGTATTGATGTCTTGAGTTTGAAACTTGATTGGTGCACCTTGATCTTGGATTGATGGACACGGTCGGCCGTTAGGGGTTACGACCAGTCAGGAAACGCAAAATGGTAGAATCCTACCTTGGGCATTGCCACACATGTCTTGTCATACGACTATCCCTATACGAGACCACTACCACTTTGTTTTAGTATTGTACCTATAGGGGACTCACTGGCTACTGACGTTACTGGTTGTGTTACGGGACCTGCATAGACTACATGCTTAAAAATATGTTAATGTGAATCAATGTAAAGCCTTAACGCTATTTTAAATATTTACATTACTGGTAGACATTACATATGTATCATATTTGCTACATATAGATAGTTTAACGGATCCTTAGAAGATGAAAAATCCCGTAACATCTCTTAAGTTATTTGCATCCAAATTTCACATGATATTGAGTTAACTTACATAAGAATTTTTAGTTCTGATTCGAGTGTATTATTTTTTTATGCTCGGTTTAGCATGAGTATTTCAGTATTTTGAAGACGTTTATTTATTGAAGACGGAGATGGGGGTTGGTTGACCGTATTTACTAGTATTATTCCGCTGCATTATTTTGTTATGTCTGTTAAATGTATTACTCTGATTATTGTAAAATAAAATCAAATGTATATTGTAAAACAGCTTCATGAATTATTTATTTAATTATTATATTTTATCATTCTGTTGTGAGATTCTGTGTAATAGTTACTTTTGTTCTTATTTCTTTAGAATAAAATCTCATTGATAATCTATCATTTGGACTATTAAGTGTCGAAATGACTGGTCGTCATATTAGCAAACAAATCAAACTGGAAGTTGGAATAATTAGTAGATGGATCAAGGGGAGAAGATATACCGGTATGCCAGTGAAAGATGAGGCAATTTTTGAAGCATGCGGGTTGGATAAGGAGTATTGTTTTCGATCGCCATAGATCTAACTCCGAAATGAAAAGATGAAAATGTGACAAAGTGGGTAGTCGTAAAGTAAGGAATGTTTACTTCAGTTGACTAGAGTTTATTATTGTATTTTCTCTAATCGGGCCGAGTTGTATTATTGTCTTTGACATCAAACAGATTTAAATATTTTTTAAGAATCAATGAGAAAATTAAAATATCATAACTCTAATATAACCTTTCAAATCTCTTTCAATGCATTAAATATAATTTATACGCCAATATATTAACATTAACGCATCTATTGTAATCTTTCAAATACATTTCAATGCACTAAATGTGATTTAATGCATCAATTTATTTGCATTAACACAACATAAGACCTAATGTTTTAAATTAGTTGGAGAATTTTTGTTGAAATTTGGACTAAATTATCTATCGTCCAATGCACTCTATTCAACAGAGCTTTGTAGGGGTAGAAAGCATGGAGTTCTAAGATTGACTCAGAAAGAGTATATTAGTAACGTGCTTGCTAGGTTTGACATAGAGAAGGCAAAGATCATTAGACACCAATGCCTTGGCCTATAAAGCTTTCTAAAAGAGCTCTTTCCTTAGTTTTTTGTGTGTGCACGCATGCTTGTGTGCATGTATAATGTTGCTTTTAGACGATGGTTGAGATTAACTTCAGACAAGGACTTAGTTCATTGTTAGTTTGTTACTCTTCACAAACGGACTCCCATGTACTCATTGTGGATAGACGGTGATAATCATGTTAAAGTTTAAAAGAGCCAAATTCAAAATGCTAAGCTAGAAGTGTTAAATTAGGAGCCATGACAAGGTGATCGTTGTTAGTAATCTTTAATAGTTTCTTCTTTTGTATTGCCTAAATTGTTTTTAAGTTTATTTAAAACTATGTATGGAGTATTGGATTATGCATTAGAGGCATGAGACATTATCCAAGTTTCATGGAGTTCACCAAATGCGCATGATTTTTGGATAGGGTTGCCAAAACCACCACCATAAAACTTGGATTTTGAAACCTGAACCTAATGAAAATGGTAGATTTATAATGAATCAAGAATAAAAGTTTGATCTTCCGTACAAAAGTAAGGTTGATGTCTGTGGACTATTCTTTCTTCTTCTAAACTTTTTTTTTTGGTGGAAAAGTAAAGGAGAGAAGGGCCCCTCCGTTTTCTTGGGAATTATGCACCGCAGTCTTATTCCAAGTTTTTCCAGCATCCTACCCAGATCTTTCACAAGCCGAGGCACTATGGGCTTAGGCCTGTCCAATGATGTTCCACGATCTCTACTCAATCAACCATGGCCCATTGTCCAAAGGATCCGATGATGTTTCTCTTGTAAAGGTCAACCCAAAAAAAACTTCAGATCGACCATCAGAATTAGTACTATTTTTGTCACAGCAATTACAAAACTCCCAAACATCACAGATGAAACACCCAAGAAAATGTTGCAGTAAAACAAAGCAGCACAAACACAATACATTAAGCTATCCAAACTTTTAATAGTTTACATGACAAGTTACTTAATGTTTCTTACAAAGCTTCACCTCTCACAATATTCCTCGAACAATAGCACAAACATGGATACATGAGTATCAGTTCTCTTCCTGCCTTATCAAAACCAAATTTGAGTCACATAAGTCTTAATACAAGCCAAATATATATATTGCTCTTAAAAAGTAGTTTCAAAGAAAGGTGCCATATCACATCAGCTTCCTAACAATCTGATGAGGAATGAAGGAAAAGTTGTGATGCAGTTCTTCCCATTATCCACTCTAACTCTGATGATGTTAATGATATTTGGCTTGCTATTAAATTTATCCCTTCTTTTGCCTCTTTGTACCCGCATTCGGGGACGACATATGGAAAGTCACTGCATGTGAAGAAATGCAATATAATTAGGTGGTGGTTGAGGCAATGAATTGACGTTTTTCTCATATTGAAGTATAAATGCTGATTACATCATGGTTGAGGCAAGCTTGACATTTTAATTTCTTCAATCTTCCAAAATTATCAGAATTGTTAGGGTGTCTCGCATTGAACGTGGGTAATGGACGCATATCGAAAATAATAGCACCACATCATGAAAAATAATTGAGGTGGACCCATTTACCACTGTGCATATTACAGTTGAGAATACGAACCACAGGTACAAATTCCTTTTTGTGTTCAATATCATGGAAAAGGAACAAAATTCAACAAATTGCTCAAAATTATAATTTTGAGAGAATTCTGAACTCTGTACTTAAATTTATGAAAAATGCGTTTTCATGTATACAATAAAAGTATGTTGTCTTTAAAACTTTAATTTGTAGAAAATATATATCCTTGGAAGTTACATCTGTGCATGTTTAATCTTTCATGTGTAACATATTATAAATATCCTGAATTCATAAAGACGTGCTATTTGTAGCCTTTGTTATAAAAAAATGACCAAATATGGATCCTGCAGGAATATGGTCTTCTAGTAGGTCATCAGGGTGATAACTGTCAGGAAGGTTATACTTTTTTAAGTTTTTTCCTCCAGTTACACATCTTTTTGACAGTTTACCAGCAATATGGAACTTCATGCAATTATTCATAATTTGGATGCACGTAAGGCAGATATTAGAAGTAACATAAATACCTGCCCCACATAACTCGGTTAGCCCCATAGCTAGAAACTACTTGGGAAAGTAGGTTGCCGGTATCTTCATAAGGATATGGTTTTCTTGAAATCCGAAATAGAGCACTGAATTTTACATAAACCTTCAAATAAAATGCATAGGACTGTTAGTTCAAAAGTGCGAAAATAGTTTTTATTTTTAATGATAATATCCAATATGAGATAAATTTTCATTTAGCATTTATTTAGAAACCTGAGGGAATCTAGACAGCTTCAGCAGTTCAGAGAAGGTTTTTTCTTCTTCATCATTTCTGCATACCAGAATAGTAAACACAAAAATAGTACATTAACCAAAAGAGTGTGAAATTGATGATTGATTTGTGATGTGTCTTTCCTAGAACTTTTGAAATAGAACTCTTGTAGGTTCTCTATTCAAGAACACCTATATTCTCAATTCAAATTTAGAGTAAAGATATTTTGGCTATAAAGATTGTTAACAGCTTCATTTAAGACCAGTAGGAAAGAAGAAAAATGTGCATGTTCACAGTCTAGCCTTAAAAAAACTTACAATGGTGGTTTACAAAAAGCCATATGCTCTAGTATCACAATAGTTGATGGGAATTCAGTGCATAACTCGTTAATTTCTGAAATGTGTAAACCAAGTCCCTGTAAAAGAAGGGGGGAAAATGAGATAAAGCAACCAATTATTATCAATAATTTTCAAAATTCAATGATTGTGTCCTCGGATATGTACTATATATACACATTGGTACCATGTTGAGCTCAACGCACTAATATATTTATCTTATTAATACCTTCATGCACATAAATGCCACAGGTACACCAAGTTCACCTGCTTTCTTAAACATTGCTTTACCGATTTCATTTGTCATCTGTGTATACAGTATAAGTTGTAATGTTGTAGGGGTATATATATGAATTGTGGAAAACAATTTTCAATCTACATTATGTTTTATACCTTCTGACCTGAAGGCCACAAATATGGATTGAACCGAACAGCGCGATACCCATCCTAATAAAGGTATGCAAACTTCAGCTAAATTCGTGAATAGCAATCATTCCATGTTATGAGAATGAAAAAGAACCTTAAGGACGAGATTTTCTAAATCTTTGATCGCCGTAGCTTCATCTGAAGGATTTGCAAGGCAACAACCAATGAATTTTGAAGGATACCTTCTTAAAACACTATTAAAGAAGGAAAAAAAAAAGTGTGATGGGTATATATGAAGGACGAACTGCACAAAGTACATAACTACAATGATAGTACAAATGATGTGTTCAACAATACTGTATTTGACTAACAAAAAGATAAACTGACCTTGTGACGAAAGAATGATCAAATTTATGATTAATGGGTTGTACTATAAGAGCTCCATCAACCCCAGCATCTTTCATACACTGAGAGTTAAAAGTGCCAAAAAGTCAACGGGATATAGTTCATCGAATTCATTGTTAGGTGCAAACTACTACTAGGGACGGAGCCAAGATTTCATATTGCCCTGGGCTAGGATTGCACTTAAGCGAAAAATGCATTCTAAAAGTATAATTGAGCCAAGATTATTATATGGGGTTATCACTGTACATAATGCATGTTTACAAATCCTACCTGGGCTATAGCCCAGGGTCTCTTACACATAGCTCCGTCCTTGACTACTACCCAAGTCTGGAACTAAAACACGAGCCAGTAACTACGCACAAAATAACCATAAACAATATTTATCTACTTAAGGTCAAAATGATAGGTATTCATTACATTTTTTTAGGTGGTAGAATAGGGATTATGATAAAATACAAACTTCAACATGCTGAACGCTTAGAAATAACATCTACCATATTGTGGTTAAAGGAAGCTACAATGAAATTAACAATTCAATACTTCTAAGTTCAACAGAAATGAAGATAAACTTTTTACTTAATATGCCTCTTGAAAAAGCTCATAACTCCATCTCTTGTTGGTCATCGTGATTGTAACGACCCGTAAATTTCAACTGTTTTAATAACGTAATTAGTTGAAATTTTGTAAAATTTTAAAACGATAAAATTTTGAAATAAAAATTTCATATTTGGAATACGTCTAGTTAAACATAGCAACTGGTAAATTTTCGTCCGAAAATACGAAAGTTTATTTTCGCGCGTAAATTTCACTTCAATTTAATCAGTTAAAAAGCGTTGAAAATAAAATGTTTTCAAAACCAAAATATTTTTATATAGAAAAATTCTAAACCATCTTCTGAGCAAGATGTCAGTCTGTCGTTTTTCCAAATTTGGACATCTATTGCTCCGTCGATCTTATTTTCGGCAAAATAGCAGCATTTTCGTACCGATATCGACTTTTGATAAGATAATCGTACCACTGATATCTGTATACCGTTTTGATCGTCTCATTGTGCTGATCTCTACGGTATATTCAGTTGTGTGTTTTAGTGCCCGGTGCGCGGCGGAACCCGCGTAACTGTTAACCGTACCGGTACCCTATTTCAATCTTTTGAACTTCTTGTCGCTTCATTGTTCACCATGAACGAATAGCCATATCTTATTCAGTTGAGATGCACGTTCATTTTTAAATAGACGTTCATTGATATTCAATTATGGCCGTTCATTTTATGTGTCCATTCGTTCCATACAGTAAAATCAATAGTCACCAAAATCAATATTTCCATAAATCATCGCGTGACCGTCACTCTTCTCACCGTTCAATTATTATCGTTTTTGGGATTCGCTTGGTTAGATTACTTGGAAAATATTTCATATGCCACGTCCCATTTCCTTCTCTGCAACTTTAATTTTCTATCCCTGTACAAATGTGCCTGCTTATCTTCTTCATCACCAGGCCTTTATTTCCTCTGAGAATTCTTTTGTAAACAAAGCTACATATATTATTTGGATACTGTTCGTCCCATTCCAATGCTCGACCAAACCAATCGCCTTCACCACTGAGCACGCTGCCAACCCATCAGCTCCTCCGCACGCAAACCTCGCACCATGTCCTCCACCAGATCCACCCGAGCACGAGAAGCCATTCCTCTCTTCCCGCAACCCCAAGCGCCAAACTCCACTGCCAGCCCTCAACCGTTAATGCCGATCCACTTCACCATCCACTTCTCCCCTACTGCCCACCACCTCGCCAGCTATCGTCAACCACCGCTTCCACCCACTGAAACTCCCCTCCAAGTCGAACAGCCTCCACCTAGTTAGCTCGATTCATTGAACTGCCTGCAACCATGACCGAGTGATATGAGGTATATACCAGTTGGGATTATAAAATATATTTAGTTATGAAAAGTCTGTTCTATACGTGTATAATTGCAGTTGTTCTATACGTGTATACCAGTTGGATTTTATAGAATTTGTTTTTTTGTTGTTTATAGTAGTTAGTTTAAATATTATTATATATATAGTTTATATATGTATTTCTCGCATATTTGGAATGTTAGTTAAATATATGAGTTGTTTTTTTTAAAAAAAAAACTGTTAGTTTAAAACTACCTGTAGTCCATATATATTTAACTCGTTATGATGAAGGCGGTGTACACATATAGCAATATTTTTGAATATCAAATTGAAATCTATAAAAAAAATTATAAGTAATATGTTGTTGTTTTTGTTTATAATTGGTTATATGTATATAACAGTTTGATACATTTGTTGCTGATTTTTAATACATATGTATATTTTTGAATACTGATTTTTTAAGTAATATAATGAATGTGTTCTTAGCATTTACAGTATATGTTATATATATGATTTCATATAAAGGTGTAAAAGTTGGCATGCGTGTTTTCCTTTCGAAAAGTATGTCAGGGAAGTAATTGTGCAATTTACTTTTAGACATCGTATAATATACTTAGTTTCAATTACTATGTATGTATATATTTATATAAGTTGTTTCGGCAGTATACAAACTATTGGATAGTGTCTAGTGTATGGTTCCAAAGTATATAAGTCTATATTTTGTATGTAGTGGGTCGGCTATAGTTTTATAAGTCATATATTATTTATCCTGATTTTATATTGCAGCCTTTATTATGATAAAATTTTATTAGTCCTTAGTCTATCAGTAAAATATGGGTAGTTGATAACACATTAGTAGGTATGCGTTAAAGCTGTATACGTGTTACATATTTAATAACGGTTGTATAAATTGTATTTCAGCGTTTGGATAAGTTTATATATATGTACGTGTACTTAATTTAAAGCAATGATTTTAATATTTGTTTAAATTTAATATTTATTTCATGAAAATAATAATAACAACAACATATATAACTTCTGTTCTAATTTGATTTCGTCAATTTCTCTTATCAGCTTTTGGCCCGTCGTGCCTGTTTTCCTCATCGAATTTGTGCCTATCTCACTTTGTGCTTGGATTTGTAACTCGTTCATCGTCGAATCTGTTTAGCCACGAAAGGTGAGCACTTACTCACGATTAATGTTCTTTTATTTATTAAATTTGATTTCAATTGAAACGACAATTGAAATATGCTACTGTTATTTATGCTATTAACTGTATCAGTTCACCTTTGACATCTGACACCATTATTTGTTAATTATACGATGATAATCCTGTTTGATTGACAATTGATTGATTGTTTGTTGTTTATATTGAATGTTAAATTGAAATGTATAAAGTGATAAATATTATGCAAGTAAATTTGACGTAGGATTTGTTTAATTACATTTTGAATCACTGAATGTATGTTGTTAAATTGATGATGTATGAAATTGTAAATAGATGACAAGTGAAACACTGTAATGTAATAATCTTTAATCTACATGAAATGATAGTGTAGATTCTAGAAATAATTATATTAATTCGTACAAATAACAATACGAATTAATACGGTTATTTCGGGATTATTTGAATTGATTATTGAATTGTTATTGATTGTTGTTATTGCTTGTTTATTTACTTTGACATCATCCCAGTTATCACACTGCAAGTTCCCTTTGCTATGTTTTGATTTTGAATTGAATTGGAATCGGGTTGAAATGATAAATACCCAAATTGAACTTTGACCTAGGATAGAAAATTAAATAAAACCGATTGGTCAATAATTTGATTTGAAAATTAAAACGAAAATTTTATTTGAATAAATAATGTTGTTTTGAAATGAAGTTGAAATTGGAATTTTTATGAAAAGAAAATGTTAATATATAAAAATCTGAAACAAAATATCAACAATGTAATTGATGAAAGAATGTTGTTTAATTTAAGAAATGATTTAATAATTAATTTTGAAATTATAATTAAGTTGAAATTATAATTAAGTTGAAATTATTAAACTTTGAAATTATTTAATAATTAAGTTTTGAGTTATTTAAAAATTAAATAAGATTGAATTATTTAATGATTAAATTAAATTGAATTTTTGAATAAGTGAATTTTACTTCGTAAATAACTGAAATTAAGTTTTCTTTACTAATTAAGTTTTGGAAATTATTTAAGTAAGTAAATAAGTGAAATTGAATTTCTTTAACAAGAAATAAAATGTGATATTTTTGGAATTAATGTAAGACTTGAAATTTAAAAGAATTGATTTGACGAATTTAATTTAATTCAAAATTGTAAGTTTTGATTTAATGAAGTTGAACTTAAGAAATTGATTTTATGATTTGAAAATTTAATAGAAATTGTTTTGAATGATAAAGTAACTTAACGAATATTAAATGAAATCGATAAGTGAATTTAGATTGATTTGAATGTTAAATTAACTTAATTTAAATGATTTGGAATGAAACTTATATTCGAACTTGAATCAATATTTGAATTGTTTTAAATAGAATTGAAATTGAATTATAAGATTTTGAAATTATGAATTTGGAAGTTTTGAAACGTAAATTTATGGAAATGGTTTTTGAAAGACAAATGAAATGTTGATTTACGAATTGAAATTGAAATTGAAATTGATTTGATTTTTGAAATATATAAACGACCAATCGGTGTAATAATTACGAAAGTTATTAAAGAGACCGGAATTCGGTTATGGGTATACTCTCTATCTAAACCGAAAACCACTTTAATAACTATGCGCGGAGTGATGATCCAGAATGAAGTGGTTGGAATGATGTACGTGTTGACTGAAGAAAGAGAACGATAATGGATAGCCTTGACACTTGTGTCAAATTGGAAATGACTAAAACAGGAGCTGTGCCGGGCCAATGGAGGATTGATACCTCAAGTGGACACACTTCTTCGAACTACTTATACTTGTTGTCGATTGGTGCACCCTTGATTTTGGGAGTGTTGTCTCACGGTGTTGCGGGCGCTGCGGCGTTGCGTTCTCACCAGTCCGGATCAGGCGAACGGTAGTATCACTACCTTGGGTATAGCCTCATGTGCTTTGTCATACTTGTATTCCATTTATGTGCGACCACTACGAATTTGTTTTGTACCTTGAGTATATGGATTGCCCTCTGGTGACTTCCGGTTTTGGGGAAACTACGGTCTTGTATATGCTTGTGGGAATAAAAATGTGTTAAGGGTGGAATGGGCCATGACTTAACGCTATTTTGATATCTTTATATATTACTGATAGACATTATCTACTTAGCGTACATTACTACATAGTAGATAGTTTACCGGATCCTTAAAGGATGGTTATTCCAAACATCCTTTGAGTTACTTGTATTTCAATTGCTATTTCACTTGAGTTGGATTTATTAATATAAGAATGTTAATCCTGACTCGAGTGTCTTGTGTTTTTGCTTTACGCTCGGGTCAGACTGAGTAGTTCAGCTTTCGAGGCTCACCTTTGGAGTTGGAGCTTTGCTTGAAGATCCAGCCATCTATTCTGCTTTCAGTATTCGATGATTCCAGTGATGTATTCTGATTTGTATCTGATGTATTGTATTATTCTTCTGTTGTAAACTCTGATGTATTTTATATATTCATATAGTAGCTTCATGAACTACTATCTCTTTTAATTCCGCTGCACTTATTACTCTGTGTCTGTGATCTGTGATTATTTATTTACTGTATATGTTCAGTTTTGTCAAATTTAAATTAACAACGCGGTATTTTGAGCAATTCAACTCCGGCATGAGTGTCTTCCTATACACTTATAATGGATGCGAATGGTCCAAAATTCTGGGTCGTTACAGTGATTAAATACACTTCTAATTCGTCAAAACACAACATTCTGTATGGTTCAGCATGAGGAACTTAACTTAATATTGTATCACGGTCTAGACAGGTATTCACATCAACACTAGAACTGGTCAAACTATACGTAAAATGCTGGATGGCAATTTACTCGAAGTTGCTCAATTTATGAAGAGAGTATAGCAGTTGACAAACACGATAAAGCAAAACCATGTTGAAAAATCTTGATAATGTTTAACAAAGACAAAATAAACTACGAAATAATATCTTGGCCTACCTTGATGAAAATGCATGTTTCGGTCGAGAACTTAATTGATAACAAAATGAACAAACCTTCAAAGTTTCTCAATTGGTGCGAGATATGGGTTGGGTGACCAAAGGTCACAAAGTTGAGCTCCGATATGATAATTTTTATATAAAACCCTATGATTTACCTGGAGTATGTATTGTGATTTCGGTGCATACTTAGTCAGAGTTTACAAGCAAAACTTAGACTGTGTTTGGTTTGTCATTTTTAGTTTTGAATTTTCGGCCATACAAAAATGCGCAAGACGCAAGTATATTGTCGAAAACGATCAATTTAGAAAACAAAATTAACATACGAAATAGAAAACAACTTTTTTTTTATTTTTCGTGTTTTGAAAAATAAAAGAAGCACGAGACACGATTCATCATTACATTCCCTCTGTCGTTCCTCCATTTTCCTTCTATAACCTCCATCATCACTTCACTCCTCTCATATTTCACATACATTTGAAAACGGAAAATCCAAAATTCATTTTTAAACCAAACACTGCCTTAGTTTTCTGAATTTTCAAAAAATAAACCAAATGAACGTAGCTAAGAAAATATATATTTATCTTATATCATTATTATACTCTTTTATTCTTCATCTTTATTTGTGTTCCTAATGGAAGAACACAATCAAATTTGATAGAAATTAGGGACTCTTCATGCTTTGTGACCCTTCAATTAAAAGATTATGAAAATCATTCGCATTTCTCACATTTCACTGCTTGATAATATGAATTGGTGGAGCATATGTATTTTGATTAAATTAAGTCTTTTGAGTTTGTAAAATTCATTGAATATTCTCACTTGATCCATTGAATCCATGCATCATAGCAACTTTCTCTGGTTGGTCAATTTAAAATTGCATCTTACTTGGAAAAATGAAACTTTAATTAGAGCATCCCCAATAGAGGTAAGAACATGAGTACCATTACTCAAATTGCTAACCCAACCAAGGAAGTATATGTGTAACAAATCCACTTTTTTTCTACCGAATACCAAACTATTGTTACTCTGTAGTAATCACTTATGCGATGTTCAAAACATCAGGAAAGTATATTTTCTTATGAGTATTCGCTTATAATCAATAACATAGTTGCATATGTATAGGTTATGCTCCCTTTTGAAGATGGGATCCCCTTTTGTTATTTGCTTTCCTAGTCTGGTTGGGAGCAAAGAGTAAATAAACAGTGTCATGTAGGATTACATAAACATGTTGCTACTATAGTTTTGAAAGCTCTTAACCAGAATGAGAGTTTTTTTAGATATAATTTAAATTGCTTCATGCAGTTCATTCTAGTTCAACTTGAATTTTCAAATGAAATATTACATGGCAGTTGCAATGCATAACCATAGTACTGTATTAAAATACTAATATCTTTAAATTTTTCTAAAAACTGAATGTATATATACCTTTATAATGTCTTGTATATGATCTTTGAACTCCAACCAGTGTAACTTTAAATTTTATTTTTTTTAGAGAAAAAATGTATGCATGATGGTAATCAATCTTTATGTTGAATGTCAACTCAATTCGAGATCGCTTCTACTAGTATATCTACATGGTTATGAATAAACTTAAAAGTTAAAACAATGTTCAGATATGCTTTATGTTTGTGCTAACATCTTATAAACACGCACTATATACACAAAATTTGATCAACAACCTTCATTAATAAATCTCATACTTTATTGTAATTATACTAACTGTCAGAAGAGAATTTACATCAAAATTATGCATATTCTCACTGGCTCCTACCTTTCTTATGTAAGTATTAAACTTGACGCGATGTTCTGAATGGAGCAAAGTTTAACATATAAATTATATTATATGCAACCGTACAGCAACAAACTTTAGGATCAATACATTTACACTGTAGTCGACACGCAAACTTTACTGAAATTGAGCAAGCGCAAACGTTTTTAGCATAATGAATTTGTAATAAAATTTTAACAACGCTAGAGCATTTAATGTCAAACGGAAAATTCTTAACATTTATTTCATGTCATCTTATTCATGCAATCGATCTACATGAATAATAATTTCCTTGATTGAAATAACAATTATTCATGTTAATCAAATGCAATATTAGATATCAAAATCATTTTACTTCCTAATATGACGAAATCAAGGTTTGAGGTTTCGACCGAAACAACGAGATGTCGGTCGTTCCGTCCCGATTTCCAAATCGGAACTCCGATCTAAAAAAAATAATATTGAAATTCAAATTGTATAGAAGAAAACCATAAAAAGAATTGGTCTGTGTTTCAGATATATCAACATTCAAGATCTGAAATTTTAACCATTGAAACATGTAAAATCAGAAAATATATTAATAGCGTAACCGAAAAGGTTAAATATGAAGTAATAAACAATTATTTGTTAGTGTTATAAAAATTTGTACTTGATCAATATTGTTTATATATACCTTACGTTTCGATTAACGAGAAATTACCAAGGTTCGAGAACTCGGTTTCGGTTTCGGTCATTTGAAATTTTATTAGTTTCGGAAGATTTCGAGAATTTCAGAAGTTTCGGTCTCAGTTTTTAATGGTTTGTTAATGAAAATGTAACAACGATCTTTATAAATAAATTATAAATAACCTATGAATAGATAGAATACAACAATATAAATTTATAAACTAAACTAAATTAAACAATGATAAATTAAACTAAATTAAACAAATTAAATCCATTATTTATTTCAGCCCAACTTATTCCACCCAACTAAACTGAACTAAACTCACGCAACAGCTATTTCTAGCCGTATAAAATCTTTCAATTCTTTTAGTCAACGCAACAAAACAAATTATTTCTCCCGCTCAATCAAGGTCGATTTGGGATTTGCTGAAGTTAGGGCAAGGAGGAAACCGATTTGCTGAAGCTAGGGCAAGGGAAATTGAAATCGATTTGTGATTTGATGAAGCTAGGGTAAGAAGGAAGCCAATTTACTGAAGCTAGGGCAGCAGGATTCGACAACGATCTGCGATTTTCGTTTTTGCTCGGGTAATTTGTATGTTTTGGTTTTTTTTACACCGAAACCGATTTTTTTGTTTGGTTTCGGTTCGGTCGACGATACCGGTACGGTACCTCCGAAATATCAGGATACCGTCCGATACCTCGTACCTTGGAAATTACACATCTTTTTTCAATTAATTAAACAGATACATGTATAACTACAAGCTTCAAATTTAATCATTGCCATCAAATTTTTCAATACTATAGAAATAGAATAATCTAAATAAAATGTCACAAAAATGAAAACTTAATCTAAAATTTATGGAATAAAGTTTCAAACTAATCCAACTAATTTGTTAAATTTAGATAAGATTTAAATAGAATACATAAAAAATTCAAAATATTCAAGCAAAAAAATATCCTTGTTAAACCCTTAGAAAATATATGTAAAGAATTAAATATAGCAAAAAATTAATATCATAAATAAGAGTTATGTAACAAATTTAAGCTAAAATTCAACCAAATGTCTATTATGTTGTTGGATCAAGTGCACTGACAGCGGGGTTAAAATAATGAATTTAAAAAACAATCTTTTATTAATTTGCACAAGATCTTTATTCTGAGATTTTGCAAATAATATTGTTTATACTAAATCAAATTTAGCATTTTGATTAATAAAAGAAGGTTGTAAATTTTTAATTTAATTTTATTAATTAAAGTATTAACTAATTATTATTATTTTGGCCAACAATGTTTTAAATAACATTTTACATTTAAGATAAAATATATGTATATATAAATAAATAATTATAATTCGAAATATACAAGTAATTGTAAAATAATTTTATTTACTGGAAAAATTATTAACTAAATTTATATATGAATACATGAGTGTGTTTATACAGCTAATTTGTTTTCGGTTTTATATATAATACAATTTCAAATTTAAATTTACATGATTCTGACCTATTCAAAAGAAAATTATTTTTTAAATTTTAATTGCTACAGCCGCCAACACATTTGAAGTATATATTTTTTTAATAATTTATTTCGACCGAAAATATTTACTTTGAATAATTCGAAATGAATGTAAATTTAAAACTGTTTGACTTATTAAATAAAATTAAAACTTAGTTTTTTTATTATTACAGTAAACCAAAAATAATAAAAAATTATTCACACATATATACATACACACATGTACAAGTATGTATATGTGTGTATGTATATCCGCACACGCACACAGATATACATACATACATATGTATGCAGTGGCGAAGCCAGGTTTCAATTTTGGGGTGGTCATCTATACAGCAGCCATTCCTGAAAAATGTATCCTTACTTCAAGTATTGAGCTTACTTATAAACAATGTACCATTATAGTCCGTTTCCAAAAAAATGTCAAAGCAAGAACACCTTATAAGTTTCCCTCATTTGAGTTATGCTCACATTCAAGTGCTAATGTGTTACAGCAGTAGTTATCTTAAGTCACTCAATCCTATAACTGGCTTGACTGCAAAACTCATAACATTGCTTTTATGTCCGTTTTCATTCAAGCATTTCATCAGACAACTTACCTCCAATAGCACAAGTTTTTGCTTTGCAAAATACTACAGAACGTTTTGCATGCAAACTGCATTTGTATATTTTCAAATACTGGGGTAGGCACATGCCTATCCCATTTGCAATGGGGCTCCTTCGCTGTATGTATGTGTATAGAAACTTGGTTCTTTATTGATTTTCCACAAAGGAGAAAAATGGAGTTCAAATAAATTACACAGTAAGCCCAACTCAGGGCTAGACCAGATTACGACTTTCACATGATAAACATTACATAACAAACATTATTTAAATAAACCGGCCCATATCAGTTTACGAAAATAGGTTCATCGCAGGCCCATTAATGTTCTTGTTCAAGGGGCGGTTATCATAACCTCCCATAACACTTCAACAACGGTTACCATAACTGCCCAACACGATGAGCGGCACAATGCTTCGACAACTGCTTCCTTCTTCGCTGTGTTTTCCTTCTCATTACCAGCGACTTTTATGGTCTGTCACCCTAGATCTGAGAAAATGCATTGCAAAAAAAAAAATTTGATGATTCCCTGCAATATTCGAGTCTCACCCTGGATCTGAGAAAAAAAAACTTCAATTCATGTTAGGAAACCAAAATATTGGTTCATGGTTTTTCTTTGCCCTTTCTGGACTTCTGTCCTGAATCTGAAATTTGAAAGCCCCCAGTGTGTAAGATTGCTTAATCGATCTTCTCCTCCTTTCTTAACGTTTTTATGCTCGAACCCAGTAAAGAAAGATATTTCTTTTAAAATCAGAAAACAAAGCTTGCATAATTAGGATTAATTATATAAATATAAGTAATGTTTTTGGTTTTAAATTTAAAAAAAAAATTGTTTTTTTGCTGTCGAACGTAAGTTATGATACATATGTACAAATTATATATGTGTGTGTATTAAAATATTTAAAACAATATATAAATATACTGAATAATATATAAATATGTACGAATTAAAAAAATATATTAGATGAATGTGGCCAAGAATATTTGATAATAAGATGATATAGGTGAGCATATGTATGTGAAATAAAACTAGACTAGAAAATGATACCTTTCTCCTAAAAGAGCTAGCCCGAGAATCGGTACGTTGTTTGAATAGTTTTTCCTCTTGGAGCACCTCTATCTCCTTCTATTTGAGTTGCAATGTCAAGAAGATGGCTTTACCAAGGCTTGATGGAGTCGGCTATAGGTAGATGGAGGCACTAACAAAATTTCAGTGGAAAATTATAGTGGAGGCTATCTGAATTTATAGCAGAAGATTCACACCTCTCCCCACCAAATCCTCCATTTATTTAAACTTGGTAAAGCCCCAAATACCCCACGTATGGTCGGCCTAGGGAGTTGACCTAACGTGGTCAAGCACTAATTTGACTCCTCTTGCATCATTATTTAGCTAACTAATTTCTGATGCCAAAATCGATCAAACTATCATATAACTTTTATATATTGTTCTGTTCGATTTTAAGCATGAATAGATAATTGAAATTGTCTTAAATATCGATACATCGTTTGTATTAATTTATTATTACTTTATAATATTTATAAATTAATTAATCATTGGTCGAATTCGAAAACAACTAATAATGCATTTGTAGTGACTCTCTGATGTGGACTCGGTCCACAGTCGGTATTTAAAAAAATTAAATATCGAAGTATACAGACTTTGTTAAAGCACGATGTAGAGTCAAGTTCAATGCCTACAAGTCATTTAGGATAAATCGTATTTTTGATCTAACATAAGCTCACCTAATAACGACGGTTTGTAAATGCATTCTTTTCGTCATTCCTGTTTCACTTAGATATCTAAAATTTGATCTAAGATTTTAAAAAACTTTATTAATACCCTTATTAATTGCATAGGTTAAGTTTATAGTCCTTGGTTCCATCTGATAACAGCAATCGATTAACCAATTTACTCTGACCACAGACTTTGACTTTAATTTGACCTACCAATTATGGTGAAACTAACATTCTATTACGAAGGAGACGAATTCTCTTTTAAGTATTTTTCACTTCAAGTAGTTCAACACATACCCAACTATGATCGTAACATGGTCGTCATGTCGTGAGATTGACCATAGTCAAAGTACAATCTACGTACTCAAGATTGACAGTACTCTCAAGTCAAAAGACTAGTACTCGTTATCTTAAGATATTCTATTTTATAATCAATAAAAAACTCTAGTTGAGTCGTTCTGTGATTGTTTCAAACAACCACAAATACGCAACCCCTTGGTGCCCCTAACAGTTATAACCATTATATGAAGAGCATTACGTACACTAGTTTCAACAGACATATCGATATCATTTTCTCAATATTT
This sequence comes from Allium fistulosum, assembly GCA_030737815.1. Taxonomy (NCBI): domain Eukaryota; kingdom Viridiplantae; phylum Streptophyta; class Magnoliopsida; order Asparagales; family Amaryllidaceae; genus Allium; species Allium fistulosum. The sequence goes on from CM060905.1 coordinate 1,096,052,003, forward strand.
CTTAACTCGGAACATTCAAGGAGTTGTATTTTGTTGGTATCGATTCAATACTCATGATTACGAATGTTTCATAACTGCAATCGATAAAACACAACTCCTAAAAAAATTCTGTTAATATATGTTTAATTTGCCAACTCATTACTTATATCAAAATATAACAAAAACATATAATAAATAAACCAAAAACATATTTTATTTCGAACAAAATCGTTTACAGAATTCAGATTATATAACAATTACATGATTGTCCATGAGACACACCCTTAATTCTACCAAGTGTAATATAAAAAGTCATAGTAAGTTATTGGTAAAACAATATTTCGGTAACAACCCACCTCGAAACAGATCTAAATTTCGATCCAGAAAAGGTCCATCGAAACTTAGATCCATTCTAAGGCAAAACGTTGATAGAAAAAAGAAATAACATTGCGGAGTCATAACTAAACTTTCAGAACTTACAGTGGATAGAACAAAATATAATAGTAAAGTATACCAATTTACTTCAAAATCATAAAAATGTCATAATACAAAATTCCATAAAAACCGTAACATAATATCCGTAACATGGGTACACATAAAAGCAAATAATAATAACAAATACTGCCACAAGCCAAGCTTTTTCATCTCTAAGCATCGTCACCGTCATTACTCCGTCATTAACCTGTGTTGTAACGAGGAAGGAGTCAGAAAAACAAGTGTCTGATTAATAAAAACCTCGAGTCTTACCTTTTCAGTACTTGGACGGTATATTTTAAAATAAGAATATACATACGAACATAAAACCATTGAAATCATTTAATACTTCTTTGTAAAGAAAGGAGGTGGGTCCACCCCCACTTAATATCTTCCATTACAGAAGTAGATTCCATATCTCAATCATACGTCATAAATAGCTAATAATGTGAGAGACGATACCCAAGCCACTTAATACATCCCAGTGAAAATAGGCAGACTCCGTCATTTAAGACCTATTTTCAGAAGCGTGCTCCTCAATGGTACCATCTAGCTGACATCATACGGAATCTCATGGGTCATTTAATACTTCCAAGTGGAAAATAGGCAGACCCCGTCATTTAAAACCTATTTCCAGAAGCGAACCCCTATAGAGATACCACTTAACGTAATCCATTGGCCATTTAATACTTCATTTGAGGAAAAAGGCGGGTCCAACCACTTAATACCTCAAACCCCAAGCAGGCCCTTCGTCTTATGGCTCATACCCATAATGACGTCTCACATTAGTCCTCTGTTCGTAGGAACTAGTAGCCAGATTAGCTGGACAGATCTCCCATACGGAATTTGGAACGAACCTCGCGTCATTACAAACATTTATCATAAGGATATCTCAGATCAATAAAAGTGTACACAACTGCTGGTAGCCTCAAAATGAAAGGCAGACTTCCGTCATGTAACTCTATTGACCTCGCATCCCTATGACTTAGCCACAAATCAATTGCTCCCCATATATATATATACACACACACACACATATGTATATACATACATATATGTATGCATTCTCATCTCACTGTTTCATAAATAAGGCCTATAAGGAATTTTCCTTATTACGCCTTAAATTAATAATTAGGCTATAGAAGAGTTTCTCTTATTTTCGCCTCAAAATCAACTACCTTCCTAACGGGGAAAATAAATGTAAATAAATGCCTAATTAACTACGCCACATACACAATAATTATATGTTAACTGTGTAAATAGAAATAAATAAGTATTCACGCCCAATAAGTTCTACACGCACGGATTTTATGCTCTAACCTAGCATTAAATGCCAATTCTCTAACCAATTAGTATTACAAGTCTTTTTTTTCAATTTCCCAAGATTTCATGGAATTCTAATGTCCAAAACAGGTAATAAATATTCATAACCAAAACAGCAATAACAGATTTGTAAATAAAATAGAAACTTAATTTATTACATCAATTCAATGGAATATCTTAAACAATAAGAATTGCAATCTAAACCTCATATTCTATTCAACTTCTCTTTTACAAAGAAATAGATAAGAATAAATGGTGTAAACTACGAATAGATTTCATAATCTAAACCCCTTATTTTATTGAAGGATCACAATTTGATCCAAAGAAGACGTGGAATAGACTATGAAATCATTAAAAATTGCATAAACGAAACAAATTTCATCAAATTAATGTAAACAATTGAGAATCTCAACATAAAATTGACATTTCGAAATAAAAAGGAATTATAGGGGATTTTATCTATCATATTTTCGAAATCTCAAAATCCATAAGGCATATTCAAATCTAAAAGAAATACACTAAACAATTGCTGAAAAAAAATACTAAGGTTTCCACCGACATATTAGCCTTAAGCTTTACTCAAATAAATTTATAGCCTTTCGATCTTTCTGAATCTCTCTTTTGATATATATACACACAATAGGGAAGGGGTATACATATTCATTAGATTCAAAATAATTGAAGATGAATATGATAAGAATAGATTGGAGGAAGAAGAAACAAATAGGAAATAAGTTGAGTCTACCTGAATTCTCTACGGTGTTTCTGAATCTTATTAGAAAGATAGCAATAGCAGAGTTTCGTCGTATTTTCCAGAATAATATGAATAAAATGAAGAGGATAGGGTTCTATTTATAGAAGTTGAAATGCACTAGAACCGTAGGATGAAAGTAGGTAGGAAACGGGTAAATCTAGAGCGTACAACAAAATAAAACATTGCTTCAAATCCAAGCCGCCACTGGCAACTTCTGTTGTCAAGCGGTCGACCGCTCCTTTTATTCAGCGGACGTTTATTTATTTTCGTTGTCATATTATTTTATTACCAAATTAACTTTTTAACGTTAAACGTTTACTTAGGGGATTTAAACTCTAAATTTGATTTCTCATTTGAATTTAAATTCAAACTAAATTAATTTAATTTGAAAACAAATGCTCATAACTTCTTTATTTGAGCTTCATTTTCAGCATATTATATATGAAAACAGATCAGAATTTCGCCACGAACGCAACGAAATAAATTTTGTGGTCAAATTCTAACTTTATAAAATTTCCATATCCAACCCTTATCATATTTAATTCAATTTACTTTATTTATTTATGGTTCATTTTAAGGGATGTTGTTACATTCTTCCTCCTTAAAAAGGATTTCGTCCTGAAATCTTCCAAGGGACAAATAGCGTAACTTGCAATACATCCATGTTATACAACTAATTTTTCTACACAACCATATACTCAATCAATAGTGCAATGTGATTATGTCGTGCAGACATGCTAAAATGAGCTCAATCCTAGCGTGAGTGTATAATCGTGTCATGTAAGTATGTATGCAAATATCCTAAACATGCATAAAAATTTCTATATGAGTGTAAAGTGATTGTGATAAAAGTGTAACAATCATCTCCTACCATCCAATCTAGCAACCACGATGCAACCAAAATCCTAATTTTGAAGAGAAAATTTTCCAAAGAAAGGTTTAGGACGAAGATTCCTCATGCCTCCCCTTGAATTTTCTCAGCATTGCACTCAGACCAATCTAATTCTTTATTGCAGAGCTTTCAAGTTCTGTGCTCTACGATGCATGCAGTGGCACGGAACGCTGTTGGCTCCGTCTTAAAATCTCCCAATTGATTAGGCTCTACAACAATTGTTATGCTATGAAGGTATTTCCTTAAATGCAAAAAACGTCATGATCTCCGGCCAACATAAAAGTTCTCTTGTTTTTCCCATATTGGGAAAAAGGCCAAATAAATCTGGTGCCTACTTTCCAACTATCCAAATCGAATGCTGCCTAATCAATTCTGACTTTCCAAAGCCTCGCAATTCAAATCTGATCCGAGTAGAATTTGTTGGTGATTTCCCACCCATAATTTGACGATTTGCATGGCCTCCCAAAAAATGCTTCAAGGGTGTCATACTAATTGTCCATTGATGACTACAATCCTACTGAATTCTACTAAAGGTAAGCGCTACGCCTAAGGTCCTTCAAAGTCCAAGATGTAAGCTCTCTCAACAAATCCTCTAAGTTTTCATCCATTCCTTCCGTTTTCCATCAATCTTCAATCGATATGTGATGCTCCGATTTAACGAAGTTCCTAAAGCTATTAGCAAGCCCCTCCAAATTTGCTAGTAAACTAAGGATCCTTATTACTAACGATGGAAAGCGCAACTCCATAAAGCCGTGTTGAAGTGAAGTGGTTCCACTGCTTCTAACGGAAAATTTCTACCACCTTCTTCTTAATCCTTGATCAACAGGAAATTCCATTATCATTCCTATACTTTCTCTTTTCCTTGCATGGTGGCATTTTGTGAGCTAAATCCCTTATGTTTCCCAAAATCTGAAGTTTTGAGATTGAAACATTTACTCACTTTAGGTTGCTAACCTAATTTCCTTGTTATTTTTCAGTTTTACCTATGGTCTATCGCTAGTTAAGTGTTCACATAAAATTTCCTTATTTACTTTGCTTTCCAACATATATCAAGTGGTTTAAATCACATTCATAAAGGCTACATAGGAATAAAACGGGAATATCTTATACCACATCATTCGCTTTTCCAATAACTACGGAAGACAACTGGCGACTATAATTCAAGAACTTCAAAAGAAATTTTTACTGAAAGTTGTCATTTATTATTAGTTAATATAAATGGTGTTGAGGTCCTAACACTCCTTTCTAAATTAAGATGGGCTATCTTTAATATTTCATTCCAATGCTACCAATTTTTTCAATTTTCCTTTTTTCAGTCATTCATAAATGTGATCCATTTATTGCTTCAATTAATATCCATAGTAGCTGATCATTACTGTCAAAATTAGACTATTTCCACTCAATCTTTCTTCAATTATTTTAACCTTCTTTAGGTTTCCAAAATGCATTCATTACTCAACTTTCTTTCTTTCACAAGTTCCCTTAATCAGTCCCCCATTAGATTATTTTTCCTTTCATCAATTACAAATTTATTGCCCGTTAAATTCGTAATTAACATCCATAAATCATAATCTGTCAATTAGTAACTAATACGCATATAATCGTAACATATGATATATATATATATATATATATTCTAGTCGTTTAGCGTAGTTGTACGATATCTATATCTAACTAGTAATTCTACAACTGAATACGCAATTCTATATTTTTAATTCAACGAAGCTATCCTTCCAAAAAGATTACTGTCATAAATTAACCACAATTAAGAGTTTTGTTTTGTTTGAAATTACAAGAAATCATTTCTTTTTTTATTACTGAAATAGACAATGTAAACTGTGGAAAGGAATATTCATCTCTTACGTATCTCTTTCATTTTTAGTGTATTCTTTGTTACTTCAAACAATGCACATTTACATGTATTTTGAAATTGGATAATTTATGAAAATTACGCAGAAATTGCTCCAAAATTAAAATATAGAAATTCATATTATATGGGCAACCTAATTCACAACCCAATTACAGATCTGCAATATCTTTACACTTTACCAACTTCTTCAAATAAAGGTTTGGGACCGACTTCAACTTTCCAGATCATGTTGTACATTTCTTTTCTTATTTTACTCATATCCTAAAAACTTTAGTCTATCCCACCTAGGTCATGATCCGTATCTACTCCATCAAATTTTATAAAATCATAACTTTCGCACACAAAATAAAATATCTTCATACAAATAAATTTATTTAAAAATAAGCATTTATTACTTCATTTCTTGCAATACTTAAAACATGAAGTATCAAATTCAATATCTCCATCTTTGAAAATATAAACTTTAATAAAAACCTTCGTCAAAGTTTCAAAATTCCTTTGTTTTCAAATATGAATAAAAAATATGAATAAAATAATCTCCCTTTTCCAAGCTTTCTTTAGCAAAACTTTTTCTTAAAAGTTAGACTTTCTAATTTATGGCATTCAAAATTCTCGTAGTTTTTCAAAAAAATTCAAAAAGAAACTTATGAAAAACTTTTTTTTAATAGCTTACTAAAATAAGGATTTACTCCTTTTTGAAAATATAAATTTTAACACAAAAGATTCAAGACTTAATTATCTTTTCAAAATAATATGTTAACCATTTTTGTTTCAAAGAGTTTTCTAGCTACAAGAATTATCGTTTACAAAATAGTAAATTTTTCACAATCATCATTTCAAAATAACAGCTATTTCCTTCTAAAGCATACAATAATATTTATTACCTTATTACTCAAAATATACTATTATTTGATGAAATGTATCTCGTAACTTTGCTAAAAAACTCTTAAAATCTCTTGCAACACTTTTCTTTATCAAATCCAATATTATTATTATTCAAATAACTTTTGCATTCAAGTTAGGAAAAACATATAAAATTCTCATATTTACACGAATGTTTCTCCTTATACAAAAACATCTAACTTATTTATCAATCATCATTTAAATCCAATCAATGGTCAAAGATTCATTTTATAACTTTATACGATAAAAAATAAATGAAGTAGACAAAGATAACTTCTATCTTACTCTATTACTTCTTTCAATATCTCATCTACCAGTATTCACAATTCTATTATTATCTTAATTCCAGCCATTATTCTCTTCATCATCTTATATGAGAATGCTCTCCTTCCTATACTATATTTCTATCCCAAAATAGATGTTATTTCTATCTATAAAAACCCTTAAAAAGGGTTCTAAAGAAAGAACTTTTAGGTTTATAAACAAGGAAAAATAGAAGGATCAAAAAACCATAAATTGAAATCTTTTTAATCAAACTAAAAAAGTTAACAAATGAAAACTTTTCAAGTCATTAATTTACCATTAAAACTCTCCACCATTTTGTCTTAAAGAAATTCACCGCTTTTAAAAATTGCATTAACTTCCCAAACTTTTCTAAAACTAATGGTGCTATATTTCCAAAGCTATAGCTGTCTAAAACTATATTTATATTTTCAAAAATTTCCAGCTTATACGGTCTTTAAGAAGTTGCAAACGGAGGAACTTTCAAATTTATTGCATAGGAAATATAATATAGAAAAATATATTAATACAAAAACAAGGAATTTGAAAGCTTTTCTAATCCAATCAAATTTTAAATTGAGAAGTTAATAAATGAAAACTTTTTTCAACTTCTTAAGTCACCAAATTTTTAAATTGAAATCACCTACCAAAAACGTTTCACCACCCTTTTTTAATTTACAACATCTTTTCAAACTTTTTATAAAACAAACGGTGGTAAAACTTAAAAGTCATTTAAAATCACTTTTTATCACAAAATTCTAATTTATAAGATTTTTATTTCAAAATCTTTTGAAAGACACTTTCAAAATTTTCAAAGGGTTTACAAAGAAACATTTTTATCAAATTATGTCCCAAATGTAGGATTAAAATTTGTTTTCTCTTTTAAACCTTTGCACTCTACGCTTTAAAAATCTAATTTCCTCCTTGTGATAAATGTATTCCTTCTTACGAAAGTTTGCTCGTTTCCTTGTTTCTGTATTTCATTAATACATAACACCTTTATTTGTTACCTCCATAAATGTTAATTTGTTTGTATTAATTGTCAGCCTAACGGTCGTTTCCTTAAGGTCATTTATTTCCTATCAACTTTTTCATCTACGGTCACCCCTATTATTAAATGTCTATAGGGTCCACAATGATAGGAAAACTAGGTCCTATCAAGAAGTCAATTACTATCCAGCTTCTAGGACGCTTTCATAATTGAGGTCATGCTCTCCCTAGTTTGCTCCTAAAGATACGATCTCTGTTCCATGGGTAATCGGAGTATGAGTAGAAATTACCTCTATTTATTCTTCCAACTCATAGTCGCCTCGTCCATCCTTTCGGAATATGGTCGCAACTACTTCTACAGTCGGAATTTATAGAGTTAAGCGTAAATTCAAAGTATATATATAGTATGAGTTTTCGAAAAATCTTTTGAAAAACCTTTTTCAAAAATAACAAGTACGTCACTCATACTTATAATATATTTTCCCCATTGATCGGGTAACCTAGGCTCTGATACCAAATGCAACAACTCACCCCGGAACAGGTCTAACTTTCGACCAAAAAAGGCTCATCAAACTTAGAACTATTCTAAGGCAAGCTGTTGGTAGAAAAAAGAAATAACATTGCAAAACAATAGCTAAACTTTCAAAACTCACAGCGGATAAAACAAAATATAATAGTAAAGTATACCCATTTATTTGAAAACCATAAAAATGTCATAATACAAAATTCTATAAAAACTGTAACATAATATCTGTTATATAAGTACACATAAAAACAAGTAATAATAACAAATACCGCCACAAGCCAAACTTCCCCATCTCTAAGTATTGTCACCGTCATCACTCCGTCCTTAACCTATATTATAATAAGGAAGGAGTCAGAACAACAAGTGTCTGGTGAATAAAAACCCCGAGTCTTATCTTTTTAGTACTTGGACGATATATTTCAAAATAAGAATATGTCTACAAACATAAAACCATTAAAATAATTTAATACTTCTTTATAAGGAAAGGATGCGAGTCCAACCACCTAATACCTTCCATTCCAGAAGTAGATTCCATATTCCAATCATATGTCATAAATAGCTAATAATGTGAGAGACGGTACCCAAGCCACTTAACACTTCCTAGTGGAAAATAAGCAAATCCCATCATTTAAGACATATTTCCAGAAACGTGCTCCTCGATGGTATTATCTAGCTAACATCTATGGAATCTCATAGGCCACTTAATACTTCCAGGTGGAAAATAGGTAGGTCCCGTCATTTAAGACCTATTTCTAGAAGCGGACCCCTATAGAGATACCACCTAACGTAACTCATTGGCTATTTAATACTTCATATGAGGAAAAAGGCGAGTCCAACCACTTAATACCTCAAACCCCGAAGAAGGTCTTTCGTCTTATGGCTCATACTCATAATGACGTCTCACATTAGTCCTCTATTTGTAGGAACCGGTAGCCAGACTAGCTGGGCAAATTTCCCCTATGAATTTGGAACTAACGTCGCGTCATTACAACTATTTATCATAAGGGTATCTCACATCAATAAAAGTATACACAACTGCTGGTAGCCTCAAAGTAAATGGCAGACTTTCATCATGTAACTCTATTGACCTCGCATCCCTATGACTTAGCCACAAATCAATTACTCCCCATATACATATATACTCATCACACCGTTTCATAAATAAGGCCTTATAAAGAATCTTCCTTATTACGCCTTAAATTAATAATTAGGCTATATAAGAGTTTCCTCTTATTTTCACCTCAAAATCAATTACCTTTCTAATCGGGAAAATAAATGTAAAAAATCGCTAATTAACTACGTCATATACGCAATAATCATATGTTCATTACGTAAATAGAAATAAATAAATATACGCGCCTAATAAGTTCTAAACGCACGGATTTTACGTTCTACACTAGCGTTAAATGTCAATTCCCTAACTAATTATTATTACGAATCTTTTTTCTTCAATTTTCCAAGATTTCATGGAATTCTAATGTCCAAAACGGGGAATAAATATTCATAACCAAAACTGCAATAACAGACTTATAAGTAAAATAGAAACTCAATTTATTACACCAATTCAATGAAATATCTTAAACCATAAGAATTACAATCTAAACCCCATATTCTATTCAACTCCTTTTTTACAAAGAAATGAATAGAATAAGTGGTGTAAACTACGAATAGAATTCATAATCTAAACCCCTTATTTTATTGAAGGATCACAATTTAACCCAAAGAAAAAGGAGAAGTGGAATAGACTATGAAATCGTTAAAAATTGCATAAACGAAACAAATTCCATCAAATTAATGTAAATAATTGAGAATCTTAACATATACTTGACATTTCGAAATAACAAGGAATTTTAGGGGATTTTATCTATCATATTTTCAAAATCCCAAAATCTCTAAGGCGTATTCAAATCCAAAGAAATACACTAAATAATTGCTGAAAATAAATATTAAAGTTTTCACTCACAGATTAGCCTTAGCTTTACTCAAATGAATTTGTAGCCTTCTGATCTCTTCCTAAATCTCTCTCTTTTGATATATATATATACACACAATAGAAAAGAGTATATATATTCATTAAATTCAGAATAATTGAAGAAGAATAGGATAAGAATAAATTGGAGGAGGAAGAAACAAATAGGAAATAAATAAAATCCTTACCTGAATTCTATACGGAGTTTCTGAATCTTAGTAGAGAGATAGCAATGGCATAGTTTTGTTGTATTCCCCAAAATAATATGAATAAAAGCGGAGAGGATAGGGTTTTATTTATAGAAGTTGAAACGCACCAGAATAGTAGGATAAAAGTAGGTAGGAAACGGGTAAATCTGGAGCGTACAACCGAATAAAACATTGCCTCAAACCCTAACCGCCATTGGCAACTTCTGTTGGGCGACCGATCGACCGCCCTTAGGCAACCGGTCGACCGCTACGGTCGGTCGACCGGTTGACCTATTCAGGTCGATTGCTCCTTTTATTCAGGGGACGTTTATTTCCGTTACCATATTATTGTATTCCCTAATTAACCTGTTAATGTTAAACGTTTACTTCGCCCCCAATCTAATTTTTGAAATTTAAACCTTAAATTTGATTTCTCATTTGAATTTGAATTCAAACTAAATTAATTTAATTTTGAAAACTTCAAATGCTTATAACTTCTTTGTTTGAGCTCCGTTTTCAGCATATTATATATGGAAACAGATCCAAATTTTGCCACGAACGCAACGAAATAACTTTCGTGGTTTGTAAAATTTTCATATCCAACCCTTATCATATTAAATTCAATTTTCTTTATTTATTTATAGTTCATTTTACGGGGTGTTATAATTTCCATTCGCTATATATATTAATTAAAAAAATCAATACATAACAAGTTTTTAAAACAATATATCGATAAAATTAGTTAATTAGTAATTTAATTAAAATTTACCATCAGAAACTAAAAAGGAGAAAATAAAATGTACAAACAAAAATTCGAAATGATCAAGAATTGTACTTACTATATCTTATTATAATGGATATATGATATGCTTTATAATCCCAAAGTACATACTCAATAAATCTTATTTGATAATCACAAGTTATTTGCTTATTTCTTACACTAGAACAATGCATTTTCATTCAATACTATATTCAAAATTTTCTTTCGTTCCCTCCAATATATACCATTGCCAATATTTTAGTTAAGTCATCAGAAACTAAAAAGGAGAAAATAAAATGTACAAACAAAAATTCGAAATGATCAAGAATTGTACTTACTATATCTTATTATAATGGATATGTGATATGCTTTATAATCCCAAAGTACATACTCAATAAATCTTATTTGATAATCACAAGTTATTTGCTTATTTCTTACACTAGAACAATGCATTTTCATTCAATAATATAATCAAAATTTTCTTTCGTTCCCTCCAATATATACCATTGCCAATATTTTAGTTAAGTCATTCACATTTACATAATTATTTAACCATTTAATATATACTTTAATTTGTTTGGAAAGAAATACAATGATATTATTTTTCTTTCGACCCTCTTTATGTTCTGAGCAATGCAACCAATTCTCCTTGAATTAAAATATAACTAAACTGATGGAAAACCAAATTAATTTAAAGGACAAAAATTTGTATATTTCTAGCCTCAAGGACACGACCTCAATATTTTAACCATAAGGACAAACATTTTCCTAAATATTATTCATAAGAACAAGCATTCTTTCAAAATTATTCATAAGGACAAACATTCTTCCAAAACTGCTACTGAACTAAAAAATGATACCTAAAAACTGCTACCGATAACTACAAACTGATACCTAAAAACTGTTATCAATAACTAAAAACTGATACCTAAAGAAAGTTGTCCTTCAGGCTAAAATACCGAAGGTCTGTCCTTGAGGCTAAAATGCTGAGAAATTTTGTCTTTGACAATAATTTCCTGTTTAAAATACATATTGATAAAAGGAAACTACAAAACCAATGGTCACTTAAAGAAATCAAATGTAACCACAAAGTATGCCTATCTAGCAGTCTCCAACCGGACATAATAGCACCATGTTACTACAAGTGAATGACCTTAAAAAATAGAATAATCCAACAAAATATCACATGGGTAGCCTTTTCTAATCAATCCAGAATACATTGTGCAATGTACATATTACACACTAATATGTATAACAAATTACAAAACATGCAGTACTTGTAGAGTCATAACATAAGAAAACAAATACATTCTAGATCAATCTTCAAATAAATGAAAATATGTTATATAATATTATTCCTTACATGCAAGCTTCAAAAGGCACTAGAAATTTCAACTTTTTATTTATTTATTTATTATTACTGAAATGATCAGTGATTGCCAAGGGATTGATCCAAGCCTTACTAATATCACAAGGCTTTAGAACCATAACCTCTAAACAACAAAGTAGAGATCATCTACTTGAGCTAGTGGACCTTGACGGCAATTTCAACATTAATTTTCAAGCGATTTATACTTGTAAAACAGTTTACGCTACAATAGACCAAATTCAACTCGAAATCAAAGCAAAATTAACTATTTCAATACCTTAAGCAAGAGCTCAACGTCTCCAGGAATAGAAGGCTCTTGTCCAGGAAAATATGGATACTTTTCTGCAGCCTGCATAATTTCACAGGAACCAGAACCGCAACTATGAAAATTAAGGATTAGAAAACAACAATAAATACAAAAAGGTAAATAACCTCTTGAGGAGTAGCCCAAACATGTAAATGGGAATCGATGATTTTAAAGGCTGTAGGGGTATTTTGGGAATGAGTGGGAGCATCTTGGGATTTAAGAGTAGCCATTGTTATGAGTGAAGAAGATAGAAGTGGTTTTGGAGTTGACTGAGCTTTAGAGTACAGAGAAGAGAGAATTAATGAATTTTTTATCGATGCTACTGCCATTGTACAGTGCTGAGTGTTGGGCTTTATTTTGGCCGTGCCTTTTCTTTGATTTTCTTTAGTCCCGTTGGGAATTTGGGGTCGGGATTTCCTCCTGACCGTTCGATTTTTATCCAAAGTTATCAATGTTCCTTTGTAACGTTGTGTTTATTGTTTTTTTTTTTTTAGTTTGGCTTACATCCCTAATAAATTTTAAAATAGAGAAAACATTATTTTCAAATTAAAATTCGCGCACACAGAAAGACCCAAATATCCTTTTATGTTTTTAACATTTCAAACGCGTATAACTTTATGTAGAAAAATCGGATTAACATACCGTTTTCACAAAAAAATTACAAATTTTATGATCTTTACAATGAGATCCATTGTTGATACCAAAAATTCAAATTTGTAGTAAAGGTGCAATTATTTCATATATTTGCAGACAATTCAACAAATTTTGAACACTTTCGATTTTTTTTCAAATTTACAACATTTGCAAATAATTGCAAACATTTCTGCAACTATATGCTATAGTTGCAGAAATGTCTGCAACTATTGCATATAGTTGCAGACATTTCTACAACTATTGCATATTTGCAGAAATACAACTATATGCTATAGTTGCAGAATTGTCTGCAACTATTGCATATAGTTGTAGACATTTCTGCAACTATATGGTATAGTTGCAGAAATGTCTGCAACTATTGCATATAATTGCAGACATTTCTGCAACTATTGTGTATAATTGCAGTTTTTCATTGAAATCGAGAAAGCTGAGCTCGTCATTGAAGAAGAAGATGAAATCAAGAAACATAAGTTCGTTAATGAAGAAGAAGATGAAATCAAGAAAGATAAACTCGTTATTAAAATCAATCGTGCAAGAAGCGGAGGGGTATTTTAGGGGAAAAAACAGCCGAAATGAAAAACAGTGACCTGCAAAGTATGTTTTCTTGCGGGAGGAGTTTTAGTGAATTAAGTTTGATTTTAGAGATGCGTGCTTAATATTCACTTTTTTTCCCTTATTGCACTTGTTTTTTTTTTATCAAAATAAAAATAAAATTGGTATGTTTTCTTTTAAAAAAACTCCCCGATGCAGAGGACCTCCGAGAGGGACGGCGAACCGACCATTTCCAAAGGAAGGATTAAGTTGTATTTGTCCGCTTCAACTCATGACACTTATAAACTCCGGGTTACTGTTTTTTGCGATAAGCGTGTTATTACTATCGTGTTATATAATTACAAGCATGTTGCTACAAGGCCAAACAAGTGAAGACATGAAGTACAACCAAACTCACTCATATGGTTGTTATGATATGAACATAAATAGAGAATGAAACAAAAGGGTAAATTTGACAATTTATCAACAGAGCTGCTAATAATTGCCAACCTCGAGCATATAACCTCCAGCTATCCTTCAACGTTTGGTCTGTATTAGTTTACCCTTCTCCTTTTTATTTGCTTCTCATTTACAAAAATGAAAAAGACGTATGTTAATGTCAATAGAACACTAGATCAAGAAAATTTCCAAGGAAGCCGTAACTAGAAAATTGGAGCCCAAAGGCACAACAATGGTCTTCAACTTCTTGCCTTCAATTTGTTGATTTATTGTAAGGAAGATCATCATCATGAGTTTGATAAGTTCAAATTTTTCGTGCAATTCCTTCCACTTGTTTGCAACACTAAAATGTTTAGATTTCTTGAAAATTATTTCGCAATCCTGAATGATTAACTGCATTCTGGTGCCTGTAAATAGATGTTTATTTTGGAACATTCTTGTATTTCTTTCCATCCATATATGTCAAATTATAATTGAGACTGCTACAACAGTTAGATCTGAACACGGATCTATGTGATTATGTCTAGTAGCCAGAAGATATCTCCTAAGATTGTGTTTAACTAATTGTTACTTAATTGAAGTTTTTGCTTGGTTTTTTTTCCAAATATGGCTGGCATATTCACAAAAAATAGATGGTCCATGTTCTCATATTCTATGTTACATAAGTTGCAAATTATAGACTGAATGCTGCTCCATCTATCGATTCTGTCTACCTTTTTGCGTTTATTTAATGCTGCAAATATAAACTCAAAGATACTTTTAGGGGAACTATACTACTCATTATATAATGACACCAAGTTTGGGTTGTGTCTTTGATTTTGATGTTATTCCAAGCAGATTTAAGTAAGAACATGTCATTATTTGTTGGGATCCACCACCAAAAATCTTTATGAGAAGTATTGTTGTAAGTGTAACGATCCGCTTTTTCGACCCCTAGTGTCGACACTAATACATCCACGGTATTCGTATGCCGAACATCCAAGTGTCAGAAAGATAGATTATTAAGGTAAAATAAAAAGAAGATAAAATAGAACAAGAAAGAAGGAATAGAATATCTAAATCTCACAACGGAACGATTACATATAATATCAAAAGACAGTACAAACTATCACTTTAAGATACATAGCATTTCAGAGTTACAATTCTAAATACTATCATCAGCCTGGGTAGTTATAACAGTCTGTCCTCACATCGAAAATAGAATACTATGGTAGGTGAAGCATCTAGCTCGTCTCCTCCAGTTCCAATGAACGTCAACGAAAACCTACCTTTCTTAGACTACTCGAATCGAGCACCCAGAGAATTTAGGGAAAACAAAAACCACACGTCAAATAAAAGTCTGGTATGAGAAAATCAAGAAATATGCGATCAATATATAATAATACTTTTGAGATCGCACGAAATGCCGTAATGGTTATCTCCTCAAATGAACCACTCATCTAATAAGTACATAAGGTGATAAAATATATAATGTCTAGGGTGAAGAATATAAATCAAAAAATAGTTGTGATGCTTGCATTGATCACACCACAACATAATGAGGGTACAATCAAAACCGCTAAGGTACATTCGCATAATGGATTTTTCGCGGAGATCTCTCTAGTGAAGTTGGATTCGAACTCTATGCACAAGGATCGGAAACCACCTTCCGAGCATCGTATATCTCTAGATAAAATATACCATAAGGTAAACACAACTGACCCACGCACGAACCTATAGAACATGTGGAACAAGCATCATCAACTCCCGCCCGCAACATATCGATAAGCATACTCTAGATTTGGAGTTGACATACTCCGTTGTGAGTTAGCAAAACCCCAGGTTATGTAGTTTACTTTGTCTTTAGCCATTTTCGAAGTCGAGGTCACGTTCGACATCTCTCACACGAGTCTTCATCACTCGAACAGAAGACGAATTTCCAAATGGATTCCCACATCTCGAACAGATCTCAAAACCATGCATGGATTCCAGCATCTCAAACAGATCGACTTCCAAAAGATAGAACACGTATCTCAGTCTTGAAGTGGTTTTCGATAAGTAAAACACTTACTGATCTCGGTCTCTTCAAGACTGAATCGACGAATTGGGTCATTCAACAATAATGAGAACGATCGCATAACAAAACCAAGTATTGTGTACTTATCACGTTTCTGAACTTCTAAACTTCCATTTTTCATGCTAAGTACACAACTAAATACTTTCCATAAACGAGTAAACAAACAAAGCACAATCAAGTCATACAAAGCATGATTAAGTCACATAAGCGACTTCCAATCCCCTTTTTATTTAATTAATACTTTTATTAATTAACACCTCTTTCAATAGTAAAACTTCTTTTATCTAATAAAACTTTATTTATGAATTTCAACTATTCATTTGTACTCTTTTTAATACTTCAAAAAGTTTTCATATACTTATCTCAAATGGTATAAGTATATTCACAAATCATTATGAAGATTTCTTATTTTAAACCTTTACTTTTTCTATTTTTTTCCAAAAGATTCCATACTTATAATTTCCTTTAAAATATTCATTTTAAGGATCTAAGTACTTTCACATATCCATTTAAAAGGTTTAAGACTAATGTTACTTTAACGTTTGTCACTATAAACCCAAAACCATTTCACTTATGCTTATCTTTAAAGCATTCTTTTAAAGATCTATTTACATTCATAAGTATAACCAAAAAGGGTTAAAGATGAATGTTTTTAATACATTGTCACAACAAACCCAAAAACAAATCATACTTGTTACTATCTTTAAAACATTCTTTTAAAGATCTAAGTTAATATTTGGTTATGTTCGATAGTTGACTAATCGACTATCCAGTTCAAAACGATCGCTTATAGAAATCACGGTTCGTATACTTAACTCGTTTCCAACATTCCAACTTATACTATCCCTCGTTCAAGAGTGAAGCCGAGTAAGTTAGAGCACTGGTTACATATCAAAGCCTTGCCTAACACTTCATTCTTGAATCTCACAGATAGAAAAATTTACCTTGTCGGTTTTTAGTGTTAAGTATATTATTAATGACTTTCATAAACGAGTAAGAAATCAACAAAATTAACACGTCTCCAACATTTGCAACTTAACTATTACTCAGTCAAGAGAGAAGCCGGTAGGTTAGAGCACCATTGCTTGTGTCCTTACTCGAACATCAATCTTAACTCTTACAAATAGATAGTTTACTTCGTCGGATTTTAGTGTTAAGCATAATTAATTTCCTTTTTCAAAATTTATATATATAAATACTTTAAAAATACTTATAAATACATTTTAAATATCTATGTAAAATATTACTTGAAAATAACTAATTTATAATTTGAAGAAAATAAAGTTAAAACATGCTTTATAACTTAGAACCCCTTTACTTCCAAAATTCATAAATAAATATTAAAAAAAGATTTAAACTTCAAACCAACATTAAAATACTGAAAATATGTTAGAAAAGATCCCTCAAAAGATTAGGGAAAAATACTGTAACGACCCTAATTTTTAGTAACATAATTAGGATATATAATTAGCTAAATAAAATAAAATAATGTGATGATTAGGGGATTGAGATTTGTGATTAAACTAAGGGGTAGCCGTGCCTAAGAGAGTAAATGAACTAAAATAAAATGGGCAAAGGAAATAGGTGAGGGGCAAAGTTGGAATAAGAGTATTCTAATACCCCTAAACCCTTAGGAATTCATTCCATACGTTCATTTGTAATACCAAACTAAAATAGAGGCCGACCGCCACTAGCAAGAGGAAGAAGATAAAAAAATCAGAGGAAGGAAAATTAATCAAAATCAAATCCATTCAAATCTCAAACTCTTTAATCTCAAAGCTAAGGTGAATAATGAGTACATCTCATATTTTCCAATTATTTTCGGTTTTAGGTTAAACTCGATTTATCTTGCAAAGTTTAGCCATGTTTTTGAATGATTAAATGTTTATATATGCTTGTTGACGATTTATGCTTATTCGTATAAGTTTTATGATATGTTTTGATGTGAAAACCCTATTAAATATCATCCAAATACCTTGCGATTTTAAATTTAGATCAGAAATGATATTTTAGAGATGAGTTTCAATTTTCATAATTTTGTGAATTAATGTGGATTTAATATTAATTTTCTAGTGAAGAAAATGATTATTTGGGTTTAAAATAATTTACAGCTAAATTGTTTATGTTTTGGGTCTGAAATTAATATATGGTAGAAAACATATTAAAAATGATTTTCTGGGATTTTTGTAGAATTTTCTTAAGTGTTTTAATAGATATATTGTAACGACCTGGATTTTTTTGACGTTTAAATTTGAATATTTAAATGGTTTTAAATGTTGAGTTTGAAATATAAATTCATTTTAATATGAAGTTTATCGATCGAATAGGTGGAATAAGATTAAAGTTCCAACTATAGCGATTTATTGAATAAATTTAATTGTTGAATTAATAATTGAAAATCGTTTAAATAATTGAATTTGAGTTGAATAGAAATCGAAATGATTTCTAATGTTGATATAAATTCTATTTGAATTAGGATTTAGTTAATAAGTTTTTATAACTGAAATTTTAAGTGATTTCGTAAATTTTTGAAATCATTGATTTAATCGACGCGTTAAAACAGCCTTCTGGGGCACAGTCTCCGAATTCGACGAAACCAGTTCCATTAGATCTGTAATAATGTATTATTATCGGATTTCAAATTTCGTAGTGTTTAGATTTAGCGTTTGGTAGTGTAATCTGAAAACGCCTAGAAATAAATTAATTGAATTTGATTTAAATAGCCGATTAAAAAGCTATCTTCTCCATACAATCGAGTTAGGGCTCGAGACTTGTTTCGTTGGGTTCGAAATAGCGGTATAATATTAGGAACATCAGGCAGCATGCCTCAATAGAGGTTCAGGATTTCGAATATGCAATCAAGACATTTTGAAAATAAAATTTTAATAAAAGGTCAACTCCATCTATCAGCCGACCTATTCTACTATCCCACAAACCCATTCAATCATGCCTCCTTCTTTTCCATACCCTCCCCCTTTTTAATACGTCCCTCCTCACATCCCTCTTCACAAAATTCAAATCGAAAAGAGACTCAAAACTTCAGGAAAAATAATAATTTGAAAACCATTCTAAACAAAATCGAATAAAACGAAAACGGCAATTTGGTGAGATTTACCTTCTACGTGACTTTGATGGGTTCGGCGATGATCTGGGTGTTGTGTGGTCATGGTCATGGAGGGTTCTTGATTTAGGCTTTGGGTATTTTCGAATTCTATGCATCGATTTGACAATTCGTCAATTGTTTTGGAGTTCTGGGATGGAAACACACCTCCGATAGGCTCGGCAAGTAGTGTGACTCCATGTTGGTGATCGCGACATCGCCTAAAGCATGAATGTTGCACAATCACGATTGAAGGGAGGGGTTCGAGTGCGTGGTGTTTGGCACTGGCGGGTAGAGGATTGGAAGAGGAGCTCAGCAGTGGTGGTATCGGGGTTTCTCGTGCAAAGATGAGAGAGAGAGAGAGAGGGGAAGGGGAAGTCTGCAGCAATGGGAAAGTTCAACAGAGAGGAGGAAACGGGAAGAAGAAGGAGGATCGGCCATGAGAGATGTTCTGGCCTGGGACTGTAGCTTGTTTGAGAGGAAGAGGTATTTTAATTAAAACTAATTATATAATTTGTATAGTTAATTAGAAATTTAAATTTAGATAGCTTATAAAATTTTATAAAATTTGCATACGAGGTCCAAAATGAGTCGAGTTTGGGTTCGTAGCTGTGAAATCTACGCAGTGGAATTTTAAATTAATTCGAAACTGGAACGCATTGCAAATTAAAAATCAAGGTGAGTAAATCTCACTCATTTGGATTACTGAAATTAATTTTAAATGATTAAAATTAATTTTGGATGATTTGTTGAATTTACAAATTAATATCAGTTGGATGCTATATTATTTATATTGGTATATATATTAGTAGTTAGATATATTTCTCGCCGATTGGAGCGGATAAGACCATATGCGTCCCGCATAATAGCGGATGACCCTATATTACCGCGATATCCCCCTCGAAGTGGGATTGGTATTTTTTATATTGTATTAACATCTGTGGATGCAGGAAATCGGTTGGAGGGATCCAACTGGATTTCTCAAATTTATATTGAATGTTTTTCATATATAATAATATATGATATGTTAGAATAATCTGTTATAGATTATTGTTGTGATGTGAATTATTGGATGCTATAGTAGCACTGGCCTAACTTTTGGTATTTTAAATACCATAATATTATTTTTGGAATTTGAAAGGATTTAAAAGAAGATTTTGAATATAAAAATATTTATATCGAAATTTGGATTATTTTTAAGAAATTGATTTGGATAAAAACAATAATTGATTTTGGTTTGTATTTAACTATTCGTAAAATTATTTTAAATATAGATTTTAAAATAATTTATATAAAGGATTTTCTATACGACGGATTTTCAAACGATATTTCTAGAAAATATGAAAAGGAGTTGAAATTGATATTTTAAATAGATTTGTGAAATATATGGAATTATTAAGAAATGGATTTATAAAATGAGATTTTATAAATGGGATTAGTTTTATAAACAAGTGAAACTCAAAGGAGTTATAAATTTATAAACGATGTTTACAAACAAGGAAAAATGAAATTAATTGATAAATTGGAATATAATTTCACAGGGTGAATTTATATCAAGATATGAAAAATAGATTTTTAGGATGTGAATTCTATTTTTGAAAAGTGAGGATGGTTAGAGAATCGGAATAGGATCGATGTGTTGTAAATCGATAGGGATTTATAAATTGAATTGGTTATTGAGACTTTAAAAAATATATTTTATTAAGAAGTTAAGTTTTTGATTTAAAAAAGGGGAAATTTTATTTATTTAACTATGTAATTTTAAACTAGCCAGTATTGTAATACTTCGAAAAGTGAATTTTTCAAATATCTAATATTAATTGAAATTAAATTCTAATTTTTATAATCGACTTTGTAAATCGATTTGTTTATCTAAAATGAGTTATTGATGTTTATAAAATGTGTTTCGATATTTTAAATAATTACTTGAACATGTTTTTAAAAATTTACGAGTATATACGCTCGTCCAGGTGGACTTGCATTTGATCGCTGAGCCACATCAACAAATTCAAGTATGCCAACTGCCTTTGAATAGCCTCATGAATTAGTTTGGTGTACATGAACAGTAAGATCCGACCTATAACAAACAAACAAACAAACAATAATGTTCCATATAACTGCTTTAAGTTTGAACCAATTATTTTTCAAACTATTTTGTAATGAGCTTGTATCAAACTATTTTATCAATGGTTTCTTTATGTATTTTGTTTTTATGTTAATTTTTCGTATATATAATTTTATTTTGTAGTTAAACATTAAACTTCACGCACAATTAACTGTGATGCATATGTTGGCTAACAAATTATAAAATACCTTATGAAGAACTATCAAACCGACTTTCATAGAAATAGTACAATACAAAGGGAAATAAAACAATAACCGGTTTTCTTATATGCTCTAAAGAAATCGAGAATTCAAAAGCAAGAAAATGCGTTGAAAAAAATAAAATGGTAAAATAGTTTGGAGAAAAATAGGTTTTCTCATGTGCTCTAATGGAACATTATGGGTGTGTGGTGGACACGTTAAGTAGAACAAGGCAGGTGAGAAGAGCATGGTAGTTTGGGGGAAAAAGCATGTAAAACCCGATGAGTCTGGTTTTGGAGCGATTTTGGGAGCATGTAAAGTGTATGAAGACGATGAACTGGAACATGCCATGGGAAGAAAGACCTTGATAATGTAGCCATGGGATTGTGGTAAATATGGGAATGCAACCATGGCATTGAACTGAATGAACCAATGCTTGTAAGTGCACTTCTGCCATGTGCCTATTTGGATAGTGCACATCAAGGCAAGGAGATGGGATGTACATCGTGTACCTTTGCAACCTTTTTGGGACTATTCTGATGGTATATGTGTGAACGAAAATAAGTGTGCACGTCAAAAGCATTGATACTAGGATTGGCATGCGACGAGAGAGGCAAGTCTTTGCTGTGAAAAATTGGCATGCAATGTGTCTACAACCCAATCACACATCATTTGTTGCCTTAGTGACTGCTTGTTCTAAAGGAACTTTAGTTGAAGCCTTTTGCTGTGAATAGGACACAACTCAGATAAATATATGAGCTTGCATTTAATTTGTTTGTACTAAAAAGAAGGCCTAATAGTTTATTAAGGAGTTAACTCAACAAAGTATATGGTATAATGATTGTCATTTTCTAAAGGACTATTCAACATTTATAGGAATTTAAAAGGAAATTGATATTGTTAAAGCATGCGTAATATTTGGTGAACCTACGCTCATTTTCTTGGATAGGGTGATGGTAGCATTTCCCTTCTTAATATTTAAAACTAAGACAGTTCATGAATTAGAACTGAAACAAACTACATCAACCAAAAAAATATTAAAACTGATTTCCCGTATCTGAGTTGATTATAGGACCATACGAAATATATGAAATACAGTTCATGGTATATAATATGTAATTGACCTACACATAAGCTCAAACTAAAGACCAAATACATGTAAGCTTCTCTACAGGTTAGTTCTTATCAATTTCCACATATCCTTGTAAGCAAGGAAAAGATAACAAAAATGAAATACAATATATTAGCATCAAAAGATACTCAAATTCAATCAATAAATGAAAAGACTAAACAAAGGCCTAAAATCTATTAGTTAATCACAGTTAGCTGGTAATAAACAGAAATATTAGCTAACTAATGCCAAGACATCTGCCTAACTACGATTCACTGTAAAGGATCTTGCTCCCCCTCCAAATCCCCTTGATAATTACAGGCAATTAGATCCTTTGCAGTGAAAAATAGGTTCATCTTACATACATACATGCATGTATGTACCAAAAAATGGCATAAAAATGCTTATGGTAGCTTTATAATCTAGGATCATTGTTGAATGATCAGGCATACTGGTTATAAATTGAATTCTGAGAACTTATGCAAAAACAGTCATGTGTTTTATTCAAGAAATTACAAACTTACCTCTCTAGGTTTAGTTCAAAAACCCAAAATTCATCAAAATTTCCATTATGTACATTTTTTATGGAAAACCTGCATAATAGTCAAAGTGTTCATGCAAATTGAACTATCGAGAATTAATTTTTAGCAAACTACAATTTTAACATTGAAAATAGGAAGTAAGCCTATAATCAATTTTTCTGAGCATACAAAGAAGAAAAAATGATTTGAAAGCATTGAAAATACCTATGTGATACTCAAAATGAAGTTGAAAATTAGGGAACTATTTACCTAAAATTCCAAAATTGATTAAATAACAAAAATTATCATCCAAGATTCCAGATTTGAGGAGGAGGGTAGGTTTCATACATTTGTTTCATACATTTTCTTTTTCTATAGACCCCAAAATCCCTAAGAAACCTGCGATGGCAAGTCGGTGTTGATCCCCAGGCGGATCCAGAAGTAGTTTGTGAAAATTGCAATGCTGCTAGTGAATTTTAGCATGCAAATTTCTTTTTTGATATCAATTGATATAATTATAGTTTCCTAAACACCAAATAAACAGGTTCTATTGTCATCAAGTTTAAAAAATAGGCTCATTAAAAATAAATCAGGCTCATTAAAAATAAATCGAGTAGCGATCATATTGAAAGCAAAAACACACCAAAAATTCATTAAGCTATAAACATGCAACCTTCATTAGATAAAATGGAATTACATGAAATATATAAAGATGACATTAAGAAAACTACAAAAGGAGAAAGATTTGTTTCCTGCCTTACTATTCTAGTGGATTTTTATTCTTCAAACTGTTAGTTTTATTCTATTATTCTAAGCATTAATGCACATTATTTGTAATCTCTCAAACAGTAGAAACTACCCTTCTATGTTGCTAATGAGCACCTTACCACCAAAAGATAATATGATTTACATTGCAGCCTTATGGTTTAATTATTTTGTCTCTTACTTGATTCTTAACAAAAAAAATGTTTATAAGGGGTTAATCTACCTTTTAAGTATTGATTATACTATTTAGCATACCCTTACAGGACTCTCGTAAAGAATCATGTTAAAAAATAGCTACCAATGTATTAATAATAATGAAAAATGTTCACAAAGATCTTAACATTGCAAACATGTCTAATTATCTATGAAACCCAATTGTATCTTATTAATTGGTTCACCTAAGCATACGATGACTGGATATACATCAATTTGCAACTACCTTTCTAGCAACTCATATTAAAAATAGTATAGTTAAATAACATAAAAAATGGCGGAACGATAGCCCAAGTTCTAAATATCACTGAATCAAATCATCCAAATTTTTATCTGGGATTGAAGGTCAATGGATGTCGTATAGAGGATGATTGACCATAACTATTTATCAACATTGAATCAACAAATCCAAGTTAATTTCTTAGTTAGTCAGTAGTCGATAGACGATATTTTAGATCTAACTTAGTCAATTGTAGATCAAAAACCGTAGGTCGACGAACTAATCTTGGTTGATAGTGGATTAGTTGATAATCGTCGAATCTAGAATCGAGTTAAGGCGATGCCATGATAGATGGTTGGTAGCCGAAGTTGGAGACGTTTCAAACAGGTTTTCTAATAAAATACATGCAGGTATCTGGTTAGTTTTATTTTGATTTTCATTATGTTTGTTTTTTCCAATTACTATGCTCATATGTTTAACTTTGAATGATACATTCATAATACATGAAATTCAAATGCCAAGAGAGCAAGAAGCTTAACAATACTCTAGACCCTGAATTGGAGAACAACAATTGCTCTAGTATTGCAACTTGTAAGCTTTCCAGTAAAAAAATGATAGGAAGAAATCCTTTTATGTTAATTAAATAATTCATGTCCATAATAATTAAGATTGATGAATTATTTCCACCATGATATCTACAAATAATTAGCTGTTAGTAATTTCTTAATTTGGAAGTTGGAACTAATAGTTTTAATCTCCCTATAACAAAGACCCAGCACTAATGGTAGAAAACGGTATATAAAAGCATGGCATGTTATTTAGGAAACCAGAAGGCATATTATGTTACCACCATAAAACATCAATGCCAAGGATGGAAAAATTGGTTCATATGCCTATCTGCAGCATTATTGTGGGGAATTTTTTTAAAATGGCTTATATGAACATTTGCTTACTGTAAGCAAATGCTTGTTGAGCAAATGGAAGAATGCAAAAGTTTTGGACAAAGACACCAAGTTTAAAACTAATTTATACCTGACAACTGAATAATCTAATATGATTGCCATTAACATATTTTTTTTTGAAATGGTACTATATAAACAACATGTCATTAACATATTTTGGCAATATAGCGAGTTCATGATAGATCTCATAACCATAAATGTTAATATTTATGGGTAAATTAAGAACTTCTTCTAAAATAATTTTGATCCCATGAAAATTTATGCTGAAATAAAATATATTTTTCACCGATTAAAAAATATATGTGACCTTCTAAGTGAGAAGGGACTCGTCGCAAAGAAACACAATATCAATATCTATCAAGATGGATTCAAAAATGATAAATAAAACTTGTGCCAACTTTGAGTTACTGCAGTTAAGAGTTTTGAAACATTTTGATTTTTTCACAGCTAGTAGTTTTAAGTTTTGTAGTCTAGACTTGCTAAAAAAAATTAGAAGTAAAAGCCAAAATATAATTCCTATAAAAATATATTTTTAATGGATGAACCAAATTCCAAATAATATTATGATTTCAGGAAATTGAATACCTTGTTAATTTGCAAAAACTCAATCAGTATTTCTTCTATATTTTTCCCTTAGTTTTCTACTACTAAGTGGATGTCAGTGCTTAGTGTTTGTCATTAAACCGCTACTACTGGAAGGGCTAATTATAGTGCAACAGTTTACCATCAAGTAACTAAAAATTAATAATAACTTGCCTATTTTTCCAATTGTAATAATATCAAGGTAAGAATGAACACATGGCATACATTTGTTTTATGATAGAGGCTTAGAAGAATAATTCATGAAACGTTAGGCATTGGTTAGCCAATTATCCTCTAGCTCAAGTTAAAATGATACCCAATTTCCTATTTAGGAATTCCTCATCCTTTCTGATAAGGTCCATCCAATCCCTTACTCTGCTTTCACTTATGTTAATGTGATTAATACTAAATTCTGAATGAGAAGCAACGAAGGCATGTGGTTAGTGTTTCTCAATGGCTTGACAATGTTATTTGCATGATTGAAATCATTGATGACACATCGATTACTACTAATAAATCAGACAACATTTATGTAAAGCACATTATAAGTCTATGACCATTTAAGCTTATTTTAACTCTGCAATAGTGCACATACATGAAAAACGGAGATAAACAGTAAAAAAGCTAAAGTTATAAAGTAGTAAATTGACCAAAGGAAAAAATTTCAACCTACTTGATCTTTAGCAAAGGAAAAACATGAGTAATTGATGGAAAGCTTACTAATATATTGTTCTAGATCTTGGTGAAAACATAGAAGGAAATGATCAGTTATGAATATCATATAAAACAAAGACTTTCAGTCCTGATATTTCCACTTCCTTTGTTAATACTACCTAATCATTCTTTCATGCTTTGTACTACAATTATTGTCTAATATCATTAGATATTTCATCAAACCAATGGAGTACAAAACCTAAGGTTTACATTTCTTGAGGCCTCAATTTTGAAAGCGGTTAGAAAAAAAAAGTCAAAAAAATAGTGAACTAACATGAACAAAAAATATGAAGATACAATGAGGGAATAGAGATCAGGATTAAAGATAACGCTAAATTATTTTATTTGCCTAAATATTCAGAGCCCAAATGTCCACCGGAATCTATCCTCATCCATGTATTCTTTGCCAAAGCTTTGAATTACGAGTACAACAATTCATGTAGATTTGAAAAGGGTTATAATTAACAACTGAAATCACAAATAAAGAGTTATGTTTTGATATGTGCTGAAAATTAACAATATTATTTTGTTTGTTACAGTAGTTGTATCATAATATTCAAAATTAAACAAATTTATATAGAATTATTTCAAATTTATATGATATAACCTGATGAATAAAAAATTGGTTGAATTTAAAAAATAAATAAATTCAAATTATTCAATGTAATAAAAATTGGAGAAAGAAGAGATCAAATTAGTTTATGTTAAATAAGTTAAGTATAAGTATTGTACACTACTTTCATGTCAAATTCAAACATACTATAGTATTTTCAACCTTAATATTAAAATTAATTATTACCATTCGACTACAGCCTAGTCATTAATAGTAGAAATAATAAATAAATTCTTACCGAATCAATTACAATTAAAAATGTTTTGTAGATATATTAGATGATCCAAACATAGTGAAGAAAGCACGTGAGTTACAATAACCATGTATATCCAGAAAATGAGTACAAAAGGATAAATATACACATAAATTAATAATGAGCTAAAATTACATAACAACTCACAAAAACTTATCCCATGGCAGTAAATTCATAGTACAATGGACATCTACATGTATGATACAAATCAATTCGGTACAGAAATCGAAAACATATATTTTTCGAGGCCGGAATCCAAATCCGTATTTCCTTAAATAGCCATAGTTATGATTCAAATTCAAATCCGTAATAAAAAATTGTAGGAGTTAATTTTGTTACATAAGTCATTAGCACAATTGACAAATATGAACGAATCAATATTTAGTAATACTTGTATCTTAGCAATAAATAGTAGTTGTGGTATAACAATGGGGCATTTTCAAGTGACTGTGTTAGGTGGGTGAATCGTCCGCTTCAATCCAGTAGGAATATGATGGCAGTGAGATTTCCCTTTATGATTTGGACTGAGTAAACAGTAGCCGTCGTATAATAATGGGGCATTTTCCGATGAGTGTGATGGCTGGTGAATCGTGCGCTACAATCCAGTAGGAAGATGATGGCGGCGATATTTCCATTCAATTTTGATGGTAGAGATGTCGTCGAATCGATTTAGGGTATTGGAAGAATGAGGGGGTGGAGAGAGGGCAGAGGGATAACGAAGGAGGTTTTGATCTGCGAATGATTTAGAGTTAAAGGAGAAGTAACGATGACTAATTTTTGCCGAAGGGTATTTTTGGTAATCCCAAAAGACGCGGTTGAAATTAGTTCAATGAATTCTCATTATTAGTAGTAAAGATATGTATATGGAGTTTTGTAATGATTTAAATTTATTTATAAATATTCTCGAGGTTTGGAAATGGGGTTTATTCAGTAGATGGGGTTTATAAGAGAAATTCTCAACATATAATTTAGGGTAATGTAAGGAAAATTTCCAAAGTATTTAAATAAAAATGAACTTTGAAAAATGAATTAGGATTCATAAAAGAAGTTAGAAATTAGGATTCATAGACAAGTGTTTTGACTTCAGAAATATTAAAGGAAATTAGTTAAGGAACCCCAGAACTTATGGAATTCGTTATAAATGAGTTAAGGAATTTACAATATAAATTGTGAAGGATTTTGAGGAAAGAGAAAAAATGGAACTTTCCTAAGTGTTGAAAAGCAAGGTGTTTAGAAAAAATATATTTTCAAATATTTTTCTAAGTGTTGAAATAGGTGATGGTTTAAAATATCCTTATATGGATATAAGTATTTGAGTTGTCTCAAATATTGAAAATTTGAAAGAGATTTGAATATATAAATCTTATAAAGATATCTGAAAATAAATATTTTGAAAATTTTATATAGGGCCTAGTGACTGCTTATGGATGTTATTTGATAGTTAAATAACCGACAATCAAATTTCACCAAATTCGCTGATCGTTTCGAAGAGACCGGGATCGGGTTTAATTATCCGAAAACCACTTCGATCCGGTTTGAGCGTTACGAATGGTGATATCGTAAAGATGGTGAAGACGGTGACTCGGTTTGTCCAGACCCATGACAACTTGTATGGACGAATGCTATCATTGCATCGTTGCCTGGAAGGCAGTGTTAGCATTCCAAGAATGAATGTTATTCAAAAGGTAAGCGTTAGCCTCAAGCCTCATCAACCGGGAATGACTAAAACAGGGGAGATGCAACAAGGCTAAGTGGGTCGCACCCAATTAGGGTATGTTATCACCTTTCTAGATACCCTCAGATATATTATAAATTATGGATATGGTTGTGCATGGAAAAAGTGAGCACTCGATTTAAGGGTGGGAACACCCGGGGTGATAACATATTTGGTACTATCCAGGTTAAGGGTAGGCCGGTCTTGTGTTGGCAGGGGATCTTGGTGAGGTCCTCGGTACATTTTTCTAGAGGTGTACTGTGATGGACTGTACCCTAGTAGCCCAATCATTGTATGGAATCCATTCTCCAATAAGCGCCGTACGGATTTGATTGTGCCCAACTATGCTGAAACGTGAGATGTAAGCATTTCAGCTATTTTCTATTTATTTTGTTTAGACGCTATTATAATATCAAACGAGTTTGATAAAAATGTTTTGGTTATCGTAAGGGAAAAACCCATCGTGTTTATGTGTGACGTGGTCTTACGAGATACCTTTGTTTTTCAAAGGATTTTGATAACTTTAATAATTCAAATTGAGTGTGTTTTCTCACGCTGGTTTTCTAGACTGACTTGGGTGTTATTTTATTATACTGCTCGGGTCAGACCGAGTATACAAATTCAGGCAAGGATGCTATGGAGCTCAGGAGACGAGCTAGTTGATAGAGACGTATCTCCGTACTTGGTTTATATTTCCGCTGTGTGAGGACAAGTTATTATAACCATCCAGATTGATGTATTGATTGTTGTACTTTGATGATTGTAAGTATAAAACAGTTACACATTCTTTTGTAAAAAAATCTGTTATTATATATTATATTTTGTTCCGCTGCGATTGTGAGATTATGTGTTGATTATTTCTATTCTTCTTCTACCTTTTTTTCTTTACCCCTAGGAATCGGTATTTTCGGCACTTGAATATTCGGCATTTTATACAGTGAACGTATTGATGTCGATTTTCGAGGGTCGAAAATCCCGGGTCGCTACATATATAAAATTATTTAAGGTATGAGACTTAAATGTTTTATATATTTACAAAAGGAGAAGGGGTATTTTGTAAATTATTAAATTCTGAAATTTCGGCAGTGTTTTTGGAAAAGAAATTTGCAACCAATCATATTTTAACAAACAAGGCGGGTTAGTTGAAAAGATTACTTTAAAAAGATAAAATTCAGTTTAAACGGGCTTATTACCTGCTTCTCCACTTTCGGCACCTGGGGTTATGACTTAGTAGTTCCACCTCCATCACTATCGAAACCAATGCACATAGTATCAAAGACTTGGTACATAGTGAATTGGACTTAGGCGCAAGGTACTGGGTTGAAGCTATGGGTTCCGAGGGGGTCGAAACCTTACTTAGCTTTCAAATGAAAAACGCGCCTGCTTTGCTTTCGAAAGGGATGCTTTCGACTTGTATGGCTTTCGACTGGGTCAAATGGTTTTAAAGGAATGGTCTCTAAGAGTTTGCGCCTTTGTTTTTAAGTAAATCCTTTCATCGGGGTCGAAACCCCTTTGCTCTGCTTTCTACCTTTCGAAGCGATGCCTTTGAAAGGGCTGTTTTGTTTTATAAAACCCAAGCTACTTCTCCAATGCTTTCAAAGGGTTGGTTACGGCACCATTACTTCTTTACTTAGGAAATGCTTTTGAAAGAGTGCTTTCGACTTAAATGTTTTATGACCATTTTGCTCTGTTGAAGGTAGAACCCAAAGGTTTCGAAGAAGATGGTTTTAAATGGTTTCGAAAGGTTGTTTCACATGTTTTACTTGAACCCAAATGGTTTCGAAGGTTTGATGTTTTAATGATTTCGAAAGGTTTTAAAGGAAAGGTTTCGAAGGGGTGGTTCCCCAAATTTTTCAAAAGGTTTTAAAGGAAACGTTTTGAATGGGTGGTTCCCCAAAGTTTTCAAGGTTTAAAGGAAATGTTTCGAAGGAGTGGTTCTCCAATGATTTCAAAAGATTTTAAATGGAGGGTTTCCAATGTTTTCGAAAGGAAATATTTAACGAGGTTTGAAAAGAGGATGTAAAAGGTTTTAAAAGGCTTTCGAATGAAAGGTTTTCAATGGTTTCGAAAGGACTATGGTAATGGTTTCGAAAGGTAGGTTCTGGCCTTTTGGCCCTAATGTTTTAAGTGTATCGAAAGGGGTACTTTCAAGGGTTCGAAAGGGGTACATTCTATGATTTCGAAAGATATTGTTTAAAGGTTTTAAAAATGTTTTTGAATGTACATCAACAATGTTCTGAGAGAAGCATATATAACATGGCAAAGTATTTTGGGTAAAGCATAGTATATTTTCCTTGTTTAAGTATGATTTAAAAGGATTAAATCAGTTTGATAAGAAAAGGTTTTCAAGGAAAATTTTGGGAAGATTACTATAAGTAAAATGACTCAGATATTAGAATACCAAATAAGACTGGTATAGGGTCGCACCCAATACATTAGTTATTAGTCCCTAGCTAATTTAGTCCAAAATTCCAGTGTGTAGGGCTTTGTCACATGTAAGACTAAAATGATGTTACACACCGAAAGGAATATATTTGTACAGAGGTAGGTTATTGGTGAGCCCGCAAAACCATTAGGATCAGTTGACCCGAAGAAAGTAAGTTAGGGACAGACCGTCCAGAAGAGGGGTATCTAACAGATGTTAGATTATTTGTTTATATTGTCTGGTAGGCCCGAGTCAGCCAAAAGTTAGTAGTTAGCCAAACACAACTATAGTGTTCAGACAGATGGTCCTTTTGTTACTTGATATATATGTCTACATGATAATGCTTTATAGTTTTAACCAGTTTTGGTTGCAGGATTATGATTTGCAAAAGATATGTTTTAAAAGGATATTAGTGAGGGGAAACCCATTCCGCTAAGCGATGTGGTCTCACTTAATATCAAAAAACCGAGATGTATAGTATTATTCACACCAGGCTTTATGTCTGACTCGAAGTTTATGTTTTCCCCTTAAACTCTCGGGTGCTCAAAATTGATTTGAGTGGGCTGAGGATTGAGGATTTTTAGGTTATTAGTAGGTTGGCGAATAAAGCTTCCAGAGACGAGCAGGTAGCTGATGGATAGCTATTTAGGAGTTGCTATTTTATTTTGTTTGATTCCGCTATGTTGTATTATGTCAGTTATGACTATATAGTATCCTGGTCAACCAAGGGGGTATCATCATATGTCGCTCTTGGCATATTTATGTAATTATTATATTTTATCCGAACCTGGGAAAGCGATGGGATTATGTAACTTGGATATGAAATGTTGTTTTGAAATGTAATCAGAAAAATGTTTTTAATCCGTGATGTTTTTATTTCATATTCAAGTGCTTCTGATATTATGGATACCATTAACATTACCGTATTTGGTCACTGGAAGTTAATACTATGGATGACTGCAGCATTTGTAGCACTTAGCTTTGGGCCTCCAGATAGGGGATATTACAAATACCAAATTTAAATATCATTTTAGATACTTAAAACCATAAGCAAGTTGCTACAGCATTTATAAATGCTGTTAAAAGTCCTTGTTAAAGAACAGCATGAAAAGCACAATCTTTGTGATCGGTTTTCACCACTTAAAAAGTGATTTAATACTTGAAATATTTTTAGTAAGTATTATCCTTTGGGCATTTAAAAACCATGAAATTAAACCCCTAAGATCATCTTCCAATTTATTAAGAAAAAATTCTCGAAAATAAGGTATATTTACAAAGTGTATTTATAACCACCTTTTTTGCTTTAAATTGAGCCATTTTGTTTGACGAGTTCCAAAATATTTTAAACCCTAATTTTTTTCCAGTAACAAATACACATATAATACTTATTAAAAATGCAAAGAAACCCCTAAGGAAGTCTTTCAAATTAATTACACAAATTCCCAAAAACAGGATATTTCAAAGTGCTCATATAGCGACCTTCTTCTTGCTATAACATTTTGCAACTTTGTTTCACAAGTTCATGAATGATTTAAACTTCCATATTTTTCCAGTAATAATTAAACTTAGTAATTATTAAAATTACAAAGAAGCCCCTAGGATGTCTATCAAGGTTGACTTTGAAAATCGTCGAACACAAGGCATTTTCAAAGTGCATTCATAGCGACCTTTTCGCTTCTAACTTTCACAATGTTGGTTCACAATTTCTATAACTTTCCAAACCAATTCTTTACTGTCCAATATACCAAAATATGTATAGAGAATAATCAAATTAAATCATACCAAGTTAAGATCATAAATCTTTCATTTACACAAGTTAAAGTTAAGGGATATCGAAGTGCACTTATAACGACTATTCTCGTTTCAAACACTTTCAAACATACTTCAATTCAACATACAAATCAAAAAACCATTTAAAAATCAAGTGAAAGCCATGCCACATGTTTAAGAGAGTAATAGAAGTGACGTTAAATATTATAAAGTTGTCATTTGCTTTCAAAACTAAGTGGGGTCGAAAGTTTATAACTTTAATTAGTTAATATCACTTTAACTTTACGTTTGCACACAACATATATATACACAATACACACACACACAAAATAGTGAGATAGCTCATGCAAATCCAAGCCAAACACATGCAAAAGCACCCAAGAATAGCATTAAAATAGCAGGCAAGACCTCTCCCCACCTTCCATGGCTCACGACCGAAAATGAAGCCCCCACTTCCTCTCACTTTTCTTCCACTTTGACTTTAGATCCATGCATCCTAATGTATTATAAGGTGTTAGTGAAAGTTTGGTAGAGTTTGGAGAAGTTTTGAACTAATTAGAGAAAGATTAGTGAAGATAAAAGTGGATTAATGTTAATCACTTCTACCATTTTAAATCTTTTCTATCTTTTCATGCTTTGGAAAGTTATGAAGTGTTTAACCATGCCTTAGCCTTCTCTTTACATGGTTAAGGCCCATTCCCATGTGCCTTGCATTCTCATGAAAATATCTTAAGCGAAATTACCCTTTTACCCTTACACACAAAATATCTTATATGACATCACCCATGACATCATCCAAAAAGTTATTTTCCATAAATGGAAAAATATTTTTATTTCATTTTAATGTTCTCCCAAGTAAATAAGTGTATGTAAAGAAAGTTTGAACAACCTCTGACGAGTAAAAAGCTGTTTATCGATAAAACGATTTTCGGTCGCATTGTCGATATTTCCTCAAAGTAACTGTTTTTGTAAAGGGTTTTCCAAAACATGTTTACCATTATTAGTTATGATTTAAAATGGGGTTAATAAGATTATTAAATCATTTTAATAACATTTAATTCAAGATTCAAATATTTAAATAATTCAAATATTTAAATACAAAGTGTTTGAAATTCCAGGTCATTGCATTCTCCCCCACTTAGAATATTTCGTCCTCGAAATTCCAACACAAGCAACCCAAGAAACAATCACAAAGCAATACTTAACAACATTCAAAACTACTAGCAAACAAAGCTCACGGTTTGCTCGAGTTCAAAAATCCTTTTATCACACAAGAACGATAAACAGTCTACTAAGTGTACCTTATGCTCCACAACCTTAGGTTGTTACTTAGTTTATCCTTCATGCAACCTCATAACAAATCGAAGAGTCACCACCTAAACTCTCTATAAGCTAATAAAACATAATATGCATATATACTAAAGCCCGTATGATGTACATGGATCATTCGTATGCAATATCATATCCAATCACTTACTCAATCACATAAATTTCACTTCCAAACTAGTATAGATCACTTGACCTCTCTAGTGCGGACTCCAATCAGGTTCCTTGATTAGAAACCTCTGTTCTTCTTACATAGCTATATACTATGATAGAAAACTTCGAAACCATATCAAGAATCTGTATCAAGTGTTCATCGCCAAGAATCTAGTGAAAAATCCTTGTTCAGACCAGTGTAAATCACCTTGAAATCATGTACTCGAATATTAGATCAAGAACAGTCATGAAAATAAAATGATTTACATACAACTTACACATTTATCTTAGTGGTTTCTTAACTACACCAATTCGTTCTTATCACATTCTTTTACACAAATAGTATATCTGATTCAATACTAGAATCATTTATGAAGCATTTCATAAAAACATAACTTCAAGTTATTAAACATTTTATAACTTAAATTCATGCTCATATAATACTCCATTACGTACTAAGAGTATTTACCAAATATCAAATTTGTCTTACTTTAATAAGTATGTTCAACAAATTCAGACTTGTTTTAACTTATTACCTTCTCAATTCAAGAGTTAAAAAACTCAACTTCTATTTTTTCCACAAAAACACTTAGCTTTTAGTTCTATAACAATTCGAAAGTTTCCGACTGTCCAAAATCGCCGAAAATTCCGTTTCATTTTAACAAATGAAAACTACTAAACAACATAATAAAATATGGTGCACATACCATACTATCCTAATGCATAGGATGCATGTGTCAATAAAACAACTTATCAAAGTTTCAATTATTTATTAAACACACTTTTTCCAAAAAAAGAAAACATGATAAGTTTTCATTACTTATCCCAAGCTATGCCATTACCACTCGAGCCCCCTTCATACTAAACATATAAAACTTTTCTACACCAAAAAGTTCATATCAAATTCCTTTTAAAGAAAAACTTTAGAACTAAACACTGTGTTTTTTTCAAGTCAATTGGAATAATAATATATACATATATCAAATCATACTTTCGGGATTAAGTCAAAATCTGTTTTACCAAACAACCTCGTAGCATCCCCCATTTTGAAACCTGAAAATGAACGCCGATGATGTTGTAGTCATCACTAGAATTATTTGTAAGCGATGAGAGTGAGTTCACTACATCCAAATCATACCTTTTAGACTTAACCAAATTCATTTTTAAAGCGGTATCAAATACTTTGTAAATATTACTAAGTACCATGATCTCAATTTCATAAACCAATTTTCAAAATATTTACTTTCAAATAATACTATTATTATTTTCTCGAAATCTTGAAAAACATTTTCAAAAACACCAGGTTTTAAGTTCTCAAAATCTTAGATTAAATCCTCTTCGTTTATAAATCATATTTTATAAACCATACTTATATAAAATCATTTTCTTATATAAAATATTTTCATAGATGTTTATTCCAAAATATCTTATCTTTCCTTAGATTAAAATAAACATCTTTTACCAACTTCAACTTTTAACCTAACATTGTCACCGGATGCCTTACAATCAAACTATGAAACTTAATTTACAAGGTGTTCGTTTCAATGAATCAATAAATACTGTCTACCCAACCCATGCAATAGAAGGTAAAACTGCTCATAAACTGGTCGAGCACAAACCAACAATCAACAAACGATAGTCAATGCTCATAACCTGGTCGAGCATGACTAATCAATCGACAAAAGATAACTATGCTTATACTATGGCTGAGCAATATTAAGCTAATAATGCTCAAAAACTAGTCGAGCATGTCAAATCATCCTACAAAGGATAATAATGCCCATAAACTGGCCGAGTACGGCTAAACTAATTAATGAGGGGTAACGAATGAACATCATTAATCCCTACATTAATTGAACTACACTTCAACAATTCATACTTATATAAGTTACCTTATATAAGATCTTTAATTTTCGTTGTTATAATTACCTTTAAGGCATACATTTATAACAAGTACAAATACACTCATATGTATAATACACTCAACTCATGCTAGGGCATTCCGTTATCCAATCTCTTAGTGAGTCTTACCCAACCAAAGCCAAAGTTCTTGCTTAACCCTCAGCTTTGATACCACATGTTATGATCTACCCCTTTTTTGATTTTACGGCCAACCTTTCGACTTCCAAACTAACCCATAAAGGGACATGTAGTGGTAAGAGACAAAGCTTCGTCACACGTTCACCAGTGCGAGAACTCCTATCACGCGTGCCATGCACTAGAAATGATAACATATAATATCAAAGACAGTACAAACTGTCACTCTAAGATACATAGCATTTCAGAGTTACAATTATAAATACTATCATCAGCCTGGACAGTTATAACAGTCTGTCCTCACAAATGCTGATATGTACAATATAGTAATGCAACAGAAATAAGAATACTATAGTAGATGAAGCATCCAGCTCGTCTCCTCGAGCTCCAATGAACATCAATGAAAACCCACCTTTCTCATACTACTCAAAAGAGCACCCAAGGAATTTAGGAAAAACAAAACCACACATCATACATAAGTCTGTAATGAGAAACTCAAGAAATATGCGATCAGCATACAACAGTACTTTTAAGACCGCACATAATGTCATAACTGTTATCCCCTTAAAAGAACCACTCATCTAATAAGTACATAAGGTGATATAATAGATAATATCTAGGGTGAAGAATATAACTCAGAAAATAGCCGTGATGCTTACATTGATCGCACCACAACATATTAAGGGTATAATCAAACCGCTAAGGTACGTTCGTATAATGAATTTTCCATGAAGATCTCTCCGGTGAAGCTGGATCCGAACTCCATGCACAAGGATTAGAAACCAGCTTCCAAGTGTCCTATATCTCTAGATAAAATATACCATAAGGTAAATACAACTGGTCCATGCACGAACCTATAGAACCATGTGGAATCAAGTATCATCAACTCCTGCGTGCAACATATCGATAAGAATGCGCTAGATTTGGGGTTGATATACTACATCATGGGTTAGCAAAATCCCTGGTTGAGCAGCCTACTCTGTCATTAACCATTTTCGATATCGAGGTCACGTTCGGCATCTCTCACATAAATCTTCATCACTCGAACAGAACATAAATCTCCAAATGGATTCCCACATCTCAAACAGATCTCGAAACCACACATGGATTCCAACATCTCAAACAGATCCACTTCCAAGAGATAGAATATGTATCTCGGCCTTGAAGTGGTTTTCGATAAGTAAAACACTTACCGATCCCAGTCTCTTCAAGACTGAATCGACGAATTAGGTCATTCAACAATAATGAGAAAGATCGCATATCGATGCTAAATCTTGTGTACTTATCACATTTTCAAACTTCTCAACTTCCACTTTTAGTGCTAAGTGTACGATTAAATACTTCCCATAAATGAGTAAACAAACAAAGCACAATCAAGTCATACAAAGCACGATTAAATCACATAAGCGACTTCCAATCCCCTTTTTATTTAATTAATAATTTTATTAATTAAAGCCTTTTTTACTAGTAAAACTTCTTTTATATGATAAAAATTCATTTATGAATTTCTACTATTCATTTGTACTCTTTTCAATAATTCAAAAAGTATTCATGTACTTGTCTCAAATGGTATAAGTATATTCACAAACCATTAACTAGATTTTTTTACTTTAAACCTTTACTTTTTCTATCTATTCCCAATAGATTCCATACTTATAATTTCCATAAAAATATCTATTTTAAGGATCTAAGTACTTACACAAATCCATTCAAAAGGTTTAATATTAATGTTACTTAAACATTTGTCACCACAAACCCAAAACCATTTCATGCTTATCTTTAAAACATTCTTTAAGGACCTATTTGCATTCATAAGTATAACCAAAAAGGGTTAAAGACGAATGTTATTAATACATTGTCATGACAAACCCAATACAATTTCATACTTGTTGCTATCTTTAAAACATTCTTTTAAAGATCTAAGTTAATATTCGATTACGTTTGATAGTCGACTAATCGACTATCCAGTTAAAAACAACCGCTTATAGAAATCACGGTTCGTATACTGAACTCGTTTCCAACATTCCAACTTATAGTATCCATCGTTCAAGAGTGAAGCCGGGTAAGTTAGAGCATTGGTTGCATATCAAAGCCTTGCATAGACACTTCATTTTTGAATCTCACGGATAGAAAAGTCTACCTCGTTGGCTTTTAGTGCTAAGTATATTATTAATGACTTTCATAAACAAGTAAGAAATCTACATGATTAACACGTTTCCGACACTCTCGACTTAAATATTACTTGGTCAAGAGGGAACCCGGTAGGTTAGAGCACTATTGCTTCTGTCCCTACTCGAGCATCAATCTTAACTCTCACGAATAGATAAGCCTACTTCGTCGGCTTTTAGTGTTAAGCATAATTAATTTCCTTTTTCAAATCTTATATATATACTTTAAAAATACTTATAATAGGTTTTATATATCTATGTAAAATATTACTTAAAAATAACTAATTTATAATTTGAAGAAAATAAAGTTAAAACATGTTTTTATAACTTAAAACCCTTTTACTTCCAAATTCATAAATAAATATTAAAAATAGATTTAAACTTCAAACCAACTTTAAAATACTAAAAATATGTTAGAAAACATCCCACAAAATATTAAGGAAAAATACCAAATTTAAATATCATTTTTAAATACTTAAAACCATAAGCAACTTACCACCGCATTTATAAATGTTGTTAAAGGTACTTGTTAAAGAATAACATTGAAAAGCACAATCTTTGAAACCAGTTTTCACCAGTTTAACAAGTGATTTAAGACTATAAATTTTTAAGGTAAGTATTACCATTAGGTTACTTAAAAACCATGAAAAGAAACACCTAAGAACATCTTCCAGTTTATTTACAAACTTTTTCGAAAACAAGGTATATTTACAAAGTTTATTTAGAACCACCTTTTTGCTTCAACTTTAGCCATTTTGTTTGACCAGTTCCGAAAACATTTTTTAACTCCAATTTTTTTCTAGTAATATGTACACATATTAGCCTTCCCATAAAGTGTTTGACCATGCCTTACCCTTCCCTTTACAAGGCCAAGACCCCTTCCCATGTGCCTTGCATGCTCCTTTCACTTTTAGATAAAAATATCTTAAGCAAAATTACATTTTTATCCTTACACAAAAAATATCTTCTATGACATCACTCATGACATCATCTGAAAATTTACTTTCCATAAATGGCAAAATATTTTTATTTTATTTTAATGTTCTCCTAAGTAAATAAGTGTATGTAAAAAAAAGTATGAACTGTTTATACCAAAATTGGGCACAATACTCTTCGGATGTGTTTAAAGTGATAAAATTAAGAAAGTAAATGTAAAATGAGGTATATCTAACAAATACACCAATCAATAGATAAGAAAAATTGCAGAAACATACAAATTTAGAGTGGTTCGACATATGGCCTACGTTCACTATGAAATGATTGATGTATATTGATTATAGCTTGTTGGTTACAAGTGGATTACAACTGTACATTCAAAGTAGAACAGAAATTTCGGCAGAGCATCGATTTAAAGAAGCCAAAAGTCCATTTTTTGTAGGTCCAGGGTCACTATTTATAGGTGTAGGCAGAAAATATCTCGCCCGAATCTCGAAAGACTTCTTCTCTCACGTGGGTGGGCCCACGGGATCGAGTTCAGGTGACTTTGACTCGATCTGGGAGCGATATGAATTGAGTTCGTATTAATCCATAATTGGACCTTTTTGGCTGAAATTGATCTGGTACATTCTTGACATTGTAGGCAAGCTCTTGTGAAAATTTGGTGGCATTTGGACTTATAGATTCTGAGTTATGATCAATGCAAGTTTGGATTTTCAATGTGCTGTCGACTTGATGTCGATACATGTTCATATCGCTCCGTTCATACCTATGCCTGCACGTGCTGGCTAGATGACGTGACGCTATCTTCCAGGATCGATCCACTTTTCTTGCTGAGTGATCGAGTCTCCCTTCTTCATAGGCCTCGTTCGTATCCATCTGTGTGGGCTCATTCGTATCCATCGACCACACCTCACCTCGTATTGATGGTCCCATATTGAGACCACTGCGTATCGATACGTTCTTGTTTACTTCGTAATGATGGAGGAAAGACACCTTTGTATCGCTCGAGGTGTGTATCAATCATATCGATTCTCTGGTCAATCGATACGAGTTGTCGGGGGATCTGAGCGATACAAATGGTATAATGAGGGAACAATACGAAGCGCCTCTGTGCCGATCTATACGAGGCAGAGCTTATGTGATGGATACAAATTGTAGGAGTGAGGTGGATACGAATGAGGCAACCTTTCATGGATACGAACGCGATGTTGCTTCCCATGGATACGAACCAGACATGTTTTGCTTGAGATTCGATGGCTACGAACGATATGGATATGAACGTTGTTTTTCCTTTAGCACTTGATGGATGCAAACTGAAGGATACGAATTGGTGTCTTCCAAGTGGATCTTGATCGATCCATATCATGAGCATACAAACTCCGATTGACTCGCAATTTGGAATGTGGGCTTTCATAGCTTTGCTTGTCACACCATATCGATTGTAGCTCGATCCAGATTTGGCAAAATTTACCAGTATCCATAGTGAACCCATGTATAACCGATCTTCGGGACAGATTGTCCTTGGTTGCCAATCAAGTCCTTGGTGTCACGACCTTGCCAAAAGGCAGGATAACATACGGAGACTCGGTCACTCGGCATGAAAAGTGGATCGATCCTGGAAGATAGCGCCATGTCATCTGGCCAGCACGTGCAGGCATGGGTATGAACGGAGCGATACAAACACGTATCGATACGAAGTCGACAGCACATTTAAAATCCAAACTTGCATCAAACATAACTCAAAATCTACAAGTCCAAATGCCACCAAATTTTCACAAGAGCTTGCCTACAACGTCAAGAATGTACCAGATCAATTTCAGCCAAAATGGCTCAATTATGGATCGATACGAACTCAATTCGTATCGCTCCCAGATCGAGTCGAAGTCACCTGAACTCGATCCCATGGGCCCACCCACATGAGAGAAGATGTCTTTCGAGATCTGGGCGAGATATTTGCTGCCTATGCCTATAAATAGTGACCCTAGACCTACAGAAAAGGGACTTTTGGCTTCTTTACATCGATACTCTACCGAAATTGTTGTTCTACTTTGAATGTACTGTTGTAATCCACTTGTAACCATTAAGTTATAATCAATAAACATCAATAATTTCATAGTGGACGTAGGCCATACGCCGAACCACTCTAAATTTGTGTGTTTTTGCACTTTTTCTTATCTGTTGATTGGTGTGTTTGTTAGATCTACCTCATTTTACATTTACTTTCTTCATTTTATCTCTTTAAACACATTCGAAGAATGTTGTGCCCAATTTTGGTACAAACACTTTGGTGCTTTCACTGAGAAAACCTAGCTTTTCTCCTACTCATTGGATCTACTACCAATATCGGATTGTAAGAATCTAAGGAGAAGATCCAGATCTCAAGCCTAGGATTTCTTCCATCCTATTCAGATTTGCACCAAGTCTAGGAGAGAACTTGGCTATTCACCATGGTCGCTACTAGGACTACTTCAACCGCTGCAGATCCAGAAGGACGGGATAGGTAGAACCTCGCACAACTTCCCTTTGCAGACCAAAACGCTGCTGGACCTTCGGATCCACAAGGCCCTGTCACCAGGGAGGATTTCCAGCTACTGATGCAAGAGC
Source organism: Allium fistulosum (assembly GCA_030737815.1). Classification (NCBI taxonomy): domain Eukaryota; kingdom Viridiplantae; phylum Streptophyta; class Magnoliopsida; order Asparagales; family Amaryllidaceae; genus Allium; species Allium fistulosum. The sequence goes on from CM060905.1 coordinate 1,096,094,783, forward strand.
TGACTTAAAGCCGCCAGCAGCTTACCCATCAGCTCTGTGCCAACACGGAGTTAACCAACCGTCTGAACCGAGAAAGACGAAGGAGATCCAAAAGGGATCAAGCTTCCTACTCATCTACTGAAAGTTCAGCTTCCTCTGATTACAATCATAGATCCACGTGCCCATGGCTAGATGGAAGCTATACACAGGCTACTGAACATCAATGCACTTTGAATATTGGACAAGCGAGAGTTGGTCCATCAACCAACCACTAGACTGGACCCTCCTCCTGAGAAGGGACGGTTCCCTATCACACTACTGACAACCGCGCTGCTACCGCTGCCATCGAGTTGGAAGTTGACACTCGAAACTGAACGGATCCGAACCATCGCCAATGTGATTATACTCTCGAGCCTTATGTTCCCGAAGACCTAGAGCCAAGGAGGCGAGGCATGGACCGTCGACCGCGCCAGGCCCATCCTCGCATTGTGGAACCCGACCACACCTTGGCCCAACATGCCTAGAATGTCCAGATGCCAGACATCCCGACAATGATCCGCCAGATGATCTTTGAGAGCCAAGGCCTCACTAATGACGACTAGGGAATCTCTCAGAGTCATACCCCTTTCACCGATGACATCCTCTATGCTGAGCCACCTCGGCGATTCAGAATGCCAACTCTGCTTGTTTATGAAGGGAGCTCTGACCCTAACCAGCACATTTTAAAGTATGAATGTTGATGAATGTTGCATGGGCTGATGATGCGGTCAAATGCCGAAGTTTCCCAATCTCCCTAGGGGGTATCGCGACTATGTGGTTTACTCGCCTACCACCCCGATCTATTTCATGTTTCGACCAGTTGGTTATAAAGTTTGTCGAGTAGTTTCGCATGCATGTCACAAGGCCCAAAGATGTTAATACCTTGTCTAGTGTCACTCAAGCTCCCGGAGAGACACCCAGACGTTACTTGGAGAGGTTCCATGCTGCATGCGCTGAGATTAGTAATCCTAATGACAATTCCATTCTGATGGCACTGACTAAGGGAATCGATCCCGATTCTGAATTTGGAAACTGTTAGCCGGAAAACCCCCTGTGTCATTGGACCATTTCTGTTCCAAAGCAGCTCAGTTTTTGAGAAGAGAGGATGCGAAACAGTCTAGGAAAAAGGATGACGCAGGGCCCAGTGTGGAAGGAACCCAAAGCAATGTCGTTGTGAAACAATCCAAAGGGAGTTCCGCAAAGGTGCAGTTAAATATATAGAATAAGTAGAATCAGCAGAAAGGCGATGGAAATCAGGGTAAGAAGTGGGATCAGAATCGCAGACCGCGATGTAGAGCTCCCATGTTTGACACCTATACTCCTTTAAATACATCCCTGGAAAATGTGTACTTGCAAACTTGTAATACTATTCAATATAAGAAACCTGCTCCAAAGCAATCGTTAGAGAAACAGATTCAAACTAGGAAGTTTTGTAGATTTCACGATAGTTATGGCCACAACACGAACGAGTGTCGTCATCTGCAGGATATTATCGAGAAGTTGATCCAAGAAAGAAAGTTGGAGCAGTTTGTTCGGGCGCCGCAAGCTGGAGGTGCGGGCCCATCAAATCAAAATCAAATACCAAATCAGGTTAGACCAGAGGAACTCGCACGTACTGGCAGGAGGTTAGTGATTAACACTGTTAGTGGTGGTCCTCATCCAACAGATCGGAGCTGAAGGGAAATGGAGTCATATGCCAGCTCTATTAGGCATGCGAGCTTCGAATGTTGCAGTAACTTGGAAGACGGGGCTCCGGCTAAACAGCAGAAAACGATGACAGACGACATCGTTTTTTGGGACAGGGATGCCGACAGAATCAAAGCCCCTACCATTGATCCACTAGTAATTTCAGCTCAGATAGGTTCTGCTTGGATGAAGAGGACCTTAGTGGATAGTGGAAGTTCAGTGAACATATTCTTTAAGCGAGCCTATAATCAAATGAAGATGGAAACAAAAGATTTGAAGCCTTGTCAGTCTTGTCTTCATGGCTTCAATGGAAGTGCGACTATACCCACTGGGATGGTGGTGCTACTAGTGGAGTGGGGAATGGGGGAACGTCAGAGAGTCCGGATGTTGTAGTTTATCGTATTGTATATTGACTCACCATACAATGCTTTCTTAGGCCGACCGGCCCTAGCTAAATTCAGGGCTGCTATCGCCCCTTGGTGTCTGACTTTGAAATTCCCTACCGACAATGGAGTCGGAGTTGTTCAGGGAGACCAGGCTACTGGACAAGCCTGTTATGTTGCCAAGCTGTGGGAGGCACAGCGAAAAGAGAAGGGAAAGGGCGTAGAGGAATCTCTCTGTGCCCACTTCGTAGATAATTGACAGTTAATGCCTGGGGTTAGGCCCGGGCACTACAACCAATTCCCAAGAGATCTTGACCCAAGAGATACCGAAAGCGAGGACGAAGTCAAAGACAATCAAGCTTCTCAAGTAGAGTTGACGATCGATGTTTCGATCGATAGTGATGATGATTCTAGAATGATAAAGATTGGATCTCAGCTAAGCCAACAGATGAAGGAGGAATTGGTTGAATTTCTCCGAGCAAACCTCGACATGTTTGCCTAGACGCACTCTGACATGTGTGGGATCTCGTCAGACTTCGCGAGCCACACCTTGAATATTGACCTACGGCATGTCCCGGTCAAGCAAAAAAGGCGTGGCATGGATCCAGAGAGATCTGCCGCCCTAAAGGAAGAGGTAGATAAACTTAAGTCGAACGGGTTTATCCGAGATGCGCTATATCCAGAATGGGTGTCCAACCCTGTACTTGTTAGGAAACCTAACGGGAAATGGAGAACATGCGTTGACTACTAATACTTGAATAAAGCATGCCCCAAAGACAGTTTTCCACTTCCCCGGATTGATCAACTTGTAGACTCAACAACCGGACACGGGCTCTTATCCTTCATGGATGCATATTCCGGCTATAATCAGAATCCCATGCACCTGCTCGATCAGGAGCATACCAGCTTCGTCACCGATCTGGGACTTTACTGCTACAAATCATGCCATTTGGACTCAAAAATGCTGGAGCAACTTACCAACGGCTAGTTAATCAAATGTTTGCTAACCAGATCGGAAAAACTATGGAGGTATATGTGGATGACATGCTTGTAAAGTCATGATTCTCCACCAGTCATATCAGAGACCTGGAAACGATGTTCAACATCCTTCGAGAGCATAGAATGAAGCTCAACCCATTAAAGTGTCATTTTGGGGTGGCATCTGAAAAGTTCCTTGGGTTCATCGTTAATGCTCGGGGAATCGAAGCCAATCCCGAGAAGATCTGGACAATTAGGAATCTTAAGACTCCAAGGACCATAGAGCAAGTTTAGAGCCTCGATGGGAAGGTAGCAGCGCTGAGCAAGTTCATCTCAAAGCCCACCGACAAATGCATCCCCTTCTTCGATCTAATCAGAAAAGGCAAACGGAACTTTAAATGGACTACCGAATGTGAAGGTGCATTCCGAGCACTGGTTCAGCACCTATCCACACCACCTATTCTTTCAAAGCCTATGGATCATGAGAGATTATACATCTACTTGGCGGTGTCAGAAACCGCAATTAGTGCTGCTTTGATTCAGGAGGAGGATCGGATACAACAGCCAGTTTATTACATCAGCAAACGACTAACTGGGGCAGAGAGAAATTATCCGAAATTGAAGAAATTAGGTTACTGTCTTGTCATAGCCTCGAGGAAGCTTCGCCCGTATTTCCAGGCTCATCCTATCACTATGTACAACGACTAGCCGTTACGACAGGTCCTTACACGGCCTGAGACGTCTGGTAGGTTACTCAAGTGGAATATCGAGTTGAGTCAGTTCGACATCACTTACGCACCAACACGAGCTATTCAAGGACAAGTCCTAGCAGACTTCATCGTTGAATTTACTATCCCAGAGGACTTGCCCGAAGCTAATGAATCTCCCAAATATGTCTAGAAGCTGCATACTGATGGCGCATCAAATGACCGCTGCTCAGGCGCTGGAATTGTGCTCAAAACTCCTAAAGGTCGATCTATATGCTATGCTTTGAAGTTTGATTTTTGTGAGACCAACAATGAGGCCGAATACGAAGCTTTACTTACCGGACTCAGACTCGCTAGAGACTTGAAAATTATTGCTGTGGAGATTTATTGCGATTCACAATTGGTTGTGTGCCAAGTTCAGAGGGAATACCAGGCCAGAGACCGGAGACTGGCTACTTATCTTGCTCGGGTCTAGGAAATATTGAATCAGTTCGATTATTATGCCATCTATTGCATACCTCAAGAACACAATCAGAAGGCCGATTCCTTGGAAAAGTTAGCCAGCACCGGTGAGGCACAGCAAATGGAACTCGTTCCTGTTGTGACACTACCTTCCCCTAGTATTGATCAAATGGAGACTGACTAGGTACATGAAGTCATACCCGACAAGGAATCATGGATGACTCCGTTCAGGAACTAACTCGAGCATGGGATCCTGCCAAAGCGCAGGAGTGAGAAAAGACAAGTTCTCCGGAAGGCTTCGCGATTTACTATTCAGAATGGAGTCATGTATAGAAGAGGATACTCTATTCCTTTACTTCGGTGTATCACCCACGATGAAATTAAGGAGTATTACATGATGTGCATGAAAGAGAATGTGGCGATCACACTGGGGGGCAAGCTCTTGCTAAGAAAGTGCTCCGATATGGTTATTATTGGCCAATTGTAAATCGCGACGCATCAGATTATGCCAGGAAATGTGACAGAAGTCAGAAGCATGCTCGGATTCCAAGAGCCCCGCCTACCAAAATAACTCAAATGGTCAGTCCATGGCCGTTCGCAATATGGGGCATCGATATTATTAGGTCTCTACTTCTAGCTAAAGGTGGCACGAAGTACGCCATCGTTGTAGTTGATTACTTTACCAAATGGGTGGAAGCCGAACCCCTTGCTACTATCACGACGAAGAAAGTGATCAACTTTGTAGTACGCAACATTATCTATTGATTTGGTCTCCCACTTACTATCATCACTAACAACGGAGACCAATTCGATAGTGTCGAGTTCAAGAATTTCTATCAGCGATTCCATATCTAAAAGAAGTTCTCTACAGCTGCATACCCTCAAGTGAATGGACAAGTCGAAGGTGTTAACAAAGTCATAAAGTCCATTCTGAAGAAACGATTGGAAAAAGCCGGGGGCAAATGGGTCGATGAACTTCCTATGGCCCTATGTGTATATCGAACAACCCACAAGTCCGTGACCGACCACACTCCATTTTCACTTTCCTACGGCTCGAAAGCTGTTATTCCAGTCGAGTTGGAAGTACCTTCTCATCGTGTGACTTACTATGATCCGAAGACAAATGCTATATTACTTGCCGAATCTTTGGACTTATTAGATGAGAAGCGTGAAAAGGTTGATTTGAGGGCAGCCGTGCACAGAAGTCGAGTCGCCCGATTGTACAATGCTAAGGTCCAACCCCAAACCTTTGAACTTGGCAATCTGATGCTCAAGAGAATTTACCCGGTCCCTTCGCATATAAAGCCAACGTGGGAAGGACCGTATGTTATTGAACGAAGACTTGGAGATGGGACATTCAAATTATCAACCGTCAAAGGTCTCACTTTGCCGAGAGCTTGGAACAGTGAAAGTCTTCGTTGCTACTACACATGACAGGCTTTGTTTATTCATTTAGTCTGCTTTTCATTTGCAATTTGTTTATGCATTTCGAAATTTGAACTTGTAATAAGGCAACTGACTTTGCCATACTTTCTTATTTCAGTAATAAAATGCAATCTCTTCGAGCTAGAGCAATGATTCTTAAAATGCATCATGCGACCATCACAATGCATGAAGAGCTAAGTTCCACCCTACGGTGGGACTTATTCAAATGGGGAGTGACTGTGATACGACCGGTCACTCGCTAAGTGAAACCCAAGCTTGGGGGCAAGCTATCACACTGAAGCTAAAAAGGATTTATACATGCCAATCCTCTAACTAACTCCGGCTCCCAGAGTGCGAGCTGGAGTATAAACTTACAAACGTGGGCTCGAAGAGGGTGGATCTGTTCACCTAACAACTTCACCCGTGTTCAATACAAGCTCGAGGAGGGTGGATCCGTCCACCTAACGACCTCGCTTGTTAACTCAGGGTGGATGTGACCCGACCATCCATGATCCTGATAAATCTATCATTCCTAGAGTGCAAGCAAAATCTTAGAACTTAAAACAGATGTGATCGACTGTCTGTTAACTAACTCTAAGTCCCCAGAGCGTGGACCGGAGTATAAACTTCAACTGGGTGTGACTGACCACCCACAACTAACTCTACGTCTTCAGAGCGCGAACTGGAGTATAAACTTCAACTGGGTGTGACTGACCACCCACAACTAACTCTAAGTCCCCAGAGTGCGGACTAGAATATGAACTTCAATTGGGTGTGACTGACCACCCACAAATCAACCTAAGTCCCCAGAGTGTGGACACGGACCTAATCAATAAAACGGGCATGACTGACCGCCTGTGAGACAGCTTAAGTCCCCGGAGTGTGGACGTGATTTTAGACATCAGGCGAGCGTGACCGACCGTCAATGCCCGAGCTCAGTCCCCAAAGTGTGGACGCGATTGTCAATAAGTGAGCGAGTGTAACCTGACCACTCGAACTCATCTCTCTACCACTTAGTTCCGACCGAGTGAAGCTAAAAATGTCGAAGGTGAAAAGCAACCATCGTCCGACCACTTCGAATCATCCCCAGGACTGGGGGCATGACTCTAGCACCAACTACTAATCGAGACGGTACAATGTTGAGGATCGACTTGACGTTTGGTTATGACCCGAAGCCATGACTCCGAGACTTAACAACCGAACACAAGTCCGATCCAAAAACTGATGCTTCGCAAGTGTGTCGAAAGAAAACTCTAATGATGCAACACTTAAACAAATAAACTCGGAGTTGTGCAAAGAACAAAAGGAAATTCTATTTTATTTATCCTCTAAAAGTAAAATAGATACAAGGAACCTATGCCAAAAAATCCTACTAGCAGGAGCCGAACCCGCATCTATACATAGCCTACAAGAATGAAAAGAAAGTTCCTAACTATCTACTAAAAAAGGGATGCCAAGATTCATTCCTGCTCCTGGGGCTTCTTCTTCTTATGCTTCTTCTCCTTCGAAGTCGACCCACCAGAGCTACCACTATGATGCCGCTTCGAGCTTTTGCCTTTACTAGGCTTGTCCCCGGTCGGGGGAAGTATAGTGGTCTCCTCCTTTGAACTCACCAGAATCGGGATGCTTTCAGAGTGCATGGTCGGAGGGACGGGAGCACTTTCCATGTGAGAAGATACGGGGGGAACCCTAGTAATGATAATCGTGCCACCCAGAGAGATCATGAGTAAAGGGGCCGGGCCAAGTCTTGCCATTCCATCTCTTATGGTGCTACCCGTTGTTGCGCCCGCCATCTCATCGTTAATTTCCGCCATTATTGTGTCCTCATGAGCTGCTTGAGTATCGGGTGGAACGCTGGCAGTCAGAGACGAAGAGCTGGCCGTGAATGCACTTCCACTTATAACAAATGGCAAGTCAGAAAGTGGATCGCTATGGGTGCCTAGAAGCTCATCCATCATTTTCTCGTTAAAGGTGAAAGCGCTTACATCAACTTCCCCGACCGTAGCAGTAGTGGTGGTCGTCGTAGCCTCCGTTGTGATAGCCTCCCGCTCTTGATTTTGTTCCCGGGTTACAGGGGGCATGGTCGGTGATGCTTCTATAACTGAATGGAGGTAAGAGAAAATGTTAGAAATTTCCTTGGATAGTACTCCAGACTTTGAATGAGTTTGAGAAGTGTTTGGAGGACCTTCCTCAGGTTGGCTCGCGGCGGGGGCCGGAGTTCCTCCTGACACATGCTCACGGGCTAGAGATAGCTGTGGCTGATCTGAATCATAGGCCGACACAGGTAGAGGATCAACTGCAGGAGTGGATTTAGGCTGGGTTGACGCAGGGATCTCAAAGCTTGTATCATGATACTTAACACCAGAGCCCTCTCCAACCTCCGAGTGCTGAGTAGCGAGCCTCTCTTTCTCAAATGCGACAGTTGCATCGTGGAGAATTCTCCTCTCTTCCTCATTCAACACTCGGTTTTCCAGATCAAATTCATCGAGGGATTCAATATGATGCTCTGCCCTCTCATCAGCCAAGAAACGGCGCCAGGCACTATGTAAGTGTGTTGGGTAGTCGCTGAACCAGCTCAAATCATGGTATCTCAGAATGTTGACATTGTAGGTAACTAAAAGATCTTCAGTGTCACTCTCAAGTCTGGCCTCCGCTGCCCTGACCTCAACCTCAACCCCAGCCTCGGTCTCCTGAGCTTTCAACTTTGCCCCATCTCGCTCGTTTCGAGCCTCCACAGTTTGGTCGCAGGCCTCCGGGCGATATTGTTAGCTTCATCTTTTTCCTTAATGACTTCGTCGTATTTAGCTTTAAGCTCCGCTAGCCCTTGGAATGCTTATCTTTTTCAGCAGTGACTATGGCATTCCTGTGGCCCATATCATCTACTAACTTTAGATGCTCCTGCCTCATCCGCTCCAACTCCCTATTGGCCTCGTCAACCTTTTTCAAGGCCTCCATTTCGAAATTCCTTAAAGTATCATTCTCTCCAGTGAGCACTGTGACGATCCGATCCTTTTGGGTGATGGTTTCTTAGAGCTCTTTAATTTTCTTCACCCGCTCAAACGCCACAGCTGAAACTTTCTCGGCGGCCTTCTTCCACTCTCGGTATTGGCCAAAAGCATGATAGACATGATCATGGACGATTTTTTCTGCTCCATTTGGAAGCACCATCAAATTTGGAGGAAAATGGAAGTCGTCGAAGCATATGTTCGAAATATTTCTCTTCAATTGAGCTATACGAGCGGCTCCCTGACCTGTCGACTCTATAACCGCCGAAGTAGCTGAAGCAGAGGTGTCTGCCCTGGTCACATGGCGATGTTCGTCAGGTCTTGGAATTATCGGAGGCACCGGTTGGCGCGAAGTCGCAATGGTATGTGTCCCCGAACTAGGAGGTGGCAACGAAATCCTAGGTGGAGGGGAGCGTGATTGGAAACAACATCTATCTCGCATCTCCTTTTCTCTTTCTTGTTCCCTCACCCTTTCCCTGGCTTTATCTTTATCGTAATACTCCCACTCTTGACTGGAGTGGCGGCGTTCATAATTAGAGTCACGCCTATGAGATTTCCTATAAGGACTGGAAGATTCGCGTGCAGTGTGGTGACTACCGAGCATATACGGTTTCTTCGACATCCGATCTTAAAAATTAAAAGAAAGGCAAAGTTAGTTATCTTCGAAGATTTGATAACTCGTGAATAATGAATGTGTGATGTCGTGAAGTGTATGCATGTATGTGTTAACCCCCCGACCAACCGGTTATGTCGGCTGTACTCAAAGGAGTGGACTCGCCTAAATCTAAAGCGCTTTGGAGCCCTTCCAATCCGGTATCTTATTAGAGCGACACATAGTCCGGGATTGGAATATCTGCAAGTCCTTCAAAGGGGTTATCCATGTATGAGGAGGGAGCCTCCGAGATTACAACACGGGCAGCTGGCAGAGACACAACCACGAATTTCCGTCTCATAGATTTGCAGAGTTTACAAGCAACCGCCTTGCCTTTCCTTATCCTTTCTGGGTGTCGTGGGCTATCTAAAGGCCCGGCTACGGGTTTATCTTCGGTGGGCGCATCCTCTTCCCCACCATGCTCAACGATTACAATTCCAGGCGCTCTTCGTCTAGCTTGTCTTGCTGGAGCTGCTCTGAGAGGTCCTTCAAGCCCTATGCTTTGATCTTCATCAATCAGCCCAACGACCCTCAGGTTTTCATTGTGAGCACCACTTCGATCTCTCTAAACTCGCTCGGCACCTCCTGAAGGATCCTGACGATTTCCCTAAATTGAGCGCCTTTGGGTCGAGGAATTGAAGTTGTAAAAAGAAAGTGACATTAAGCTCAGTATCAATGGAGATTAACCAATTAGTCGTCGGAGGGATTGAAACACTTACGTCTATCCAGCCATCGTCTAGCAAATCCTAGCGGGCACCGAACATAGAACCACTCGGTTTTGAAGTAGATAAGTTTGGTCCAAGTCCCAATCACAATTTGGTAGTTTCTGACTCCCTCTAAGAATGTGAATGAGGGATTATCTCCCCGACTCTTTACATTGAACAAGAATCTGACTTCCTCTGGAGTCGGGTGCCGAAAAAGGTGCTCCATGAAGACGATGAATAGGCTGTTCAGCAGAGCATACCCGTTCGGATGCAACTGTGACGGGGCAATCCCTAAGTAAGATAACACTTCTCAGATGTATTGATTGAATGGAGGAAGCGTCCCAGCTGTGCACGAGAACCTGTTAAAAGTGGTGTACCCTTCTGGAGGAGTGTGTGGCCTATCTTTTGGCCCAGGTAGCAGGACGTCATTCAACGATAGCCCGTGCCTTAAGCAAATCATTCCTAACATTTCTTTAGAAATATTAGATGGAACTGAGTCTTGAGGACTCCCAATGAAAACTGCTCTTGGTAACTCGTCCGGAGCAGGACTTATACCTTCGACAACAATATCCGGCATCTCTATTATTGGAAAAGGTGGGCTCTGAGCCTCTTGTTGTTGCGAGCTTCCGGGCTCCATAACTAATCAACTTAGTAAAAATCATCGTTAGGTGACAATAATCCCATATTTTCCCCAGAGTGAAATGCATGAGTGTGTTGTGCAATGCAATGTTGTGTAATACTCAAGAAAATTCTATAGAGATTAACAAAGTGTTCGAACGATAAGACTTCAAAATTCAACCAAAATTACCCGTCATCGCTGACCGTCACAGCCGTGTCATCCAGACTTTGGAGACCGATCCGAATTAAAGTTCGTTAAATTTTGTCAAGTTACAGTTCCATCAACGAGCTTCGAAAGGCAGTCAAATATGCAGTGAAAAGGTTAAGTCCAATTATGCAGGGCAAAAGCTCATCAGAGTCAAATGTTCGAGTGTGCAAGAGTTTCATAACCATCAAGGTTCGGGTTTGTATCGGTCACTAGAAGTCAGTTTCATACCATTCGAGGAAGGATGAGTTTCATATCGATTAGGAGCCCATGTTCGTATCGATCACCTAATTCTAATTCGCATCGATCATTTTGCCATCACTTCGAATCGATTGCTTTGGATCGATACGAAGCTCCATAACTCTGGACCGATATGAAATCCATCCTCATAACCATCGGTTACAGATCAACACGAAACTCTCTCCCCAGATCGATATGAACGAGTAATCTCGTTCTTCCTCCCATCGGTACGAAGTCGAGGCCGAGCCATTCTTCCATAAGCATTTCATATCCCCCACACTTCACCTTCTCAGATGTCTTCTCCAACCATCCTTGACCTTGCTCTGGCCCATCTCCAGCCACTACTTCATCAGAACCGGTCATGGAAACAAGTGGAACGACAAAGAATTTCAAGTCTTATCGTTTTTGACACAAATTTATGGCTTAATTACCTAATTTTAGAAATTGGTTTGGAGAATTAGGAGTATTGTTTGATTCGAAGACAAAGGCAGTTTCAATCTCCTCTAACTCAGAGCGATACAAAAACAAAAGAAAGAAGTATGTGAATGTGAAAAAATTCTAAGTGCCGAAGCATTTATAGTGGGAAGGTGTCCCTTCGTCTCTCGGTCGTTTTGACATATTAAACAGGTTCCTTCGGACTGACACGAAAGCCACCGTTCGTATCCACGTGCCATCTAACCAGAGCAACGCTTGTTCGAACCCATATGGAAACCGATACGAAGTATAAAGCATAGCATTTTCTGAACTGATCGAATCCATTTAAAGTGCATCGATATGAAAGATACAACGAAATCTCGTTTGAACTGCTCAACTCTGTCGATACAAAGTGCCAGTTTCGTATCCCTATATTCGAATACCCTAAGATCTCGTATCCATCGATACGAACTACATTAAAACAACAACCAAATTCGTGTCGATCGACATCGATACGAAAACTATTTTTTAACTTTTCACATCGATCCAGGAGAGGGTCGATACGAAGAGAAACTCCAAAACAACCGTTAAGCGTTGTTAGAACTCGAATTTCACATCGATTCAGGAGAGGATCGACATAGAATTTGATACAAGAAAACTGACAAAAACTCGTGAACGTATGAACGTTAACGGGAGTTAGGTTAACTTGCATCTATGTATGTGATGAATTAACATTCAATTTTAAAAATTCGCAGGAATTAAGCGCTCGCCTAACGACAATCACAACTATAAGCAACAGATCTCTAGCTCTCAACACTCTGTTACAAGGGTACACAGTACAATCATTGGCAGTCATCGATTCAGAATTTATATTACTCAGAAACAATCAAAGGTTACATCTTTTGACGAAGAGACAACAACTATACATCAGATCAGATAGAACTTCTCAGACAGAAGGTTACAGCTTTTCAAAGCACGTCATGCCCACACAAGACCTACTTTAGGGGGGCATATATTATCCTACCTTTTGGCAAGGCCGTGACACCAAGGACTTGACTGGAAACCAAGGATAATCTGTCCCGGAGATCGGTTATATGCAGGTTCACTATGGATACTGGTAAATTTTGTCTGAATCCGGATCGAGCTACAATCGATATGGTATGACAAGCAAAGCCATGAAAGCCCACATTCCAAATTGCGAGTCAATTGGAGTTTGTATGCTCATGATATGGATCGATCAAGCTCCACTTGGAAGACACCAATTCGTATCCTTCAGTTCGTATCCATCAAGTGCTAAAGGAAAAACAACGTTCGTATCCATCAAGTGCTAAAGGAAAAACATCGTTCGTATCCATATCATTCGTAACCATCGAATCTCAGGCAAAACATGACTGGTTCGTATCCATGGGAAGTAACATCGCGTTTGTATCCATGAAAGGTTGCCTCGTTCGTATCCACCTCACTCCTACAATTCGTATCTATCACATAAGCTCCACCTCGTATCGATCGGCCTAGAGGCACTTTGTATCATTCCCTCGTTATACCATTCGTATCGCTCAAATTCCCCCGACAACTCGTATCGATTGACCAGAGAATCGATACGATTGATACACACCTCGAGCGATACAAAGGCATCTTTCCTCCATCGTTACGAAGTGAACAAGAACGTATCAATACAAAGTGTTCTTGATACGGGACCATCGATACGAGGTGAGGTGTGGTCGATGGGTACGAATGAGCCCACATAGATGGATATGAACGAGGCCTATGAAGAAGGGAGACTTGGTCACTCGACATGAAAAGTGGATTGATCCTGGAAGATAACGCCACATCATCTGGCCAGCACGTACATGCATGGATACGAACGTAGCGATACGAAGTCGACAGCACATTGAAAATCCAAACTTTCATCGATCATAAATCAAAATCTACAAGTCCAAATGCCACAAAATTTTCACAAGAGCTTGCCTACAACATCAAGAATGCACTAGATCAATTTCAGCCAAAAAAGCTCAATTATGGATCGATACGAACTCAATTCGTATCGCTCCCAGATCGAGTCGAAGTCAACTTAACTCGATCCCATGGGCCCACCCACGTGAGAGAAGAAGTCTTTCAAGATCTGAGTGAGATATTTGCTGCCTATGCCTATAAATAGTGATCCTGGACCTACAGAAAAGGGACTTTGGCTTCTTTACGTTGATACTCTACCGAAATCGCTGTTCTACTTTGAATGTACTATTGTAATCCACTTGTAACCAGCAAGCTATAATCAATAAACATCAATTATTTCATAGTGGACATAGGCCATACGCCGAACCACTCTAAATTTATGTGTTTCTACGCTTTTTCTTATCTGTTGATTGGTGTGTTTCTTAGATCTGCCTCATTTTACATTTACTTTCTTCATTTTATCTCTTCAAACACATCCGAAGAGTGTTGTGCCGAATTTTGGTACAAACATGAACGACTTCTGACGAGTAAAAAGTTATTTATCGATAAAATACTTTCGGTCACATTAACGATATTTCCTCAAAGTAATTATTTTTGTAAACAAATTTCCAAAACAAATTTACCATCATTAGTTAAGATTTAAAAGGGGATAACAAGGTTATTAAATCATTTTAATAACGTTTAATTCAAGATTCAAATATTTAAATAATTTAGATATTTAAATACGATGTGTTTGAAATTCCGGGTCGTTGCATTAAATATTCAAAATGGGGTTGATTTGGGTATTTTTTAGGAGAAGAAAAAAGAAAAAGAAAAGAGAACAAATTTTAGTCCACATCATAGAATAAATTAAAATAACTTCGGTTATATAGTGGTTTCTCAAGAGATGGTTGGACCCTTTGGCCACCAAAATGTTTTCTCTTGGATTAAAGAGGGAGGTCATGCATGTCAACACACACACACACACACTGCCACCGCCGTCCGACCGAGCCGGGTTGGTTTTGGGTCAAGATTATATTTTTGGACAATTTTTTGATTGGCTTTTCAAGCTATATACAAACTTAGAAGTTCGAACAATTGAATAAGGTGGCAAACCGAAAGCGGGAGATGAGTTTTTAAATGGAGAAATTATGAACAAACGCGACCATTATAGGTGAACAAATGCAATCATTGAAAGCACATCTTCACTGCATATATAAAGGCTTATGAAAATCGTTTTGAATCAAGTTTTCTTTTTCAATCCTAATCTCCATTTATTGCATCATTGGACTTTGAAAATATAGAGTGTGCTTGGCCAAATCAAGTGCATATAAACCTTGAATTCAGCTACACTATTAAAAGGTTTCATTGAATCCTGAAAGCCAATAATTCGATAACTCATTTGTACCTGGGGGGTTAATTCATTGTCTGAAAGAACCTACTTGAAGTCGGCAGTACAGTACTCATATCGCTATCCGACATAAACCTTCAAATATTCCAACAATTTTCAAACAATAAGTCAACCATGGAAGATTCAAGCAATATCAATACCTTACAAGTCATGAATCAATATCTAACTTATTTTGTGCGATTTAACAGAGATAATTTCACTCGATGATAAGAGACCTTGAAGTTCTTCCCGATCACCATCAAATTACTCCACAATTTAGAAGATGGCTTAGAAGAGAACCCCAATGAAACTCTACAGATAATGAGGCCCTCAACATGAAACATGCAAAGTGCAAAGAGAATGATTTTTTGTGTATTGGGTACATCCTTAATGCACTTTCAACTTCTGTCTACAATGCACATTGAATCCTGGAAACAGCCAAAGCACTCTAGACTACACCGAAAAATAAATACCGTATATTGCAGGCAAGTAACAAGAAATTCCTAGTTTGCAATTTTATGGAGTTCAAAATGAATGAGAATAAGTCTATTGTTAAACAATCTAGTGATATATCATATATATAATAAATCAATTTAAAGATGCCAAGATTGATCTCCCTAAATCATTTATAGTGGAAGCAATAGTTTCTAGACTCACTTATTCTTGGAATGACTATAAGAAAAAATTGAAACATGCAAAAATGGATTATGTTTTAGAGAGTTTACAGCGTCATCTTCGAATAGAAGAGGATTCCCGTAAATGGGAACTAATTGATAGTCCGTAAACTGAGTTTCATTCTAAGGCAAATAATGTTGAAATATCAAATTCATTGAAGCCTAAGAATGAGGCAAAAGGTCATCACGAAAAGGATAAAAAGAATGACACTTGTTATTTTGTAACAAGCCTGACCACTGTGCTCATGACTGACTACGAAAGAAACAACTAAAGGTGAATGTGGTCGAAGACACACTTGTGACTATAGTGCAAGAAGTAAACTCCGTCAGTGGCTTGAACAATGATTGGTGGGTCAATACTAGTGCAACCATTCACATATGCAAAGACCTACAAAGAAGTTGGCATCGAAGGACATGAAATTAATAGATAGAATAATATCATAAACAAAGTAACTAGGATGGCACTATAGAACTCTCATTCACTTCGGGAAAGGTTCTTATTTTGGTCAATGTGTTTCATGTACTTTATATATTTAAGAAATTAGTCTCCAGATACCTTAAGAATAAAGGAGGATTCAAGATGATGTATGAGTTTGACAAGTTGGTATTATCCAATTATGGAAGGTTCATTGGACAAGGATACTCTTGTAATTGCATGATAAAGTTGAATTTAATAATGAATCAATCTGTTTATATTGTTGAATTTGTTCATTTGTGGCATGCTAGATTAGGACATGCTAATTATGGTTCTCCTAAGAATATGAATAAGTCAGAATTAATTTTTAATTGCAATTTTGATTATATCTCTAAATGTGAAGTTTGTATTCAAGCAAAAATACATTGAAACTCTTTTAAATCTATATAAAGGAAAACTGATTTGCTTGAATTAATATATAATAATGTGGGTGGTTTAAAGGGATATACAACTTATAAAGGTAACAAGTATTATGCCATATTTATTTATGATTATTCTAGATATGCATGTGTTTAGCTAATAAAAACTAAAGATGAAGCTTTTTGATAAATTTAAAATTTATAAGGCCGAAGTGGAAATGTAGTTAGGACTTAAAATAAAAATGTTGCATTCTATTTGTGATTGTAAATATTTTTAAAATGATTTCACATTATTTAGTAAACAACATGGTTTAATATACCAATGTACTGCTTCCTATATACCTCAACAAAATGGAGCCATTGAAAGGAAAAATAGGACATTGGTTGTAACAACCAGCCTTTTCGACCCTAAATAGTCGATACTAATACATCCACGATATTCATGTGCCGAGCATCCAAGTGCAGGAAAGACAGATTATTGGGGAAAATAAAGAAAATGTAGAACATAATCTCACATCGTGATGAGTAATATATAATATGCAATATATCTATACAAAAAAACTGTAATTTACATACATCAAATTAGAGTACACTAATCTATCATTAGCCTGGACAGTTATAACAACCTGTCCTCGCAATTGCTGGTAAATAAAAACAACTAATGCATTAGAAAATAAAATATACGCGAGTACATCTTAGAGGTCTCCAAGTCGTCTCCTGAAGCTCCAAAGCATCCAAAAACATGATATGAAAATATGCACGGTCTCACCGAACATTTTAAGAAAATAACACCCGGATCAATCTGATAAACCAGCGTGAGAAACATACCTCAAATGGATTTTAATATTATAAAACCTTTCAAAATAAAGGTATCTCATAAGACCACGCCGTACATAAACACGGATGGCTTTTTAGCTTACGATAACAAAACAATTTCATAGGAAATCTTATGATATTATAATAATGTCTAGGGTTTAAAATAAATATTGAATCTTACTTGACATTGTTACCTTAATAAATTCCAGCATAATTGGTATACAACTAAGTCTAAAAGGCACTTATTAGAGAATGAATTTCCATACAATGATAAGGCACTAGGGTACCTCCTGCCATAATACACCTCTAAAAAATGTACCGAGGGTCTCACATAGACCCTCTGCCAACACAAGACCAGCCTACCCCTTACTGGATAGTACCGAATATTTCATTACCCCGGTTGCTTTGCAACTTTTTTCCGAGAGCTCTCATGCATAACCAATTCCATATATATATATATATATGTATGAGGGTGATGACAATACCCTAATGGGTACGACCCACATAGCCCTGCCGCACATCCCATGTTTTAGTCATTCTCGGTTATTGAGGTTAGACACTACGTTTTATCTTTTTATCAAATCCCACTTGGAATGCTAACGCTACCCTTCAAGCAGCAATGCAATGCTAGCATTCATCCATACAAGTTGTTCAGGATATGAACAAATCTAAGGCACCACTTCTACAACATCTATTTTGGAATCACCTTCAGGATTAGTAGCAAGTAGCCGTTGCACTTCAAAGGGCTTCGTCTTCGATTTCATCATCTTTAAGATGTCTTCAATTCATACGCCTATGCTGGTTCGATGTGGTTTCGGATGACTCATGTTTATCCGATCCCAGTCTCTCCAACCGACAACAATAGTTTTAAAGTTGGCCAAGATTTTGATAGTCGATCATCTAACTATCAAATAACAAACAATTCAACAGAGATTTAACCAAGCATAGTCAAGCACAAAGCGACCACTAAGCCTCTTTAATTAATCCTTTCATTAATTAAAACCACTTTATAAATACTTGTATAAAAATACTTTTATAAAGATATATTCACAAGTCTCCTCTTTTTCAATACTTACAAAATATTCATATACTTATCTCGACATAATAAGTATATTCACAAACCATTTCACTTTTTAACACTTAGAAACTTTTCATATACTTATATCAACATTATAATTATATTCACAAACACTACATTTCAATTACCTAGAAAATGTACCCATATACTTATTTCAACGGTACAAGTACATTCACACATCTCTAGAAAGATTTCACTTCTAAACATACTTATTTGGGTTAAACAAATGTAACTTAAACATTTACAAAAATAAACCCAAAACACTTTTGGTGTAAGTAAACGGGTCGTATGGAAACTAAACCGAATATACTTAACACCACTTTTCGATTTCAAAAAATACTATCCCTCGATTAACAATGAAATTGGACAAGTTATAAAACTATCCTTTCCTCGATACGCATTCTTAATTCTCAAGATAGAGACGAGTTTCCATACCTCGGAATTTGTTGTTAAGTATGAAATAAACAGTTTCTATACCATCGTAATTTAAAATGATCATTTATGGAAATGGGGTCTCGGTCTATTTTTATAAATCCTTTTCTTATAAAATACCTTTAGAAAACTCCTTATATTACAAACTCCTTTTATAAAACATTATTTATAAATTATAAAATTTCCTTTATAAATATATAAACATAATTATAAACTTCCTTCCATAAATCCCCAAACTTATCTAATAAACTCCTTTGTAAACATCCTTTATACTTTTATAAAACCCTTTTATAAAACTTCTTTTATAAAATATCATTTATAAACTCATTTTATAGATCCCCAAATTTATTGTAACTCTTTTTATAAAACTCCAAATTCATTTATAAAACTCCTTTTATAATTTCTAAATATAATTACAAAACTCCTTTTATAAAATAAAGTCCAAATATAAAATAAACCTCCAAATATAATTATAAACTCATATACTTTCCATAACACGATCATTCCATGTATTAAAATAAATTCACAACTATGATTTATTTCTCCAATTTATAAAATAATAATATTTTCCCTTTTATTAAATATTATTTATAAACCCATCCTTTTATTCATTAAATACCGCTTATAAATCTCTCTTTAATTTACAAGAAATACCATTTATAAATCTGTTCTTTAATTACAACATTTTATATAAAATGTTTCACAAATATTTATTCCAAAATATTTCTATCTTCTTTTAAAAAAATCACTTTTAAAATAAAAGATAAACCCATTTAATTTCTTTTTAAAATAAACATTCATTATTATAATCAATTTCTATAAGATATTACTTTTCAAAATAATTTTAATACATTTACATACATACATATATTAGAAAAGCATAATAAAAGAAGTTGAAGTAAAATAGAGAAGTACAAAACTATTTTTTAATATCAAATATCATAGAAATCCAGAAAGGTCAGATTAAAAATCATTTTTCAAATCGAACCCATTTCCAGACCAAAGCAGCAATTAATAATATTTTTCATAATACTATAACAAGGCCAACAGTTACTATAGCACTTAACCAATGATATTACTACCTTTTCTCTAAAAAGGTTCAACTTTGAACGTATGTCGGTGTCACATCCCATATAGCTAAATAATCAAATTTTAGCATTTAACAATCTATATAACAGGTATATAACTGATATTAAAATCAATAAGTATATAACTATAATTAAAAATCACTACGGTGAAAAATTTGGATTTCTCAACAAAATTCCCTTTATTTCATTTTTAAATGTCATTCGCTTTTCAAAAGCAGGTATTTAATCAAACCCAGCCAATAATTCATCCAACCATAAACATTAATTTTTATCAGTTATATGTCATACTGATTATCCAAAAACGTGAGTTTAACTCATCTAAATTCCAACGGATGCTTAAGTGTACCGGTTTGAACTAAATTGAACGACGTTCGATTTTAGCCTAAAATTTCACTAGCTCCAAATTCGATGAAACTAGTTCCAGCGTGTAGTTATCGCCATTACAAGCACAACGCAAAAAATCTCGCCTTGATTGGACCTCGTATGGAAAAGTTATACATTTTGTAAGATTTATGAATTAAATTATTAAATTTAACTTCATTAACCAATTAATCGCCTTAATTAATTTAACCCCCCCTAATACTTCTTCTCCAAACATCTTTCCTCCAAAAATTTAAACTCTTGCATACCAAAATCCGGCATGCCGTGCAACCCCTTCCCTATAACATGGTGCTCCGGTCGACGAACTCAAAATCCGAATTCACCACCACAGTTCTCTTCGCTTCCACTATGCAACGCACACCCAAATCCCACGCTCGAACCACCAACCCTAATTGCGATATGCCGCCATCCTTCACGCACGTAGCCTGGATGCGTTTCACTACAAAGAGCCACAACCTCCCAAACTCCTTCCACAAGTGCTCCTCCATGCCATGAACTCGAATTTACCAACGCCAAGCCTTAACTCCACCTCAATCTCAAGAAAAGTAAAACCCTAGTTCCATTTCACTCTCGTTCAAAACCGTCGAACACCCAAAAACTTCACCGTACCCATCCAACACCCCTAGAAATGTAGATTTAGGTTCTATGGTTTCAAAGATCTAACCTTTACAATTTTTCGATGAGTAGATTTTTGGGTTTTGAATTTTATAAGCGGGAGATTTGATTTTCCAGTTACTGTAAGTTTGAAAGTGAAAATAGAAAGAGAAAAGAATGAGTTAAAGTGTTGAATTTTCTTAGGTTTGGTTTATTACTCAATTCTCGGTACGTCGCCATATAGAAATTTGTCCGCGTACGAGCCACGAACGACAAAACAAAAATACGATCGCCTACAAAAAAGTGACATGATCCCAGAACAATAATAATATATAGTGGTCATCATATTTTGAAAAATCACAACCATCATTTACTGTAAAATCGTCAAAATACAATTTAAATATTTTTCAAATTAAAAACTATGGAAAAATCAAATAAATTAAATTAAAAATACGTTAGTAAAAATAAGTCGTTTTATTAACAATAAATTCTCGTATTATTATCTATTAGTTAAAAAGGGTTAAATAAGGCTATTATATCCATTTAATTAATATTTAATTCACAATTCAAATATTAAATTAGTCATTATATTTGAATATAAGTTATTTAGATTTTTAAACACCAATTATTTGGACATTTAAAATTAAATGAATATTCAAAATCAAATGACAAAATTCCGTGATGTTACATCCCCCTCCCCCCAAAAGAATTCCGTCCCTGAAATTCCCAAAGGAAGAAAATGTCTGCATACCCCTAGGCTTTTAAAACTAATTTACTGAAATGAGTTATTAAACTTTTAAAAACTCATATGTTATAGAAAATTTTGGCAGCACCTCCTTTGCACGGCTCGATTGGAAAAACTACAACTCATCATAACTAGCCCAAACCAACAAAACAAAACAAAAGCCTAAAAGTGCCCTTCTATATCTGGGGCATAAAACCATCAACAACAACATAAACGCGTACCTATCTGTTAAGCAATCAAACTCTACTCATGAAACCAAAAACATCAAGCTAACCTTTGTTTCCATGTGCATGCATCTCACTTACAAATGCCATCAACCCATATACTTGCATTTCTAATGGTAAAAGCATACAATTACATTAAAGCTCGTACGATGTACATATCTCATCCATACGCAATATCAAAGCTGATCACTTATTCAATCACAAAAATTTCACTTTCGAATTAGTATCACTCCATTGACTTCTCTAGTGCGGACTCTGATCAGGTTCCTTGTTAAGAAACCTCCGTTCTCTTGCATAGCCATATACTATGATAGAAAACTTCACAATCAAATTAAAAATCTGTATAAAGTGTTCGTTGTCAAGAATCGAGTGAAAATCCTTGTTCGATTAGTGTAAATTACCTTGAAATCATGTACTCGAATCTGGATCAACAGCTATGCTAATAAAATGATCTACATACAACATACATATTTATTCCAATTGGTTTCTTAATTACACCAAATTCTTTTTATTCACATTCATTTTAAATCACAATCAATTACACCAATAGTATTTCATTTAATACTAAAATTCATCTACGAACCATTTCATAAAACCATTACTTAAGTTAAATTTCACTTCATAACTCAAGTTCATATTCATAGAATACTCCCCTACATCTAAAAGAGTATATATACAAATTTCAGATTTGTTTAGGATGTCTAACAAATTTAAATTTTGTTTTAACTTACTATTTCTCAGATTTATAAGTTACAAAAACTTATTTTCACAAAACACTTAACTTCATTTTCTCAATTAACTTGGAAGTTTCCGACTGTCCAAAATCGATGAAAATTCCATTTCATTTTAACAAATGAGAATTACCAAACAATAAATAATAATAAGATGCATAACCCTAAATTATCCTAATGCATAGGATACATGAGTCCATTTAATCACCTGATAGAAAATTTAAGAACTAAACATCGGGGTTTATTTCAACTCTATTTTGAAATAATAATATATATCTCCTTTGTATATCAAATCACGCCTTTGGGAATCTAAAATAAACTTTTTTACCAAACAACTCCATGGCAAATTACTATGGTAGCAATCCATCACTTAGAAACTAGAAAAAGAATGTCGATGATGCTGTAGCCATCTTCAGAATTATTTTCCAATGACATAAGTGAGTCCATTGATTTCTATCTTCATTAAATTCCTTTTAAAGTATTTATATACACAAATACCTTTAAATAATACCATTATTAATTTCCTCAAAATTTTGGAAAACATTTTCCAAAATACCTAGAACGTAGATTCTCAAATTCTCATATCAAATCCTTTTTATTTATAAACTCTATTTATAAATCACGCATATACCAATTTTCTTTTTTATATAAAACATTCAACAGTTTTTTATCTTTGTATAGATTATAGCAAATAACTTTTATTAAAATTAAAATTTTAATTCAACATTATTCACGAACGCCTTATAGTCACATTATGAAACTTAATTCACAAGGTGTTCGTATTTAATTCAACTAAAACAATAAATGCTTATAAACTATCCGAGCACAAAAAATATTAACTAACAAATAATAGTTAATGCTCCTAAAGCGGACGAGCGTGACTAATCAAACAATAAATGATAATAACTAAATATTATCATTTCCTAACAAACACACCTGCCATAGATAACTATATCAATTTCTGAAAATTATTCTTTCATATAAAAAATATAATTCTAGGTGAAATTATTTCATTTACCAAATTTTCAAAACAATACTGTGTCGGTTTGCCTTGTTCAAGTGTTTAGAAATCCCATCGACAAGAATTCATAAGCCACTCAATAGATAAGTCAACACAATATAAATTTTTTTATAGCATGAACAAATAGGCGCTCACATATATAATACACTCAAACTCATTCTAGGGTATTACTAACCCTATCTCTAATGAGTCTATCCCACCAAAGTCTAGGTGTTCACTCGACCAAAGCTCTGATATCACTTGTAAGCGACCAGCCTTTTCGACATTAAATCGTTGACACTAATATATCAATGGTATTCACATGCCGAGCATCCAAGCGCTAGAAAGATAGATTGTTGGGGGAAAAAGAAAGAAAAGACAGAGCAGAATCTCACATCGCAATGAGTAATATATATATATATATATATATATGCAATAGATCTTTACAAAAGAAAACTGCAATTTACATACATAAAATCAGAGTACACTAATTTATCATTAGCCTGGACAGTTATAACAACATGTCCTCACAATTGCGGATAAATAAAAACAACCAATGCAGCGGAAAATAAATTATATGCGAGTACATCTTAGAAGCCTCCAAGTTGTCTCCTGAAGCTCCAAAGCATCCGAAAACTAGATCTGAAAATATGCTCTGTCTCACCTAAGCATTATAAGAAAATAATGCCCAGATCAGTCTGGTAAACCAACGTGAGAAACACATCTCAAATGTATTTTGATGTTATAAAACCTTTCAAAATAAAGGTATCTCGTAAGACCATGCTGCACATAAACACGGACGGGTTTTTACCTTATGACAACCAAACCATTTCATGGAAAATCGTGTGATATTATAATAATGCCTAACGTTTAAAATAAATATTGAATTTTAGCCGAAATTGTTATATTAATTAAATTCCAGCATAATAGGTATACAATTAAGACCGAAAGGAACTTATTGGAGAATGGATTTCCATACAATGACAAGGCACTGGGGTACCGCCTACCACAGTACACCTCTAGAAAATGTACGGAGGGCCTCACATGGACCCCTGCCAACATAGGTTCGACCTACTCCTTATTAGATTGTACCGAATATTTCATCACCCCAGTTGCTTTGCAACCTTTTTCCGAGAGCTTTAATGCACAACCAAATCCACAAATATATATATATATATATATATATATATATATATAACTAGGAGGGTGATGACAATACCCTAATGGGTGCGACCCAGATGGCCCTACCGCATATCCCTTGTTTTAGCCATTCCCGGTTGTTGGTGCTAGAGGCTACTTTTTACCATTTTAGCAAATCCCACTTGAAATGCTAACAATGCCCTCCAGGCAATAATGCAATGCTAGCATTCGTCCATACAAGTTGTTTATGGTATAAACAAACTGAATGCACCACTTCTACTACATCCATTTTGGAATCGTCCTCAAGATTAGTAGCAAGTAGCCCTTGCACTTCAAAGAGTGCCGTCTTCGAATTCATCATATTCAAATGTCTTCAATTCGAATGCTTATGCAGGTTCGTAGTGGTTTTCAGATAATCACATTTATCCAACCCTGGTCTCTATGAACCGACAATGGTAATTTTAAAACTGACCAAGGTTTTGATAGTCGGTTATTTAATTATGAAATAACAAACAATTCAACCAGAGAATTAACCAAGCATGGTTATGCAAAAAGCGACCGCTAAGCCTCTTTAATTAATCCGTTCATTAACTAAAACCACTTGGTAAATCTTGTATAAAAATACAATTACAAAGATATATCCACAAGTCTCTTCTACTTTTTCAATATTTAGAAAATATTTATATACTTATCTCGATTGTATAAGTATATTCACAAACCATTTCACTTTTTAATACCTAGAAAATTTTCATATACGTATATCAACAGTATAGTTATATTCACAAACACTATATTTCCAATACTTAGGAAATGTACCCATATACTTATTTCAACGGTATAAGTATATTCACACATCTCTATAAAGATTTCACTTCCAAAACATACTTATTTGGGTTAAATTTTTTTAACTTAAACATTTATAAAAATAAACCCAAAACACCTTTGGTGTAAGTAAACGGGTCGTATGGTGTTTGTACCAAAATTGGGCACAACACTCTTCGAAAGGGTTTGAAGAGATAAAACTGAAGAAATTAAATGGAAAAAGAGGATTATCTAACAAACACTTCAAAAACAAATAAGAAAGTACGCAGAAACACAGAAATTTAGAGTGGTTCGGCGTATTGCCTACGTCCACTATGAAATTGATGATTTTATTGATGTTTTCTCGACGATTACAATTGATTACAGCGAATTACAGTGATGAAATTTGAGTACAACATCAGCCTTGTAGCGCAAAAATGTTTTCGGCAGAGTCTGGACGTCAGAGAGCCAAAAAATCCTTTTTCTGTAGGCTCTGGGGTGCTATTTATAGGCGTAGGATGCAAATATCTCGCTCAGATCTCGGAAGACCTCTTCTGGCATGTGGGTGGCCCTACGCGATCGATCCCAGGCGATTTCGACTCGATCCGTGATTGATAAGAACGAATTTTGCATCGATCAAGATTTGACCCAATCGAGTCGAAACTTGGCATGAACATTCTTTAGGTCGTATGTAAGATCCTGTGAAAATTTCATAGCATTTGGACTTATGGATTGCGAGTTATGATCGATGCAAGTTTGGACTTTTCGGTTGTTGTTTTATTCGCATCGATGCTCTTCGTATCGATCAGTTCGAATCGATGGCCACGCACGTGATGCTAGTTCACGTGGCACTTGCTTTCAGGATCGATCCGAAGTTTATGCCGAATCGATCGAGTCTCCCGAAGATTTGCGCCTCGTTCGTATCGATCTAACTTGGTCTTATTCGTACCGCTCTACTGCAGTTCCCTTCGTACCGATCATTGAAGCTACTTCGTATCGATGACATATTGAACGCTTCGTATCGATAGCTTTCATCCCAGTTCGTATCGATATAAACTCACATCCTTCGTATCGATGAAATATTGGCAGTCTCGTATCGATGCTTTTTAAGGGTTCCTTTGGTTGGTGATCGATATGAAATGTGTATAAGATGATCAATACGAACCATGTACAAATAATCGATAAGAACCATGCATAAGATGATCGATACGAACCGTGCATAAATGATTGATACGAGCTATGCATAAGATGATCGATACGAACCGTGCATAAATGATCGATACGAACTCTCCTCAGGTGATGGTACGAATGGATGGATCGGTGCGAACAGAGGCGAACGATGGATACGAATGAATGGGTTTCCTTGACTTGCATCGATCGTAACTTAAGCATACAAACCCCGATTGACTTGAAATTTGAAACGTTGGCTTTCATGGCTTTGCTTGTCGCATCATATCAATTGTAGCTTAATCCGGACTCAGACAAAATTCATCGATATCCACAGCAAACCTGCGTATAATCGATCTTCGGGATGAACTGTCCTTGGTTTCCAGTTAAGTTCCTGGTATCACGGCCTTGACAAAAGGCGGGATAACATTTGCCCCCCATAGTACGTCTTGTGAAAACACGACGTGCTTTGAAATGCTGCAATATTCATTCCGAATAGTTCTATCTAACTTGTTAAACGGTTATCATCTTTTTGTTGAAAGTTGTGACCTTTTATTGATCCATAGAACCATAAGTCATGAGCTGTAGACTGCCAACTATTGTATTGCGCACTGTTGTAACTAAGCATTGAATGATGGCAAACTGGTGTCCGTTGTTGTAGTCGTCACCAGGTGAGCATTCAACTTCTGTGAATTTTAAAAACTGGATGTTAGTCCGTCATACATGTATGTATGTTAGCCTGACCCCCATTAGCGTATTTACGTTCACGAGTCGTTATCAGGTTATTTATATCGAATTCCATATTGTCCTCTCCTGAACCAATGTGAAGTTCGATTTGTAATAATGCTTAACGGTTGTTTTGGTGTGTTCCTTCATATCGATCCTCTCCTGGATCGATGTGGAAGGTTGAAAAGTCGTCTTAGTATCGATGGTGAATGGATACGAACAACTACGTTTGGAATTGCTCTGGATTGATGGATACGAATAAGCTTGTTCGTATCGATGGTAGTTGGGATTGGTTTAGATATTAAGTTGATGGATACAAACTCGTTATTTCATATCGGTGTATCCTTGATGGTTTCGAACGGTTCATGCAAGCCCTGGCTTTGCACTCCAGATTGACCGATGGATGGATACAAATGAACGTTGCTTTTAGGTAAAGAGCGTATGGACGCGAACTGCTCTCTTCGCATCGATCTGGGAGGATACTTGTTTTAACTGGCCAAAGCAATAAGGAGTCGAATCATCATTTCCTTTCGTCTCGTGTTCATATAAAAGCCTTTTTTGTACTTCGAAACATTCACTTGCTCCCATTTATTCTTTCTGCCTTGCTTCGTATCGATTGAGAAACCGAGAAAAACAAAATCGCCTTCTCCCAAGCTAATACACCTCCTTAATCCCTCGAATCTACTTTGCAATCTAGGTAATAAGTCAATGAATTCATATTAAAATGATGAGATTCGAGTTCAACCACTAATCCATCCATGTCCATGGCCGATTCTGATGATGCCACGACTGGAATTAGGCCGGTGCTTGGTTGAGGAAGGTCGCAAGGGCATTCGCGTTGATTGGAGAAGATAAAGTATGGATGGATACGAGGAAGAGATCTGTACCGATGATGGATGGTGTGTGAGTCGTATTGATCCGGATGCGACAATATATCGTACCGAATGAGTGAATCATTTCGTATCGATAGATGGGGAGTATTCGTGTCGACCACTTAACAATGGCCACTCGTATCGATTTGTAGTGATCGATACGAACGTTGGACCTAACGATCGATACGAATTAGAGGACGCTGGTCGATACAAACTGAATTTTTGGGTGACCGATACGAAACATCACTCTAGGATCGATACGAACTGCTGCCTGCCATGACCGATACAAACTCATCCTTAGTGACCGATCCAAGTACACACTGTTATAGATACGAAAACTTGCACGATTGAACATCTGACTCCGACGAGCTTCAATCTTGCATAATTTGACAATCATTTCATTGCATATTAGACTGCCTTCCAAAGCTCGTTGATGGAACTATAACTCAACTGAACTTAGTAAACTTTAAGTTAGATTTGTCGCTAAAGTCTAGACTGCTTGGTTGTGACGGTCAGCGATGACGGTCACTCCGGTTGAATATCGAAGTCTCGTCGTTCGAATGTTTTCTCTAAATCCGTAGAAATTCTTCAAGTAGTATGTAGCACTGCACTGCACTGCACATTCACGCACTTCACACTGGGGAACACTTGGGTTTTTATTGTCTAATGATGGTTTCTAATGAGTTGATTAGCTATGGAATCCACAAGTTCACAATAGCAAGAGCTTCAGAATTCATCTTCTTTTGTCCTAGAGATTCCGGCCATCACGGCCGAAGTTATAGACCTAGCTCCGGATGAGCTTCCAGGAGCAACTCTCATTGCAAACCCACAAGATTCAGTACCGTCCAATGTCTCGGAAGACATGTTGGGATGTATATGCCTAAGGCACAGTTTGTCATTGGACGATGTTCTATTACCGGGGCAAAACGATAGATCGCATGCTCACCCAGAGGGGTTTACTACCTTCAGCTGCCATGCGTGCGCAGTAGGAACACTTCCTCCGTTCAACCAATACATCAGGGAAGTGTTGTCTTTCCTCGAAATTGCCCTATTGCAACTACATCCCAATAGATATGCTCTGCTAAACAGTTTATTTATTTTATTCATGGAGCATCATTTTCGGCCACCGGCTCCTACAGAGATTAGATATCTCTTTAACATCAAGAGTAGGGAGACATCCCATCTTTTACATTCCTGGAGGCGGTCAGGAATTGTCAAGTAGTAACCGGATCTTGGACAAGGCTGAGTTACTTTAAAACAGAATGGTTCTACATCCGGTGCTCCCCAGGATTTGCCAGCCGATGGTTAGTCAGACGTAAGTGTTAAGTTTTCTTCAAGAGTTATCCAGATGATAGTAGTTGATGTAAACTGATATCTTCTTTTCTTTACAGCCGCAATCTCACGACCTGAAGGTGGATACTTCAAAGAAATAGTAAGAGTCCTTCAGGAAGTTCCAAGTGAGATGAGGGACATCGATTCGGTTCTAACCGATAGAAATTTGAGAATCGTCGGACTGATTGAGCGGAATCAAAGCATAAGGCTTGAAGGGACACTGAGGGCAGCCCCGAAGAAGCAATTGAAACGCAAAGCATCTGGGGTCGTAATAACCGAAGGGGTCAACGAAGAGAGAACACCCATGGATGACGAACTGGTGGCTGGGCCTTCGGCCGAATTTCAAGCGAAAGACGGAAGAAGAAAAGGCAAGGCCACTGCTTATAAATGTCCTAAGTCTTCGAGGTGGAAATCAGTCGTGGTTTCCTTGCCGGTTCCCGGCACTAGAATCTCGGAGGCTCCTTCCTCGCCCATAGAGAGTCCTTTCGAAGGGCTTGCCGATATCCCGATTCCGGATTACGTGTCACTTCAACACGACGCCGGGTTGGAGGAGCTTGATAGTGCTCTTGATCTTAGCGAGTCGCTTCCTATGAGTGCGACCGACATTTCCGGTTGGTCGGGGGGTTGCACATACATACGCACTTCACGACACTACACGATTTCCAATCATAAATTGTTCAATTCAAGAGATCAGTAAATCAGCTTTTCTTTCTTTTTACAGGTACAATGTCTGGACGAGGGTCGATGTTAGGAAGTCTTCGCTCAGCCCGCCGATCTTCTTCATATTATGATTCACGTAAGAGGGAAGAAGATAAAGATCGCGATCGCGGGTACTCTAACCAGGAACGTCAAGAGAGAGATATGGATAGGGAGTACATACACCGATCCCGATCCCGCTCTCCTCCTCTTAGACTCCCTACACAACCTTCAGGTCAAGGGAGATAGCCAGTAGAGCCCCCTCATCATAAACCATCCTCGCATGCCTCTCGGTCTGATTCGCAACGTCATAGAACTGAAGTTGAGCCTCCTGTTGTCGTTGAGCAAGCTATCACTGAGCCCACTGGGGAATGGGCCATTAAAATCGCTCATCTGAGGAAAGAGTTGCCAGATATATGCTTCAACGACTACGTTTTTCCCCCTCATTTAAAGAAAATTCCATCGGAGGCGGAGAAAACAGTGCATGATTACATTCATGACATTTATTCCCAGTATAAAGAGTGGGTGAAGGCTGCAGAGAAAGCATCGAAGGTGGCCTTTGAGCGGGCTAAAATAATCGAAAAGTTAGAATCTGA
Source organism: Allium fistulosum (assembly GCA_030737815.1). NCBI lineage: Eukaryota > Viridiplantae > Streptophyta > Magnoliopsida > Asparagales > Amaryllidaceae > Allium > Allium fistulosum. The sequence continues at coordinate 1,096,125,529 of CM060905.1, forward strand.
CCTCACTCATAAGGACCGCATCATCCAAGTGCTTACCGATGAATCCGAGCCCTCTCGAAAATCAGAGATAGAGGCCACCAAAAAGGCCGATGAGGCGAATTTGGCCATGGAGAGGATGAGGCACACACACTATGCCTTGGTGGAGCAGATGGGCCATCGCAACACCACTGTCACAGCTGAAAGGGACGCCGCTCCGAAAGAACTTGCTGAACTTAAAGCTAAATTTTCCGAAGTCACCAAGGAAAAGGATGATGCAAACAAAGCCGCCCAGGAAGCGTGTGAACAGGCTGTTGTGCTCCGGGGCGAACGGGATGCGGCTGCTACTAAGGTCCGAGTGGTGGAGACTGAGGTCGAGGAGAAGGTTCAAATGGCTGAGTCTAGGCTAGAAGCTGACATCGAAGATCTCCTCATTGTTTATAATGCCAATGTTTTAAGGCACAGAGATCTAACCTGGCTCGACAACTACCCGACTCATTTACATAATGCTTGGGGCCAATTGGTTGAGGAGGAGAAGGCGGTGCATCTGGGTGAATCAATCAACGAGTTTGAGCTTGAGAATCGTATTTTAAATGAAGATGAACGAAAGATTCTCCACGAGTCAATGATTTTGCATGAAAAAGAGAGGCTTAGCACCCAACACTTGGAGGTCGGAGAAGGTTTAGGTGTGGAGCATCATGTAGTGAGTGATGAAGTTCCTGCGTCAGCCCAACCTGAATCTGCACATGTAGTTGATCCTCAGTCCATTCCTGCTTATAATCTAGATCAGCCGCAGTTATCTCCGGCCAGAGAGCAAGTTTCTAAGGCTGTTCAGCCGTCCACAAGCCAAACCGAGGAAGGTATTCTGAACATCCATATGCTTATCTGAAGTCGGAGTCGTCATCCGAATTAAGTACTAACAGTTATTCTTTTGTTTTTGTCCAGTGATTGATGCTGCACCAGTCGTGCCTCCTGCCACTCAAGAATCACATCATATGCAGGAAGCAATAATAACTGAAGTGACCACCACAATGACCACGACATCGACTGATGGAATGCAAGGGTGCACTCTGGTTGTCGATAAACAGATGATGGAGGAACTCCTCGGTCATCACAGCGATCCTTTTGTGGACCTGCCATTTGTTATGGGCGGCAGCGCACCCGCTACTGGCTCTTCAATGCTAACCACTGATGCTCCCAGCGCGGCCCAAGCAAATTCGTGAAGAATAAATATTAACCGAAATTGACGCTGAAATGGAGGCAGCGGCCTATGGCGGTAGGTTTGGAGGTGGGATGGCGGCACCTGGTCCGGTTCCATTAAGGATGATATCACCTGGTGGTACAATTATTAACACCAGCGCGCCTATCCCGCCTCCTATAGTCGATCCGGTTCCTCCGACTCTGCCTTCAGGGAACATTCCCGTGCACTTGAGCTCGGATGAGGATGTTGACATCATGCCTCCTCCTGGAGATCAGCCGCCGAATGGCAAAAGCTCAAAAAGAAAGATAAGTGGCAGCTCCAGTGGGTCAACACCGAAAAGTAAGCCGAAAAAGAAAAAAGAGTAGACGTGCTCCTACGGTTTAGTTTTGGTAGATAGATAGGAATTTATCTTCGTTTTTTCTTTGGAAGGCCGTGTATAGATACGGGTTCGGCCCCCGCTAGTAGGAATTTTTTGGAATCAACTTGTACATAATTTCATTTCACAAACAGTTGAAATGAAACTTTATTTTGCTTTGAACTCGATGTGTGTTTATTTGCTTAAGTGTTCTAGCATTCGAATTCCTTATTCAATACACTTGTGAAGTTTCAACGCTTGAGTTCATCCGTTAAGTCCCACAATCACGGCCACAAGTCACGACTGGACATTAAGTTGAACTCCGATATTGTACTGCTTCAGTTAGCGATTGATGCTTAAGTTATGCCCCCAGTTTCAGGAATGAAGTTTAAAGATCGGCTAGCGGTCGTATTTCGCTTTCAATGAAGCATGCTTAGCATTGTTGGTTTGATGCTGAAACAAGGGTATTTTGAGTGGTTGAATCACACTCGCTCTTTATTGATGATTGTATCCACACTCAAGGGACTTAAGTTATTTTCACGGGCGATCAGCCAGGTTTGTTTGACACTTATCATTTCGTTCGCACTCTGGGGACTTAAATAGATTTGCGGGCGCTCAATTACACCCGACTTGAGTTTATACTCCGATCCGCGCTCTGGGGACTTAGAGTTAGTTGATGTTTATACTCCAGTTCGCACTCTGGGAATCCAGAGTTAGTTGATGTTTATACTCCGGTTCGCACTCTGGGAATTTGGAGTTAGTTGATGTTTATATTCCGGTTTGCACTTTGGGAATTCGGAGTTGGTAAACAGACAGTCAATCATATATGTTGTATGTTTTTGAATTTCGCTCGCACTCTGGGAATGAAAGGTGTATAAGGATCGTGGATGGTCGGATCACATCCACCCTGATTTAACAAGTGAGGTCGTTAGATGGACGGGTCCATCCTCCTCAAACTTGATTCGAATACGGGCGAAGTCGTTAGGTGGACGGATCTACCCTCTTCGAAACCGTATTTGAAAGTTTATACTCCAGTTCGCACTCTGGGAATCTGGAGTTAGGCGAAGGATCGTCGTGTATCAATCCTTTTTTGACTTTAGTGTGATGGCTTGTCCCCGAGCTCGGGTTTCACTTAGCGAGTGACTAGTCGTATCACAGTCACTCCCTATTTGAATAAATTCCACCATAATGATGGAACTTAGCTCTTCGTGCATAGTGAGGGTCATATGAAGTATTTCAAGTAAATCACAGCTCTGGCTCGAAGAGATTGTACTTTATTGCTGAAATAAGAAAATATGACAAAGTCAGTTACCTTATTACAAATTCTAATTTCGAAATGCAGAAACAAGTTGCAAATGAAAAGTAGACTGAATAAATAAACAGAGCCTGTTATGTGTAGTAGCGACGAAGACTCTCGCTGTTCCAGGCTCTCGGAGGAGTGAGACCGTCAATGGTCGATAATTTGAATATGCCATCTTCGAGCTTTCGTTCAATAACATATGGTCCTTCCCGAGTTGGCTTCATATGTGAAGGGACCAGATAAATTCTTTTGAGTACGAGATCACCAAGTTCAAAGGTTCGGGGTCGGACCTTGGCATTGTATAATCGAGCGACTCGACTCCGATATGCGGCTGCCCTCAAATCAGCCTCTTCACGCTTCTCATCCAATAAATCGAGAGATTCAACAAGTAATATAGCATTTGTCTTCGGATCGTAGTATGTCACACGATGAGAAGGTACTTCTAATTTGACTGGAATAACAGCTTCTGAACCATAAGAAAGAGAGAATGGAGTATGACCGGTTGCGGACTTGTGGGTTGTATGGTAGGCCCATAAGGCCATAGGAAGTTCATCGACCCATTTGCCCTCGGCTTTTTCCAGTCGTTTCTTCAGAATGGATTTTATAACTTTATTAACAGCATCAACCTATCCATTCACTTGAGGGTGTGCGACTGTGGAAAATTTCTTCTGAATGTGGAATCGTTGACAGAAATCCTTAAAATTCGGCACTATCGAATTGTGTCCCATTGTCAGTGATGATAGTACGTGAGAGACCAAATCGGCAGATGATGTTGCGCACTACAAAGTTGATCACCTTCTTCATTGTGATTGTAGCAAGGAGTTCAGCTTCTACCCACTTGGTAAAGTAATCAACTGCTACAATGGCGTACTTCGCACCACCTTTGGCTAGAGGTAGAGGCCAATAATATCAATTCCCCATACTGCAAACGGCCATGGGCTGACCATTTGAGTTATCTCAATAGGCGGGGCTCTAGGAATCCGAGCATGCTTTTGACATTTATCACACTTCTTGGCATAATTTGCTGCATCACAATTTACAGTCGGCCAATAATATCCATACCGGAGTACTTTTTTAGCGAGTGCTTGCCCCCCGGTGTGATCGCCACATTCTCCTTTGTCCACATCATGTAATACTCATTTGATTTCATCGTGAACGATACACCGGAGTAAAGGAACAGAGTATCCTCTTCTATACATAACTCTGTTTTGAATGATGAACCGAGAAGATTTTCGAAGAATTTGTCTCTTTTCACTTCAACGCTCTAGCAGGACTCCGTGCTCGAGATAATTTCTAAAAGGGGTCATCCACGACTCCCTTTCAGAAACGACATCAAATACCCAATCGGTTTCCATTTGATCAATGCTTGGCGAGGATAATACCTCTACGGGAACAAGTCCCATTTGCTGTGCTTCACATGTACTGGCTAACTTTGCCAACGAATCAACTTTCTGGTTGTGTTCTCGTGGTATGTAATAAATAGCATAATAGTCGAACTGATTCAATATCTCCTGAACCTGAGCAAGGTATGCGGCCAATCTTCGATCTCTAGCTTGGTATTCCCCTTGAACTTGACACACTATCAATTGCGAATCACAGTAAATTTCCACCGCAATGATTCTTAAATCTCTGGCAAGTTTCAATCCAGCCAATAGGGCCTCATATTCAGCTTCATTATTAGTCACATGGAAGTTGAACTTTAGAGCATAACATATGGATCTACCTTCAGGAGTTTCGAGAACAACCCCGGCACCTGAGCAACGGTCATTTGATGCACCGTCTGTATGCAGCTTCCATATATACTTGGGAGATTCACTGGTTTCGGGCAAATCCTCTGGGATGGTAAATTCAGCTATGAAATCTGCTAGGACTTGTCCTTGAATGGCTCGCCTTGGAGTATAAGTAAGGTCAAACTGACTTAACTCGATATTCCATTTGAGTAACCTGCTAGACGTCTCAGGACGCGTAAGGACCTGTCGTAACGGCTGGTCGGTATAAACGGTGATTGGGTGAGCCTGGAAGTATGGACGGAGCTTCCTCAAGGCAATAACGAGACAATAAGCCAATTTTTATAGCTTTGGATAATTTCTCTCAGCTATGATAAGCCTCTTGCTTATGTAGTAGACCGGCTTTTGTATTCGGTCCTCCTCCCAAACTAGGGAAGCACTGATTGTGTTTTCTGATACCGCTAGGTAAATGTACAATTTCTCGTGATCGATAGGCTTTGACAAAATTGGCGGTATGGAGAGATGTTGAATTAGTGCTCGGAATGCGCCCTCACATTCCGTAGTCCATTCAAAGTTTCGTTTTCCTTTTCGGATCAGATCGAAGAAGGGAATGCATTTGTCAGTGGACTTTGAAATGAACCTGCTCAGCGCTGCTACTTTTCCGTTGAGACTCTGGACTTGCTTTATAGTTTTTGGAGTTTCAAGATTTTTGATCGCCCAGATCTTTTCGGGATTGGCTTCGATTCCTCGAGCGTTGACAATAAACCCAAAGAATTTTCCGGACGCTACCCTGAAGTGACATCTCAATGGGTTGAGCTTCATTCTGTATTCTCGGAGGATATTAAACATTGACTCCGGGTCTTTGATGTGATCGGTAGAAAATCGCGACTTGACTAGAATGTCATCGACATATACCTCCATGGTCTTTCCGATCTGGTCAGCGAACATTCGATTAACTAACCGTTGATAAGTTGCTCCAGCATTCTTGAGCTCAAAAGGCATAACTTTATAGCAATAGAGTCCCATATTGGTTACGAAGCTGGTATGTTCCTGGTCGGGCAAGTGCATGGGTATTTGATTATAGCCAGAGTATGCATCCATGAAGGATAAAAGTTCATGTCCAGCCGTTGAGTCTACAAGTTGATCAATTCGTAGAAGTGGGAAACTGTCTTTAGGGCAAGCTTTATTCAAGTCTGAGTAGTCAACACATGTTCTCCATTTCCCATTTGGCTTTCGGACAAGTACAGGATTGGATACCCATTCTGGGTATAATGCATCTCGAATGAATCCATTCATCTTAAGCTTATCTACCTCTTCTTTAAGGGCGACAGATCTCTATGGATCCATACCACGCCTTTTTGCTTGACCGGGACGTACCGCGGGTCAATATTCAGCGTGTGGCTCGCAATGTCCGGCGAGATCCCACACATGTCAGAGTGCGTCCAGGCAAACACATCAAGGTTTACCCAGAGAAATTCAACCAATTCCTCTTGTATTTGTTGGCTTAGCTGAGATCCAATCTTTATCATCTTCGAGTCATCATTATCGTCGATTGGAACATCGATCGTCAGTTCGGCCGGAGAAGCTTGACTGTCTTTACTTTCATCTTCACTTTCGGTATCTCTCGGGTCAAGAACTCTTTGGAATTGGTTGGGGTGCCCGGGCTCGGGCCCAGGCGCTAATTGTCAATTATCCGTAAAGCGGACGTAGAGAGATTCCTCTACGCCCTTTCCTTTTTCCTTCCGCTGCGCCTCACGCAGCTCAGCAACGTAACAGGCTCGCCCTGTGGCCTGATCCCCTTGAACAACTTCGACACCATTGTCGGTAGGGAATTTCAAAGTCAAACACCATGGGGCGATGGCAGCCCTGAATTCAGCTAGGGCTGGTCGTCCCAAGAAAGCATTGTATGGGGAGTTTATATCCAAAACAACAAACTGTAGTATCCGGACTCTCCGACGCTCACCAATTCCCAATTCCACTGGCAATTCTACCACTCCAGTGGGTATAGTTGCACTCCTGTTGAAACCGTGAATGCGAGACTGACATGGCTTCAAGTCTTTAGTCTCCATTCTCATTTGGTCGTAAGCTCGTTTAAACAGAATATTCACAGAGCTTCTGCTGTCTACTAAGATCCTCTTGATCCAAGCAAGACCTACTTGAGCTGATATGACTAGCGGATCAATAATGAGGGCTTCGACCCTGTCGGCATCCCGACCTCGAAATACGATGTCATCCATCATCGTTCTTTGCTGTTTGGCCAAAGCCCCATCTTCGGAATTACTACAACATTCAAAGTCCGCATGCCTAATAGAGCTGGCGTACGACTCTATTTCCTTCCAGCTTCGGTCTGCTGGATGAGGACCACCACAAACAGTGTTTATCACCAACCTCCCGCCAGTACGAGCGGGTTCCTCCTGTCTAGCCGGATTCGGCACATGATTTTGATTCGATGGGCCTGCACCTCTAGACCGCGATGCCCGAACAAACTGTTCTAATTTCATTTCTCTTATCAACTTTTCGATGAGATCCTGCAAGTGACGGCATTCATTCGTGTTATGGCCATAACTTTCGTGGAATCTACAAAATTTTCCCGTATGAATTTTCTTCTCCATGACTGTTTCAGAGCAGGCTTCTTGTACTGAATAGCATTGTAGGTTTGTAGATATACGTTCTCCAATGACGTATTCAGAGGAGTATAATTATCAAACATTGGAGCTCTCACCGTGGACCACGGTTCTGATCCCGTTTTCTATTTTGGTTACCACTGCCTTTTTGTTGATCTTGTTTATTTTGAATATTCAATTGCACTTTTTCGGAACTCTCCCCGGATTATTTAACATCAATATTACTCTGAACTCCTTCCACACTAGGCCCCTCATCATCCTTCTTCCTAGACTATTTCGCATCTTCCCTTCTCAAGAATTGAGCTGCCTTGGAATAGAACAGTCCAATGATGGGGGGGGGGGTTTCCGGCCAACCAGTTACCGAAATCAGAATCAGGCTCAATCCGTTTAGTTAGTGCCATAAGAATAGAGTTATCATTTGGGTTGTTGATCTCAGCATATGCAGCATGAAACCTCTCTAAATAACGCCTAAGTGTCTCTCCAGGAGCTTGAGTGACACTGGATAAAGTATTAACATCCTTTGGTCTTGCGACATGTATACGAAATTGCTCAATAAATTTTGTTGCCAACTGATCAAAGCATGAGATAGATCGAGGTGGCAGTTGGGTAAACCACATAGTCGCTATGCCTCCTAGTGAAATCTGGAAGCTTCGGCACTTGACTGCATCATCAGTTTGTGCAGCGTTCATTAACCATTCATACTTCAGAATATGTTGATTAGGGTCAGACTTCCCTTTATAAACGGGTAAAGTCGGCATCCTGAATTGACGAGGTGTTTCAGCATAAAGTATCTCATCAGTAAAAGGAGTATGACTTCGGGAGATTCCCCAGTTGTCATTGCTAAGCCCTTGACTTTCACGGATCATTGCTGACAGATCAGGCATCTGGGCATTTTGAGCAGGCTAGGCCAAGGTGTGGTCGGGTTCCACAATGCGAGGAGGGGCCGGTCGCTGTCTACGGTCCGTGTCTCGCCTCCTTGGTTCTATGCCTCGGGGACATAAAGCTCAGGGTGGTATTCACGCTGGTGATGGTTCGGATCTGTCCGATTTCGGATCTCAGCATCTAAATCAGTGGCTATTGTGGTACGGTTATCAGTAACATGATGTAGGGTAGCGCCTCCTTGGGAGGAGGGTCTAGTTTGACGACTGGTTGATGGGCCAACTCTCAGTTGCCCAACATTCAAGGTGTGTTGATGCCCAGTGACCTGTGTGTAACTTCCGTCTAGCCTTGGGCGTGTAGACCTGTGATGATAGTCAGAAGAAGCTGAACTCGCGGTGGAAGAATTGGAAGCTTGATCCCTCCTGGATCTCCTTCGTCGCTGATGGTTCAGTTGGTTAGTTAGTTCTGCGTTAGCACGGAGCTGTTGAGTGAGTTGTTGACGGCTCTGAGTCAATTCTTGCATCAGCATATGAAATTCTTCTATGGTGATAGGGCCCTGCGGATCTGATGGTCCTGTAGCATTCTGTTCAGTTGGAGGCAATTGTACGGGATTCTGTCTGTCCCGTCCCTCAGGATCTGCAGCTGTGGAAGTAGTCCTTGTGTTAAACATGGTGGATGATGAAGCTCTCTCCTAGACTTGTACCAAATCTGAATAGGATGGAAGAACTTTTGAAACTGAGATTTGGATCTTCTCCTTGGATGTTTGCAATCCGGTATCGGTAGTAGATCCAACGAGCAGAAGGAAAAAACTGGGTTTTTTCTCAGCGAAAGCACCAAAGTGTTTGTACCAATATTGGGCACAACACTCTTCGGAAGGGTTTGAAGAGATAAAAATGAAGAAATTAAATGGAAAAAGAGGATTATCTAACAAACACTTCAAAAATAAATAAGAAAGTATGCAGAAACACAGAAATTTAGAGTGGTTCGGCGTATTGCCTACTTCCACTATGAAATTGATGATTTTATTGATTTCTTCTCGATGATTACAACTGATTACAGCGGATTACAACAAATTACAGTGACGAAATTCGAGTACAACAGCAGCCTTGTAGCACAAAAAAGTTTTCGGCAGAGTCTGGACGTCAGAGAGCCAAAAGATCCTTTTTCTGTAGGCTCTAGGGTGCTATTTATAGGCATAGGATGCAAATATCTCGCTCAGATCTCGGAAGACCTCTTCTGGCACGTGGGTGGCCCCACGCGATCAATCCTAGGCGATTTCGACTCGATCCATGATCAATACGAACGAATTTCATATGGATCAAGATTTGACCCAATCGAGTCGAAACTTGGCATTAACATTCTTTAGGTCGTACGTAAGCTTCTGTGAAAATTTCATAGCATTTGGACTTGTGGATTGCGAGTTATGATCGATGCAAGTTTGGACTTTTCGGTTGTTGTTTTATTCGCATCGATGCTTTTCGCATCGATTAGTTCAAATCGATGGCCACGCACATGATGCTAGTTGACGTGGCACTTGCTTTCAGGATCGATCCGAAGTTTATGCCGAATCGATCGAGTCTCCCCAAGATTTGCGCCTCGTTCGTATCGATCTAACTTGGTCTTATCCGTACCGCTCTACTGCAGTTCCCTTCGTATCGATCATTGAAGCTACTTCGTATCGATGACATATTGACTGCTTTGTATCGATAGCTTTCATCCCAGTTCGTATCGATATAAACTCACATCCTTTGTATCGATGAAATATTGGCAGTCTCGTATTGATGCTTTTTAAGGGTTCCTTTGGTTGGTGATCGATACGAAATGTGTATAAGATGATCGATACGAACCGTGTACAAATGATCGATACGAACCATGCATAAGATGATCGATACGAACCACGCATAAATGATCGATACAAACTATGCATAAGATGATCGATACGAACCGTGCATAAATGATCAATACAAACTCTCCTCAGGTGATGGATACGAATGGATGGATCGGTGCGAACAGAGGCGAACGATGGATGCGAATGAATGGGTTTCCTTGACTTGCATCGATTGTAACTTAAGCATACAAACCCCGTTTAACTTGAAATTTGAAATGTTGGCTTTCATGGCTTTGCTTGTCGCATCATATCAATTGTAGCTTGATCCGGACTCGGACAAAATTCATCGATATCCACAGCAAACCTGTGTATAACAGATCTTCGGAACGGATTGCCCTTGGTTTCCAGTTAAGTTCCTGGTATCACGGCCTTGCCAAACGGGTCATATGTAAACTAGACCAAATTTATCTAACACCACTTTCTAATTTCAAATAGCACTATCCCTCGATTAACAATGAAATCAGACAAGTTAGAAAACTATCCTTATCTCGATACACATTCTTAATTCTCAAGATAGATACGAGTTTCTATACCTTGTAATTTGGTGTATAGTGTGAAAAAAACATTTTCCATACCACCATAATTTAAAATGATCATTTACGGAAATCAAGTCTCGGTCTTTTTTATAAATTCCTTTTTATAAAATGCCATTATAAAACTCCTTATATTTACAAACTCCTTTTATAAAACATTATCTATAAATTATAAAATTTCCTTTATAAATATATAAACAAAATTATTGCAACATTATCTATAAATCCTCAAACTTATCTAATAAACTCCTTTATATACATCTTTTATACTTTTATAAAGCTCTTTTATAAAACTTCTTTTCTAAAATATCATTTATAAACTCATTTTATAAATCCCCAAATTTATTGCAACTCTTTTTATAATACTCCAAATTCATTTATAAAACTCCTTTTGTAATTTTTAAATATAATCATAGAACTCCTTTTATAAAATAAACTCCAAATATAAACCAAACTCCAAATATAAAACAAACCTCCAAATATAATTATAAAACTTATATACTTTCCATAATACGATCATTCGATATATTAAACTAAATTCACAACTTGATTTATTTCTTCAATTTATCAAATGATAATATTTTCCCTTTTATAAAATACCATTTATAAACTCATCCTTTTATTTATAAAATACCGCTTACAAATCGCCTTTGAATTTATAAGAAATACCATTTATAAATCTATTGTTTTATTACAGCATTTTATATAAAATATTTCATAAATATTTATTTCAAAATATTTCTATCTTCTTTTAAAAACAAAATCACTTTTAAAATAAAAGTAAACCTATTTAATTTCCTTTTAAAATAAACATTCATTATTATAATCACTTTCTATAAGACGAATACTTTCCAAAATAATTTTAAAACGTTTACATACACAAATATATTAGAAAAGCATAATAAAAGAAGTTGAAGTAAAATGGAGAAGTACAAAACTATCATTTTATATAAAATATCACAAAAAATCCAAAAAGGTCAGTCTAAAAATAATTTTTTCAAATCGAACCCATTTCCAAATCAAAACGGCAATTAATAATATTTTTCAAAATACTATAACGAGGCCAATAGTTACTATAGCACTTAACCAATGCCATTACTACCTTTTCTATAAAAAGGTTCAACTTTTAACATATGCCGACATCACATCCCATATGGCAAAACAATCAAGTTTCAGCATTTAACAATCTATATAACTGAAATTAAAATTAGCTAGTATACAACTGGAATTAAAAATCACTATGGTGAGAAATCCGGACATCCCAACAAAATTCCTTGTATTTCATTTTTAAACGTCATTTGCTTTTCAAAAGCGGATATTTCCCAACCAATAATTCATGAAACACAAATGGTAATTTTTATCTACTATATATTATACTGATTATCCCAAAAGGCGAGTTTAACTCACACAAATTCCAATGGACGCTTAGGCATTCCAGTTTGAATTCGATTTCAACCCAAAATTTCACTTTATACCAAATTCAACGAAACTAGTTCTAGTGCGTAACTATTGCCACTACGAGCGCAATGCAAAAAATCTTGCCTCGATTGGACCTCGTATGGAAAAGTTATACATTTTATAAGATTTTTGAATTAAATTATTGAATTTAACTTCATTAAACAATTAATCATCTTAATTAATTTAACACCCCCCCTTAATACTTCTTCTCCAAACATCTTCCCTCCAAAAATTAAAAAAGCCTACACACCAAAAATTGACATGGCCGTGCAACCCCCCAATGACACGGAGCTTCAGTTTCACTTCCACTATGTAACGCACACCCAAAGTGTAACTACCCGCCTTTTTGACCATCGAAAGTCGACACCGAACACTACCACTATGTTCAAATGTCGCGCATCCAATTGACAAAAGGGCAGATTGTTAGGGTAAATAAAAAGAAAAAGAATAGAGAACAGCGAAAATAGAATCCCATAACGGAATTAACAGTATATAATATAATGATGGCAGTAGAAACTGTCTCTTCAAAAAAATACAAGGTATATCAGAGTTAAAATAAACCTTATCAGCTGGACAGTTATAAAATCCTGACCTTACAAATGTCGATAGGTATATTATAAAATACAGCGAAAAATAAAATACTACGAAGGGTGAATCTTCAGCTACCCTCCACGATCTCCAAAACACCATGGTCAACCTGGAAAAATACTCGGTCTGACCCGAGCATTGTAAATAAATAACACCCGGATCGGTCTGGAAATACCAGCATGAGATAACTCGAATAATGAAGATCATATAAAAGTTCTGCGAGACCACGCCGCTAACGCAGAATGAGTTTTTACCTCACGAGATTAACATCCATACAGGCAAGAGCAGAAATAAATATCCGAAAAATAGTCCAACTTGTTAGAGCGGACTAAATAAGATAACCGTCCAAACTCAATAGGATGGGCTAAATAAGGTAACAGTCCAACTTGATAGAATGGACTAAACAAGGTAACAGTCCAACTTGATAAAATGGACTAAATAAACACTTAAATGTCGTGATGAGAAGTTGGCTCTACTTGTGGAAATTTAAAGCTAAAACATATTCCGGGTTTTCGAATCAAATAAGGAAAGGAAATTTTCCAGTAAATGACAAGGAAGGTGCACCCCCCTTGAAGTATACCTCTAGTAATATACTTCTGAGAAGCTCATTTACTTTGTGACACTTCTCTGACAATACCAGGCCGGACCCTGTCAAACCTTACCAAGTATCTGAATATTTCCACATCTAAGTGCACAACCGAATCCAAACTAGATGAGATGTGAAAATACCCTAATGGGAGCTACCCCACATAGCTTAACTTCCTCTCGCGCTTTTGGTTTAGTCATTTCCGACAAAGGATAGTAACGCTCAATGGAGCAATAAATCGTCTTAGAATGACGATAATAAAGTAGCTGAAGTAACCGATAGCTGAGATACCCACTATCGAGGATATAAAACAATCATATATGGAAATTAAGTCTTGTATACTTATCACCATTCATTGAATTCAAACTTGTACTTTTCTTGGTTAACAATAATACTGGAAAAGTCAAGGTAGTGTTACCTCAAAGTCATGTCCAACGATTATTCTTAACTTTTGAAATAGCGACAAGTTTACTTCTTCGATGTTTAGTGCTAATTATATAAATAAGTCATTTCCATATAAGTGATTTGCTTTACGGAATTAATTTATTTCCATAAATGAATCAAACGTTTATTTTTAAAAACAAACCGAACTTGTGCTTGATTTCCATATTGGTAAACACTTTTAGAATCGGTTCCTATAAAATGTTAAGAAAATATTTTTTCCAAGCGTGCGACCTCGAAGGCCTAAACCAACATCAGACCAAACACCCAGAAGATTATCCCACCTAACATCCTAATAATCGAGTTCCAAATCCTTTTTATAACCTTAAAACAATATTAATTATCTCAAGAGATAATTGATCACATTTAAAATCTCTTTTAAATAAACAAATCCATTGTCTTTAATTAAATAGATAATTATTTCCAAACACTTTTATACCATTGTTAAATTAACTTTAGATCAGTTGATTAAAGCAATTTTATCATATTAGTTAATTCACTTAAATCACTTTTATTATATCAATTAATTAACTTTAAATATCATAATTGAAAATATTTATTAAATTCAAATAATCATTGTTAAATGGATCAGTCATCTAAAACATCATTTATTAAAATAATAAGAAATTTTAAATTCCATTAATTAAAACAATTAATTAAGTTCAAATATTCATAAGTTAATTGGATTAATTAAATTCAAACTTCATTAGTCAAAACAATTAATTAAAATATAATTTGTTAAAAATGATTTATTTAATTATAAAACATCATCAATTAAAATGATTTAACTAAACTCCAAATATCCTTAGTTAAAAACAATTAATCAAATTTAAAACAATCATTAATTTAAATGATTAATAAAATTCAAATATCATTACTAAAAATGACTAATTACCTTTCAATATCATTAATTAAAATGATTCAATTAAATTCAAAAATCATTAATTAAAATGATCCATTACTTTGAAATATCATTAATTTAAAATGATTATAACTTTTAATTATCATTAATTAAAATAATTGTTAAACTTAAATAATCATTATTTAAAATGATTAATTACTTTTAAATATCATTAATTGAATAATAATTAAACTCAAATAATCATTAGTTAAAACGGTTAATTAAGTGTAAAACATCATTAGCAAAAACGATTAATTAAATCTAAAGATAAACCAATTTTTAATCATCATTTATTAAATTGGTTAATTAATCTCAAATTCATTAATTTAAAATGATTAATTAATTTAAATTATCATTAATCAAAATGATCAATAAATTTTCAATATTCTTTTTTTTAGCGGAAACACAAGCTCAAGCTCATACGATATGGTTTTGGGGATGAATATTAATAAACAACGGTATAGCGAAAATCGCTATAATTACATTTAAACTATTAAATGGAATATCAGAAATTAATTTCAGTTATCCATCAATAACAACATATGGATGTAAATAAATAATTTATGGGTGAGAAACCCCTTTTGGGTCTCTTTACATATTTTTCCTGCAAAACAATGGTTATGGATAACATATAGATAATCATATTGGTTTATAACGATCAAATTAATATGCCATCCATTTTCCAATCGAAAATTCAACCAGACAAGCAATCAAACAATTTAATAACATCCAAACAATCGATAAACATTTATAACATTATTGATATGATATAATAAAATTAAATGTGAGTTAAACTCACCTTGATTTCCATTTTCGGCGAAACGTTTCGGTTTGGACTAAAATCGAACGTGCGTTCGATTTTAGCCCAAAATTTCATTAAGCCCGATTCTGACCAAACCCATCACGTAGATAATGATCCCACGAGTGCAACACATCTGACCGCGTTCTATTTCGACCTCGTATGGGTTAGAAATTGATTTTATAAGATTTTTGAATTAATTAAATACCCTAATTACTAAATTAATCACACTTACCCTTAATCCCAATCTTCCCCAAATATCAAAATTGAGTTCGCCTCTGTCTGATACGAGGTGCACGTTGATATACCCAAAACGAGTACCACCCCACCACCAGACATCCTCATTCCTCCACGAAAACAACTTCCGACTTCACCGACGTCTTCATTTTCGGAATCTCCCTCCACCCAACACCTCCATGATGAGCCCGCGCTTACAAGTCGAAATGTGACCTGACAACCCACATCAACCGTACAATTGTCGCGTTCTGCATCACACGCTCGGACGAGCTCTAACCTATGACAATCCGCTCGCCTTCGCGTGACGATCTCGATGCACCTTCAGACCAACCTCCAGAGCTTCCGAGCATCTTCCGACCATGGCACCCAAACCCACTTTCAGTTATAGATACAGTCTGGGAATAGTGAGTTTCTAACGAAGCTAGAAGGGACAGAGGAAGTGGAGCGGCAGGCAATAGGGTGGAGCGGCAGGCTGTAGACGGCAGGCAATAGGGTGGAGCAACAAGGGCTGATCGATTTTTTTTAAAGGATAGGCCGAACTTCGTTTACATGTTTTTACTCTAAGATGGAGAACGCAATTAACAGAGAGGAGGGAAAGAAGAAATAAAAAAATAAAGCTGTGTTTTCCCCATGTCCTCATTTTATAACCAATATTAAAATAAACAAAAGGGTCATGTTTTTCAAAACACAGATCCAAGAAACATGGTAACATGTTTGTGTGCGTCTGTGTACTGTGTGTTTATTTTTGAAATAAAATGTTTTGGGTACGATGCTGCACAGAATTTCGCTCAAATACGAACCGCGAACGACAAAAAGAAAATACAATCGCGCTCAGAAATGCGACATGATTTCAAAACCATAATAAAACATACTGGTTATTGTATTCCGTGAAATATCAAAATATCATCGTTTGCCGAAATATCGTCAAACAACAATTTAATTATTTTCCAAATTAATTTTTTTTTGGAAAAATCCTATAAATTGAATTAAAAATACGTTATCAAAAATTAGGTTTTTTTTATTACAATTTGATTTCTTATTATTTATTCGAACCATTTGTTATTGTAATAAATTTGCAAAATGATTCACCATTATCATTTATTAATTAAAAGAAGTTAAATAAAACTATTAAATCTGTTTAATTCATATTTAGTTCACCATTCAAATATTTAATTCTCAATTCAAATATTTAAACGATCACTATTTTTGAATTCCAGGTACTAAATTCCAAAATCCAAATATTTAAATATTTAAAATTTAACTAAATATTTAAAATCAAATGACCAAAAGTTTGGGTTGTTACACAAAGTCCATGCTTGAACCACCAACCCCAATCGGGACCTGCCACCACCCTTCACGCATGCAACCTAGACAAGTTTCACCATAAAGAGCCATAATCTCCCAAACTCCTTCCACACGTGCTCCTCCACGCCATGAACCCGAATTCACCAACGCTAAGCCTTAACCCTACCTCAATCTCAAGAAAAGTGAAACGCTAGTTCCTCTTCTGTAACGACCCACTTTTTCGTGCATTTTAAGTAGACAATCAACCACATGTGACCCATTCAAATTGAATGGAAAGGAGGATAGTTAGGGGAAAAAAGAAGAAGGAAGGAAGAAGAGAAGAGAAAAGGAAACAAACAACAAAGAATCTCACACCAGAACGAATAGTCTATAATATACAACAAATCTTTACACAAAAAAACTGTAATATATGTATATACAAACATCAATCAGAGTATACTAACCTATGTTAGCCTGGACAGTTATTACAACCCGTCCTCATAATTGTTGATAAATACAAAAATGGATACAACGGAAAAATAACCCTGTACGTGAATACGTCTCTGGACCTCCAACTCGTCTCCTGAAGCTCCAAAGCATCCAAACAAAATCTGTAATATGCTCAGTCTGACCCGAGCATTATAATAAAATAACACCTGAGACAGTCTGTTTAACCAGCATAAGAAAAATGCAACCAGTTGAATTTTAATGTTTCAAAATCTTTTGAAAATAAAGGTATCTCGTAAGACCACGCCACACATATACACAGATGAGTTTTTACCTTACAATAACCAAACCATTTCATATGAAAGTATCTGATATTATAATAGTGTCTAAAATACAAATATTTATTCATCATAGCCGAAATTGTTACATTAATTAAATTCCAGCATAATAGGTATACAACTAAAACCGTAAAGGCTCGTATTGGAGAATGGATTCCATACAATGGCTAGGCTACTGGGGTACCGCCCATTATGGTGCAATTCTAGAAAAAATAAAACTAAGGACCTTGCCAAGATCCTCTGCCAACATAGAACCGACTTACCACTTGACTAGTAGTACTGAATATGATCACCCCTCCATTAATGGACCTCGAAGCATACAATTGAGAAATAATATCGACTCTAGATACGGATGATCATACCCTACTTGCGAGCGACCCACTTAGCCCTGCTGTATCTCCTCTGTTTTAGTCATTCCTGGTTAATGAAGCTTGAGGCTACAATTTACCTTTATATAGCACTTCCCACTTGGAATGCTAACACTGCTCTCAAGGAAACAATGCAATGCCAGCATTCATCTATACAAGTTCGTTCTAGGACTGAACGAAACGCTTGAGAGCTCCATCTTCAATTCTATCATCTTCAAGATGTCTTCACTTCGAAATGCTTGAGTTAGATCAAAGTGGTTTTCAGGTAACATATCCGATCCTGGACTCTTCGAAACAACATTCGATGGTTTCCGGTAAACTCAACCCCGGTTATTTAGGAAATAATCAGTCAAAGATAAGAGCGGAGATTACATTCCAGCCGTTAGTGGAAGGATTTCCTTATCATTTGTCCTAGGAGAATGAAATAAGATTTATATGCACAGTACAACATCATCGGAGATGACTGTGCCATACAGCTCACGTGTTTCTCCTAGATATTTCCAAAGTTACATTTTTGGGTTCATATTCAATAGTCAATTATTTAACTATCGAATAAACAAACATTCAAATCAGGGATTTATTCCATAAGGAAAACCAACATTGGTTAAGCACATAAGTAACGACTAGCCTTTTTTTAGCTAATCTTTCATTAATAAAAAATCACTTTGCAATACTTGTATATAAATACCTTTACAAAGATATACCACAGATCCCTATATTTTCAATACTCGGAAAAAATATCTATATACTTATCTTAATGCTATAAGTATATTCACAAAACTCCGAGGAAGATTTTCTTTTTATACAAATTCTAAATCATTTATAACTCCATTATAAACTTCTAACCCATTTTTAAACCATTTTATAAATCTCTGGAACCATTTTTAAAACTCATTTATTCATTCCTAAAATCATTTATGACCTCTTTATAAGACCATAAAACCATTTATAAAACTATTTTTATAAATCTATTAACCCATTTCTAAAATTCTTTTATAAATATAAAAAAACATTTATAAAACCCTTTTTATCCATTAACTAATCTTCCTTTAAGTTTCCAAACCATGTTATAAAATTCCTCATATAAAACCTAATTTTTTATACATCTCTATTTATAAATCTCGAAAACATTTATAAATAAGTTCTAATCATTTACTTTAAAACACTATTATATAATAATAATAGTTAGTAGTAAACAATATTAAATATAAATAAAAATTATTAACTTTGGATCATCTTAAAACTAATAATTAATAATTTAAAACATTATTAATAAAATAATAATAATTAAACTTTATCATAATAATAAATAATAATAATTTATTTTCAAAACATTATTAATAAATCCTTATTATAAAAATTCAAGCCATATTTATTTTTAAAATAATAAACTTTTCAAAATATTAAAATATTGATAAATAACTTTTAAACAACATTAAATATAAATAAATAACCTTAAAACGATATTAAATATAAATAAATTTTAAAAACAATATTAAATAAAAATAATCTTAAAACAATATTAAATAAGATAAATTACTTAGAAAAGATAGATAAAAAGGTTGGAGTAAAACATAACCTTTTAAATAAAATGTTTCCAAAACCAAAATTCAAATTTAAAAATCATTTCCTGTCTCAAAACCAACTTCAACTCCAATAACAATTTATAGTATTTCTTTTAAACACTAATTCAAGGCCAATAACTACCAATGTTTAACCAATATCGATATGGATTTTCTATCACCACAGGGTTTAAATATTAAACATATAACAATGTCAAAATCAACAGAGCCAACAATCAGATTTCAAGGTCTTCTGATTATCTGGTATTCTTTGCTTTCGAGGTCTTTTGATCCTTCGCTTGCCTTGGTATTTTCTGATGTTCTTGGCCCTGCCTCTGTTGGCAATGTCAGTTCAGAACGTGAGGACTTATAGTCCTGACATTAGCAATCTAGACAAGTCAGTCTAACTCCTGTATTTTATTGCTTTATGTCTTAGTTGTTTTGGAGCATGTTCTGAACACCTGTTCTCAATTGTGTTGGTAATAATAGTGGACGACACACTTTAAATGTCGGCTTAGCTTTGCTAAAATAAATAGAGCCAACAATCAGATTTAATATTCATATGACATGAATATTATTGAAATTTAAAATCAATAGCGACGAGGAATCCTATTGGATCCATCCAACCTGTTCCCTGCAACACATAAAGTATATAATTATATAATATGGTTCATCCGCTACTAGGCGGCTATATATATAGGGTCATCCGCTCTAGGGGTGGAATAAATCCAAACCAATTGATAAAAACAGTAAAACATCCAAACATCCAATCAATAATTTTTATCAATTATACAATATACTGGTTAATCAAAAAGGTGAGTTTAACTCACCAAAATTTCTGTTGTCGCCGAGGCGTTCCATTTTGGAACTAAATCGAACGACGTCCGATTTTAGCCTAAATCTCAACTATCTCCAAATTCGTCCAAACCAGTTCCATTGCGAAGCTTACGTCACCACGAGTGCAACGCAAACATCCATGCCTCGATTAGACCTCGTATGAGAGAGTTATACAATTTTAATTTATTGATTTTAAATTAACAATTAATAAACTAATTATATTTTAATTAAACTAATCCTCCCACCTCATCTTCTTCTCCCTCAATTAAAGCCTGTGCATGACCTATCACCACAGTGCATGGCTGTGCACTGACACGTTGCTTCGGCCTACAATCCAATGAACAGAATCCACTATCGCACTCCTCGTCGCGATCTCCTTCCGACCATCCCCACGAATCAATGCCCGAACCCTCCTTCTCAAACGCGATAGAGACACCCAAATCGACCTCGCAAACATCGCACTGCCTTGAACGGTGTTCGCATCCTGCCGTGCCTCCCCCTACGTGCGCCACCTCACATAGAACGCGATCTCAGTGGCTGCGTGCCCCACCTTCGCCTCTGCCACCCATAAAATGAAGCCCTAGACTAAACCCAAATTGCCGATTCTAGAAAATGAAGTCGCCCCTTCAACCGAACATAAGAACACATATAACTTCCCATTTCCAATTCAAAGATTATGCTTTCCATTTTCAGATTTTTATTTCTTTTGATTTCAATTTTAGAAGTTTGATTTTTGAAAGTGAAAACTAAATTTTTTCATATACAGCACAATATATAAAAGAAGAGGGAAGGTATGGGCAGAGCATTTGAGAGGTAAGGTGAAAGGTATGGCATGAACGTGGGATCGGTATGGTTATAATTTACTAAATATTATTTTATTTTAAATAATCGGCTCAAAACATTTGAAAAATCTTAAACTCCAAACGAGGCATGCTGCCTGTCGTTCTATATGTAATGCCCCTATTCCGAACACAAATGGAACTAGTCTCGAGACCTAGTTCGATCATATGCATAAGATAGATTTTCAAACCCAGTTATAATATTAATTCCTAAAATTAAGTTATATGTGTTTCAAATTCGTACGACCACACGATGCATCCAATCGCCACGAAATCCGTCAACGTATAATAACTCACTATTACGGATCCAATGAAACCAGTTTCGTCGAATTCCGAGACAGTGCCCCAGAAAGTTATTTTTGCACGTTAATTAAAACGAATTATTATAAAAACTAAATTAACAACTTTTAAATCTAAATTACAAGTTTACTACCTTCATTCTTATTTAAATAGAATTTAAATCAACTTTCGAAACATTTTTATTCACTTTAAATTCAGTATTTAATTATTAAAGCAATTCCAAATATTATATTCAACAATTTAATTATCAAATAAATGGCTATATTTGAAATTTAAGTTATTTAACTTATAAAATTAACTTTTCAATATTTAAAATCAATTAAATATTTCAAATTCAAATGACTAAAATTCTGGGTCGTTACATTCTTCCCCCTTAAAAGAATTTCGTCATCGAAATTACCAAGTAAGAAAAATGTCCGAACCCGTTAACTTTTTTTTAACAAATTAGTTGAAATAGACTACCAAATTTTTTAAGCTTTTAACTTCCCAAAATCAATTCATTGAAACTTCGTTATCACCTTTCTAAGTCTTAAATTCATTCATAGGTTCCAACTAATATCATTCCAAGTTATAAAATAAACATCAAAATTTTAAGTTATCAAAAATTTCTTCAATTTTTTTTTCAAAAATTTCTAACTCTTTAAATTTACGGAAAATTTTGCCAGTGTCTCCTCCGTGCGGCTCGATCAGAAAAATTTACAATATATATATAATCACAAATATATATCTCATCTTCAAGGATGAGTCATCCCATAGGGAATATATAAAAATACGGTATGTAATTCGAGATGTGTATCTTTAATTAGCATTAGAAAGCATACACATTCAATATAATGCGAAAGCGAGCTCTAAATGCGAAGTATATGCCATCCTCACCTACTAATCACTCAACAACCAATGAGAACAAGTATAGGAAAAGTAATATCAATATATAACATATACTAATACAATAACTATATGCAAATGTAACTAGAGAACCATCAAACAAATAATATCCATCCAATTTATTCATAACCATATCAATTTACATTTTCCAATGCCAACATTTAATTTATTAAAGCCAGTAGGATGTACATATACCATCTGTATGCAAAACCATACCCGATCGCTTGCTTGATAACACAATTTCACTTCTAAGCTAGTATCGTCCAATCGACTTCTCTAGTGCAGACTTAGATTCGGTCCCTTGATCAGAAAACGTCATTCTCCTTGCACAGCCATATACTATGGTAGAGAATCCCAGAATCAATCAAAAACCCATATCTAGTGTTCGCCGTTGAGAATCGAGTGAAAAATCCTTGTTCATACCGATGTAAATCATCTCAAAATTATGTACTCGAATCTGGATCAAATGGTTATGCAAATAGAATAATATACGTATAACTTAAATATTTATTTCAATTGGTTTCTTTTTATATCTCATTCTTTTATTTACATTCGTTTATTCATAATCATTATTCACATTGCTTTATTCACACTCATTTATTACTTAGTATATTTCTTTCAATACTAATATCACTTAAGGACCATTCCATCAAATTTTCATAAATTTATTATAAACATTTTATACAACATCACTAATGTTTATTTTTACTTAAATACTTAAGTTCATATTCAATTTACTAATTCCTTTCTTTTCATTCATTTCAAATCAAATTCAATTTCATTTGTTTCATTCCATTAATTCAGTTTTAACTTTACTTAAGTCAAATCTCTTTTCAAAATTCATTTCATTTAACTTAACTTAAGTTAAATTTCATCTCAAATTAACATTCATATTCAACGATTTTAAAATTTTGTTTACTTACTAATTCTCAAATTTTATAAGTTATAAAACTTATTTTCTCATAATTTCATAAAACACTCAATGAAAATTTTCAGATTTTAAACACTTTGTTCTTATTTCAAATTATTTTGAAATAATACATAATATATATATATATATATATATATCTTTTTGTATAACAAATCATATTTGGGATTTAAATCAAAACTTGTTTTACCAAAAACAAAACTTCTATAGTAGCAATTCCTCTCTTGGAAACCCAAAAATGAAGGTTGATGATGTTGCAGTCATCATCGAAATTATTTTCCAGCGATCGAAGTGATTTCAGTGTTTTCTATTTTCTTTAAAGCCTTTTAAAATATTTCTAGTCAAAACATTTTCAAAATAATAATATTATTATTCTTCTAAAACCCTTGAAAACATTCTCAAAATCAACAGGACTTAAATTCTCAACTTTTAAATCCTTTTTATTTACAAATCATATTTATAATTTCCCTTATATGTAATTTCACATGGTTATATAAAACCATTTCTTAATTGTTAATCTTTGTTTTTATTATAATAACAACAACAACTTTTACTAGAATGCAAATAACAAACAACAAATGATAATAATCAAATATTACCATTCACTAACACAAATACACCATATATACTATCATAATTTTTGAAAAATTATTTCTTTATATATAAAATATAATCAAGGTAAAATCATTTCATTTACCTAATTTCAAATCAATACTATGTCAAATTGCTCTATTTAAGTGTTTAGAGATCCCTATCACTAACATTAATTACTCGTATTAACCATAATCCATAAACCACTCTACAGATCAACCAACACAATATAAAACATTTTTATATCACTAACAAATACGTGCTCATATATATACACACTCAAACTCATTCTAGGGCGCTATTGACCCTATCTCTAATGAGTTCCCCACCAGAGCCAATGTTCTCGCTTAACCTTTCGCTCTGATACCACAATTTAACGACCCACATTTTTTATACAGTTTAAGCGGATAATCAACCACACATGATCCACTCAAACTGAACGGAAAGGCGGATAGTTAGGAAAAAGAAGAAGAAGGAAGGAAGAAGAGAAAAAGAAACAAACAACACATAATCTTATAGCGGAACGAATAATGTATAATATACAACAAATCTTTACACAAAAATAATCTATAATATATGTATATATAAACAATGCAATACCGACATTCATCCAACAAGTTCGTTTTAGGACTGTACGAAACGCTTGAGAGCTCCGTCTTCAATTACATCATCTTCAGGGTGTCTTCACTTCGAAATGCTTGAGTTAGATCAAAGAGGTTTTGGATAACATATCCGATCCTGGACTCTTCGAAATAACATTCGATAGTTTTCGGTAAAATCAACACCGGTTCTTTAGGAAATAAACGGTCAAAGATAAGAGCGGAGATCACCTCCTAACTGTTAGTGGACGGATTTCCTTATCATTTGTCCTAAGAGAATGAAACAAGATTTATACGCACAGTACAATACAATCGGAGATGACTGTGCCATAAAACTCACATTTTTCTCCTGGATATTTCCAAAGTTACATTTTTGGGTCCAGATCTGATAGTCGGTTATTTAACTGTCGAATAAACAAACATTCAAATCAGGGATTTATTCCATAGGGAAAACCAACATTGGTTAAGCACATAAGTAATGACTAGCCTCTTTTCAATTAATATTTCATTAATAAAAAATAACTTTGTAATACTTATATATAAATACCTTTACAAAGATATACCGCAGATCCCTATATTTTCAATACTTAGGAAAAATATCTATATACTTATCTTAACGCTATAAGTATATTCACAAAACTCCGAGGAAGATTTCCTTTTAATACAAATTCTAAATCATTTATAACTCCATTATAAATTTCTAACCTATTTATAAACTATTTTATAAATCTCTAGAACCATTTATAAAACTCTTTTATTCATTCCTAAAATCATTTATGACCTCTTTATAAGTCCATAAAACCATTTATAAAACTACTTTTATATATCTATAAACCCATTTCTAAAATTCTTTTATAAATATATAAAAAATACATTTAAAAGCCTTTTTATCCTTTAACTAATCTTCCTTTAAGTTTCCAAACCATGTTATAAAATTCCTCATATAAAACCCAATCCGTTTATACATCTCTATTTATAAATCTTGAAACATTTATAAATAAGTTCTAATCATTTACTTTAGAACACTATTATACGGTAATAATAGTTAATAGTAAACAATATTAAATATAAAGAAAATTATTAACTTTGGATCATCTTAAAACTAATAATTAATAATTCAAAACATTATTAATAAAATAATAATAATTAATCTTTATCATAATAATAAATAATAATAATTTATTTTTAAAACATTATTAATAAATCCTTATTATAAAAAATCAAGCCATATTTATTTTTAAAATAATTAACTTTTCAAAATATTAAAATATTGATAAATAACTTTTAAACAACATTAAATATAAATAAATAACCTTGAAACAATATTTTTTTTTGAAATGGTACTTTATATACAACAAATCACCGTGACAACATATCACATGTCAATAAACGTTCGAATCACGCTACGCAAGTTTCGAACCTTGAAACGATATTAAATATAAATAAATTTTAAAAATAATATTATAATCTTAAAACAATATCAAATAAAATAAATTACTTAGAAAAGACAGATGAAAAGGTTGGAGTAATATATAAATTAAATCCTTTTAAACAAAATATTTCCAAAACCCAAATTCAGATTTTAAAATCATTTCCTATCTTAAAACCAACTTCAACTCCAATAACAATTTATAGTATTTCTTTAAAACACTAATTCAAGGTCAATAACTACCAACGTTTAACCAATATTGATATGGATTTTCTATTTCTACTGGGTTTAAATATTGAACATATAACAATGTCAAAATCCATAGAGCCAACGATCAGATTTAATATTCATATGACAAGAATATTATTGAAATTTAAAATCAACAGTGGTGAAGAATCCTGCTGGATCCCTCCAACCTATTCCCTGCAAGACATACAATATATAATTATATAATATGGGTCATCCACTACTAGATGGGTATATTTAAAGGGTCATCCGCTCCAGGGGCGGAAATAAATCCAAACCAATTGATAAAAACAGTAAATCATCCAAACATCCAATTAATAATTTTTATCAACTACATAATATACTGGTTAACCAAAAAGGTGAGTTTACTCATCGAAATTTCTGTTGTCGCCGAGGCGTTCCATTTTGGAACCAAATCGAACGACGTCCGAGTTTAGCCCAAATTTCAACTATCTCCAAATTCATCCAAACCAGTTCCATTGTGAAGCTTACGCCACCACAAGCGTAATGCAAAAATCCGTGCCTCAATTAGTCCTCGTATGAGAGTGTTATACAATTTTAATTTATCGATTTTAAATTAACAATCAATAAACTAATTATATTTTAATTAAACTAATCCCTCCCACCTTATCTTCTTCACCCTTAACTAAAGCCTGTACACGACCCATCACCATAGTGCACGGCTGTGCACTGACATGCGGCTTCGGACTACAATCCAACGAACGGAATCCACCATCGCACTCCTCATAGCGATCTCCTTCCGACCATCTCCATGAATCAATGCCCCAACCATCCCTCTCAAACACGACAGATACACCCAAATCGACCTCTCCAACATTGCACTGCCTTGAACAATGATCGCATCTTGCCGTGCCTCCTCCTCGTGTGCTACCTTTCGTAGAACGCAATTTGAATGGCCGCGTGCCCCACCTCCGCCTCAGCCACCCATAAAACAAAGCCCTAGACTAAACCCAAACTGCCAATTCTAGAAAATGATGTCGCCCCCCTCAACCGAACTTAAGAACACATATAACTTCCCTTTTCCAATTCAAAGATTATGCCTTCCATTTTTGGATTTTTATTTCTTTTGATTTCAACGTTAGAATTTTGATTTTTGAAAGTGAAATCTAAATTTTCTCATATGCAACACGATATATAAAAGAAGAGGGAAGAAATGAGCATAACATTTAAGGGGTAAGGTGAAAGGTATGGCATGAATGTGGGGTAGGTATGGTTATAATTTATTATATATTATATTATTTTAAATAATTGGCTCAACACGTTCGAAAAATCTCAAACTCCAAACAAGGCATGTCGCCTATCGTTTTATATGTAATACCAATATTCTGAACACAATAGAACTAGTCTCGAGACCTAATTTGATCATATGCAGAAGATAGCTTTTCAAACCCAGTTATAATATTAATTCCTAAAATTAGTGTATATGCGTTTCAAATTCATACGACCACACGATACATCCAATCGCCACAAAAATCATCAGCATATAATAACTCACTATTACGGATCCAATGAAACTGGTATCGTCGAAATCCGAGATAGTGCTCCGAAAAGCTATTTTTACACATTAATTAAAATGAATTATTATAAAAACCAAATAAATCACTTTTAAATCTAAATTACAAGTTTACTATCTTCATTCTTATTTAAATAGAATTTAATCAACCTTCAAAATCATTTTTATTCACATTAAATTCAGGATTTAATTATTTAACCAATTCCAAATATTAAATTCAACAATTTAATTATCAAATATATCGTTATATTTGAAATTTAAATTATTTAACTTATAAAATTAAATTTTCATTATTTAAAAATCAATTAAATATTCCAAATTCAAATGACTGAAATTCTAGGTCGTTACACCTTCCCTCTCGTTCAAAACTGTTGAACACCCAAAAACTTCACCGCACCCATCCAACACCTCTAGAATTGTAATTCTAGGCTTTACGGTTTTAAAGATCTTATATTTACAATTTTTTGATCAGTATACTTTTGGGTTTTGAATTTTATAAGTGGAAGAATTGATTTTCCATTTACTGTAAGTTTGAAAGTGAAAATAGAAAGAGAAAAGAATGAGTTAGAATGTTGAATTGTCTTGGGTTTGGTTTATTACTCAATTCCCAGTATGTCGCCACATAGAAATTTGTCCGTGTATGGGCTGCGAACGACTAAACAAAAATACAATTGCACATGAAAAAGCCACACGATCCTAAAACAATAATTATATACACTGGTTATCATATTTTGAAAAACCACAGAAATACCATCGTTTACTATAAAATAGTCAAAATACAATTTAAATATTTTTCAAATTAAAAATTATGGAAAAATCAAATAAATTAAATTAAAAATATGTCGTTAAAATAAGTCATTTTATTAACAGTAATTTTTTATATTATATTTTTATTAAAAGGAGTTAAATAAGGCTATTAAATCCATTTAATTAATGTTTAATTCACAATTCAAATACTAAATCAATCCTTTATTTGAATATAAGTTATTTAGACTTTTAAACACCAATTATTTGGACATTTAAAATTAATTAAATATTCAAAATAAAACGACAATATTCAGGGACGTTACATTGGTGAAATGGAAAATGATATGCTAATTAGTTCTAACTTACCAAATACTTTACGGGGTGATGTTATTTTATGTGCATGTTACATTTTGAATGGAATTCCTTTAAAAAAGAAAGATATATCCTCTTATGAGTTATGGTTTAAAATAAACCTAATTTATCAAGACTCAAAGTTTGGGGTTGTTTTACTTACGTTAGAAAACCATATCCTAAAAGACCAGGAAATAGAGCATTTAAGTGTGCATTTTGTTGGTTTTTCACCTCATAATATAACCTATCGATTCATTATACTTGACATTTTTGAAGTAATAGAAATTGTAGATGTAGAATTTTTCTCAAAAAGTATATATCCTAAAATCAAACCGTTTATCCATTGATATCATCTAGTTTATAACATACAAAAACTAATGGTAATGACGACGACGATTATATCTCTTCTCAAAACCACGATAAAATCTCAGTACTTGAAGGAAATATTGAACGTAGGAAAAGTAAAAGAGCGATAATAGAAAGGGGCTATGGTCCCGACTTTATTACACATCTAGTAAAAGAAAGTATGGATGAAATCCTTAATATAACTAGATACGTAATGAATGTTGATGATAACCCTAAAACTTATTCTAGTGTAATCAGTTCCAAAGATGCTATTTTATAGAAAGAAGCTACCAATGCCGAAATGAATTCAATTTTGGCAAACCATACTTGGATTCTTATGCTTTACCTCATAAAGCTAAACCAATAGGATGTAAATGAATATTCATGAAAAAGTTGAATACAACTCAATCTATTGTTAAACTTAAAGCTAGATTAGTTGTTGAGGATTACAAGCAAAGACACGAGTAGATTATTTTGATACATATGCTCCTAGTACTCCCATCACTTTGATTCATTGTTTGATAGCACTTGCATTAATTCACAAACTAGTAATTCATCAAATGGATATGAAAACCGCTTTTCTAAATGGTGATTTGGAAGAAGAAATATATATGGAACAACCAAAAGGTTTCATGAATCTAGGCCAAGAAAAGAAAGTTTGTAAAGTGGTAAAATCTCTTTATGGTCTGAAATGGAAACTCATGCAATGGCATGAAAAGTTTGAGAAAGTTGCATTGTCAAATGGTTTCAATGTTAATAATGCCGATAAATGCATTTATAGCAATTCAGATAAAAATGGTTATGTTATAATGTGTTTATATGTTGATGACATGCTAATATTTGGCTTTGATATATCTTATGAAAGAAATAAAAAGGTTTCTATTCTCTAACTCTGATACAAAAGATTTGGGAGAGGCTGATGTGATCTTAGGGTTCAAAATCATAAGGAAAGAGGAAGAGTTTGTACTAACCCAATCTCACTACGTGGAGAAGTTCCTCAAGAAGTATGGTCATTACAATGACAAACCGGCTCCAACTTCTTTAGATCCTAGTATTAAATTAGTGAATCATACTAGACGTACTTTTTCTTAACTATTTTAATATTATTGGGAGTCTTATGTCGCCGTGCATTACATTAGACTGTACATAGCACATGCTATAAGTATGTTATGTCAATTTACAAGTAATTCAAGTTATGAACATTGAAAAGCTATTTATAGAGTTATAGCTTATTTGAAGGAAACCATAGATTATGGTTTATATTAAAAGGATATCCTACTATATTAGAATAATATAGTGATGCCATTTGGAACAATGTAGAATCCAAATCCAAGTCTATGACTAGATGGATCTTTGCATTATGAGGTATTGTTGTCTCTTAGGGTTCTAAGAAGCAGATTTGTATTTCTATTTCAACAATGTTGTCAGAATTAATTACATCAATGGATGCATGTAAAGAGGTTGAATGACTTAGGAATCTTCTAATAGAAATTCCTCTGTGGAAAAAGCCATCTTCTGCAGTCATGATCAATTATGATAATCAGACTACGATTTATAATATTTCTAACAAAACATATAATAGGAATCTAAGTCTCTGAGACAGTTACTCAAAAGAGGAGTAATCGTATTTGATTAGATAGAAATAAACAAAAACATAACTGACCCACCAATTAAGAGTCTTCCAAAGGCAATGATTTATACAAAATCAAAAGAGATGGGACTAAGGTCTGTGAAGGTTGATCATCCTTAACAGAAACCCAAACTGTAACAACTCACACCTCAACGGGTTCGAATTTTCACTAAATCAAAAACCCAAGTCCACTATAGGAAAATTCGGGCCCACCAAGATGCGGGTTGTTGCACAACCTATATTTTGAAAAGGACAAACAAGATACAATAGGTACCAACAAGTTAAGAGAATGATTATGGAACATTAAAGCAATTTTCCATTAATTAGTGTTGGATTCTGCATAAACCAAGATTTATGAAGATCCTTAATTGAGATGACTGCCCTACACCTCCAATGCCCATATAACCAAATAGTGTGCTGCTGAGGCCTTCGATCGTTGTGGGAAGATGGTCTAAGGAAAGAAAGAAGGAAAGAAGAGAAATATAAGAGAAGAGAACAGAAAGAAAACATCACACAATCACAGAATCGTCGTATATCTCACAGCGCATCAAATAAAATATAATATCAACATAGGTATAAAACAAGAAAGACAAATATGTATAGCTAAATGAACCAAAACAAATATTAAAGGGTAAGGCCATAATAGCATACAAAATAAGTGGAATAAAGCTTAAACATCATTGAAATAAACTCAAGAAGATCTGTCTCTAAATAAGTTAAAGCATTGCTAAAGCTCCATAGTGCTGCACAGTGGAATAAGCAACAACTCTAGTAGTAAAATATAATAGCGCTAGCCTCCTGCTCGTCCTCTAAATAGCTCCATGAGCTAAATTCAAACCTGCTGTCTAGTCTACTCATTTAAGAGTACGGGAGACAATAAAAAGCAAGGCATAAAACCTCGAGTCAGACAACAGTCTGGTGTACGTGATAAACAATCTTAAGATACTATAAAAATCGCTATAATAAAGGACATAGGGTGTGGAAAGTCATACCTGACATGTCCCTGCACCCAAAGTGCTGGAACGTTACACATTATATACTATATTACTTTCGAAGTCATATGGTTATACCACTCTAAGTACATTATGGGTGTCAGGATACCTATCTTAAGCATACCAACATCAGAAGACATCCAACAATCACACCGGCCATAGCAAACATACCAAATACAAAGTAAACACGTAACGACAACCGTCCTCAAGGCTTCATATTGATGTATCTATCATCAAGGTCTCACCTCCTCATGCACCTTCATTATCGTTGTTACCGAAGTCTCACTTCAGCATGATCATTCCTGAAACCTCACTTTACTATGATCATCATAGAAGCCTCGCTTCACTACGACTTTACCAAGGTCACTTATCATCGCGACTTTCCTAAAGCCTACTTCATCTTGACCTTCCTAAGGTTTTAATCACCGCAGCTCTCCCAAAATATGCTTCACCTTGACCTTCCCAAGGTCTTCTTCACTGCAGCTTTTCCAAAGTCTACTTCATCTTGATCTTCCCAAGGTCTCTGGGCAAGTGATAACTCTTTTTAACGACCTCCCAGGCTGCCGACACCCGGTGTCAAATTTATATTTAGTGTTCATTCAAATACCTATCCCATAGGCACTTCCCTCCCAGGGTTGGCTAAACTGTCCCACGGTCCAGGGTACGCAAGTGAGCGTCCTCGCATTCCTTTGCCCCATAGAATCACCCACATCACAATTATCAATGATCCTTTCTACATGTGACTCAATTCAGAACATCATGTCCCATCACATCGTCTCACCTTATCAAATGTGCCTACTCGGACTACTCTAGTATCATGCATACCCTTTCCACTAGAAATACTCGATTAAATGCCTCGCATTGTCCACTGAACTCCAATGTTATCTCAAGTCGTCAAAATCACCATATTATTTGTTATTCAATATCCCTTAGTCCTCCTGAGTCATTTCGGGGTCGTCTACTTCAACACTAAGAAAAATCAAGAAAAACTAAAAGTTTCCCTAGGTCTGACCCAGAGCATACCCATGCAAAACCCAAAGCAACCACCCAAGTGTCTCGAAGCAGATGGTTGAAAAATTCCAAGCCACTCAGTACCAACCCCCTTTTACACTCCTTTATTTTTTCCTTAGCTCATCTCGAAGTGAAAGCACCTAAAACCCAAAGTAAACATCTGAAAAACACAGAGTCAAAGAACTCGGTACCAACCACTTTTTACACTTTTTTACTTTCCATGGCTCGTCTCGAAGTGGAAGCACCTAAAAACTGAAGCAAATATCAGAAAAACACCAAGTAAAAGAACTTGGTATAGACCCCTTTTTACACCATCGATCGCTTATGATGACCACTTTTAAACTATTAAATCAACTCTAAATCATTTCAAACATACTGTGTAGGCTTCCCAAACATCCAAGAACCGCATATCCAAATTTCATCACATTTTAAGCACTTTTTACCACTACTGACCTCTTTTGATGACATGATTTTAGACCATTAAAATGACTCCAAACCACTTGAAACTTTCGGAGTAGACTCTTTACATCTTTCAGCATAACATGTCAAGGTTTCATTGCATTTCGATGTTGTTTGCTCCAAACGACATATCACTTTTCTAACTATGCAAAACGACTAGTAATCACATCAAAGCAATCCATAAAACCACCAAACACCGTCATACAACATACAAAAAATACATATAATTCATCCAAACACGATTTACTAGCCTAAATAGTCCTAGATCTAATTTTCTATAAAACAACAATTCTGATCGGTAAACAGTGCAAATCATGTTAAAATACAAATCTATCTTTTTAAACCATATCCTAGGGTGTTGTTTATATAAATTCTAAGTTTTCAGACATTTTTACTTTCATTTACGTATTAAAAATCACCTTTTTACAACATAGGTAAACATAATATAGTGAGAGAGGTAAAATCACTCACCTTGGATCAAAGTACAGGGATTTCTACGCAAAGCTGAAGTAGGGGTAGCAGCTCTACCAATTCCAATCCTTCTAAATAGCATATCTACAAGTGTTTAATGCTATTATCTCTTTATTTCACTAATTACTCTAATTAGAATGAAGGAAAAGTGGATATTTAGTTCTAGTTTGGGATAATGGAGGTTAGGAGGTGAATATGGAAGAAGGCAAATGGTTAATGACGGCTTGAATAGGAGGTATTAGCTATAATTTTTGGATTGGGCTAATGGGCTTCACTAATCACTCTCTAATTACCTGCTAATTTGCTTAAAACTAGTCAAAACTTCAAATAGCTAGAACTTCTAACCAGTAAGTCCAAATTCTTAATATACCACTCTATGGAAAGAGAAACCATCATCCTGATCTAATGAAAGTGGTTTTGGACCCTATTTCTACTCCTACCTAAATTTATAGGCTCTACAATATTTTTAAGGTGAAATGGTCATATAGAAATTCGATAAAAATCATAGATGTGGAAAATGTCCTTAGAGTCATTTACAAAAAAACTAGAATTATACGACCACATGTGAATTTAAAAATAATATTCTATGATCCTCCGATACATAAAATACAGGTCATTGCACACTCTCTCTGTAGGAATTTCGCTCGCGAAATCCCAGATAAATATGGAAAAGTCAACCATAGTTACCCCGCATACCTAACAATCGTAAGCAGTCATTTCAAACATCAACCAAATTAACCATGCAACCATAAGCAATCAAACAATATCTATGCCTATCCTAGCATGCAAGATACCAAGCTATCTTTTATGACATCATAAGTGAAAGTGAATGCAGTACATAGAAAACTTTACTAGCCAAAGCGTCTGTCGCCATCGTTCTCCATGCTCTCTTCGGTCTCTTCCATGCTAGCGCCTTTGCTTCCACATACCAAAATTCTGGCATCCTCTGTTGTTTCCTTCCTAATAAAATGCATGTCTAATATGTCTTATTTCTATCAAAACATAACATTAATCTCAGATGATGGCACTCTCATAGTACCTCATCCCTAAGTCCATCAATATCAGGTATAAATGGTCTATCTTTCATACAGAGCCAACTAACTCGGTTGAGTCTGTACTACCTTATCTCCATAAATACCACTCCTCAACTGGTTGTTCCTTTAACCCCTTAGGAACTGCCTCAAGCCCGTCTTCTACTTGTCCTTCACTAGAAGACAAGAAACTCATCTACAAATACCAGTATAAGCTTCCTAAGATCCTAACATTCTACACCATTCTAAAGAATCATCCACCCACTATACGAATACTATAAGTGCTCCTCCCTGGATACACCATCATGAATGAACCCCCTCTATGGGCCACTCTCTTGCACTCCCAGTTCTCCCCCCTTTAAGTATCAACTTCCTCAAAAATATAACACTAGTTACTAGATCGATACGGGACTCCATCTCTTTACATGGTGATAATCCGACTACCATTGGATGTTCCCTCACTATGGGAAACGATGACGACTCTTCATATGGGATCCTAAGCGAGTACACCAAGCTATCCTCAACTATATCCTCCTAAGTGTAAAGTCTTACTCTAGCTTCCGCTCTCCTCCTATCCTGATCATCGTCTACTCTACCTCACTAATTGGTTTGAGACTTTCGATAATACTTTTTTGGTTATTCTCTTGAATCGTTATATAGAATATATTTAAGGCTTGAGTGGAGTTTACTAGCATCGTAAATGCTCGAGTATCACTGGGTGGTGTGGGACACTCATTTGATATTCTTTTGGTTACTATTTGTGGGTATATGTCATTTATGGGTCGAAGTGCCTTAGGTTTGGTTTACCATGTGTGTACCATTTCATTTTGAGCTCGAATTGTGATCTGCTCAACCTTAAGGCTAGTAATCTACCCTAGCGGCTTGAGTATAGGGTTGCGCCCCAAGTTGTGGCATCACCCGCCGTACTATGTGTTCGGTTGTCTTACTATGTTTTTGACATTTGTTAGTTTACGTACCTATTGTTCATTCATACTACCCTCGGATGCCACATGAGCTAACAGTCTGGTATAGAGGGCGAGATTGAGATCATGGTCACTATAATCCGTTGTGATTGTCATGTATCTACATGAAAAGGTGGGACATGGTGACACGATGATTGAGTATCAAAAAGACTGTAGGAGCATTACTATGTCTTTGTTAGTCTCTTGGAGCATTATTCTGTTTTTGACAGTCTCCCCTTGGAATAGAGCGATAGCATAATAAATCCTTAACAAAGGAAACCAAGGACTTACTGTATTTTGTTCGACCCATTTTGAAGAGTGCTTATTAGCACATTGGGCCTAATGTGTGTTCTTCCACTTGATACAGACCTACCATTTGTTCGCCCACTTGATACAGACCTACTATATGTTCTTTCACTTGACACAGGCTTGTTGTGTGTTCGTCCATACATTGTATTCCTTATTTGCTTATCTGTACCTGCGCATAGTCGTGAGCTCACCACTATAAGGGCTTACTGTATGTTTGTCCTTTCGAATAGCTAAGTTTGGTTGCTTTTATTTCACCATGATTCTTATCTACTCTATGTTTGCTTTTGTGTATTATGACGTGGTGATATCATCGCTTTTTGTATGCTCACATCTCATATATGCTAGTCTGTATGATATGTTTTAGGAATGCCTATATCACATGTTTTGAGTACCATTATCATGTTCTTACCCTTTTGATTTGGATATTGTCTGACACGTTTATTATTTCTATTATACTCAAGCTAGTTCAAGACTTTTCAAGTAAAGGAACATTAGCCATTTTGGATGTTGAGCTTTTGAGGAGACAATTTTATATATTTATTATATCATATTTTGAGAAGTCTGCTTGTGTATAGTTTCCTTGGATGTCTCCTTGTATTTTTTATTGATGATATGGCCGAGTTGTATGTTTTTGTTATTGACTTTTTGTATATCATTAATGTGAGTCAGACACTCTATTTTTCTAGACTTGGTTTGTTTTGTGTGTGTGTGTGTATTGTATTATTTTTTTGCTATGATCCATGACTTTGTATTCATTAATATATGTTGTATATTGTTCTGTCGTGGAAAACTTATGTGTTTATTGCTTTGTGCCGATACTTGGTATGTAAGTTTAGGAATTTTAATGAGGTAAGAATATATATCATGTTAGCGTACGGAAATATTTATGTACGGTCGCTCCTAACATGCCTCATTCTCTGTATTACTAACAATTTTAATGCTCATAGAGGTGGGGAATTGCACTTTTGGTATCAGAGCAAGGTTAAGAACGTATATGATATATATGACATGAGTTTTGGCCTTAGAGTGACTTTAGAGTCCAGTTCCCCTTGGATGTACGGTAGTTACCCTTTATTTAAGGGATAGTAGGATTATACGATGATTACTGGGGTAATCATCGTGGAACATACTTGATATTTTACATATAATAAAATATCTGTATTTCTACATCTTCTTTGTATTTGTCTCTGTACGAAACGAGAGCTGTTGATAGTGGTAGTGAAGGAAATAGTTGTTAGCCTAACCAGTAGTGTCGGCATTGGTGATGTTAAATAAACCTCTGTGTGGCTTAGATAAGAATGAAGTAGCTCGATCAGGAAAGCTGTAAAAGCCCTTAATCCGAATCTCGCATTAAATACTTCACAACCTTAAATTGTGATAAAGCGAGTTTGAGTAAGAAGATCCAGTAGTGATCAGTACTGGACGGTGGAAGTTGATAGATCGCTTTCCGCTGAAAATGTTTATTTGTTTGTTTTTGGATTGATGTGCATTTGGTAATATTAATGTTTGTTTACATATGGCTTAATTTATAATGTGGAATTAAGTAAGAGTTATCACTCGAAAATTCATAAAGCCAATTGAATCTGGAAAGGGCTAAAGTTAGAAACTAGCAGTTCCTTCATTTATAGAAGAAACTACGAGGGGATATGTATATTTGTTTATAATTTTTTTTAATAAATATTATATATAATTAAAATGTAGAATGGAAAAATAAAAAAATATAAAAAAATATAATTAGTTGAAGGGTTGCTTGTTTTTGTGAATAGTTGATTGTTGGGTGATAAACTGCATTGTTGTCGACGATTGATGAATTGATTATACATATAGATTTCGAAAATAATTTTTTTTATACAAGTAAGCATATGATTTAATAAAATATGAATATTATTTTATAAAATAATTGAAAATATTTTGATTGTTTATTTTGGTGTTAATTTTTCCGGTGAGTACTTTAAGAATTCTGGTCGATACGTTTGATTACCGTTATCGATAGGGATTCCTAAACGCTTATACTAGACAGTGCGATACATTATTTTGAAATGATATAAGAAATATTTTACTCAGAATTGTATATTATTTTATAAAATTAATATTTTATTTATGAAAGTGGAAATATTATTTTTTAGACTTAAATGTTTTAAATGACGTATTCAGCCATTAGATATTAGTGTGAACTTGAGGACAATGGTGAGGCGATGTTGATATATTATCCTAGGTAGTTAACATTACTGCCAATTAGCGAAACGAATCGCTAAAATATATTGGCACAACAATATTGTACATTTTAATATAAATTATTTTATGAATCATTGAAAGTGAACAAAAATTTGTTTAAGATTGAATTAAAAGAATTTCTAGTGAAATAATATATTTATAAATATAATTTAGATTTATTTTAAGTTAAAGATAAAGTTTCTATCGAGAAAATAAAATAAAATAAATGTAGTACCACTTTATTAATAAAGATTTGTGAAGAAAGAACAGAAGTGTTATGCAATTTAAAAATGTGTTTTGGAAAATATCATGCGAAAATGTTTTGAAATCACTTCACAAGTAAAATTCATTAAAAAATATATTTATTTATTTACTAAATAAATGATAAGTGTATGGAAAAATTAATTTCAACTTTATAGGTTTAAAATATTAAAGAGAATTACAGCTCTTAGTTTTTCGGAAATAAGATTTCAAAATAGACAACTTGGTTTATTGATTGTATTTGGTGTATAACATATTATAAACATAGGTGATTTTATTAATTAGTATCTTGGATATATTCATTAGTTATAAAAGACTTAGAAATAGAATTAAAATAAAATATATGGTTTAAAGAAGAAAAAGAAATGAAAGTGTTAATCGATTTTTGGAAATGTATATATATGAGTTAAAAAAAGATATATCTTATATAAGTATTGATGAAATAAATATAGAAGTTAAGTTTTTCAAGATGAAGTTTATAATTTCATGAATGAAAGGTGATTGTGAAAAAAAATGAATTGAAATTTCAATTTTAAAAGCGAATTAATATGTAGACAAAGGTTTTCGTATGATTTAAAATAATAATTCAAGTAATGTATGACAATTTGGAAAGTAAGTTTTTGTAATATTTGAATTTAGTATGAAATATTAGATTCTTGGGAACATAAATTTTAATCGTTATTATATTTTGGAAAAAAAATATAAAGTGGAAAAAATTGATATAAGACTGATATCTTAGAAAAAGAAGGAAATTATCCAAAGAAAATTTTATATAAATGAATTCAAATAAAATTCTATATTAAAGGTTTTGGATTTTTGTGGAATGTTTTTTAATACAAATGTTTTCAAGAAGAGTATTGTCTTGCTTTTGAATTTTCTTTATATAATTAGATAGAAAGGAAATGAGATATTAACAGGAAAAAAGTGTTGTTCTTTAGTGTTCTTTAACAAGTTGAAGAAACATGTCATTAAAAATTGAATATGAATTGGGTTATTGGAAATATTGCTTTGAATAAATAAGGAATTTTGACAACATAGAGGAAACCTTTTGTGATAAAACATCGATTTGTTTAAAACATAATTCTCATACCATCGATCCATTTTCAACGATGTTAAATTACTTAGAAAATTAAGTCTTTGGATGAAAAAATTTCTTTTATTATAAAGCAAAATCGTGTGGTTTGCAAATGTTAAAATATGAATTAAGAAGGAAGTTTATTGATGTCTCAAAATTGGAAATCCTTCGTAACAATGCTGAATTCGTTTGGTTGTAAATTTCGATTTCCTTGTCCAATTTTTGATGAATTTTCTTTTGTTGGAAAGATATTTTAATATGGAACAACTTTCTTGTTCATCACTTTTCAAAATTTTGAAATCTAATGGTGATAAGGTTAGTTTGAACTTGAATTGAAATTCTAGGCTAAGTATTTCCTTCCAAAATAACAATGCCTAAGTCATTGAACCATAACTTTCAGAAGGTTTGTCCTGTTTTGACGATCTTTCCTTTCCTGGAAAGCTAAGAATATTACCAACAACTTTTGTTTTAAGCGTTTTATAAAATTTTATCATTTTCTAGGCTAAAAATGCAGATTTATAGAGTAGTCCTGCACATTTATTACATTTCTAGATTTCACTCCCTATAGAAAAACTCTCATTACTCAAGCTGTAGTTGACATTTTTGCAATCCAAAAGTTATTTACACTATGCAATAATTCATTCTTTGAAACCATAACTTTAATTGGTGTTTTTAACCTTTAAAATCTTGTTGGAAAGTGGTTAAACATGAATGTTAAGTTTCTGTTACCTTAAATGAATGCATACTTATTCTATCCTTTATTATATGCGACTAATGATTAAATTGAATTAAGAATAAATGTTAAAATGGATTATTTGAACTAATAATAATAGGTGACGCTAGCTCACTTTTTCTTGCATTAAAGCAAGGAAACTTGCTCATAGTGCTAATAAAAAGGTACATATTTATGCTATATCGATAAGTATGTGATGTTATATTGTTTACAGTGTATCAGGATGCCCTATTGATTATGATATATATATATATATATACATTGTTTATGATTTTTTAAAATGCTCTCCATACAAAGGAGACACTGAGACATTGTGGAAATTTTTTGAAAAATCTATCACTTAATTTTTTTTTCCAAAAGGTTAATCATATGCGAAAAATAGAAAGTTGTTGAATGGATTTATATGAATCCGTAGCATACGATATGATAATTTGGGGAGAGCCACATAGAGCATTGAGTAAGTTCAAGTTTGATAAAAGCTTGGTGAATATGAAGAAAGTTTATGTATGACGTCTCTATATAAGAAATTATGTTGATGCAATTTTCATAAAAGGGGAGGTCTGTAACAATCCTGCTTTCTACCCTTAATAATAAATACATTTAATTAAAATAAATTTTTTTGAATTCGGCCTTTGGTAATTGTTATTTCGAAAATAATTTTTTACTTAATTAAAGGCTATTTAAAAAAATTGTTTAACTAAATTGAATTGATAAACAAGTTCTTTTCAAAAAATATATTAAACTTGAATAAAATATTTTAATAAATATAAAATAGTTTTGAGGTTTAAATAATTTTTATATCATTGAAATGTTTGAAGTTAAATTCATTTTACGTTAATACAACGTATAATTAAATAAAAATAAACAAGTATTGAATTGAAAGAAATTGTGTGGTTATCAAAATATATTATGTAAAATGAAGGGTAGACAAATTTAAATTAAATAGAAATATATCAGTATCAGATATGTATCGGTCAAGTACCAGTATGAGATATTTTAAAATATCATGATAATATCGGTAAAGTATCGGACATGTGTAGAAAATGTTATACATGACATTGTACCATGTTATAATATAATATTAACGTAATTTTCCAAATATTTTGATCGACAATACCAGATTACTATCAAAGACTAATTGCATATAGTTTACAAATTACAATCTATTTTTTGGGATATTATATTAAATACAAATCATAATATAGGCTCATGAAAACCATGAAATTGTATAATGTGCATCTTTATTATTTCCATTATTTTTGTACTATATTCATTATTTCTTCAGTCATCCAATCATCTATATTACTTTACCAATTTTTTTTATATTTTTTCTTCGTTTTCATTTTTTCTTAATTTATCAAATAAGTAATGTTAATTTGATACCCATTACTATTTTAACTCGTATCTTATCGATATATAATACATATTTACTTCTATTCAACTTTTAGTTCTTGGTGTTTGATAATAACTAATAAAATAAATTTTCATAAGCTAACCTACTAATTATAAATAGTGAACAAAAAAATAACTATAAGGAGAAGTAGCTCTTTCATTATTTAATTTTTAGTGGTATAGTCTTTAAGGAAAATAAACCATATAGAATAATGGAATAAGTAGAGTTTACCTTATTCAAAGAATAATGAAGAAAACTAAAAGCTCATGGTTAGCTGTAAATAAATATTTCCAACACATATAATAATGAATGATATTCTTAAAATATATCAAGTATTTTACACTAAATATCTGAGCAATATATCGACAAATATAGGACGATGTACCGATAATGATATTTTAAGTGATATTTTGAAAAACTATCGTCTTAGGAGTGATATGAGATATATCGGTGATATATCAGTGATAGTATCTGATATTAACTTCATAGATTACAATTATATAAAAGAATTATTAAACAGAAAGAAAAAAAATTAAAAATAAATCAAAGGAGCCACTTTTCTAGAAAACTGTTCCTTTGCCTCGTCATTAAACCCAAGCCGGTTTAGAAACTTAACCCTTTTTTCTATTCTATTCACAAAAACCCGTATCTCATATTTCATCTCCTAACCCAAAATTTCCAAATTAATTCCTGTAGAGAAAGAAAAACAACATATGAGCATGGATACGCTCATGCTTAGCATTGGGAATCATCATTGATAAAGGAAGGAGATCGCGATGTAAGGGGGTCGCGCGGTTGATGGCCGCAATGAGGTCGCATGGCCGAAGCATCAAGTTGATTCGCATGAGCTTGGCAATGGCGATGTAGCATTCATGTAGGCATGGTAGAGCTGTGAACTTGGACTTTGATGTGATGGTTGATGGAGCGAAGGGTGGCGACGCGGTGCTGGTGATGACTGAGGTGTTTCAAGGCAATGGCTGAAGTTGGTAGCATCGACGTCAATGGCAGTATAGGACTTCGCTCAGCAGTTCAGTGAGTATTCACGCTCACCACAATATTTAATGTCCATGCATGTTATGAATATACTTCATTCATTATCTAAATTGTTTGGCTGAATTGGTTGTTTGGATTATTGGATTGGATTGTGTGTTTAATGGTGGAATTTTATGTATGTTGAGACATCAAAATGCAAACAAGACATTATCTAAATGCATTTTGATTTTTGTTGTTTCATTATAGGATGTGTGTCCATTGTATGGACGACCGGAGTTTGATAGAACTCGACTCGATGATAAATTTATATAGTTGATTGGTTGATATATTTCTAGAGTAATTGTACTCCGTGATTTTCAAATTTAGATGTTTGATCTATTTTCTTGTTTAAAAGATTTTTCACAAGCTTTGAAAAATAATTCAAGGTTTTTATTTATTAAAAGTATTTTATAAATAATTTACTAAAATTTTATTCAATTTAGCTATTTTCATATCTAAAAAATCTATTCCCGATCTCATATTCGATTGGCTCTCGATTGTTATCTCGATCTCCTACTATTTCGCACGGGAATAGTCAGTGCCTTGTGCTCCTTGCCTCGATCGCTGTCTCGACTGCTTGCTCAAGCGCCTTATCAACCGTTCCCGATCACTAATCGTTGCCTTACATCCACATCCGGATCCCGTTCTTCGCATTGCATCCCACTTTCCCGAGTAGCCCGAAACCTCTCCGAAGTCGTGCCAAAGCCTCACGAAGTACCCCGTTTGAAGGGGGGAAGAAATCCCTTGAAATATCTTCCGTACCAGGCATTACTGCCTGAGACAGGTCCCCACCGATGGACCGTTATAGTCCCATCAGTGGACCGGTGGGGACTACCCCCAGGTAGTAATGATTGGGCAGTGAGCCACCAAACCCCACCATTCGTCGTTTCTTGCATCTTCTCCTCCATTGCGTCATCAGGTGAGCTGCTCTACCTTCCAAGCCTGCCCCACCCCATTGGCCTCCGTCTGGAGTTAATTGGTTAATGTTTTGAAATTGGTTCCTTATGTGTTCAAAAAACGGTTTTGACACGAAATCCACTCTTTACACGCGTAGAGTTCCGTTCAACTATAACGACCTGACTTTCTCTAATCACACCAAAACGCACTCAACTGGCCGTCTAGCCTCATGTGATGCCTACATGTGCTAGAATACTCGTTTTTTCATATTTACACACATGTACACAAGCACACTTCATAACAAAAATCATGTTTTAGGCTTCTCCAAA
Source organism: Allium fistulosum (assembly GCA_030737815.1). Lineage (NCBI taxonomy): Eukaryota > Viridiplantae > Streptophyta > Magnoliopsida > Asparagales > Amaryllidaceae > Allium > Allium fistulosum. The sequence continues at coordinate 1,096,169,451 of CM060905.1, forward strand.
GCAATTACTCGGCCCGATGCACTCTCACGCAACTTAGCGCACCCGATAGTCACTTGGCTACATGAAATGCCCGCAATGCACTTGTACACATCAATATATAAAAATATCCAAACTATTGTACACACATATATAAACGAACAAACATACACAACAATTCTAACTACAATACACCGATTATTTTGATTGTTCTATATATCTTCAAATACACGCATACATATACCTACCCACATACATATACATACATGTATGTTTAAATGAGTAATTCATTTAACAAGACTTACTTTTATTTACTAATTTTTTTTCAATAAAAGTCTAATATGATTTCATACTATTTTATAAAATTTTACAACTATTTTATAAAATATATTATTAGCATATTAATCATTTTAAGCTTTTAAATACTTAATTGCTTAATTAAAATTAAGTATTACATCATATTACTAATTTATAAAATCTCATTTTTGTTTTATAAAATCCGTACTTCATCTATAAATCGTACTAGTATAAAGCCCATGTTGATGGCATGGATGCGATCATTTTGTTATTATATAATTTATGCCATTATATGTTGCACAAATGTAAAGTTTTTTCAGTGCTACGATTATTTAAAGGTAAAAAAGTAAAGACATAATTTGGAATAAATCATACGTATAAAAGACGATTGGCTGGTAAAAATTGGATGAAATTAAGTAATTGGTTAGTCGAGAAACAATTAACATCTCACCTTCCACCTTCCCGTTACATAATAAATTTTGCCAAAGTTCCATACATTAGCAATTGTTTAGTCTATTGGATTGATTGCAATTTTCTAGGTACAATATAATAATAACTATAAGTGTAATTAAGTAATAATAGTAATATGTTGCAATATTTAAGAAAATAAGTCGTGAAAAAAGTTTTTGATGCAAGTAATTAGACGTAGAAAACAAACTATGAACTCTACCTACACTTTATGTTTTACTCGTACCCAATAAGAAATTGTATTTTACTTATGTATTGTACCTAATTTTCCTAATGAAAATTAGAAAGAATTCAAAGGGTGATACTCTCAGAGACATGGAGACACCACCTCCGTTTGTCTCTATTATGCTTGTGCAACTGTTGATGTTTTATTTTACATTTGAAATCAATATTTGGTTATAATGTCACTTGGTTGTTTACAATTAACGATGTAATTATTTGTTCTTGTAAAACAAAACCAAATGGCTACAAATATTTATCAGTATGTAAATGGAGAAAAAATCAAGGATATCGGGTTAGTAAAAAAAAATTTGAAGCAAAACTGCAGATGGTCGTAAAATTCAAGAACTCCATCATGAATAAGCAATTATATTTCAGTTACTTCACAACTTGCAATCCTTAGTTTATTTTGAGAGAAATGTGTGATCCTCTAAAGTAAAGGAGAGCACACACATGTGTGTGTGTATGTATAACAGTGGAACAAAGGTGCTGCCAACATGCTTGACAGGTAGCTAATCAAAGTACAAAAAACAATGTATAGGACTTAGATACATCTAGAATGAGCTCCGGCAAGACCACCGTCCATCACACCTCATTATCAAGCTCCGACAAAGCCACCGCCCATAATGAGGTGTTAGAAGTACCCAAAAACCATGAAGCAACTCAGTGCGAAGACAGCTCCAACTGAGAGAGAAAACGCCTTGATGTAAATACCGAAAAACCAGAATGAATGCCTCGCTGTGAATGGGAATGATCCAAAATGAAGCACGCTACTCTGTCGATGTGGAAGTACTGGAAAGAACGCCTCACTGCAAATGCATATGGTCTTGAATGAAGAACGCTACACTACAGACGCATAAGAACTCCTCACTGTGAAAGCGGAAGGTCCAGAATGAACGTCTCGCTAAAATCCTATCAACAGCAATCCTGAGAACCTGCAAATAGTAATCTAGTACCATTTTTGGCTTAAACCTGAATATGTAAATGAAACTAAATATAATTATAAGAGTAATACATATATATATATGTATATAAATGAAATTTATATACATATATATGTATTAATGAAGTAAAAATAGTAATACTATATCTAAAATTATAAGACGGAAAAGCAACAAAATAAGAAGCGGACTTAAAAGAAATCCAAACTCATAATGCATCATCTTAACCAACACTAAAGATATACAAAAGATTAACAAAATAAAAAGTTAAATTCCTATAAATTAAAATAATTTAAAAAGTTATCCTTATGCTCCATTAATCAAATGGAAATTATGATAATAAGTAAAAACATCATTCAAATTAGAAAAATGTTAATGCTATAATTATTAATGTTAAAAATACTATTATTATGTTTAAAAATCTTAATACTATTACTAACCATATTAAGATATTCTTTGAAATGATTATTTTTAGCTAATCTATATTTAGGATTTGAGATCCAATTAAAACAAAATGATGATATTATAAAAACTAATTTATTAAAATGACTAATATTAGTATTAAAAATTCCCTGGTTTCTCTCAAACCAAATATACCAACAAATTATAACGAATAAAGTATCAAGTAAAAATCTATTTTCCTTTTTAAACTTAAATCTTAAATTATTCCAATAGTAATCACAATCAGTAACTTTAGTTGTAAAATTAAAGTTAAAGATTTTGAGAGTATTATTCAGAATGTAGTAAGTATCCATACAATCATAATACACATGTTTAATATCTTCGAGATATAGAGTACAAAAAGAACATTTGTTATTAATTTGCATATTTTTTCTTTTTAAAAATTATATAGTATTTAATTTACCATGCACGATTAACCATATATGAATTTTAGATTTAGGAGGAGCATTTGTTTTCCAAATAAATTTAAAATGGTTATTATCTACTCCCGAGAAATTATGAAATTTATAAAAAGAATTAGAAGTAAATTTCTTACTCTTATCCTATTCCTAGCTAATGTTATCATTTTCCTTATCGATATTATATAAATTCAATCTAGCATAAAGCAGAGAAAGTTGCCTAAGAGTTGTATCTTCTAAAATTATATTAAAACTAAAATTCAAATGGGGGTCGTTATCTGGAGAAAAAACATCCAGAATTAAAGCATTTTTAATGTTACAAATTTCATAAAGCTCTTTAAATTCTATCCTAAGAGGAATAACAGAAATCCAACGATCATGCCAAAAAGAAGAATTATTTCCTGAATGAACAATTGTATTAGTACCAAGGTTAAAAATATCATGATATTTTAGAATAGATTTCCAAAAATTAGACAACTTATTTATTATTGTAGGTGTAATTTGGTATAAATTATTACTACCATTATAGTAATGCATAGAAATAATTTCTTTCGAAATAGAATTATCATTTATATCCTTAAATTTCCATAACCACTTCCCTAATAAAGATAAATTCATGTTATGTAAATTAATAACTCCTAAACCACCTTCCTTTTTTGATTTACAAACTGTTTACCAATTGACTAAACATCTAAGACTACTGTTGGAATTATCACCACTCCATAAGAAGTCCCTTCTTATTTTATCAATTTTATCAATCAACCAACCTTGAAAAAGATGCATAGACATCCAATAGATCGGGAGAGCTGATAATACAGAGTTGATAAGAACTAATCTACCCGCTCTCGATAAAAACTTCCCGTTCCAATTAGAAATTCTATTTTTAACCTTATATATTATAATTAACCAGTCATCATGCTTAAGTTTATTGGTCTAATAAAAAACCAAGATAATCTAAATGGAAAGTCATAGTTTTACAATTAAGCGTATTAGCAACCAAACCTCCAACCTTATCAACGTCATTTAATACTAAAACAGAACTTTTATCAAATTAATTTTTAGCCCTGAAAGAAGTTCAAAACTGTATAAAATAAATTTAAGAGTAATGATATGATTAGGCAGATGGGAGGTAAAAAGTAAGGTATCATCCGCAAATTGAAGAATATAGAGACCATTGCAAGATATTTCACTACCAACACTCCCTAAAGAACCATTACCTACTGCTTTTTAATTATCATAGCAAAAACATCGGCAGCTAAGTTAAACAAAAGAGGCGATAAAGGATCACCCTCCCTTAAACCTCGTTTAGATTGAATTTTATTCCCTAAAATACCATTAACCATTATACTAGAGTTACCAATTTTAAGCAAAGTAAAAATCCAACCAATCCATTTACGACTAAAACCTGAAGCTAATAACATATCAAATAGAAAATCCCAATCCTTAGTTTATTTTGATAAATTACCACCATGCAAAATAACAATTGATGATCTTACTACGTAAGCTAGCAGACATTAACACATAAGGAAAGGTATTTTATTAATTACTAATCCCGATGCATCTCGGTCTGCAGTACAACCATGAGCTAGATGAAAAGCTACAATTCTCACTCTTTTGTCCTAATTAATGTTGAAATACAAAGAGTGAAAGTAAAAAATATAGCCTAAAATGCAAACTAAACAGTTTTCTACTTATATTAGGATTATTTAAGCAAGGCTAAAGTCCAACTCATGATGTTGCAATAAAAGGCTTCATGCTTGTTGATAAGTCAAGATCTAAAATTAAATTCAAAAGAAGTCACTTTTGATTGCATAAAATTCGAGTAAAAATTATTTCATGAGTTAGCCTTCATCAAAAAATAAGAAACTTCATATCAGTTCATGTGAATATCATGAGATTAATTAGTGGACAATAACTCTCTTTAAAAGTAACATGTGATAATAATATAATTCAATGTAAATAACAAATTTATCAAGTTGAATATTAACTCGGTCCATGCATATAAGCATCAAAAGAAAGTAAAACATAAACGTAGCAAAGCAATGGGGCAAATAATCAAGTACAAAAAGTAGAAACATGGACATTTTGGCCATTTGCATGTTTTAAATAAAATATGGAATAACACTTTACTTTAATAAAATAATGTTTTTGTATACTATGTATACCATATATAATAGTTGATAAATGAACAATCACTGATAAGAAGTAAAAGTTATATAAATAGGAGATGCACAATTAGGTACCATTCTTAATAATTCTAGATTATTGACTTATCTATCTCAACAAATCATATTCATTAAAATACTACCAATAATTAACCTATTAAATGCCTATATGCCATAGGCATAATGTCAAAACCAAGTTCATAGTACCTATCATACATAATTTTGTACTTTGTAGAAATATGAAATTATTGTTAAAGATTTGATTAATAAAAATTCAATATTTAGTTATAACTAGTGTGAACCCGTGCTTCGCACACGGAGTTGCATAGTATAAGTAAATTAAATTTGCATAGTATATTTCATGGTCGCGGTGTCTGACAAATGCATTGGATGTTGGAATTGGTTGTTATGCTGTATTCAATCAATGAATTTGGTATGTAGACCCAGTTGTATATTTCTTTGGTTGCAACTGCACAACATATTGTTTGAAGGCTAAGAGTTGGTAGGTCGTGCTGAAAGACAGCTAGAGAATATACATACTAAATGAATGCAAGTTAGCACTAATAGTAGGAAATGTCCAACTGACCGCATGCGCCATCTTATTTAATTTTTATTTTTACATATCATACAATCGTTTATGCTTCGTTAGGATTGTGATTTTGTCACCATGGACCGTTGAAACTTTTTATTTTTCTTATAGATATTGAAGAGTGAAAAAGGTTCAATCACTGTCGAGCTCTGTAAACATGTTTCTCCTAAGATTGTGGATAAATTCCTTGAGCCGTGGTGAGCATATGCAATATCTATGTAACGACCCGTAGATTTCAACTGTTTTAATAACGTGATTAGTTGAAATTTTTTGAAATTTTAAACGATAAAATTTTGAAATAAAAATTTAATATTTGGAATACGTCTAGTTAAACATAGCAACTGGTAAATTTTCGTCCGAAAATATGAAAGTTGATTTCGCGCGTAAATTCTCTTCAATTTAATCAGTTAAAAAGTAATGAAAATAAAATGTTTCCGAAACCTAAATATTTTTACGTAGAAAAATTCTAAACCATCTTCTGAGCAAGATGTCAGTTGGTCGTTTTTCAAAATTCGGACATCTATTGCTCCGTCGTTCTTATTTTCTGCAAAATAGCAGTATTTTGGTACCGATATCGATTTTGATCGGATGATCGTACCACTGATATCTGAATACCGTTTAGATCGTCTCGTCGTGCTGATCTCTACGGTATATTAAGTTGTTAAATTCGACATCCGGTGCTTGGTACAATCTGCGAAACGACTGCGTATCGGTATCCGTTTTGTCCCCCTTTGTTCTGGGTGTCTTTTGGTTTCCTAACTCTTCTTATCCCAGTGTCTTTTAACCATCTGACCTTTACTATTCCCAACTTTTAATTTATTAACTGGTTCATTTACTTTTAAAAATTTGCATTCACTTCTCTCATTTGTCGGTTCGTCTATCCACCGTTTACTTGAGGGAAAAAGAAGAGATACATTTTATTTTAAAACTGTTCTCTATACATTTACAGTTCCTTCCCCCTACCTATGCCTTCCCACATCTCCTTCCCCAAAGCTGAAGCATCTCCACTCCAACATGCCACATCATCCGTCCTTGCAGCCGAGATCCCTTCACCACGTCCACCCAATCCACCCTCCCCTGCACGCAGCTAGCCTTCCCACCCCGTTCGCTAGCAACCTCCGCCATAGCAATCCCCACCGACAGCGATGCCATCGTCTCGTCCACCACTTTCCACGGCAGCTGCCCATAGCCATCGCTCCACCTTTCGCTACCCACTCTCCGACCTACCACTTCGCCAGCCACCATCCCCTTGCTTCCTGACCTCTGCCGCCCTCCGCCTCCATCAAACATTGGCCACCCTCACCTTCCGCCGACCACATCTCCAAGCGCTCCGCATTCTTCCCTCGCTCGGCCTCACGCAAGCCTAGCCTTCCGCCATCTCACTGTTGTTCCAAGCCGAGCTTCTCCATCTTTTTTTTAAGTAAGTTGTATGTAAAGGATGTTGTACAGTTTCCTTAGCTCTTCAGTTTTATATATATTTTTGTAAAGTATGTGTGCTAGAATTTGGTTTTATATGCATTTTATAATAGTATATATATAAAATCTGTTTTCACTTGTACGTATTTTACTGTTATGTAAGTATATACATATTTCAGTTATAAAGGAGGAGATGGTATTAAGAATAATATTATATACATATTACATATTAAAGTTGGGTTGCTGTTCTGTTTTTTTGAAATGGGTCTATACAAGTTACAAAATCTGTAGCTTATATGTACGTTTTAAAAGGGATGTATATAATTTTTGTTTATATATGCAAGTGTATAGTAGCTAAATTTTGGTTTATATATATACTTATAGATTGATATAAGGTCGGATATAACGTAGGGGTTGATGAGTTGCATGAAAATCGGTTTGACTATGTAAATTGTATTAGTGGCGTATAATATAGAAGTTTGGTATATAAAATAATGTGATGTGTTTAAAGTGTTTACGCAAGTTATATTTATTATATAATATGGTTCCGAGTGTGTTATATATTTGTATATATATTGTCGATTCCAAAAATCTTCTACGTATGCAAGTTATATAGATAGATTCATGTATTAGTTTATATATAAGTAAGGATATGGTTTTGTGAAATATGTAAGTAATTATTTCAAAGTATACAATGTTTATGTATTACTTTATATAAGCTATATAACTAATGTTGCAGTATGTTTTAAACTGTATGCCGAAAGTATTGTATAAATATATGATTTCAACATTATAGTATAGCACAGTAGATATATATGGTTTTGTGGAGTAGCCGTGCATAAGAGTTTTAAATATATATAGTTATATATACTATTGTAGCATTTTGTATGCTAGTAAAAAGATGTAGTGTTATAGTTTTGTATATTTGTTTACTTACGTATGACAAATTTATAAAGTCGTGTGATCGGTTCATAGATATTGTTAGTAGTAAGTTGTAATGATTTTTATAATAAATATAGATTTTAATTATATTTCATATATTTCTTTTGGTCATGTGTCAGATAGATATACGTTTACAAGTATATATAATTTTTATTTCAAACTATATTTTGGTAGATATGTTTGTTCATATGTGATTTTAAAAAAAAAAAAAACAAACCAAAAACGATGATCTTTAATTTTTAATTATATATATATATACATATATGTTATTTTGATATTCGTTTTAAATTAAACAGTGATTTCATGGAAATAATAACAATAATAATAAAATTTATATCATTGCCGTTTCCATCAAATTGATTCTAATTATTCCATCGATCCCTTAACTTTCAGCTTTGTTTGTCGAATCGCGTCCATCTAGCTTTACTTTGGAAGTAGTGCTTGCATTTCGTAACTCAACTTCATCGTCTGTTCTGTAGCCTCGAAAGGTGAGCACTCACTCACGATTGACGTTCTTTTATTTATTAAATTTGATTTCAATTGAAACGACAATTGAAATATTGCTGCTGTTTGATATTTACACTGTTATTACCTGTATCAGTTCACCTGTGACATCCGACACCATTATCTGTTATATATGCAATGATAATCCAGTTTGGTTGTTAAATGATTGATTGTTTGATGTTTATATTGGACGTTAAATTGTTAATGATGTAAGTGATAAATAATTTGAAATTGAAATTGACGTAGGATAGTCAGATTTGATATATATGTTAAATTTGATTAACTGACATTTGTTTAATATGACCCCTTTAACTGTTAAATTTATTGACACGTAGGATTTGTTTAATTACACTTTGAATCACTGAATGTATGTTGTTAAATTGATGATGTATGAAATTGTAAATAGATGACAAGTGAAAAACCGTAATGTAAAAATCTTTAATCTACATAAAATGATAGTGTAGATTCTAGAAATAATTATATTAATTCGTACAAATGACAATACGAATTAATACGGTTATTTCGGGATTATTTGAATTGATTATTGGATTGTTATTGATTGTTGTTATTGCTTGTTTATTTATTTTGACACCATCCCAGTTATCACACTGCAAGTTCCCTTTGCTATGTTTTGATTTTGAATTGAATTGGAATCGGGTTGAAATGATAAATACCCAAATTGAACTTTGACCTAGGATAGGAAATTAAATAAAACCCGATTGGTCAATAATTTGATTTGAAAATAAAACGAAGATTTTACTTGAATAAAGAATATAGTTTTGAAATGAAGTTGAAATTTAAATTTTAATGAAGGGAAAATGTTAATATATAAAAATCTGAAACAAAATATCAACAATGAAATTGATGAAAGAATGTTGTTTAATTTGAGAAATTATTGAATTAAGTTTGAAATTATTAAACTTTGAAATGATTTAATAATTAAGTTTGAAATTATTAAACTTTGAAATTATTTAATAATTAAGTTTTGAATTATTTAATAACTAAACAAGATTGAATGATTTAATGATTAAACTGAATTGAATTCTTTAATAAGTGAAATTGAACTTCTGAATAAGTGAAATTTACTTCGAAGAAAAATTGGAATTAAGATTTCTTTATTTATTAAGTTTTGGAAATTTATTTAAGTAAGTAAATAACTGAAATTGAATTTCTTAACAAGAAATAAAATGCGATTTATTGAAATAAATGTAAGACTGGAAGTTTAAAGAATTCGATTTGATGAATTTAATTTAATTCAAAATTGTAAGTTTGATTTAATGAAGTTGAATTTAAATAATGGGTTTAATGAATTGGAAATTTAATAGAAATTGTTTTGAATGATAAAGTAATTTAACGATATTGAATGAAATCGATAAATGAATGAAATTGATTTGAATGTTAAATTAAATTAATTTAAATGATTTCGGGATGAAACTTATATACGAATTTGAATCAATGTTTGAATTGTTTTAAATAAAGGTTGAAATTGAATTTTAAGATGTTGAAATGGTAATTGGGAAGTTTTGAAACGTAAAGTATGGAAACTATTTTGATAGACAAATGAAATGTTGATTTGCGAATTGAAATTGAAATTGAAATTGATTTGGTTTTGAAATAAATAAACGACCAATCGGTGAAATAATTTCGAAGGTTATTAAAGAGACCGGAATTCAGTTATGGATATACTCTCTATCTAAACCGAAAACCACTTTAATAACTATGCGCGGAGTGATGATCCAGAATGAAGTGGTTGGATTGATGATCGTGATGACTAAAGAAAGAGAACGATGATGGATAACCTTGACACTTGTGTCAAATTGGAAATGACTAAAACAGGAGCTGTGCCGGGCCAATGGAGGATTGATACCTCAAGTGGACACACTTCTTCGAACTACTTATACTTGTTGTCGATTGGTGCACCCTTGATTTTGGGAGTGTTGTTTCACGGTGTTGCGGGCGCTGCGGCGTTGCGTTCTCACCAGCCCGGATCAGGCGAACGGTAGTATCACTACCTTGGGTATAGCCTCATGTGCCTTGTCATACTTGTATTCCATTTATGCGCGACCACTACGAATTTGTTTTGTACCTTGAGTATATGGATTGCCCTCTGGTGACTTCCGGTTTTGGGGAAACTACGGTCTTGTATATGCTTGTGGGAATAAAAATGTGTTAAGGGTGGAATGGGCCATGACTTAACGCTATTTTGATATCTTTATATTACTGATAGACATTATCTACTTAGTGTATATTACTACATAGTAGATAGTTTAACGGATCCTTAAAGGATGGTTATTCCAAACATCCTTTGAGTTACTTGTATTTCAATTACTATTTCACTTGAGTTGGATTTATTAATATAAGAATGTTAATCCTGACTCGAGTGTTTTGTGTTTTGCTTTACGCTCGGGTCAGACTGAGTGTACCAGTATTCGAGACTCACCTTTGGAGTTGGAGCTTTGCTTGAAGATCCAGCCATCTATTCTGCTTTCAGTATTCGATGATTCCAGTGATGTATTCTGATTTGTATCTGATGTATCGTGTTATTCTTCCGTTGTATCTGGTTTAACTCTGATGTATCTTATATATTCATATAGTAGCTTCATGAACTACTATCTCTTTTATTTCCGCTGCACTTATTACTCTGTGTCTGTGATCTGTGATTATTTATTTACTGTATATGTTCAGTTTTGTCAAATTTAAATTAACAACGCGGTATTTTGAGCAATTCAATTCCGGCATGAGTGTCTACCTATACACTTATAATGGATGCGAATGGTCCAAAATTCCGGGTCGTTACAATCTAAATGTTAGATTTATCAAAACCTCACCAGTACGTAACATTGGAGCAGTGTAGGGTGGAGGAAATATGCAGTTAAATGATTGTGTGACCTTTCTTTTTGCTGTATAACGTAAAGGTGGTAGTATAATATGCGCTGTCAGCTTTTTTTCCCTTTCTTAAAAATAGAATAAGATAAAATGTAGAGAAGCAAAAGCAGAAAGTGCCCAGTTTTGGCAATGAAGTCAAAAGTAAAATCAGTTGTAAAAGATATGCTGTATGAATAGATTAAGAAGACGACCATTTGTATATAAAATAAGATGAGTTTGATTTTGGAAGATAATAGGCATATAGAATCATTATACTTTTTCATGCATTCTCACAGTAATAGAGGGACATAAATATTTATGCAGTATACAGATAGAACTTAAAATATAACACTGTATAGGTTAAGAGCGGGGAAAAAATATTGCCGAAGACTGTAAACAAATCGATGCAGCACATAATCTATCCTAGAAGATAGCTTATACCGAACCCCGCAGCATTTTCTCCCTTGTGCTGTATATGTCCCAAGAACTGTTGTTATCTTATCCACTTGAAAAGATTTTTCCTGAGCTATTCCTGCGCGTAGTTGTATTGGTGTTAGTATTACGGTGAAGAGAGAACAGCTGGTCTATTACTGTTTGCAGTAAGTAGCATGGTGTAGTAGCAAGGTAGTAATCAATTAATGTTAAGCAAGTTGTATTGATATTTGTTGCTTAAGCTGTTGTAAAGCAGTGTGTTACAGCAGGGGTATGTTGGGTGTGAACCATATTAAGGTGAAAGGATTTTAAAATATCGCCTGTTCTTTCTAGGAGTTAAATCAACAAATAAAATAAGGATATGGATCCGTCCCTTACTTCTATTATGTATGTATGTACGTACGCGTGTGTGTGTTATATACCTCTTTGGTTAAACTACATACTCAATTCTCTATCTTTTCAGTGTTGGAGCTACACAATTTGAAATAAGTAAAAGAGTTTTTAATATAGACGGGAGGTTACTTATGCAAAAAATATTAGTGTCTATACTTTGTCAAAAGGGTGATAAGTTTTCAACCAAGTAGTACGATACATGAAGGTTAACTGTTGAATATATCAAGTTTAACTAAGGCACTTCTATTATGAAAATGCATACTCAAGTAGCTGATCATTTATAGTCAGTTATATTGGTAAGTTATGTGTTAACATTTTCTCCCACCTTCTTTCTGCTATTCACTCTACAAACAACCAAGTAGAAGATAGGAAAAAAGGGTCATCTCTTGATTGTCATTGGAAAATGATAATGTGAAGTAAAAATATTCAACTTATGGATGACAAAGTCTAGCATCACAGTTTTGTTATAGGGAACAGAAAGCGAGCAAAATTTATGCAACAGGATTATCACGGTACCTTCTAATTTAAAATCGACCCATTAGAGCCTCGCCCCTCCAACGTTTATGCAACATGATGTTGGTAACCTTCCATCTTTAATATCCTCTACATTGTGATGTTTTCTGTAAACTAACCAAAATTGCGTGAGAAATACCAAATTGATTTCATTTTGTAGCAAACACAGCAATGTAGACCTAAACAAAAGTTAGCACATACGAATAAAATCCTTAATATCCAAATTTGATCCAAACTACAGCAATATAGTTATATCCTCAAATGGAACAGCCTAGTAATAATAGAAAAAATGTGAATTCATATTCATTGTAGCGTGTAACTCGATCAAGCATAAAGAGTTGGTATTTTAAGTTTTTAACAGTGCAAATAAATTTCAAAATCAAGAAGTCTAAAGTTTCATAACATACTCAACAGTATAGTTCTATAACAAAATGTACAGCAGAAAATGGCAAGCATAATGTCATGTTTAGTGTACCTGGATTTTATTGCCAATATCTAAAATTTGTTTATACCAGTGAATTTAGAATATGGAAATACTTTGAAAACGAACTCAAACCGGGATGCAACTTATAACCAAAACTGCTGTCATTTTTTTAATACAAAAAACCGCAAATAAAGTTACATTTTCATGAAAATAAAATTGAAATCAAAGGGAGACTTATTTTCAGTGAAAAAGGAGAAGAAAAAAAATCTAATTTTAAAGCAAAAACCTTTTTATCCACTAAAAATTGAGGATTTTGAGAATGAGCAGAGAATGGGAAATTTGTAATCCTAATATTAACAGTAAAAACAACTATGGTACATTATCCACTAAAAATTGTGGACATAATGACATAACATGAATAATTGCCAAAGAAATCGTATACGTGCACAGACATTTGAGAAGTCATTTTATAATTCAAGTTAAATGAACAAAGGATAAGAACTTCATTTTCATTCACTATTCAAAAGGGAGGACGTATGCTATCTTAATTAGAGTCAGTGATGCTTCTACCAAAAAGAAAAACGTTTATTGTTTTATTAAACTATAAACAAAATGGTGTCGTCGGGATAATGAATAATTTTTATATTTTAACATGAGAACACATTTCATTCAAGTATACATGAGATATTTGTTAACATAAGTTGAGAATACATGCTTCATGAATCCCAAACGCTTACAGTAAAGTGCTATATGACAAAGGAAACCAAACTACAAACTTTTGGAGGGACTGAAGTGGTCTCGCATATATCAAATATTTCCTGTACATTGATCACATAGAAAATAGTGAATAAGATCATATTCTAATTCCAAAGCTTCAACCAAACATATTAATTTGTAACATCCAACATAAGTTCCAAAAAAATTACCATCCGTGAACCGGATTGAATAATGTGCAAGCAAGTAGTTTACTGATTCTATATTGGGAGTAAGTGCATTGCCAATCCTTCCAAATTAAATGTGATTTGGATAAGTGAAAAGCTTTTAAATGTCATCTAAGATCCAACCCCTATGATGCTTATTTCTATACAAAGCATACATCTGGATTATTCATTTTACATTATTTTAGAAAAAAAAGCTGCTTAAGACTAATAGTTTTGAGTTGAGACATAAAATGAGAAACTTCATCACTTTTACAAAGAAAAAGATTAGTAAATCATATAATAGCATTGAAAGGAAATACATCTGCCATACTTTACCAAAGATTGTTGTAGCTGCAACTTAGATCAAAGAATGAAACACCTATAATAATTATGTCAAGAGTCAACTTACAAAATTAAAGAAGTAAAGTTATGAGCAAAAGTTCCACGCTTATTTTGCAATGTCCGACAGCTAAAAAAAACTTATGACCTCCACAATCGCATTTGGAATGATAATATATCAATGCATACATAAACTTTTATAAAAGAAATGATTAAAAGATAATGAATTAATCAAACAAAACAATAAAAGGATATGTGTTGTATGCACAGAGTATGCAAAACCTGGGAGTAACATCCCTAAATCTTTGTTTAGTGCATGGAAATGAAATCTCTTTTTTTTTCCTTTTTTTCTTTTTGAAAATTGGAACTTTATCAAGGTAAATGTTACAATACAAATTACAAAGATGATAGCAGCTGATAACTCAAATTAGTGTAAATAATAAATACGCATATAGAGAAGGGCACCCACACTGATACATGATTAGCTTTTAATGAAGACATTGTTTGAAAATTCTCTATCTTACCAACAAATCTATTTTGTACAGTTTTGTTCTTATAGGAAAATATATCAATTTGCTGCTTCTGATTAAAGCAATTTGGTATAGAATTAAAGGTTTATCGTATCAAATTGAAATAATTTCAGTAGCTTTTGTGGCATTACATCCCTCTTTATGTATAAACAATTTACAATCAATCCATACAAAACATGGAACGATAACAACTTGAATAATAAAACCAACAAAAATAAGAAGAAAGCCTATAAACCTAAGTAAATTTAGTAGGTAAAATAATTAGGAAAAAAGTAGTGTAAAACTTACTCGAATCTGAACTCACTGAATGAAAATTAGTTTTCATCAGAAGGGAAAAAAGATTTCAGTGTGAGATAAATATATGGAAGGCAACCAAATGAATCAAAGTAATGGGTGGTTTAATTAATGAATGAGAATATAAACGGATAACTTCAATGATTGTTGTAAAATGGGAATATGAAACGAAATAAAATGTAAAAATGAACCTGAATACCAGCAGAATTAAACATTCGAGCTAAAAAATTTGATAGGGGAGACAAATATTAGCATAAGATTAAATTACTTGTATAATAGAATAGATATGAACCTAGGGGTAGCAAATCATTAGCTTAGCAAAGCTTAAGTTATATTTTTATATATAATGAAACAATTAATGATACATACATGAAGTTGAATCATGAAATTAATTAAGATAGAAAGGATATACATCATGTATATGTGGCCTGCATGGAAAATGGGAGAATGAAGTAGATGCTCAAATATAGAAAAACGTGATTACTAATAGAACACAATCTTTAATCTTTATTCTGTCAACTATAACTTATTTCGCATGCATAATATTGTATAAGGAAGAGAAGGAAACAATGGCCATATACCTTCTTTGAATAAGAAAATCAAAACCGAACAATTTTTGAAGCATTATAGTAGTGGGAGCAAAAAATTTGAATTAAATGTACATTCTGATCTTTGAATGTAATTAGCAGTAGCCTAATTTGAAAACCATTTGTATAATTTGTTGAATAGACTATCATTTGTTGAACCATCACTGTTCATTTTACAGTAGATTCAAGTAGACTTGTCTTTTCTTTGGTTCATGTGAACATATTGAAGTTTAGCGAATAATTAAGCTTATACATTTAATTAATTTTTGCGAGGCATGAATAAAATTTCGATTGCCAATTATAATATCCTAACCTGTTTTTATAGCACATAAATGATAAGCTTTATAAATTTAGGATCCTAGTTATTGAATATGGTTGATTTTAGTTTGATAATATTAGCAAATACCACCATGCTAAGCGAACTACATCTGCATGCCCGAAGTAAAAAAACAATATTTTTATTTATAACAATTAGTTATTAAATAAAGTATCGATATTTTGATTTATAATAATATTTCGACATATTATCCAATTAAAAACCATAAGTTATTAAATAACAATTGGCCTAATATTCAAAATGGCTCAAGGAAGATAAACCATTTCCTAATTCGCACAATTTACCGCTTTTACCAATGTTGACACTGCTCCGTTTACATATTTTATTATTTTCAACAAAAAGTGTAAAAACAAATAGTTGACTGAGATGGATAAATTGTGGTCTTTCCCACATGCTTAGGAAGAACTTCCTCTAAGCCATTCATTGCTTCATGTAACACATTTGCAGATGCAGTCATTTTAACCGACACAGCAAAAAGCACAACAATATAAATTTTTTAAGGACAACGCTAGTATTACATATAACATTCCAGCATACATACACACAATTTTAATATTATTATTTTTTCATCCTATTCCCATTATATATTATTATCAGTATTAAATGTTGATGAGTTTGAGGTGTTCAAAGGAAATCTCTGTTTTGCTTACTGCAAAGAGAAGTAACAAACAAACAGGAAGGAGAAACTGAGTACAAAAACAAACGAATTATTCCTATACTAACAGCATAGCGTAAAATGCAAATAAATTAGCAAACCGAAAACAAATGCAAAATAGCTGTAAGCGGTTCATCTATATCTCATAACATACTCAACAGGCAGAAAAAGACAGCGTAGGTAAAAGAAGATACCTGGAACAGGCAGAAGAATGAATGGCGCTAAAACTGAACAGCGGAAGAAAGGCCCGTATCTGGCTGTTGGGGAAAGATGAAACATAAAGGAGAGCAAGCAGCAATAGGACCTCGTTTTACTGTTTAAAAATAAAGGGAAAAAGGGGTGATTACCTCTAGGGTTTGAGTTGGATGACACGGGGAGCAAAGGCGATGGAAATCAATGCGACATAGGAGGCGAAGGCGCCAGAAAGGGCGGACAACTGGGGCAAACTGGAAAAGCAGCTAATCGGAGAACACCCGAAGTGGAGGAAAGGGGATATATATTGGGAAATGAAGATTTAGGGTTAGCAGGAGAAAAGAGGAATGGGAGAAGGATTAAATGATGGTCTTTCGTAAGAAGGGTAGAAAATATGGAAGGGACGAAAGAGAAAGAGGAGCCATGACAGTTGAGTTGAGAAAGAGAAAGAATGATTTAGGGTTAACTCGGAGACTGTTCAGTTGCCAAATTTCAAGAGGGCCTGTGTGAGCTTGAAATTTAACTCACTAATAATAATATAGTATAGATATGTATTAAATACATATTTTTAGTCAGTTATTTGCAGAAGAGCATGCATAAAATAAGCAGTAGTTATTATTTGAATAGCACATGTGAAGTCCAGATTTCATAAATTTATATTTGTAGAACATTTTAAAATTTTAGTATGTTTATTTTTTTCAAAATTATGTAGTAAACTTTAGCTGGTTATATTTGACCTCTATGGATGTTAAGTTTAAATATGCATTTTTTACAAGCAGTAATTGTAAGTAAATTGCAAGGTTGTATTTTATTTGTAAATTATGGATTAGCAAACAACTTATTATGCAACACAAAGAAGAAAAAAAGAATCCAATATAAATATACATTACATATAGATCTTGTTGCAACTAACAATTTAATAGGAAATAATTTATCATGTTCACATATTTATACTTGCATTTATACATGTGGTAAAAAATTATTTTTTATACATTGGGATAGTAAATGCAATAGACTAAGAATCAATGAGTTAGAGTTTTAGAAATGAGTAACTAAAGAGGATTGTAAACTACCACCTTTGTACTTGTTATGTTTAGAATACACCAAACCTCAACCCATATAGACTCTTTACAAACCTAATGAATAACCTTGTTTCATTATTTGATTTTAGTGGCATTACATAAATATTAACAAGCAAGTGATTTTGATTTTAAAGTCTTCCATAGAGAGAATAATGCATAAAAATATATATTTAAATCGTAGTAACAGTAGGTATGATCATAATGACGTGAACACTTTTTACATGTCAACTAATATAACATAAAGGTTAGAACTCTTTCAAAATTCTAGTGGGAAAAAGAAACAAAATTTTCCTTATGATATTGATATGGTCCTTTAGGAGGAAGTACAGTCTAAACCCATACTGCATGTATATTAACGTATGCCCATATATCTAAAATCAGTAGAATAATGTGGGTAGTACAAAATTGAATAAAATTTTGTATTTAAAGTTAAAACAATAAAAGATTAGGTAAAATTTGTAGATTTATACATGTGCCACGGTCATACTTTTAGGTGCATATACAATCTAAGTTTAAATGTAAATGGCCCACTTAATTCAATATATACAATCAAATCATTGGATGATTAGTTCATATATTGCAAGAGTAATTACAATATCCAATCTCTATAAATGCACTCATCACATTTATTGTAAATAGGTATATGAACACATTTTCAAAACTCTATACATCCCAACACATATATAATGTAAACCTGGTTATTTGCAAGCTACTTTAGTTTCATTTTTTTGATATAATTGTCGCATACTCCATGTGATTTTGGAAACAATACTTTATAAAAAATGTATTGTTGCTTAATGCATATGAACTTCATTACTTAAATACTTATGGATCTCTTGTTATCCTCTTATCAAGTACCATTTCAGCCATGGTTACATGGAAAATTCAAGTAACGTCGTTCAATTTCTTGTCCCTGAAATTTCAAAACAAAGGCTCTGCCCAAAACATTGTTTGAACATAGAAATAAAATTAGGTCTTAAAAAATAAAAGGTATAATGATGTATGCATGCATTCGACGGCCTATCATAAGTACATTTATATCTCAGGTAAGTGGGCAGTGATATAGGTATATATTTGTTTAGCTAGAATGGATTTTCAAAACTATCAAAATAGGTGAAAGGAAATCGAGTTAAATATTCATGGAAGATTGCCCATACTCATTATTACATGATAGAATCATACTTATTTATCCTCTATGAATCAAATAAAGAAGATAATTGACTATATGTGTAACGAACATAATTAGCAGAATGTTTGTCTATATAATATATGGTGTGGGAATTAAAACACAAAAAATAAAGAATCAGTTCAAATAATCAGCATTGTGGATGCATTGATTTTCAATTTTATTTATAAAATGTACTTTACTAACCTGATTAATACTCAACAATTAAAGACAATGAAAATAAGAACAATATTAAATGATTTAATTTAGCTTCAAACTATAAGCTTGTTATATGAAAAATCGAAAGATAGATTTGGCAACCCAAAAAACTGTAGAAAATTGAAAAGATTTAGTCACATGTGGAAGTTAATGGATTATATTATAGCTAATCTAATATGGCAGTGATGACATAGAAATGTTCTACATTACCAATTACAACTCTTCTTCTGAATTATCTTAATCATAGAAGGTTGCAGGCTCTTCTAAATGTCGAGTATTCTCATCTTTTTCCAATTTGACCACATCTTGTATATAGTGGGTTAGCAGTTGAAAAGCTTCCTTCACACATGCTCCACATTGACTACGTGACTGCTTCATCTACTTCCACATTAACTACCCTATTTTTTTTCTATATGGCCTGTAATGAACGAGAGAATTTCGACCTTCGAAAATCGACACTAATACGTCCACTGTATTGCGTGCCAAACAATCGAATGCCGGAAAGCCCGATTGTTAGGGAAAGAAGGAGAAAGAAAGAAGAAAACTAAATAACACAGAATCTCATATTGGGACAAATAATACATAATACACAACAAATCTTTATAAAAATAAAAAAAATGTAATATACATACACCAATCAGAGTATACTAACCTGTTTCAGCCCAGACAGTTATAATAGTCTGTCCTTACAATTGCTGATAAATACAACCAACAGACAACACAGCGGAACACAAAGAAATACGTAGATACATCTTGGACCTCCAGCTCGTCTTCTAAGCTCCAATGCATCCAAAGCAATTTGTAAATATGCTCGATCTGACCCCAGCATTGAAAAGGAAGAACGCCTGGATCAGTCTAGTAAACGAGTGAGAAAAACACACCCAAATGGAATTTAATGTTTATAAAAAACCTTTCAAATAAAGGTATCGCATAAGACCACCCCGCACATAAACACGGATGGGTTTTTACCTTACGATACCAAAACATTTTTTATAGAAAATCCATTGATATTATAATAATGTCTAGGGGTCAAAGTAAAATATGAATATAGCTAAAATGCTTGCATCTCATATTTCAACATAGTTGGGCACAACCAAGTCCGTACAGCACTTATTGGAGAATGGATTCCATACTATGACAAGGTAAGGAACTACCTTCCGATGGTACATCTCTTGATAAAATGCACCAGGGTCTGACAAGAACATCTTGTACCCCTGCCACACATGACTGGGCTACCACTTGACTAGTAGTACCGAATATGATTACCCTACTTTGGGCCCTGAAGCATACATGAGTAGAGAGTAATCGATCGGGATGACCATACCCTGATGGAAGCGACCCACATGGCCCTGCTGCATGCCCAATTTTTTTCATTTCCCGGTTGATGAGGCTTGAGGCTATGTTTTACCTTTAATATAGCACTTCCCACTTGGAATGCTACATTGCCTTCCAACCGACGACACAATATCAACATTCATCCATACAAGTCATTCAGGAGATGAACGAACCGAAGTCACTAGTTCTACTACATCCACTTTAGAATCACCATCAGGATTAGTAGAAAGCATCCCTTGCACTTCAATGAGCTGCATCTTCAAATTCCATCATCTTCAAGATGTCTTCACTTCGAAACGCTTGAGTTGGATCGAAGTGGTTTTCGGATAACATATCTGATCTCGGTCTCTTCAAAACAACATTCGATAGTTTCTGGTAAACTCAACCCCGTTCTTTAGGAAATAAAAAGTCAAAGATAAGAGTGGAGGTCACCTCCTAACTATTAGTGGACGGATTTCCTTATCGTTTGTCATAGCAGAACGACATGAGATTTACACGCATAGTACAACATCATCGGAGATAACCGTGCCGTATAACTCACGTGTTTCTCCTAGATATTTCCAAAGTTATATTTTTGGTCCATAGTTGATACTCGGTTGTTTAACTATCAACAAATACACATTCAAATCAGGGATTTAATTCCATAGGGGAAACCAACATTGGTTAAGCACATAAGCAACCACTAACCTCTATAAATTAATCTTTTCATTTATTAAAATCATCTTGTAAATACTTGTACCAAAAATACTTTTACAAAGATATATCTCCAAATCCTTTATATCCTTCAATACTTGAAAATATCGATATACTTATTTCAACGGTATAAGTATATTCACCAAAACGGAGGAAGATTTCATTTTTACACAACTCAAAAACTATTTAACTCCTTTATAAATTCATAAAACCATTTATAAAACTTCTCTTATAAACTCAAGTTTGTTTATAAAACTCTATTTATAAATCTCAAAAACATTTATAAATAAATAATAATCATTTACTTCAAAACACTATTATATAATAATAATTATTAACAATAAACATTATTAAATAAACAATAATAATTAATCTTTACCATTATTATAAATAGTAATAATTAATTTCCATAACATTATTAATAAACCATTATTATTAATTTCAAACCATATTAATTATATAAATAATTAACTTTCAAAATATTAAATATTAATAAATAACTTTAAACAATATTAAATATAAAGAAATAATCTTTAAAATAATATTAAATAAAAATAAAAATCCTTTAAACCATTTCTAAATGACTTAAAAAAGACAGATAATAAGGTTGGAGTAAAATAGAAATTAAATCCTTTAAAACAAAATATTTCCAAAACCCAATTTCAGATTTAAAATCATTTCCCGTCTCAAAAAACCAACTCCAACTCAAATAGCAATTTACAGTATTTTTAAAATACTAATTAGAGGCTAATGGCTACCCAACGTTTAACCAATATCAATATTGATTTTCTATCACTATGGGGTTTAAGTTATTGAACATATAACAATGTCATAACCAATGGTGTCAAACAATCATGTTTGATGTTCAATGATTAATATAATAAGAATATTGAAAATAATTCAACCATAGCAAGGAATCCGGTTGGATCCCTCCAACCTATCCCCTACATCTCAACTTATATATATATATATATATATATATATATATATCAACACACACACACACACACACACACACACACATATATATATAATTCAACAGTGGTGAGGAATCTTATTGGATCCCTCCAACCTATTCCCCTACATCATAAATAGTATATAATCATATAATATTGGTCATCCGCTACTAGGCGGATATAAAACGTCATTCGCTCCAGGAGCGGGAATAAAACCAAACCAACTGATACAACAGTAAATCATCCAAACATTCATCAACAATTTTTATCCACTATATAACCTACTGGTTAACCAGAAATGTGAGTTTAACTCACCTAAATACCAGTTATTGCCGAAGCATTCTGGTTTCTGTCTAAATCGAATAGCGTCTGATTTAGCACGAAATTCAAATAGCTCCAATCATCACCAAACCAATTCCATATCGTAGTATTCGTCGATACGATCATAACGCAACAAACCACGTTCGATTTGGACCTCGTCTGAAAGAGTTATCAATTTTATAAGTTATTGGAATTAAATAATATAATTAAACACTCTAATTACAAAAATTATAATTAACCATCCTTACTCCATCTTCCCCCTTGCTAATCATCTTCCTTGAACATGCTCTGTGCACCATGGCCGTGCACATCCAAGCATTGACACGGAGCTACGCTCCATGATTCTTCGATTCGTCTTCGCCAACGCGTTGCTCTACGTGAGGGCATCCCGACCATGCCAACGAACTCAAGCCCGCACCCCTCCTTTCCATTCCGACCTGATGTCGTACCCCGCTGCCCCCATATGACATGATCTCCAAACCCTAATCGGCCTCCTCCAAAATCTGGCCATAGATGTATTTTCAACCTCGAATCCAAATCCAAGCTTCGATTTGCAAATCGATGACCCAATCAAAGCCAAACTAAAGCCCTAGACTCTCTGCTCAAAGTCGAACACCAGAAAACAAAGCCATGCCTTCAAATGCCTATCTCAAATAGAAGCCTAGGCCAAAAGAAGATGTTTAAATTTTTGTTTCACGATTTTTCATTTCGTATATGGTGAGATTTTGATTTTTAACGTTTTGATTTTTAAAGGGAGAACTCTCCTTGGCTACAGCAAGCATATAAAGGGAAGGAGAGGTATGGGCAGAGACGTGCAGGGTATGGGTTTAAAAGGATAAGGTATGGTGGGGTATGGGAGAATATATATCATTTATTTAAAATATCTATCTCGATGTACTCAAAAATCTCGAACTCCAATCGAAGAGTGCTCACTGGCATTCCATACTAAATACCCCTATTCCGAACTCAATAGAAACAAGTCTCGAGACCTAATTCGATCATATAAAGAAGATAGCTTTTCAAACCCAGTTATATTATATTAATTTCTATAATTAGTTTCTAAGCATTTCGAGCTCGCACGACCAAATGATACGTCCGATCGCCACGAAATTCGTTGACATACAATAATTTACTATTACGGATCTACTAGCACTGGTTTCATCAAAATCCGAGATAGTGCCTCGGAAGGCTATTATCACCTATTAATTAAAACGAATTATTATTAAAACCAGTTTAATCACTTTTTAGTTATAAATTAAAGGTCTACTATTATCATTCTTATTTAAACAGAATTTAAATAAGTTTCTGGAAATCATTTTAGTTCAAATTAAATCTAAGAAATTATTAAATAATTCCAATATTTGAAATTTAAGCTATTTGACTTAGAAATTTATATATCAATATTTAAAATAAATTAAATATTTCAAAATCAAATGACCAAAATTCTGGGTCGTTACATGACCTCTTGGTTCCTCCTCAACTATGTTCATCTTCAGTAATATCAACAAACTGATGTTTTTGATCACTAATGATTGTCCTCTTAGCCATACTTTTATTTTGCAAAAATAAAAAAAAAGTCTAATTGAATTATAAATGAGTGGTAAGGGTATGAATAGAGTTTTGATTGAAAAATACTTTTTCTTTTTCTTTAGCTTTCTCTTCCCTGAAATAAAGAAGGCAAGATGAAATATACGACCTTAGAATAAAACACTTAATACCAAAACAAACTGCTACTTGCAATTCTATTACACAAACACCTTATGTGCATAATTGTTTTCAAAATATGATAAAAAATAAATAAATCAAGAACATGGGCACGTACCTGCAAAAAAGCATAGATAACAACATGAACATAAAGGAAAGAGAATGGGATTTTGTGAAGATAAAATCAAACATCCTTATAATAGTACATATGTATAATATAAAATTAAATATGTTGAAACAGTCCTTTTAGTTAGAGCAATGAGAGTTTCCGCATTGAATAATGGGATTTACTTTTCAGCAACTACTTAGTCATAAATGCCCATCGATCGTGGAGCATAAGATTAGGGGAGTGGTGTAGAAAATTTAATGTCATGAACATTGTATTAACGTTGTTAACTTTTATCTTACTTGGCAATAACACACCCATCCGATATCTTTCTCAAGGTTAAATCATATTCGCTCTTTACCTTTCTTTGTCTAAATCGTTATCTCCGACCAATTATATTATATAGATAACCATTTTATGAATACTAACTAAGCTTCATTCATATTATTTTATAAAATACCTCTTTTATTTATAAAAATCATTTCTTTACTTAAATAATATTTGTAAGTAAACTATTCATTAATAAAGATCAATTCTTTATTTATAAATAATATTCAAACACTCTAACCACTTTATTAATAAATATAGAGTTCTAAACTCACTTAATTAGCTTACTAACTTCTCTAAAACCATTCAAATTAGTTTCAATATTGCTAACTAATGACATGCACTTAATTGTGTCATGTAATTAGTCTCTAATCTATCACAACATCACATATAATCATTCAATTAACCCAAAACCAATTCTTAGATTGCTAACTATTTTCGAAAATAGTTATTAAGGTCTTAAACAAATAATGAGTTAATATAAGCATGTTTATAACATGAATACAAGTCTAGATCAATCCATATAATCTTTAAATCACTTCATATAATTCCATATTAATCAATAAATGAAAACATGAAGATTAACACATAAACATAGATGGAGAATCGTCCTGCTCACCTTGCTTTTCCCTAAATTAAGTTCTAATCACCAAAATCCACTTCAAAGCTCTCTTGACATCATAAATGAAGCTCCAAATCACAACTTCATGCTAATTCCTTTATGGGTTTTGGAGGAATAGGTAGAGAGGAATTGTAGTGAATTTAGTTTGAATTTAAAATTTTTATCTAAGCATAATTTGGTTGATTTAGGGCTAGGCGTAAGAGAGTGATTAAGGAAAGGATTAGGAGATGTTAAATGAAGAGCAATGTCAAATGAGAATGAAATAAAAGTAATGAAGGGATTAGCTAACTTATAGGCAAGCTAATGGACTTTAGCCCAAATTCATGTCTTTCTCAAGAAATCACTATTCACTTTAAAAACAAATCGACTTCAAACATAGTCAAGTTTATACTCATTTTTCTCACGATGAAAAAGCAGTCTCAATTACGAGTGTCTGCAATTCCAGTTCATCCATCTTTGAAAATTTGAGTGTAATGGGCATTCTGTTAACCAACGATTAAATATTTAAATTGACCATTTAAATATTTGATCGTTACAATTGCTGGGTGTTACATTCTCCCCACCTTAAAAGAATTTCGTCCCTGAAATTCATGTGAGTATGAGAAAGTAAGAGGACAGACCAAAATTCCCAAATTTCACTTTCGAAAATTTTTAGCAGAATTTCCCTTAATACTATCAGCATTACAGAAACTCCTAAATTAGAATTCATCTTACAACTAAGGAATATGCGATAACCTACATTATCCCACATTTCCAAAGATACATGCCTCTTTTTGAGAAAGCTTTTCAATATTTAAGTGCATATCTAAACGGATAAGCATTTAAATGTCCATGCTTCAGCTCTTAAGTACTATACAAGCGGATTATGTACCAACACAACAACAACATAAAATTCACACACGTATAACCTTAATGTAGCAGCCGATACTACCATAATCATACATGACAATCTATTGGAGAGTAAGCTCAAGTTAGTCGGTATCAAAATATACCACAGACTCCAAGTCACATCAAAAGGCAGTAGGTTCATATAGGTTCCATCTCGACCCCACAGTAGGTATGGATGATATGTGATCTATTTTGGATAGTTATCGCTATCTCTTTCCAAACCAGCTTTAACAGGAAATTAAAATTAGCATACAAGCAACCATCCAACGATAGCAAGCAACAACAAACAACAAGCAATCAACAAGCAATAATAAACAACAATAGTAACAAGCAACAGTCAACCAATAACAAACAATGATAAGCAGCGCTAACTAACATACAAACTATATATGCAAACAAACAATAAAATCAACAATGACCAAAATTAACCAACATCAAACAACAACAAACAACATCAAACAATGGAAAGCAAACATTAGCAATGACAAACAATAGCAAGCAACAACAACCATCAACAATCAACAATAAACAATCAACATATAATTAACATACAAACAACCAATTAACAAGCAACAAAATGAATACAAAGTAATAGATAATTATTTAAGAAAGAGATTATACTAACATGCATGGTAACCAATCAATAGTCAAACCTACATGTTAAACCATAAACCCCCACTGAGCTTATTCGATATCCAAAAGGAATAAACGCCTAATTGGTGTAACTCATTTCATAAATACAATACATGAAAGACTATTACATCTCCCACTACAAAAAGAAAAACTTACACGATATATAGGATCATCGAGTCTCAAAACTCTCAAATAAATCCAATAATCAATGTCTTAACTTTCCCTTTCTTCCGAACAAAACTCGTTCTCCAAAGGAGAAAACTCTACAAAGTAAATCATCATGGGATGACGATCTACTAATGCTTGGGTTTGCTTAGGATCAAACTCATCTCAATCATACAATGTTAATAAGGATAATATACTAAGTGCACTACGATGCTCGCCTAGGCTAGTTTTATCTCGTCACTTATAGGATTATTCGAATCACCACAAAACTATTTGAGAAACCCTTACCCAAACTATTCCAGGTGACCTTAACTATACTATATATAATTTACAAAAACTAAAGAACACCCAAAATGATACGATGCCCATTCCAATCCTTCGTTTGCTCGCAAGATTTCTTTGTTAAATTAGGGTTGGCTACCTAACTCCACTCATGCGAACTCCGGTCCGGTTCCTTGGTTTGACTATTGGAATTTCCTCGCATGACCAGAGTCGTATTTCAAAAATCTCCCAGTCAACTCAAGTATCCAACTCAAGTGCTTGCATTTAATAATTGAGTAAAAAAACCCTTGCCTAACTGGTGCAAATCACCTAGAAACTTTGTTCTCGAATTAGGGATTGGAAACTGGTACATGAATGAACCGATCCTTAGGAAATATCCTTTTAGCACATGGGATCACTACCATTGCCTAAGGTTTACTAACACAAAGAAAAACAATTTTCACACGAACAATTATAGGCAAACGCCTATAAGTTATCCGCTTGATCTTTGTTCATTACCAAGCATCCACCAAACCTTACTTGGATACAAATCCAAGTCATACTTTATCTACCAACCCTACTCAACTTGAAAGCTCGTGCATTAGGTTTGAATGGTAGTACTCTCAGTCGCTTTGCCTCAGCTTTACAACTAAGGTTATTCATACAAGGTTTATCTTTACCGAAGAATTTAACTACTATAAAAGGTGTCAAGTTTAGCCTATCAACCAAGTAACTAGCATGGATAAATATACCGCTTAAGTATCGGAAGGATTAGAAGTGAGTTCCCCAAAAATAGAGCATACCTAACTACATAAGCTCCTTCCATTTCACATGAGCCGTAGGCCTATAAGGACCCGACAATGCCTGTAAGGCATAAGTCATCATCACATATTCACCCTTTGAAAATGTAGGACATTCCTTCTTTAAGTGATCAAGCCAATCAAAATTGAGGCACTCATGCTTCGCTTTAGCTGGATGACATTTCATAGTGAAATGCCGCAATATGCCACTGGACTGACATACTAGGTCAGCTTCCTTCTTCACATAAGCTCGATCTTCCCTTGTATCACGGTCTTTGCACTTCGGTTGGAGCTTTAGTTTTCTTTCCACTTTCACTACCTCCAACGGTACCTTGCCGGTGCTCTCACGAAGGAGAACCATCCCAACAAGGCTTTTTAAAGTGGCCCCTAAAAGGGATAAGACTAAGCAATGATTCCCCAACCGATGCTTTAAGACCCAAGGCAAATCCCTTTTCCCATACCAATGGAGTACCGACCATCTCAGTCCCAAAAATAAAAGATTGAATTGGTCAACGTACTCCTTCACTGACAAGCTACCCTACACATGATGGATGGAATGCTCAAGCTACACGCCCTTCTCGATCTCAGAAATGAACCGAGAACAAAAGCGATGCCTGAATTCATTTCAAGTCACACTCCAGCTTATCAGTCATACAAGCAATATGTCCTACTCATCCAAAGTCTCCCCTCACCAAACGCGGAGAAACAATCTTCCTCATAAGAACATCTCTAGACATATCTCGATAGAAGCCCTCTCATGTGCGTGTCCAAGGCTATTTCTCAACAATAGCCTCAGGACTCAGATACAGCTTCCCTCCAAGGCTAAGGAAATCCCAACACAGCTTTGAAGAGTCTAAAGTTGGTGGAGCTAGAAATAATGGTGCCCCAAGGGCCACACCACCTAGCTATATTCCCTGGAAATATATGCGGGCGGTAAAACATCCCTTGTGGTAGATAAATAGTCTGAACTAATCAAGCAACTCAGATTGCCCATCCGTAGTCGCTCGTGCATTTTGTCCATTCATACTGATAGCCTGATGAAGATACCTTAGCAACTAACCATACAAATAAATCAAAGTCCAGAAGACAAGTGGTGTATACAGTATAATATAGAAGAAAAATTTAAGTATGCTCTCTCAACGTATCTCCTTTTACCAGATTGATTAACTTACACTGGTCTACTTGGTCTGGGTGTTGAGCCTAAGCTCTGATACCAAATGTAACAACCCACCCTTCGTAATACCTAAAAATTAGTGCCTTACATCATCGTCCGACTTTCGAATGCCACAAAAGATAGATTATTGAGGTAAAATTAAAAAAACACCAAATCAAGACATCGATAAGATCTCACAATGGAAAGATACCATATAATATACTGAATATACATAAACAAAACAGAATGATAATATATAAGAGACCACACTAGCGGAAGCAACTGATAAATAAATATCAATATAGAAAGTCAAAATATATTAAATTCCAACAGCACGGAGTTCTGAATAAATATCTGCTGCACGGGTCTTATATACAAATAACAGTTCTCTCATGTACTACTAAAAAATCAAGTATACATATCCAAATTATCGATGCCACACCTCCAAAATGCTTTAGCTGCGCACCCTGCTAGCATATCCCCAAAAGTGCTTGACTTCCAAACTACTCAATCGAGTACCCGAGAGTTGTCATGGCATAATCGGACAAAGAAAAAATGCGGATCAGACTTAAAGCCTAGTGTCAGGGGAACTATCTCAAAATATTGTATATCAAAACCATATACAAATAAACACGAGACAACTAAATCATTGCGTGCCCTCTCCATAAACATGGCTTAGGGATAGTCCGGACTGCCTATAAACAAGTACAGTAAACCCATCCCAAAAATGGGAAATCATGCCATAACCTGCTCTTCTTCTGTAATCTACAAGTCAGTACAACTAATATAATGTGACCGATGCATAGCAATACGCAAGTGTAGGGGTAATAAGAGTGTCATAATATAAGTCTACACTATGCTACACACAATGATAATATCAATCAACTAATATAGTACAAACACAACATAACAATGTATCCAATAGAGGATATCTAATATCATCCCATACTGAAGGAAATATATAAATGGAGCAACTATGCCTTATGTGGTCTTTGATCTATATACATTTCTACCCCTGGGAGTCCGTGAACGGAACTGAGTGTCCCTATACGACCTATTGTCTGTACAAGTGCCCCCATACAGACTTAGACCGCTATCCTGGTAACAATGAAAACCCAACCACTGAAGTGCTCCCTAGTGTCTATATCTATGATACTGCTACTGGTATAAGTACAACATAAGCGTTGCTTCAGACCCTCCGAAGGCTTGGTTCGAAGCTATAAAACAACGTCTAAATGGATGTGTAGCATTGGAGCCGCACTACGATCCAAATATAATTGCCTACCCCATGATTACCTTGATGTGTACTTGCTTTGAACCCAATAGATCACTCAAGCATAATGACGCTTTGAATCATGAAATCTATGCTAACCAACAATCTACACGTCTGCCCAATATGGAACTGATCACTGCCTTCATGTGATAAGACATCTTCCTAAGTTTGGAACCGGCTCCTCATCGTCATATGCTCCCTCCAATCGAACATGCTAATCATACGTGCTCATAAATCAGATCCTATCTGATCTCATATTTGAATGGCTCTTTACCACTATGCCTATATCCTATTATTCCTATGTGGGAATAGTTAGTGCCTTGCGCTCCTTGCCTCGATCGCTGCCTCGACCGCTTACCGCCTTATCTAGCGTTCACGATCACTAATGCATTGCCTTGCATTCACATCTGGATCCCGTGTTTCGCCTTGCATCCCACTTTCCCGAGTAGCCCAAAGCCTCTCTGAAGTCATGCCAAAGCCTCACAAAGAACCCCATTCGAACAGGGGAAGAAATCCCTTGAAATATCTTCTCTACCAAGCATTACAGCCCAAGGCAGGTGCACACTGGTGGATCGGTCTGGTCCCATCGATGGACTAGTGGGGACTACTCTCAGGCAGTAATGCCTAGGCAGTGAGCCACCAAGCTCCACCATCTGTTGTTTCTCGTATCGTCTCCTCTATTGCTTCACCCGATGAGCTGCCTTACCTTCCAAGCCCGCCTCTTCCCCATCGGCCTCCCTCTGGAGTTAATTGGTTGATGTTTCGGAAGTGGTTCCTTATGTGTTCGAACTAATTTTGAGACAAAATCCAATTTTTATACACATAAAGTTCAACGGGTGACTATAGCGATCCAACTTCCTCTAATCATGCCAAAATGCACTCAATTGGCCATCTAGCCTCATGTGATGCCTACATGTGCTAGCACACTCATTCGTGCATATTTATAAACATATACACAAGGACACTTAACAATACAAATCACATTTCGGGCTTTACCGTAGCAATTACTCGGGCCAATGTAATCTCGTGCAACTTAGCGTACCTGATAGTCGCTATGGCTACGTGAAATGCCCGCGACATACTTGTACACACCAATATATAAATATATTCTAACAATTGTACGCACATATATCACCAAACAAACATACACAATAAATCTAACTACAATACACAAATTGTTTTGATTGTTATATATATCTTCAAATACACACATATGTGTACTTACCTATATACATATACATACCTTATATTTAAACAAGTAATTCATTTATTACTTCATCAAATCTTACTTTTATTTACTAAATATTTTTAATAAAAGTCTAATATGATTTCATACCATTTTATAAAATCTTACAACTATTTTATAAAATATATTATTAGAATATTAATCATTTTTAAGCCTTTAAATACTTAATTACTTCATTAAAATTAAGTATTACATCATTTTACTATTTTGCAAAATCTCATTTCCATTTTATAATATCTGTACTTTATTTATAAATCATATAACCATTTTATAATTACTAATTAAGCTTCATTGATGTTATTTTATAGAATAACATTTTATATACCTCTTTTACATATATAAACCTTTTTTTACTTAAATAATATTTATAAGTAAACTATTCATCAATAAATATCATTTCTTTATTTTTAAATAATATCCACAAGTGCTAATTAAGCTTCATTAACCCTTTAATCACCTTAACAATAAGTGTAGAGTTCTAAACTCACTAAATTAGCTTACTAACTTTTCTAAAACCATTCAAATTAGTTTCAGTATTGCTGACTAATGACATTCACTTAATTATGTCATGTAATTAGTCTCTAATCTATCACAACGTCACATATAATCATTCAATTAACTAAAATCCAATTCTTAGCTTACTAACTATTTTCAAAATAGTTATTAAGGTAAACAAATAATGGGTTAATATAAGCATGTTTATAACATGAATACATGTCTAAATCAATCTATACAATCTCCAAATCACTTCATATAATTCCATATTAACCAATAAACGAAAATACGAAGATTAAAACATAAATATAAATGGAGAATCATCCCACCCGCCTTGCTTTTACCTAAATCAAGCTCTAAACACCAAAACCCATTCCAAAGCTCTTTTGAAATCATAGGTGAAGCTCTAAATCACAATTTCATGCTAATTCCTTGATGCGTTTTGTGAAGAATAGGCAGAGAGGAATTATAGTGAATTTAGTTTAAATTTAATAATTTTATTTGAGCATGATTTGGTTGATTTAGGGCTAGGCTTAAGAGAGTGACCAAGGAAAGGATTGAGAGATGGAAATGAAAATGAAATAAATGTAATGAAGGGATTAGCCAACTTATAGGCAAGTTAATGGACCTTAGCCCAAATTCATTTCTTTCTTAAGAAATCATTCACTCCAAAAACAAATCGACTCCAAACATAGTCAAGTTTATACTCATTTTTCTCGCGATGAAAAAGCGGTCTCAACTACGAGTGTCATAAATTTCAATTCATCCATCGTTGAAAAATCAAATATAATAGGCGTTCCATTAACTAATGATTAAATATTTAAATTAATCATTTAAATATTCGATCATTATAATTGCGGGGTGTCACACTTTGCTTGAATCCATGCCACTTAGAGGGCCAGGAACTAAACTGCCCATCATAGCAGTTCGGGATAAGAGAAATCTCCATTTGAAGAATTGGGACATGTCCTAGCCTAGTTGAGCATCCTTACATACCCCTACTGTACAAGAATACATCGAAATATTTGAGTATCAACAATGACTCAACATACTTCATATTTATAGTAAAGTGCATCCCAGTGCCACTTACAAGTTCACATCTTAGAACTTATCCTTACAGTTCATCATCACAATTCCCATCATGGAGTTTTTAAGTCCAGAACATCAACATCAAATCTCATCTCTTTAAATCTTCAGGTCACATCAAAAAAATGTGATTCCAAAATCCTCTTATAGTAATTTATTCATTTGATGACAAGGGTAATCCACCTAAGAAACAAAGAGGGATCAACTTGCGATGGGTGTTCCAATATGTCTTCAAAGAAAAATATTTTTATTTTTGAATCAAAGTTTCCATTTACGTTTAAAACCAAAATCCTTTTCTTCCTAAAATATCACCACTATTTTATAAAACGATTTCCCAAAATATTTTCACCATTTTAAATCAATTTTGAAATAATTTTGGAGTAAACATTGCTTTGAAAAAATTCCTAAATGGAAACTTTTTGTTTAAAATATTTATAGAAGCTGGTAATTATTTGAAATATATAGATTTCAAAATGCATATTTTGATAAATGTATAATGAACTTCACCAGTTGTCTTCTTGATATTTAAGTGGTACCCATCAAATAGTCACCAAATTTCTCTAATTAGACTAAATTTCTATTCAACCTCGAAATTGTGTTTGAATGATGATAGTAGCAAAAGATTGGTTACTAATACCCTAGTTAAAAATGAAAAATGAAGAGATTCTAATATATTGAAAGTAGAGAGACAAGGCTTTATAGTGGTCCAATCAAAGATGATCAATGTCCACTATGTGAAATTTCTTATTAGTTACAATTTTATTGCAATAGTTGGTGATAAAACTAAGGTACTTGAAAGCTAGTGTTTTATCAACCCTTATGCAGGGGCAATGCGTGAGAAATTTATAGTAGCTGAAACTGATGCTTGGAAGCCTGAGATTGCGCTATTAATTAGGCAGAAAGAATGCATGATCGTTGATCTGGTTGAACGGGCTAATAGGAGACAGCTGGAAAAGTGAAAGAATGTGCGGTTGAAATGAGTGTAAACAGAGGAACTGTACAAGGCGCATTCCTCACCTTTACCTCGCATTTAATGCATATGTACTATGGTGGAATGCTATGGGAGTATGACATACCTTTTGCCAGAATAAGACACACTTGGTTGTGTCCCTTTTTGCTTACTTTTGCATGTTGATGTGGTAAGGATTACCGAGCAGTTTGGTGGATGGCCGAAGACATAAAAAATGGAGGGTTGCCAAGGACCAAGTCGTGTAGGATGTGCCGAGTTGGGCATGAGGCTATGAGACAAATGACCTGAGACTGGTTGAAGGTGGCCGCCATGAAGCCGAGCCATAGATGGGATAGTCGCTGAGACCATACCAAGTTGAGCTGCCTGGGCAAAAGCTAGATATGTTGTTGAGGACATGGCTGAGGGGAGGTACCAGCCCGAATGCAAGAAGACGAGATGGGCTGCTTAAGTCCGATCGAAGGCGGTTGTACTAAAGTCGAGCTATTGATGGGTCATGCTCCAGCAGGCCAAGAGTTAGGATAATAGGCACATAGTAGAGAGGCACTTGAGTAGACAAGCTGATCTGGAGCCATGTTAAGCGAGGTACGCTCGAGAAAGCCTGTTATTAGTGAGACGAGCCAGTATGGACCTGGCTGGGTTAGGCTTAGCTTAGGATTTAGTTGATGAATTGGCCGTTGAATCTGCTTCAGCGTATGTCGTCTGGCTACTGGCCTGAGGTGCTTATTGAGTAGATAGGCTGGCACAGGCCCAACTTGGTTCAGGTCGATAGTTGAGAGGGAGGTTTAGCCGGCTTGTCACTAGTTTGGTTGTTTTTTACTGTGGATTGACCCGGACTCATGCTGGTTTGGCCCAACCCTGGCAGGGCTATGAGGCCTTGATTGGTTTATCTTTTAACTTAAGAAAACATTGAGTAACATTTCCCCCCAAGTCCATGCTCGTATACTGGTGCAGGCTTGTCAAATCATAAAGACCCTGCCGATCTACCATTCTACCACTTGGCCATGCATTTAATGTGCCCACTATGTACACAGTGCCTTTGGCGGTGATGGTTCGCTTCTCAAGATGTGGTAGAGACATTTTCACATTTCCCATGTGCATGGTGTGAAATAGCATTTGATTGCGTCTAAAAGGTTGAGGTCCTTTGCCTTTTTTAGTACAACGGCCATAATTGGATCGGTGGGTATATAAATACCCCCTCCCCATTTATATTGAACCCACATAGTTTTTGCCATGTAAATTCTCTTTAGAACTACAAACTTTCCATGGTTTTTTACTGGTAAAAGCAATTAACTTCATCTTCCTCTTTCTCTCCATATGCTTTTGAAAGTTTTTTAACTTGCGTTTTTTTGTTAAAAAGATTTCTACATGTTGTTGTTCTGAACATTGATCTTCGTCTTAGATTGCATTTGGAACATTATTTATATATGGACCTGCGTCGTTGCTTGGCCTAATCTCGTGCTCCTTGGACATTTTTCTGACATTGATCAACCATCACCGTCATGCCATTAGTCCAGTTGATGATGGTGGATTTCCTTATTATCTTACTTGAGTAGTACCAAATCTTGTTCGGCTTGGACTCTTTAATGCCTTACTGGAAAGAGTAATGGTTGTCGCCTATGCCTCTAATGTCATAGCTAAAGTTTTTGGAAGCTCCTTTGTAGAGATCTCTTATGAATTTTGATGTGGAAAGCTGCAAGGATGGTGGCACACCCCTGATAGAGTTAGAGGTATGCCCTAGAGACAATTATGTAATTATTACATATATCTAACTCGATAACTAATCTTTTTCGAAATAAAAGGTGTTTTCTTTCTATTATATACTTGTTATAATGTGTTATATTAATTAATTAATTTAATTAAAAGTATATTTAATAGAAAATCCATAAATGGTGTGTTTTGTTATAGTAGTTACAATGCATTGTAATCATGAGTGATTTATCACAATAAAATAAATATACCATTTCAAATATTCCTAGTCAAGATGTACTGAGAGTGGATATCGACACATCCATTGAGACTAGAGTATGTAACACTCTCCAAATACTAGGAAGTGTATTAGTCATGGCTGTTGGAGGGCACCGAGGGGTTACATACTGATCATTATTAGATATTTATGGAATGACCCAGTAGATAGTTTTCTATTTGTCAATATAACTAAGGTCAGATAAAAAAAATCGATGCGAATATTATACAATTCCCTCGACTTAAGAATGCTATCGAGCTTCAATGTGAAAACTCCACTTTGGTTACAGTTAAATCATGGCACATCATCCGTTGAACAACTATAGTTGGTTCGAGGGGAAGCATTGGAAGTGAGACACCATTCAAGAGAGAATTTGTCTCCTTGATTATATGAGGTTAGTATCAAGGTCAACTGAAGTCAACTCAAAGTCAAAGTCTCTGGCCAGAGCAGTTCAGTTAATAATAATTGTTATTATTGAACCAAAGACTTTGTGTTTGGACTATAAAATTGAATATGGATGATGTTGGAATTCTGACCGTCAACAAATTCCATAGGTCCTAATGTGATACAGTGTTGATAAAGAGAATTGGTGTAAATAATTGTCACTACCGGGTAACACTTAAATATGTAAAATTGGATTTTACTAAAGCTATATAAGCGATAAATTTGTTCAAAATTTCGCACCACTAGCTAAGGTGACGTGTGAATGTTAATATTCAAATCGTTCTATATTAATCGCCGATCAAATTTGCACCTAAAGAGTTAATACAACCGTGTTGAATCCTCCATCTTCCACCCAATTTTATTAAGTTATATAAATGTTATAATTAATTAATATTATGAAATATTAATTATAATTATTTTGAATTGTGTTGATCAGTATTAAAAATAGGGTGTATATACAAGTTATATACACACTTATCGATATACGATATCAATATACGTTTAAATTTGATTTAAATGTAAAATATCTAATCTGGCTTTTACTGATTTGAGGCCCAATAGGGAAACATGTGTGGTTGGATATGATGGAGAAGATTTGGCTTGAAATTTGATTACAAAAGATGTTTAGATGGCTAAGGAAAAGAAAGATATATTTATATTTTTAAGCCCTTTCTTTCTAATGCTATTTAAACATCTCTTGCCACTCTTTTCTTATAATTCTTTCTAGGGTTTTTTCCATCACTTCTCTCTTTCATGCCTTGCCGAAAATCTCTCTTCTCCTCCTCTTAAAATTCAAGCAAAATACAACACAAATTCAATCAAAAATAAAAAGAAATGGCGTGTAGCTTTGTCAAAGGGGTTGCGCGTTTTAGAAGTGTTGATCAAGACTTCAAGCGTAGTAATATATATTCAATATTCAAGGTAATCCCTTGGGCAATGGCAAGGTATTGTCTTTATTTATAAACTCCTACAATTATATAACTGATTATTTCATTCTTTTGTTTAATTATTTATTCATTATCACAAATTCCCTATATGTATGTGTTGTCGGCATGTGATGTTAAATATGAACATATGTATGTATATATTTGATTAAATTTTGATTTGTATATATGTTTGGATATGTAATTTTGGTGATGAAATCAAAATTTTCGTTTTTAGGCTTAAATTTGACAATGTTTGGAAATGAATTTTATTACATTAACTTTAATCTATAAAGGAACTGCATATGTAATTGTATAATTATATAGTTTTTTAACTAAATTTGTTCATATCTATTATTATTTACAACATAGGATACAATATTTTTTATATAGAGATGTTAAATTTAGTGTGTGTATATATATATATATAATAGGAAATATAGTTAATTTTTTAATATATATGTTGAATTAAATTCGTATACATATTTATTAGATACAAATTATGTGTGTGTATATATAATTTTCCTTTTTTTCATAAAATATACATGTATTTTTGCTATAAAGATCTACTTATAGTTATTCCTTTCAAAAAAAGGAGGCAAAAGGTTTCCTTTTGTTCTAAAATTCACAAGTAGTCTTTTATGTAAAGTTATAAGATTTTGTTTCTTGCCTAACTTAAAAGATTGAACTAAATTTGTTAAAATTAAATTTAACCATATATCTTACTTAAATTACAATATATATATATGTATGTATGTATGTGTGTGTATTCACACATACAGTTTAGGTCATAAATATTTTAACAAAATTAAATTATTTTTCACAAATATATATATATATATATATATATATATATATATATATTTGAGAAAAATGTGTGATCCTCTACGCATAGAGGAGAGCACACATATACATACATATATATATATATATGTATATGTATGTATGTATATATGTATGTATATAGATAAATACACACAGACAAATACACACAATGTAATTTTAGTTTTTGGATTTAAGCTTAAAGTTAAAAGATATTTTGATATTAAGACTTAGATTTGATATCATACTTAACTATATATATATATATTAAGATTTAGATTTAACAGAATAACATCCTTCTATAGATAATATCTTTTATGTTTAAAGGTTACTCATTTGAATGACTGTAAATAATGAAAATAACATTATATGTTTAAAACGTTCTATAAGTTTAGCTAGACTTGATATTGTAAGTATTTTTTTTTTCAAAAAAGAAAGTATATAAACAAAAAGGAGAAAAAACGCCTTTCTCCGGTGGCTCACACAAAAGGCGTGGCATATGAATGACATATACCACCCATACAGAATATAAAAGAATAAAAGCAAACGGACCACATCCAAAGCCATCGCAACAGGCGATACGACTGCAAGACCGGAAAATAATGAAGAAGAAGGATACCACCGCTAACCACCAACCCGCCTTACCCGTAGGTAAAGGCCAGACCTCCAATCTCACCAAGAATAGAACAATCCAAACTGAAGCAGATGCAACGAAACAGAAGAAAGCAGACTCCACAAACTGAGCTAATCCAACTCAAGAAGAAGATAACCGACGAACCTTGAGCAGTGAAGGACGAAGGAGACTGGAGCCATCAATCTACCAAAGAAACCAAGCTAGATCACACCTAGGAGGTGTAAACAGGAACCTCCGACGATGCCACGGAAGCATATATCAGATGCAGCCAACCAAAGCACACTCCCGTATAGTGGGAAACAGAGAAACCTGGAAAAGAAAACTAGCGACCGCATTAAAACAAAAAATGGGGGGGGGGGGGGAGGGGGAAGGGAGCGAGGGGTGAAGGCCAACGCTCGAATGAAGGATTTCAGCTAACTCCCTGTCTGGCAGTAGACAGAGAACAAGAAATAGATAAAAGACCCACTAGCCGACTAGATCGTGGGCTTGTGGTTCTCTTGAAAGGTCTACCACGGAATGCTAAGAAAACGTCATTCCTCACTCGCCGAATAATGGACGGAGGATCCATAGGAATGTTATCGAATATTGCCTTATTGCGCGCGCACCACAGGTGCCAGCAGATAAGACAGGGAATCAACCGGAACACGATAGAATGAAGAGATTTTCCAGATTTTCTAGCCCACCAAGATGACAGGAGATCAAAAGGAGATCTGGCAATGCGACGGACACCGACAAGGTTGCTGAAGTAATTCCAACACGATCTGGCCGAGAAACCATCAAAAAACACGTGGTTCAAGGATTCCACTTCCCCATTGCCACAGCATCGGCAACGGGAA
This sequence comes from Allium fistulosum, assembly GCA_030737815.1. Taxonomy (NCBI): domain Eukaryota; kingdom Viridiplantae; phylum Streptophyta; class Magnoliopsida; order Asparagales; family Amaryllidaceae; genus Allium; species Allium fistulosum. The sequence continues at coordinate 1,096,209,431 of CM060905.1, forward strand.
ACAAGGGGGATGCCGATCTTTTGAATATTATCATCTAGCGGCAACCCATCGTGAAGTAGTCGCCACATCAAAATAGAAACCTTGGGAGGAATACGGGAATCCCAAATGAAAGAAAAAATCGTGCGAATTGGACTGGAGGATCTAATCGACGTCCAAGCTCTCAGAATGGAAAATGGAGCGCCGTCCCAACCAAGAGACCCGCCGTGAGAGTCAGAAAATGACTTCACCGACTGCATGTGCTTCCAGGTTTCGCTAGCATAGGATGGCGAACCTGAGAAATTGGAACTCGCAAGCCTGCGGTACTTAGCACGAAGGAAGGATGCCCATAGAGAGTCGTTAGCACCAAACCGGTACCACAGCTTACAGGCAAAAGCAGCACAAAGGTCCTTGGGATTACGAAGACCCAACCCACCTTCATTTTTGTGACGACAGATCGCTTCCCACGACACCCAGTGGTGTCGACGGGTGTTGTCCTTACAGCCCCAGAAAAAAGAAGAAGCCAAGGCCCGATACGAACGAAAGAATGAAGAAGTAGGGGTCATTGCCGTGAAAACATGAGTTCCTATCGAGCATGAGTTCCCATCCCTACACCTTGGAGCCTTGAACAGCCAAATCCATTCATCAGAACTACCTCTAAAAGGGCTCTAAAAATTGCATTTTCTTAACATCGTGCTTCACATTCTGAAAGTAACCCTACAATTAAAGTATAAATGCAGATTGTCTTCAATACGATTCTTAGAAAACACCTAGTTATTTGCAACAGATACTCCTTTGACTTGAAGATTTCTCATAGTAAAAATTACCATTCTTGAGAATTTTCCAGAGCAAGAAATTGGATTTTTCAAAGCTAAATCTATTTCTACTATTCCACCAAAATGTTTTGTCTCCCCCATTAGTAGAAATAGCATTATAAATTCCTGCAACTGAATGATTTATTTTCTTACTGGTCCAGACATATTCATCCTCCCCAGGAGTTATCTTAGAGCTTTGAATGGCATTCCAGACTGCTCTAACTCTTAAGTTACTAGAAAAAAGCATTGATATGGAGCCACTACGCACATAATCACAAGCTCTACCCTCTGTTGGGATTCCAGTTTGATACCTGTCCACAAAACTAAGGACATTAACCAAGATCAGACCTTTACGGGCCCGTGGAACAAATCAAAATTTAGCAAGGCTGCTGTTGGCTAAATTAATCTTCACATGAGGTAATAAAGTTGCTTTAAGTTTCAGAATTGACCTCTAAACCCAACCATATAGTAGAGCCATGTGCATTGCCCAGAAGTTCTTGCATCTTATATGATGCTTTTTTGCCTACTTGATCCATAGGTTGTCCCTATTGTTTATAAGGCTGTTAAAATGCTTCAAGAATGCAGCCATATTCCACTGCTTAATGCTTTTAATGCCCAGCCCACCATATTTTTTAGGTTTTTCAACCTTACTGAATGCTAAAGGAACTAATTTTTTACAGAACATGTTTCCAGTCTACAAAAAATGATTCAGAACCTGCCTTATCTGATTTAGTAGCTTGATTGGAAGTAAAAAAGTCCTACTCAATAAACTGTCATGGCAGGGATGATGAATTTTATAATAGTTAGCCTTCCTGCTTGACTCAAATTCATATTAATCTAACTATTCATTATTCTAGTAATTTTTTCAAATAATGGGATGCATTGAGAGTAACCAATCTTTTTGAGGACATTGGAATTCCCAAGTGATTAAAACTGCTACACAAAGCCGTCAAGGATGTCAGACCATGCATAACTTGCCTTCGCAAAGGAGGAAGCCCAACTATTGTAAGGTATGATTTATCATGGTTGATATGAAGACCATTAATCTTATGGAAGGAAAGGAGAATTCTGCTAATGGTATTCAAAGAGACTTTAGTTGGCTTGGTAAACAAGATAACATCATCACTAGATAGAAGAGAAGATATACAAGTCTCTTTACACATAGGATGCAAATCATAATCCTTACTAGCAACTGCCTTATTTATCAATTAAGTGAACACCTCCACAACAATAATAAATAGATAACAGGACATATGATGCAGCGTGGTACAACAATAGGTCGCAAATTATAAGTCACGAGCAACCTAACGACTTAAGAGCTAGCGAGCTAAGAAAGAAGAGAGAAATAACTCGTAAGCGACCTAATAAGATACCATCTTTGTCATTATCTACGACCTACGACCTAGTTAGATCACGCGAAGAAGATCCAGCGACCTATGATAAGTCGCGAGTGACCTAACGAGTTAGCTCACTCAGTATGCCGCACTTTCTTATAGGTCACGTAAAAGTTAGGTCGCAAGGAAGCTTAAGTCGCATTCTTTTTAGGTCGTTCGACCTTATGCTGCTGTGAAGTTAGGTCGCTGCCATCCATTTTTAAGTCGCTCAAGAACAAGTCGCAAGACTTAAGTCGCTAGAGGAGCTTAGGTCGCTGCTGCCGTGTGTGTGTTGTATTTAGGTCGTTATGTTGTATTTCTTATGTCGTTATGTGTTGTAATATGTTGAGTCGTTGTAATGGGTTGTAACGTGTTTTTCTTATGTCGTTTGGTATATAAGTCGTAGGTCGCGTCTGTTAGGTCGCGTGTGTTGTATTGTTTAGATCGTTTGTCTGTGATAGGTCGTCCACGACCTAAGTGCTGTCAAGTGGTGAATCGTGTGAGTTGTAAGCCTATAAATAGGCGGGTTGTGTCATTTGTAATAGTTAGTTGATTTTGAATAAAAATTGTTTGTGTGCTTTGTGCCACTTCTTAAATTGGTAGTTGAGTGTAATCTCCTATCTCCTCCTTCGGTATTCGAGTGCGCTCGGATCAACGATCGTAGAAGCCAATTCACGGTATCAAGTGCGCTTGATCAACGTCTGAAGAATTGTAGATCTTTAAACACGGTATCGTGCGCGATCAACGTGTTTGAGATAGCTAGAATCCGGCATCTTTGGATCAACAGATTTGGGCCTTTGGTATTCTTCAATTCACAGATTGCTACTTTCACCGTTTCATCATTTTTGTTATCCGCTGCTGCATCAACATAGGATCCCTCGCCTTATACCTTGAGTGCCATTGAAATAACCCATATTTTAGCCATTAACTCCAAGTGAATAGGAACAGTTGAAATGTAGGAGTGCATCCAACTAACAAAGTGACAAGGGAAATTCGTCGTAACCATGATAACAACTAGTGCTTTCCACTGAATGGAATTATATGTTCTTCTAATATCCAGATTCATCATAGCTCTAGGAGAGATGTAGGATCTGTTGTAGCCATTCATAAGCTCTTATAGCCATTCATAATCTTTCTAACATTGTAAGGACATCTACTACATATAGTTATAATAATCTACATTGATAAATTTGTGCAATTAATATAATTGATAAAATGTTTATCAATTAAAATATACAAATGAACTTAATTAATTTTGATAAATAGAAATATAAAATATACTTACCAATAAATTTTTGCATGTTGACCCATGCAAGCGCTTACTTATACAACCAATAAGTATGTTCGTAACTTGGCCATTTATGAGTTTACTTGCCCGATGTTGTGTATTGTCTTCAATGAGTTTCGAACTCTAAGACCAATACAAGAATATGGATATTTGATCCATATATGATCATATATAAATGTTATATGGTGAACGGTCATAATACGTAAGTAGCCTCGATGAAATTAGTTCATTGTAATAAGTGAGTAAACTGTAGTATGAGTTCATGTATTCAATATGATTGATTACAACAATGATCTTACTGTGTTAAATGTAACACTGACCAATGGCTACAAGATAGATTTAAGAATTCGATCAGTGAAACTTCATTTGATCAGTTTACGTAAAGTGAAATTTATTTGATAACCTTAAAACTAAGGATAACCAAATGCATTTTTTGTAAAACGTTTGTTATGATATTGTAGTAAGGATTTCCCTTGGATGGTTCAATCGTTTAGAAAGTAAATCGAATGTATAAGAGTGGATGTAACCCAAGGCATGGTCTGAATAGTCACTTCTGCTTCAGAAAGAGACATTGTAAAGAAGAATTATAAAATAATAATAGATACTTAACATTGGAATGAGAAATATGATTTCTATTTCAAAAGTATTTTCACATAGAAAATTGTTTAAAATTGTTTTCTATGATATTTATTTCTTTGAATTTAAGATACTTGATCTGAAAATTCTCAACTAGAAACCAGTTACTGTAAATGAAATAAATAGCTTATATTAAGTCGTTGAATGAGGCTTCATATTTCATATTCTATTATAGTAATGGCGGAAATAATGAAAGCATGTCCTATAACACTTATTAGTTGCATCAAGTTACGCAAGTTGTTTTCGTAAAATGTACCAAGCATTATTTATGAAATAATAATTATTTTTTTAGTATTGACTAAAATATAGACATAGTTTTATTTCAACATGAATATTCATTATAAAATAAAACTATAGTATTGATATTTGTGACGCATTGGAAACACAAAATTATCTAAATTTATTTGCAGTTATTTTGGAATTATGGACTAAGCCGCATTATGAGAAATAATTTTTGATTATATGATTATGAATCATATGGTACTAGTAAATTATATCTTAGACAATTAAGGGCAAAGCATCCATTCAGTAGGCACATCATAAGAGTTGATGAACTCTACAAATTAATACATATAGATGTATGAAATTGAAAGTCTATTAATTCCAAAATAGTTCCACGTACTTTGTTGTATTCACCGATGAATTATCACAAACATGAAAATGTGTAAGTGATAACATGTGGTATGTTAATGATGAGTTCGCAAAATATAAAACCAAATAGGTGAGTCTATTGGAAAGAGTTCTGAACATACCTAAAAATGAACAAAGATTCAAACAAAATGCTCCACTTTATGATACACAATGATGTATCAATAAACAGTAATCGAACTTTGTTGAACGAAGTACGATTAATTATGAGTGAAGTCGACTTAAATTTTTTCTCTAAGGTCATGTACTTAAGAGTAGTACACAAGCTTAGAATTAATTTCATATAAAGAATGGTTTAAAAATCATACAAGATAAGAATTTATAAGAAACCCTAACATATCATAGGCCAATGAATTGGCTAGTTGTGCAAGTCGAAAGACTACATGTAATAATTATTAGTTAGGAATCTAGTACAAATCGCTCCAAAAGGAGTTTAGTAATGATCGCCACTAGATGACCAATTCATATTTTAAAAATAAGTATCGTAAACTAAAACGAAATCTATTTTATATATAAGGCAATTGATAAAATATTTATGAATACCTATTCCGTTGCACTGAGAAGAAACCGTTGTTTCAAGAAATACTAACTTCGTAGTGAAGGAATTTCTTTCAGAAATTATTGGTAGTAAAATGTATTTGGATACGATCAAAAGATGAAATTAATCAAACTTAAACAAACACAAAACATTAGAATGCCTAATAAAAATTCTTGCACATTGAAGAGAAACTATGAGTTTCTTATCAATGTCGAGAATAGATAATCCTCAATAGTCAATTAAACCAGTAAGAGAATTGATTTTACAACATGGTATAATGCATAAATTCGAAATGGGTTCGAAATACAGTATCAAAATATGATTTTGATGGTTGTACCCGAGGGATATGATCCATCAACTACAAATGAGACTTCAAGAGCAAGATTGATGCAGTTGGAATACAACGAACAACATCGATAAGAATTCCATCGTAAATTTCAATTGTTGAAATTAGTGTAATAGATTTATTATTCAACTTGCTCAACTTAATTTGGATTTTACTCACAAAATTATCACTTAGCATGACGTTTTGTTTTGATACATATGTATTGAAAAGAAAATTATAAATAATGATTTAAAATATACTATTTGTACATAACAATAAAAGTGTCTCGAAGTCGGTATGAGCGATTTGGGTTTGTGGGGTTTTCGGGTATCATCTAAGAAAAATGATACAAAAGCATCAGTTTATAAGCATCAGAATTGAATAAGTATTTTGATAGAAATATCGAATAGTTTCTTTTCTGTCAAAATGCATAGGAAGTGTGTATCCATGAGAAGGAACATTAAAAGGTACATGGATATTTTGAAAACTATAAGTGAACAACATACTGCCGATTGTTAACTAAGTACTTATGATAAAATCAGTTCTAATATGGTTGTTTAATACCTGATATTGGATTTGTAAATTATATCTTTTATAATAAGTATAAAAGGATGTTGGGAATGTTCCAAACAATATGCAAAGACGCCTTATTAAAATGTCTAAAATGGAACACGTAAGATGGATTCGTTATGCCCTGACAATATGAATTAGCATACATGTATTGTCTACAATATCGTATCTTGCATATATATTTGATGCATGAGGCAAATATCAAGTTCAAATTAAGATCACTAAATGGTAATTTAGAGTGTTCTCGAGTATTTACTAAATACTAGAGAATTGTTTATAGAAACAACAAACTCTTTATAAAGGAGTGTTCGGACTCGAACTTCATAAGTGTTGTCGAGTACAATATGTCAATATTAAATTCACGTTTAAACCTCAACTAAGGAGCTTAAAGTTGTAAATGTTCCAAACAAAAGGTTGTGGCTAATTCAGCGAAATGGCTAAGTATTGAATAATGCTACGATAAAAGCAATGTATAAATATAAATGCGTAAATTTAAAACTGAGCTTTGGGTGATTTCAAGTGCTAAGAAAAATACGTTATTGTTATATATATGATAATGATTAATGATAAGAGCTCACTAGATGTCATGAAACATGCTCCGAATAGTTCCATATGATAAAAGTAGTTTATTAACATTAGAGAGAGTTGATTAACAAAGTAGAAAATTAAATCAACCTGGCTGATCCATTCATGAAGGGTCTAAGTCGATCATTTCTCATCAAAGTGACTGAAGGGATGGGATGGAGATTCCATAATTGGCCCTTAGTGCAAGTGGGAGATTGGTAGAGATAGAGGTATGCCTTAAGGGTAATTATGTAATTGTTACATTATGTCTAACTAGATAACTAATCCCGTTCAAAATAAAAGGTGTTTTCTTTCTATCTATATTTGATTTATTGTGTTATATTAATTAATTAAATTAAAAGTATATTTAATAGAAAATCCATAAATCATATGTTTTGTGATAGTAGTTACAATGTGTTGTAATCATGAGTGATTTATAATAATAAAAGTAACTATATAGTTTTAAATATTCCTAATCAAGATGTATCGAGAATGAAAATCGATACATCCATTGAGACTATAGTACGTAACGCTCTCCAAATGTTGGGCAATTTATTACTCATGGCTATTGGAGGCATCATAGGGTTACATACTAATAGTTATTAGATAACTATGGAATGGCTCACTCGATAGTTTTATGTTGATTAATATAACTAAAGTCAAACAGAAAATATCAATGTGACAATATTACACAATTCCCTCAACTCAAGAATACCGTCGTCTTCAATGTGGAAACTCTACTTTGATCGTAGTTAAATCGTGGCACAATGTCCATTAAACGATTATGTTTGGATCAACTGGAAGCATTGGAAGTGAGACACTATTCAAGAGAGAATTCTTCTCCTTGGTTATATGAGGTCAGTATCATGGTCAACTGAAGTCAACTCAAAGTCTCTGACAAGAGCAGTTTGGTTAATAATAATTGTTATTATTGAACCAAGGAATTTGTGTTTGGATTATACAGTTGAATACCGACAATGTAGGAATTTTGACCGTCACCAATTTACACAAGTCCTAATGTGATATAGTGTTGACGAAGAGAATTGGTGTAAATAATTGTCACTACCGGGTAATGCTTAAATATGTAAAATTGGATTTTACCGAAGCTATATAAGCGATAAATTTGGCTAAAATGTCACACCACTGGCTAAGATGACGTCATTGACATGTGAACGTTAATATTCAAATTGTTCTATATTAATCGCTGACTGAATTTGCACCTAAAGAGTCAATACAATTGCATTGTTGAATCCTCCATGTACCACCTGATTTAATTAAATTATAAATGTTATAATTAATAAAATTAATTAATATTTATGAAATATAACTATAATTTTTTTGAATTGCATCGATTAATATTAAAAATAATGCGTATATAAAAGTTATATACACACCTATCAATATTCAATATAGATGTATATTTAAATTTGATTTAAATGTAAAATATCCGATTTAGCTTAAAGTGATTTGAGACCCGGTAGGGAGAGGGATACGATGGAGACAATCTGGCTTAGAATTTGATTCCAAAAGAAGTGCAAATGGCTAAGGCAAAGAAAGATATGCTTCTATCTTTGACCCCCTCCTTTCCTATGTTATTTAAACATTTATTGCCACTCTTTTCTTATAAGTCTTTCTAAGGTTTTTTCCTCCACTCCTCTCTTGCATGCCTGGCCGAAAATCCCTTTTCTCCTCCTCTTAAATTTAGGCAAAATACAACATAAATTCAATAAAAAAGAAGAAACGGTATGTAGCCTTCTCAAAGGGTTGCACCTTTTGGAAGTGTTGATCAAGACTTCAAGTAGAGTAATATAGATTCAATATTTAAGGTATATTCTTGGGCAATAGCAAGGTATTATACTTATTTATAAACCTATAAAATTATATAGCTAATTATCTATAAAGGAAGCAATTGTATAATTATATAGGTTTTTTAACTAAATTTGTTCATATCTACTATTATTTTATAATAACGGAAATTATAATATTTTTTATATGTAGATGTTAAATCTAATCATGTGTATATATTTATGTATATATTAGGAAATACAACTAATTGTTCAATATAAATGTTGAATTAAATCCATATATATATTTATCGTATACAATTATGTATATATAAGTTTCCTTTTATTCATAAAATTTACATGTATTTTGATATAAAGATCTAGATTTGAAGTTATTCTTTTTAAAAAAGAGGGGGAAAAGGTTTCCTTTTGTTCTAAAATTCATAAGTAGTCTTTTATGTAAAGTTATAAGGTTTTGTTTCTTGCTCAGGTTATAAGACTGAATTAAATTTGTTAACATTAAATTTAATATATATATATATATATATTCATGCATATAGTCTAGGTCCCAAATATTTTAACAAAATTAAATTATTTTTCACACACACACATATTAGCAAGGCTAGCTGATTTTATCATGGGTCGTGCCACTTTATTAAACCACAAATTTAACATGCGCTCGGCACATGCGCTAGAACAGCTAAAAGAAAAATAAAGTACAAGAGCTAGGCAGATGTACAAATGCTACTAAAAAGATAAAAAAAGACTAGTCCTCCTCCGACGAAGAGGATCCACTACCATCATCCTTAGATTCAGGCCCAGTAACATTTAAAAACCCAGAAAAAAGAGTGACCAAGTTGGGCACATAATCAACCGAATCAGAAAAGTATAAATACTTCTTGTCCCAAGTGGAATCTACAAAATAAGCTTATTTTCGTCACCTTCTTCCCCAATCGTAGCAAGCACTAGACCATCCCCGGATACATGGTAAAAAAGAGTGCGATCCTCGCCATAGCCTCCAACAAACATATGATAGCAAGCAGATGTTGGAGAATATCTCATATCAGATTTCACATAAACCCAAGCTTGCTTAGAGGAATACCAAACAATAACATCATCACTAGTAGCGGGAACTGGAGGAGTATTCGAAGTAATAGTAGTAAATGGCACCGAAGGATATATATATATATATATATATATATATAAAGAGAGAGAGAGAGAGAGAGAAAGAGTGTGTGTGTGTATAAACACACACACACACATTATGTAATTTTAATTTGTGGATTTAAGCTTAAAGTTAAAAGATATTTTGATATCAAGATTTAGATTTGATATCATACTTAACCATATACATTAAGATTTTGATTTAATAGAATAATATCCTTCTATAGAATAATATCTTTCTATGTTTAAAGGTTACTCATTTGAATGACTTTAAATAAAGAAAATAACTTTCTATGTTTAAAACTTTCTATAAGTTTAACTAGACTAGATATTAAGTATATCTTGATACATACTTAACTATATACACATACACACACACACACAGATACACACACACATAGATATATATATATATATATGAATATATATGTATATATGCATATATTAGACAACAAATATACGGAGGGGCTAACTTATTCATTGCGGTGTAAATCCCAACGCATATATACAGGCATGTGAAATATGTACACTATTTATATTACACATGCATATACACATGTACGCGTATATGATACACATGTACATTTATATAATACAAACATGACATTGAATAAAACTTTATTTACAAAATCAAATAAAATAATGATTTTATTTGAAATTAATTCAGATAAGATCTAAATTATTCAGACTTTATAGGCTTAACAAGACCCAAAATGATTTTTTTTAAAATTTAACCATTTTACTTGCTGCGTACTTAACTAGTTCCTTCAAACCCTACTTCCTCAACAAAAAAATGACCTGGCGGAGCCAAGAGCTTGGGTTGGTCTGCTTCATCAGTACATTTGAAGCTAGATCTTCTAGACTGTTCCATGGCTGGCGTCTCTCCATCTCTTTTTTTAAACTAGATAGTGATAAAATATCTTCGTATGCCTAGCGGGATGGGTATTGTTCCTCCTCACTTTTGGACGGGCTAAAACATATCTTTTATTGTGAATCCAGTCTAAGAATTTTACTATTTCAAATTTTCCTATTTGTATGTGTATGACCTGTAGAGTATCATATCCTGAATAACAAGCATAGTCCATGCATTATTTATAGAAATGTTCCTTTTTTAAGATATATTAAATAGCAATACATGTTTACAAGACGGGTTGAGCTCGATTGTTCATGCGAACCATGTGATAACTGATGCAGAGTGGCGCGTGGCGCCGGCTTGAGCGGGAGCACATGTTAGCTCATGGCTTCTTCTAGATGGCAAAAAGTCATATGTAGAGTGGCGGACATGCCCGACTCAAACCAGAGCACATGAGGGCTTGGAGATTCTCTTGGGAGACACGTCGCTAATTGTACGGTGATAGCAGGCCTCGGTATAAATCGGAGCACAATGCTGGCTCGAGCACTCTACAAAAGTGTTATATGATGATGAAACGAGTGACGAGGCTCGCTCATTCATAGGAACTTAGGAGAATTAGTTATTAGAAATGAGAACTTATTTATGGCGATGGGATGGGTTTGTAAAGAGCGTTAGTTGTCAATCCCAAGCATCTTCAAATATGCAGAAGGGCATTTGGTTGTTTGCAGACATTGTTGAAGTCTAATAGTGGATCTTGCACGTGAGGGTAGACATGATGAAGGTGTAGACGACCGAAGGAGATGTTCGGTGACCTATTGGTGGAGTAGACCGGCCGTAAGTGGGCCTCAGCCCTATACGACAACCTACTTTGGCATTGCCATCTGGTTTCTATAGGGGAGGCTTACTCAGACTCAAATTATAGTGCTGTGGCTATAGGACCTTCCATGGAGAGGCACGACAGGTAGCTATGATCATCAGGTAGGTTGCTTTGCCCCTCGATTTGTTGCGAGTGCCTGTCGACTTAGGTACTGTTGCAGAGGGACCGCTCTTAGGTGGAAACGAGAGTTTACCCTTTCTCTGCTTGCAAAAGGTTACGTTACCTACACTAGTATGGCCTCTGCCACTTGGTGAAAGCTGGGAGCCGAATGGATTTGCTTAGCGATTGGTGCGATCCTCATGCAGAATACATGCATAATTACCATAACTTGGTTGATAATAACAATGATGTAAAGAAGGGAAAGAGCCTGCATCATGGCTGCACATGATACGAAGCCAAAAGCCAAATTAGGATTAAGATCCAAATCCTTGAAGGAATTTACTCAACATTCAGAGGAGGCAGTGGAACACAATTCACCATTGTTACCGCTAGGGTTAGACCTGGTGCAAAAGTCATGAAAATAGTCTACAGAGGAGAAAAGAGAAGGTGAGGTGAGAGCTCAAGGGGAAGGGCCTCCTAGTTCCAAAATGTTGACTAAATTTCTAGACAACCTCGAAAGTGTGTTTGAGTGGTGATATTAGCAAAAGATTGGTTATTAACACCCCAGTTAAAAATAAAAAACAAAGAGATTCTAATATATTGAATGTAGAGGGACAAGAATTTAGAGTGGTTCAATTAAAGATGATCTATGTCTACTATGAGCAATTTCATATTACTTACTCTTTTATCATAACAACTAAGGTTAAAAGATAGTGATAATACTAACGTGCTTGAAAGCTAGTGTTTTTTCCAACCCTTTTGTAGGGGA